>OU026147.1:15044286-15669672 GCA_907269125.1 Eristalis pertinax
CCAAAACAAGCAAGGGAAAAAAACAACGGAAGCCGAGGTGAGGCGAAATACGGAACACTGACACAGAAAACATAATGAACGCTGATGGGGTTAGGTCGGTGAGGGGAGAGGATGCTGCGAATGAAAAAACAAAAATCCTTTGAAGGTGAACACGGCAAACGAACCCGCACATCGGCACAGACGCGCGAGGAGATGAAAAGAGCAAGTTCAGTTCTTGTGATTTCCCATAGCAGTCACTGCCCTCGCGACTACGCCGAAGACATCCTCTGAATGAAACCCACACACACACACACACCCTGGGTCGACCCAGACGATCGCCTGTTCCTTTGGCGTTGTCGTCATTTCTCTCGCTCGCTCGGTGTCTCCAAGTCTCTGGTGGCTTGTTCTTCGTCATTTGCGGAGCCTTCAAGGTTTGACACACACAACACTCCTGGAGGCGAGAAATTTTCATTTAACGTCTCCAAAGGAGCGGTAGGGGACGGGGGAGGGGAGGAGCGGGTGATGCAGAGCGAGCACAAACACACGGCAAAGTTAATTTTGTTAATTAATTTGAAGCGAGAACGAAAGAGCAACGAAGGGCATCGTTCCTTGTGCTGACCCGTCAGACACACCATGGCATTAAAGTGCTTAATAATCCCTCGCAATGCGATGGTGGTAATTGGCGGCCATCAGGAGCAGAGCACTTGAGTGGTTCGCTTGGTGCACGGGGTACGAGTGAACGGTGCATGCACAGCGGCGCGGCGGCGGCGGCGGCGGCGAGTGAAATGTGGGCGGACGCATGGCGCACTACAAATTGCCTTTGGTGCCTGCTGGCCGGCTGACTGGCTGACTGGCAAGGTGCAAGGATACATTTGTAGCTGGCAAAGCAATGACCTACATAGGAATTCATTTTATTGCTTGCCATCCTCTCACCGGCCCGAGAAGGCGGCCGCCGCCCGCAGAGGTGAGCGAGTTCTTTGCGAACGCTTTTTGCGATGTCGATTCATCAGGCAGTTGGGTGTGGGGTGGGGGCGGGGGCGGCCGGTTGATGGGCGTTAGCCTTGTGCTCCTCTCGCTCAGTTTTTTTTATTTTTTTTTTTTCGGGAGAAAAACTGAATTTAAGTGAGGCTTAGCCTTGCGTGGTAACTGTAGTTTGCATGAATATGAATTCGGCTCTGCCAGGTGAAGTGTGTATTATGCAATGATGATTGTAAGGGTGGCGGCCTCACTATAGTCCACTTCTTCAGGTTGGATCGTGTGTGTGTGTGTGCGAGGTGGTTGCAATTTCGCTCACCGCATGGCCGAGGAGATAATGTTGAAGGATATGATGGAAGTGCTGGAATGATGACAGGCTGGGGGAAATAAATAATAACCGCACGAAAGCACATGCACTCTGGGCCACGGGGAGATGGTCATAAATAAAAGTGGGTTGACTGGCTGGCCTGGGTGCCGGTGAAGGATTCGCTTATTTATTGTTTTTAATCGCCCCATGGGCCTGGCTTTGTATGAATGACGACGGTGCATGATGCGGGCGAATTGAAATTGAAAAATTTGACTGACACGGCTGATGCGGAGGGCATGGAGAGCGCCGCTCTGGTGAATGGTGCACATTCTGGGTAAAGGTCAGCTGAGACAGAGACAAAATTGGTGTCACTGTGGGAGTGACCTAAGGTGGCTACAAATGTGTACAAAGAACAATTATTTGTAGACGGGGGATCATTTGAAAGGCGGATGATGTGTGGACACAAGCTAAAGGCTGATTCATGTCCTCTCGAGGTGGAATTTCTTTGAAAATGTTGGTATAGTGACCGCAGAAAGCGACGTGTGGAAAAAGATGGACCACGGTGAGAGATTGGGTCGCATTTCTTTGGTACTGATTGGAAACAGTACAATCGTGAACGCAGGTGGCAACATTCCGCACAGTCCTTGAGAGGAACTCTTGTCGGGAAGCAACCCTCAATCCCAACAGTATTTGCCTCCTCCTTGAGCCGAGATCACTCTCAGAACATAAGATCACCCTCAAAAGCCGAAATCACTCTCAGAAGCCGAGATCATCCCCAGAAACCGAGATCATCCCCAGAAGCCGAGAACACCCCCAGAAGCCGAGATCATCCCCAGAAGCCGAGATCACCTTCAGAAGTCAAGTGCACCCTCAGAAGCCGAGATCACCCCCAGAAGCCGAGCTCACCTCCATTAGCAGAGAGAAGCCAAGTGCACCCTCAGAAGCCGAGATCACTCCCAAAAGCCGAGATCACTCCTAGAAGCCGAGATCACCCTCAGAAGCCGAAATCACTGAGAGAAGCCACACTCACTCTCAGAAGCCGAGATCACCTTCAGAAGTCAATATCACCTCAGAGGCCACGATCACTTTAAGAAGTCACGATCGCCTCACTGACGGACGCCACGATCACCGTCAAAAGCCGAGATCACCCCCAGAAGCCGAGATCACCCTCAGAAGCCACACTCACTGTCGGAAGCCGAGATCACCGTCAGAAGCCAAGTGCACCCTCAGAAGCCGAGATCACTGAGAGAAGCCAAGTGCACCCTCAGAAGCCGAGATCACTCCCAAAAGCCGAGATCACCCCCAGAAGCCGAGATCACCCTCAGAAGCCGAAATCACTGAGAGAAGCCACACTCACTCTCAGAAGCCGAGATCACCTTCAGAAGTCAATATCACCTCAGAGGCCACGATCACTTTAAGAAGTCACGATCGCCTCACTGACGGAAGCCACGATCACCGTCAAAAGCCGAGATCACCCCCAGAACCCGAGGTCACCGTCAGAAGCCACGATCACCGTTAGAAGCCAAGTGCACCCTCAGAAGCCGAGATCACCCTCAGAAGCCGAGATCACTGAGAGAAGCCAAGTGCACCCTCAGAAGCCGAGATCACCCCCAGAAGCCGAGCTCACCTCCATTAGCTAAGATCATCCCTAGAAGCTAAGATCACCCTCAGAAGCCGAGATCACCGTCAGAAGCCACGATCACCGTTAGAAGCCAAGTGCACCATCAGAAGCCGAGATCACTGAGAGAAGCCAAGTGCACCCTCAGAAGCCGAGATCACTCCCAAAAGCCGAGATCACCCCCAGAAGCCGAGATCACCTTCAGAAGTCAATATCACCTCAGAGGCCACGATCACTTTAAGAAGTCACGATCGCCTCACTGACGGAAGCCACGATCACCGTCAAAAGCCGAGATCACCCCCAGAAGCCGAGATCACCCTCAGAAGCCACACTCACTGTCGGAAGCCGAGATCACCGTCAGAAGCCAAGTGCACCCTCAGAAGCCGAGCTCACCCCCAGAAGCCAAGCTCACCCTCAGAAGCCGAGATCACTGAGAGAAGCCACACTCACTCTCAGAGGCCACGATCACTGACAGAACCCAAGCTCACTTTAAGAAACCACGATCAGTAGCACGCAATCAGGTACTCATTCTGTCTACTGTTTCCAAGAAATTGAAACGAAGCTCATTGTCTGTACATGCACGTGCTGCAGTTCGGTTGCTATCGCAGCATCATCAGGGCAGCCCTTGAACTTTACCAGTATTGGATCGCTCCAGAACACATTTGATTAATGTCCACAAATCGATGGCCTTTAGAAGTGTTATTATTCTGTGTAGGAGCAGGAGGACTCCGTCATGGCATGACACTGAAGGCATTCATTTGTGCTGCAAGGGTCCACACTCAGAGGACACACTGTCACAAGCTCCAAGAACGTGCTTCCTGCCACACACACGCTCTCTGTCACCTTTTGTCGATTGACACAAATGATTCGTTGGACAGGTTTGCCAATTCGCGCCTCATACCAAGCAGAGGCTATTTTTACTGAACGTCAAGGCAAATTCGACGACGACTTCGTGCGGCATCTCACATCGCTCAGGCCGACACGTGTCCAAGGAGGTACATATGACATGCGACACATCTCAAACATCGCCTCCGCCTCCCCAGAGATGACAGTCAAATCCAATCTAGGAAGCATCTTTTCCACTTGATCACTTGACGACTTGCTTCCCACGCCGGCAGACAACAACCAGAAAACGTCACAGGGCACAGAATAGGTGAGTCTCGAGACACCAATGAATCTGCTGAGCTGTCAAGCCGAACATCCCTCCGGCGTCAAAGCCACACATCCACTCACGGGGACTTCTCCATAAATTATTGAGCTGACAACCTGCCACCCCAGTGCACACAGCTGGAAATCATTTATCTAATGCATCTGCCGTCAATTGTTATCTGCTCGGCAGCCACCTCGGCCCACGCCAGCAAAGCAGTCGTCTCGAGCACGTGTAATCCAGTCCAATCCACTTTGATTTGCCTATTTTTGCATTTTGCTAAGCGCTTAGGATTACAACCCCCGTCGAGAGGCAACGCCGATAATGGCACCCGGCAATGTACCCACCCACAGGGTGGCCTTCAAAGGGAGCACTAGATAACGAGGAAATAAAAGCCCAAAGTACCGACTACCGAGCACGAGAAGTGCCTTCTTCAATGACACCTTCTGTGCCGTCGCCCACGCTCGCCGTCCACGGCCCGTGAAGCTCACAAAATATTTTGTCCACAATCGGGGCGTCTGTGAGCGGCGGAGGTGGGTTCTGTGCGATAATTTTCCATCGCCACTTGGCGGGATTTATGCGACCATCCTGGGATAAGAGCAGATTTTCAAAACAATCTATGAAAGGGTCCCAGATAGAAATCGGGCCTGTCCCGACCGCACCTTAAGCCGTTTTAACGATGCAAAGGATAACAGAGCGCGTCCATCCTCCAGGAGATTCCAGTCGCCGGCCGTTGCCTGTCGGTTTCCAATTTGCATAGATAAGCAGCAACTAACGTTCGGAATTATTGTTCCCATCCATGGCGAGCTCGTTGTTTGCTGTTGTGTGCCTTGTTTACACACATAACAGCGCTATTTACTTACGCCACTGCTGCCGGCCGGCTGCTCCCCACTTATGACAGCCGCCTTCGCGTGGGCTATTGAGAAGTTTCAAAGCGAGCACCCCACAGAAGGAATTATCTGCTGGGAAACTCACATCAAGTTGCCGCATGCAAATCCCTAAACTCGCCCCGATGATCGGGACGTTGGCTATTCCTAAGCGGGACACCTTTCTGCTGTCTGTCATGAACTTGATTTCGTGTGGACTGAGGCGCTGGGGGAACGGGGGCTGGTCAGCGACACTGTCGTGACATCAACACCGGGGCACAGTCGTCCAGATTGAAATTCCTTGAACTTGCAGTTGAACCAGTCGAAGAGTCGTCGTGCGGTACAGGTCGGTGAATGACTTCCAATGTCGCAGACACGCCACGCCACCAACGTTGCGGGGATAATTGAGGATTTTTCCAACCGGAACGCGAGTGCCGAGGCGAGACTCATTAATTTGTGCGCTCTCGAGAGGAACTTTTCACTTGCCTTAGGGGATCGCTGCTTCTGTGCTGCTGTGTGCGGGTGTGAGTTTCATGTTTCTGCAAAATATTGCCTCACTTTACTTGCGATGATTTTTGACTGAAATGCTGTGGTTTTTCATCGCTGATGGGTAGCGATGAAATGTTCTCAAGGACTCCGTGATGAATGGCTGTTGTTGTGGATCTATAGCTAGCGCTCCTAGGTGACATTCGATTTTAGACGGTTAGACGTCTGATTCGAAGCATTTTTCCTCGTAGCCCTCCTCCTGGTCCTTCACGGATGAGGTCTCTAAACCGTCGTCATCATGACCGTGGAAGAGTTTGAGCGTGAATACACTCTTTAGGACATCGAGCCACCAACCAGACAGAGATTGGCGCGAAGTGAAGAAAACACAGCCGTCACTAGTGTCCAAGAAGAAATGTCGATTCGGTGCTGATTAGATGCATTAGGCATAGCCAGAGAGTCACCATCATGATCATCTTCGGACCCACAGGAGCAAACCACGCACGAGAGATCTTCAGGCCACTCGATCCTCTGCCATGGGGTCTAACTCAACAGAAGTTGTGCTCAAGCGGAACCAGGCGGGTTTTTGGACTTGGTCCAACCACGTCATCCTGGGTCTACCAAGCGGTCGCCTACCTGATGAAATCGCATTCACGCACGTCTCGGAAGTCGAGAAGATGACGACATTCGGGCCGCGTGACCAAACCATCGAAGCATAGCCCTCTCCGTTCGAAGAAGCAGCTGCTTAACGTTGCGTTCATCATGTACTGTAGGGTTTCTTACTCCATCCCGGCGTTTTTTTTATTCCCACAACAGGAGTTCTTGAAAATACTACAACCTCTTATTTGTCCACGATGACCCTCATCCCAGCATCAGCACATACGGCCACAAACCTGTCGAGCCCGCTCTAGAGTTTCGTCTGGGAGGATGTGAGGATAACTAAGTCATCTGTAAAAAGAAGATGACTCAACCTCAATGTGAAACATTCCCCGCTTCCGCTGCGCTGGAAAATCCAGTCCATATGTGTAATTAAAAGTAGAGGTGACAAGAAGCATCCTTGGGGAAGACCAACGGCAACGAAGAAAGGTATTGATTTAGCATCGTTAACCCCAAAACTGTTGCCACAGCTTGTGTATAGAGACCGATGGGCCCAAGGATGACCATCAATCCCGGAATTGAAACCGGATGACCATAGACTTAATTGGGCGCAGGATATGTTGGCAGGCGATCCGGATGTCAGCCAGAAAATTATCTTCTCACGCGACGGCCGCAATTGGCACTGTCAACAGGACTCTAATGCTAATCGTGTATCGTCCCGCGCTAGAGTTTCGGCGATAGTTTCGCTTTATGTAAACATGAACAAACGATTTCAGACCGGATAGGACGCATATGTATGGAATAGTTTTGGGCACAAACTGGACTGAGAATTACTTACTTACTTAAGGTGACGCTACAGTCCGAGGTGGACCTGGGCCTCAACCAACAAGCGTCTCCAGCCAGCTCGATCTTAAGCTAGCTGTCTCCAGTTTCGCACGCATAGTTTGTTGAGGTCCCTTTCCACTTGCGTGCGCCACCTGAGTCGCGGTCTTCCTCTACTGCGCCGTCCCTCGGGGGGGTGGATTCGAAGACTTTTCGGGCCGGAACATTGGTTTCCATCCGCTCTACATGACCTAGCCATCTCAATCGTTGGATCTTCACTCTTCTGGCTAAGTCGATGTCGCTCGTATAGTTCGTCATTATGTCTCCTCCTCCACTCACCATCTATGCAGACGGGACCGAAAATCACACGAAGAATTTTCCCCTCGATTTTCAGCTTTTGACAAAGTCTATGCCGCCGCGCCATATAGCAGGACTGGGAACATTAAGGTCTTGTAAAGCGTTACCTTGGTTGTTCGAGAGAGGGCTTTGTTTACCAATTGCTTTCTTAGTCCAAAGAAGCAGCGATTGGCAAGGGGTATTCTTCGTTTGATTTCAGCGCTGGTGTCATTGTCTGAGTTTATAGCGGTGCCTAGGTAGACAAAGTTTTTAACTACCTCAAAGTTATATCTGTCTGCTGTGACGTTCTGACCGAGACGTCGGTGTTGGGTGTCCTTTCTCGTTGACAGCATATACTTGGTCTACATCCACCTTCGCGGCCTCCGTTGCAATACCCACAAAAGCGCCATTGACATCACGCTGCGGTCTTCCGATAATGTCAATATCGTTGGCATATGCGACTGGGAAGTTGGACGGACTTCTGAAAGATTGTTCCTCTGGTGTTGGCGTTCGAGTTTTGAACAATTCTTTCAAGAACGATGTTGAAAAAGTCGCATGACAGCACGTCGCCTTGTCTGAATCCTTTTTTGACATCAAAGGTCTCGGTTAGGTCTTTACCGACCTTGATGGAGCAGCGTGATCCTACACAAACGGACGAGTTTGGTAGGGATGCCAAAACTAGACATTGCTCTGTACAGCTCGTCTCTATAGATGCTATCATAGGCGGCCTTAAAATCGACGAAAAGGTGGTGGATATCGATTTGTTGCTCCTGGGTTTTCTCAAAAATATGCCGCAGTGTGAATATTTGTCGATGGTGGATTTTCCTGACCTAGCGCCACACTGTTATGGACCGACCAGGTTGTTGACGAATGGCTTTAGGCGTTCACACAGTACGGCAGATACGATTTTGTATGCGATACTTAGAAGACTGATGCCTCTGTAGTTGGCGCAGTTCAAAGAGTCTCCTTTTTCATGGATCTTTATAGTTACGAAATTTATAGTTACGAAGCAACTGGACTGAGAATGTGTTGGTGAAATTTGAGAGGAATGAGAGCACAGATGTCATTTCTACGTGAGTAATCATATCTAAGAGATATGCTACTTTGACAGAACTTAAGGAAGAATTGGAAAACCTCAAACCCAAAAAAGCTCCTGGTTATGATTTAATCACAGGAGAAGTTCTGAAAGAATTACCTCAGAAAGCGCTTCTTATGATTCTCTACCTAATTAACGCCGCCTTTAGATTAGAACATGTCCCTAGTCAGTGGAAAGTGTCGGAAATAATAATGGTGCCGAAACCGGGTAAACCCCCAACAGACAAAAAGTCTTATAGGCCGATTTCACTGCTTCCGATAATGTCTAAAGTGTTCGAACGAATATTACTCAGACGTTTAAGCCCGGTTGTGGAAGAAAGACGACTTAGTCCTAATCACCAGTTCGGTTTTCGAAGTGAGCATTCAACTATCGACCAAGTACATCGAATAACTGATGTTAGAGAAAAATCATTTGAACAAAAGCAAGTCTGCTCAGCTGTATTTCTCGATGTCTCGCAAGCCTTTGACAAGGTTTGGCACGAAGGTTTGAAACACAAGCTTCGACAGTTCCTCCCGAGAAGACTTTACACAATTTTATCGAATTATCTAACTGATAGAATCTTCCGTGTGAAAAATGGGAAAGAATACTCCCTATTTAAGCCTATACAAGCTGGAGTACCTCAAGGAAGTGTCCTTGGTCCCCTCCTTTACTTACTGTATAGCAGCGATATACCGCAGGTCGTAGTCACCGTGCTAGGCACATTTGCTGACGACACCGCCATTCTAGTAACTGCCAAAACGGTCGAAGAATCAACCAGAAGATTACAATGTGCTCTAGACCGGATACACGAATGGATGAACACTCAGCGAATTGAGCTTAACGAAGCTAAATCCGTTCATACAAATTTTACGTATAAGTACGTGAATAACTTGCCCGTTTTTATAAATAATGTTCAAATACCCTTCGGTAATGAAGCGAAATACCTCGGAATGACTCTCGATGTAAAGCTTAAATGGAAGGAGCATGTCAAAAAGAAACGTGAGCTCCAATTAAGATACAAAGACATGTACTGGCTTATTGGAAAATATTAGTATTGACAACAATTGCTTATATACAAGCAAGTGCTAAAACCCGTCTGGACGTATGGAATACAACTATGGGGTTGTACCGGAGAAAGTAATAGAAACATACTACAAACATTTCAAAATAAAGTGCTAAGAGCCATCGTCAACGCATCCTGGTATATACGAAACAGCGACATCCACAGAGATCTTGGATTTCCATCAGTCCATGATGAAATTACGAATTTTGCTCGTAAGCATGAGCGTCGTCTGGAAGAGCACATAAACTCTGCTGTCCTTCCAATTCTCGACGAAAGCAACGCTTTCCGCCGTCTGCCAAGGACCAAACCCCTTGACCTAGCACGCCTTAACCAGGAAAGTAAAACTGCTGGATAAGTGTAAGACTTAGTTGTAGTGGAAATATATTTTATTTGAAGGGAGGTGTTTTTACGGGGTAAAAATCCCTTTCGCTATGTGGGAACATAGTGTCTTTTGAAGATTTTCACCTAATCTCGCAAAAAAAAAATTTTTTCTACGTGAGACAAATAGTGGCGGCCGTGGCGTTGTGTGTACGTGCGTAGACCCCTATGCACTTGAAGGTTGGAGTCCCAATATGACTAAACTATTTTCACGGCCCCACCTCTTTCGACTCACTGACAATGCTCAAAGAGTATAAATGTCTAGAAAAACCTTCTCCAACTTGGCCGTTCTGAGTGGGCATAAAACTGTAGGCGCCTTCCACGCGAGCCAATGAAAAAATGGCAATTTGTGGAGTGATCACAATTCACAAGAGCTGGACCAACTACCAGGGTGGGGTTAGGTTGCGTACGAGTGGGCTGACTGCAGATGGCAAAGCATCCACAAAGACTGACTGTTGCGGTGCGGTTTATAGCACGGCGCCATAATCAGGTCTTATTTCATTCGAAATGATGAAGGAGACACCGCTACCGTCAATGGTCTCAGGTTTAGCGTGATGTTTACCGACTTTATGTCCGACAACATCGACACATCCGAACATGGCGGTTCCAACAAGACGCAGCGCTTGACGTTGTGAAGGAGAAAGTTGGCGGCTGGGTTATCTCACGACGACCGTTCATGAATTGGCCGATGCGATCATGCGACTTAACACTATTCCATTATTTTCTCAAGTCCTTAGTGCTGATTAACAAGACAAAAACTTTGGAAGAACTCGAGGCCAACATTCGAGACGCTTTTGCCGCGACAACGCCAGAAATTTGGGACCGACTCATTAAAGATTGAACTGACCATTTGACAGCCGAGGCGGCCATTTGAATGGTCCGTCATTCCATACATAATGGCATGAAAGTAGCTTCAAAATAAAGTCAGATTCAATTTGCTTATCTAACACCGTTGTTGTTTTATTTAAATTTATTTTTCTATCGCTCTTATCTGGTCGGCCTGTAGCGGCTCGATCTAGTGCCGATATCCAAACAGAAGCAGGACAAAATGGAACAGCGGCTCTATCTTCGACCTGAGGAACAAATGGAAACAGACCCATTTGAAGACTGCCTGAAGACGCTTCAACAAATGTTGACTGATTACCAAAATGTTGCCCTAGTGAAGGTGAAGTTGTGTCCGCCTTGTGGTCAACTCAAATCTACGGTTTTGACTTCATTTTGAAGATTAGTCTGCACTCACGTGCCATATTCTCCCCGATCCTGGTTCAAGGACAGTTCAGCTGCATGGCTGGATCCCCTTCATCCAGCTCGGCGGTCCGTTGCTGGCAGCTTCTGAGGAACAACAGAGTCCTCGCATATGACACGTGCGGTGCGTGGAGGTATCTCCACTTCGTTAGAAAGGGATTTGTCAACAAAAAACAAATACCACTGAAGGAGTTCACATATTCATCCGCAGTGGATTTTCACGAGTGTCACCCTGATTGATGTCACAATTCTTGACGAGCTTCCACAGCGGCAGCCAAGTCGCTGCGAAAGACTGACACGAGACATGACATACCTTGCCTCGGTTACCTGTCTCGTGGTACGATCTTTGCGATTTGTTTTTCCTCGAAATCACTGCCTGCCACCCACACGTCGCGTCCTCGTCTTGCTTTTATTTTCGTGAAGAAAGAAGAACAGCACTCACGCGCGTTCGGTTGTGACATCCACCGTCGCTCCCGAGAGACACAGCTCAGTTTCAGGGAAAAGCAAAAGTAAATGGAAACCCTCCCGAGATTAATTTGTAATGAATATCTCTGACAGGACGCATTAAGGCTCTGATGCATTTCATTATTTAAGCGAAACAACTTTACGCGCTTCATTTCGGAGTACAAATCTCGTACTAGAGCCCCAGGGGCACGGGCGGCGGAATGAATGGGAAAGAGCTGTCAATCGATAGTACGTCACTCACACACACTGCTCGGAGGACATCATCCCCACCACACGCACAAGGAGACTTACAAATGTGAAAACTGACTTCACGGAGTAGGTCAGCAACCTGCATGATGCTCATTAATTTCCACAAAAACCCTCGTGTCGTTGCACGAGTGGCGGAGGACACGAAAAGTATGTGGGTACGAGTTATATTTACCCAACAAGGGCTACTTGGTCCTTGTGTGCTCATCATCGCCCTTCGTCGTCCTTTTGCACATCATGCACGGTACCGTGGCACCGAGACGACACCGCGCATCGAATGAAGTGCACTGAAGTCCCATTCGCAGTCGCACACATCCCTCCTCCGCCCCCTCCCCCCCCCCTTCCAATTGCTGGCAGGTGATCCGAAAAATTACGTGAGATTCACACGGAGTATAATTTATGAGGGCTGCTCCACTCTCGTCCTTACGCTCGCTCGTGTGTCATTCACTTGTTTTCGTTTTCCTTTTCTGTCACTGACGATGCCGCCCCAGTCGTCCACCCCACCCCACCCCGCCGCATCAGCGGTGGCATCTCATATCAGAGCATCCGAATGTCCCACGGGAACAACGGCGAGGAGATATGCCGACATCACGTTCACTTAATTTGTGTGGACGTTGCGAACATTTTATCGTTTTTCCTCTTGTCCTTCTCGGCATTCATTCACTCTCCCTTGCGGCGCGCCGTGCCGCCTGCAATGTGTGGGCGGCTGGAGCTGTCTTTCCTGTTCGCTTGCATCCTCTTCGCTGTCGTCGTCGTCGTCGTCGTACTCCCGTTTGCTTTTGTTTCAACTGCCGGCCTTTGTTCGAGTGTGTGCATGGCCCAATCAAGGATACGTGCGGTACTCGGTTACAGCTCTTCCGGCAACAGGTGGATACGAACTGATGGCACTCCCATACTCTTGCACGGGGGCAGGGGCGAACACCACTTTTGTATCGGCTCTGGGTGATAATGATGGATTCAATGTGAATCACTGTGGTTCGTGATTGGACTGCAGGACGATGCCGCACATGTGCAATTCTTTAAATTTTTCGCCCTTTGTTCGGTCCCTGGAAGGACAGGGCGCCCAGGACATGAATCCTGGTTTCGTTTTTTTTCGTTTTTTTTTGCCTCTCTTTTGCTCTCCCTCTCTCTCTCTCTCTTTTAGGTTTAATAATAGATTCTCGAAAATGGCGAAACTGAATTGCTCACATGGCCTCTCCATGTATGTTTGATGGGGGCGGGGGGAGTGAATGTTGGAAAAAGTTTTTCCATGTTCCATCGCCATTTCTCGACGACGCCCGGCCATGTGGGGGTGGGTTGAAGGTGTGAAGTCTTAAATTTTGTTTCATGTTCAAGATGGAATTGAATTAATAATTGATTGCACAAAAGTTCTGCTGCCTCTGCTGAGTGAAAAAAAACTTCGCGATAACCTCATCCGTGCCGAAGGAGTTTGCTCGCTCCAACTTTCTATGGGACATCACTAGCACTTGTTAGGAAGTCATCGGGGAACTGGTTTTAAGTTCAGTTCCAAGCAACGCTCATTAAAGGCTTCATCTTGAATGGATAATGAGGAGAAACGAGGCGTAATTCCTGGCAATCCTAGTCACTTTCAAGGCCACTCTAAATGGCACATGTCTCCGCCGCGCCGTCCCATGTCACCCAATCGATTTCACCTCAGACTGGACTGGGCGTCCTGTCCAGTTTTGTTCATTTCATTTTCAAGTGATTTATGAATGAAACCCAGGTGCTCGTGCATATTTGAGTGAATCGCCTGTCAAACGACAAATCCACTGGCCTTGCGTGACTTGGACTCCACCGCCACTGCCGGCGTGGTGGTCATAAGGACGAGCAGGAACGACAGAGAATGGTAATACCCTCGTAAGGATACAGTGTGCTAAGTAACGCACACTAAAACGATTAATTACGAATTAGCAGTTGACCTCTGGAAAACGATTTAGATGCTATCGCTTCAGTTAGGGCCATGAAATATGAACGTTCGACATGATGCGATTATACGACTCGAATCAGTGGCGGTTTGTGGTGATGGGAGAGTACGTCATCGGACCCAGAGACATGTGGTTTTGCTCGGGATGACTGGATGCGCGTGAATCTGTCTTGAAAGTTCACCCAGAAGATAATGCGGTTGGCCAGAAAATGAGATTAGGATCACGGGGCGCAGATTAACCCGAAAGGAGGGCAGAAGAATGCAGTCCTATCGTTGTTCGCTCTAAGAGGAGATACATAACTAACTACGAACTGGTGTCGACTGTGGATTCGACTGGAGGTTGGACCATCGGATCGGCTGTGGATTGTACTTGTGATTCAACTGACGGTTCGAGTGATGATTCGACTGAGGATTCGACTGAGGATTCGACTGTGGATTCGACTGAGGATTCGAGTTAGGATTCGACTGAGGATTCGAGTGATGATTCCACTCAGCATGCGATGGAGGACTTAACTGGAGTCTTACTGCGGATTTCACTGAGGTTTCGACTAAGGATTCGATTGACGATTCGACTCAGGATTCGACTGAGGATTCGACTGTCGATTCGACTGAGGATTCGACTGAAGATTCGACTGTGGATTCGATTGATGATTGCACTCAGCATGCGACTGAGGACTGAACTGGAGTCTTACCGCGGATTTCACTGAGGATTCGATTGACAATTCGACTCAGGATTCGACTGAGGATTCGACCGTGGATTCGAGTGATGATTCCACTCAGCATGCGACTGAGGAATCAACTAGAGTCTTTCCGCGGATTTCACTGAAGTTTCGACGAGTATTCGATTGACGACTACACTGAACACTCGATTCTGGATTCGCCTTGAGATTCGACCAGGGAATCGCCGAGGATTCGAGTATTTTCAGACTAATGAGGAGTATTGGTGGATTTTGGTTCCAGGTTGAGTATATGCCAAGAGCAAAGAGCAAAGTCCTTTACCTTAGTTGGTCCTGCCATTCACAGGGAATAAAAAATTGACAAAATCGTATCATCACATCGAATCGGCAGAAGTGAAGTTTCACTTTGCCTCGTAATTATTTGCAGCCTCCTGCGACGTCGGATGGCCTCTTCAGGGTAGCAACAACTTCTCAACTCAGTTTCTACTCAAACAAGGGCGTAGTCGTTCGTAAAAATCACTGACATCCTGAACTCCGCCAACATCGTAAGGATTTTCCCAGACTGTACCGTAATCCCTTCTTGACTTCGGCGACTGGGTGATCCTTGCTCTTCTACGACAACCTCTACCAGACCATTTCCCAGATCAGTTT
Organism: Eristalis pertinax; assembly: GCA_907269125.1. Taxonomy (NCBI): domain Eukaryota; kingdom Metazoa; phylum Arthropoda; class Insecta; order Diptera; family Syrphidae; genus Eristalis; species Eristalis pertinax. The sequence continues at coordinate 15,059,141 of OU026147.1, forward strand.
ATTATCCCAGCTAAGCAGTGATTCGTGTTTCTTGGCAAAGAGGCTGCATCCCTCTGCAAACACAGTGCGCACCTCAAACAGCAAAACAAATCAACCATCGAGGTAGAGATTTGTGAGGACTGTGCAGAAATCATACCCTCAAGCTCCGGTACTCAACTATCCATGGAAAATATCTTCAAGAATTTGCTTCATTCAGGCGAGTGCTCTTTGCGGTGCCGTCTCCATGTGTGCTTGTGTCAAAGGATTTATTCGGAATTCAATCATCCTCCGTCCCATCCAAAGAGCAGCAGATAAAATATGAATACAAACCTGCATCCCGCCCAACTGGAGGTCAAGCCGACCCCCTCCCCCACCCCCGTTGCCGGGGAGCTGCTGCATTAATCAACTGTGATTATGCCCAGGACTCACAGGTCTGTGTCAACATGAAATATTATATCAACAAAATTGGCTCGGCTCGGGGCAGGCAATAATGCCGAAATTGAAGCCTCCCCTGGATCATTCGAATTCCATCCATTATCCTGTGAGGGTCCTTGCTGACCCCGTGTGTGTGTGTGTGTGAGAGAGTTTATGTTATTTGCAGAGTGCGCAAAATTAAATTCTGTCAATGGCCCCAAATGGCTCATGACATTCGACAGTCCCAGAGACATATGCATTCCTAAATACCGGTCTGCTTGGCAAGGGTCTCGACTCGATATAGTCCTGTTCGGGGGAACGGTCGGAGGGCAGAGTTCGCCTTTAACTTGTGACGGCGTTGCATCTCGGTCGCATTTGCCATGCACAGGCGATTAGGTGTCCTGTGAGCTTTTAATTAAATTTCGTTAAGTTTCCCATGCAACACGGTGCAGTCATATGTCATCGCCGTTGATCGCTGAAAAGAAGCGATGCGATGGACTCTCTTTGCAGCTGCCCGAGCATGCTTGCTGTACATGGAATCTTAATCCCATCACATTCTGTTGTAATCCTGTTTAGCTGCTCTCGTCGTCGTGCACCGCCCGCCCTCCCTGCGTTCGTCTCTGTGCGCTCTGAGGACTAACACGGCAAATGGCAACAATTCGGAATCACTTGTCCCGCATTGGAATGCATGTCGCCGCAGTGAAGTGATAAAATAAGCTGGCCCAGGCTGTGTACGGGCACAAAGAGAATTTCGACCGAGGACGATGGGGCTTATGGGCGAGTGTGTGAGTGCTTATGTTCTGCGTGTCGGAGTTGGTGAGAGGTGGCGGTGACGGCGACGGCAACACAACCGCCGAAGAAAAGGAAGTTAAGTGTTCGCCTGGCAAAGTATTCCAGTTGACGTAATGCTGAGTTGGCTCTTTGTGTCATTAGTTTGGATGTGATTAGGAGTGTCAGCCGAGGAGCAGGGCGAGGCGATGGCTTGGCGGGTGACAGGAAGCGTGTTATGTTGTGCTTTTCGAAAATTCATGCACCGACTGGCTGCGGGACTGGGAAGTGTTTCGCAAGAATTTGCGGAGCGTCCTCTGCTTTGGCCTTAATTACGAATGCATGGCAAGAAGCAATTGCACGTTGGTCGGGTTGGGTTGGGTTGGGTTGTAAATGTGGTCTGTTGTTGCTGTCTCGTTCATGGGGACATAAGCAATAATGTACTCGTACACAGGACTGGTTAGCAGTAAGAAAGTGCTTGAGTGCTGCTGGTGAGACATTTACAACCAGTGCGTGGCGATTCATGTCGCCGTTGGAATGGTGTTTGCGAAGCTGATGGCGAACAAGGTCAATTTGATACGACATTAAAGCGGTTCCGAAATTTTGCCAATCAGCCAAAAGCCATGCTCAGTCTCTGTCTCAGTCTGTTCCCTTTTCTGATGTTATTCCACCCCCGCACCAGCGTCTTTCAACATCCAGCTCAAGTTGACACTAAACTCCTTGATGTTTCCCATCACTCACTCGCCCCCCACTCATCTAGTCCGTCCGGACGAGAGGAGAGGCCCAACAAGTCCATTCCGGCGGGTTAACTCCGCAAAGGACGTCACAATTAGTCAGCGTGTATCCTCTCCATTAATTGTTTACATTATGTGCTATGGACGAATGCATAAATCATAACACACTCCTTGCAGCCAGTAATCCTTGCTGAAACATGAACAACAATCAACTCCTGCCTACGGAGCAGCAGCCCATAAACACCAGCACAACACCAAGTCAGTGCGGTCCTCGGCTGCAGAGTGTCCCTGATAATCCGAAATGCTCGCATGTACGCCATTAAGGTACAATGCACAAACACGACTTCATCTTCCTCGCAAGGACCGTGGAGGGGGAGCCATGCTGGGAACGAGGGGCTGGGGGCTATGACAGCAGGAATGACCAACCATTGCCGGGGAGGTCCGTAATTAATCATGAATAATGCTGTTCCCTGTAAGCACATTAAATGGGGAACTTTTCACGCCATCAGCATGATGCTGCAAGTAGTCCTCTCTTGCTCCTCCTCCTCAGACGACAGCGCCACCAAATGTATGGGCATCCAAAGGAGATTTAGGGCTCTTAACGTATGATCTACTGCAGCTGGTCTTGGTTAATGACAGAGCCGGCTAACCGCCACATGTGGCATCCTCGGCAGATACATTGTGTTGCTGTCGCTGTCGCCTTATTAAAATAATTAACAATTCACGATTTGTCTTATCGCTCTCTCTCTCTCTCTCTCTCTCTGTCTCTCTCTGTTTATCCGTTCCTGTGTGTCCACGTGTGTGTGTGTGGGTTGGTTGGTGCTGACGTCTGTACACATGTAGTTTTCAGTTGAGAGAGAGTGTTGAAGTTCGTTCCATTGTCAAGGAGGGTTACTGACAACCGATGTAAGTCTGCTGAATGTCCTTTCTCGTCGCTGTCGTCCTCAATAGGGCTGGAGAATGGGATGTGGGTCAGGCATCATTATTTAAAATCACAAGTTGTCACCTTTGAGTGTTGGATTTGTATGCTGCTCAGGAGGCAGAACGGCCCAAAGGAAGGCTATGACTGGCACAACGACTGGACTGAGTTGGGCATGTGTGCGTGGAGTCGACGCAAGTCGATGGTGAGCAAGGGATTCCTGGACAGCGGCTAGTGTCCAGAAACCAGTTTCTGATTGGGTCTGGGAAACCGCAAGGGGTTTCTCGACAAGGGCTAGTGTCCAGAAACCGGTTGCGGTCTGGGGCTGGGAAACCGGAAGGGGTTTCTGGACAAGGGCTAGCGTCCGGATAATAGTTGCGGGTTGGGTCTGGGAAACCGCAAGGGGTTTCTCGACAAGGGCTAGTGTCCAGAAACCGGTTGCGGTCTGAGGCTGGGAAACCGGAAGGGGTTTCTGGACAAGGGCTAGAGTCTGGAAAATAGTTGCGGATTGGGTGTGGGAAACCGCAAGGGGTTTCTGGACAAGAGCAAGTGTTATGCTATGGCTTTTATTACCGCTAGCCTGTCAGAAAATCTGCTGATCTATTTGCCGGTTACTTTGTGAACTTTTAGCACTAGACTCTGTGCACGCTGGTCACCCATTTAAGCTGAATCCTCTCGAAAATCCTTACAATTCGAGGTCAAAGGCTTGCACAACGAAAGAAGCGCCACAATAATCATCCAAACCTCTCAAACGACTGACGTAACTGACACATTTAGCTCCACGTTAAGCCGCTCAAAAGATTGTCATGTCGCATTTTCCCCCCATTTTTAGTAGTCTTCCCAACGTACCTTCTAGTCGAAGCGCAACCCCGCACTCCACCCTTCCAAGGGATGAATGCAACCAATGCACCTTCCAGCCAAATGACAGTTACTGCAGATGCTGATGCCGCTTAGTGCCGCTGCTTTGTGCTGCAATTTGTCATCAAAGGCAACCGGCAACCAGAGAAACAAAGTCCTCCAGCGGAAAAATGTTTTCGTTTCCCTTTTGCTGCTCTCTCTCTCTGTCTCTCGCTCACTAAACTACCCTCGCAGTAACAAGTTCCGCTGCGAAAGGCTGCGGAAACGCTTAAGAAGATTTTAATATTTCTCGGAAAACAGCCGCCAGCGCTCCTGGTGTATCCTTTCCGTATTTTTGTTTTCTTCTTATTCTCGTTTGCAAGTTTTCCCTTTTTCGCCACTCTCAATCGTACAAAAGTGTGTCACTCAGATTAAGAGCCATGCAAACACTTTCACTACACACCACCGCCTCGGGGGCAGCAGCAGCAGCAGCAGCAGCATTGCCCCGCATCGCCCTGAACCGCTCTCCTTAGTGCCGCGCCGCGTCCTTATCTGTGAATAATTCTGTTTAATCCGCAAACTTTAAATTAGGATTAAAATGAATTACAGGACCAATAGCTGGTAGTCAAGCCGGGATCCTGTGAAGGGAAGCGTTTCAAAGGCCCGTCGAATCGGGACCAGGAAATGAAGGGCCAGAAAAAAAACGCACACAAACACACACAGGAACCAACGCCATCTGAAGTTAGAACTGAAACTGAAGAGAACTGGCAAAACAAATGAATTGCCCGCCGGCACCGGGTGGGGGGGAGAGAGGAAATTATGTGAAAATTTAAATTCACTTTCCTTTCGAAGTTTGCGAGCGTCCTAGATTAGTTGCTGCACAGTGCACAGTGATGGCTCTCGGTCTCCCTCTGTCGCTCGTCTCTAATCAAGGGATATAAAAATATACTGCGCCCTCACCCTCACCGTTACCCGCACGCTTATAGACACAGCAACAAATCTCATTATTGCCGACCCACTAGGCAACTAGGCAAGGATGTCGGGGCCACGGCACGACGGCGTCCGGCACTGGAGGAGGACCGAGGAGAAATGTGAATGTGAGTTGAAGAGGAAGCGGAAGCGGTATAATACTTTCTGATGGCACGTACTCCCTGCTCCTTGCTCATGAAATTCTAACTTTCTATGCGGTGGCATCCTGGCCACTAGCATATATTCCACGACTCTGCTTCTCCATCCCGTGATGGTTGCCGAGGCATTTACCGCACTGAACACGCTTCGACTGGGAATATGGAGGTGTTCGTTGGTTTTTTGTGTGTTCTCCTCCCTCCTCTGACACACACACACACACACAGACGACTCCCGCAGACACCACCGGAGTGCCGGCTCTCTAGCGCTGGCGATGTGGGGTGTGCCTTCGAAATTTTCAACATTTTTGCCGAGCCCACAGGGTACCAAGCGTCCGTATCCTTCTTTGCGTCATTTCTTCTATTTCTCGTAGTTCTTTTTTTCTCACGCCTCTCACCAGCACCGTCCATGCTCCGTTGTTACATTATTCTCCGTGTAAACTGAGCACTTTGCGGTGTCGAAGGAGAAAAGGATGGCGTGCACTGCAGTCGACGTCCTCGTCCTCCCCTGACCACATCATGAATTCGGGGGTGGTATTCATAAATTTGTGCACGTCCCTGCTGCCGCCATCCCCACGGAGCAGTTGGGGTGCCAGCTCACACACACCTTAGCGGTAAATAACGGTCTACTTTTTCGGTGGAGACAACCGATCGAGTTCGCCAGTTTATGGGTGTGCACCGTGTGGTGCAGGGAAAATTGTGTTTTATCTAGCAGCCAACAGCGTGTACACCGTTTCAATGGGGAAAGTCTTTCAATTTTCATAAATTGAGGCGCTCTCCGGTGGTGGATGCCCGGCCTCCCAGTGATCCCAGCATCACGAGGCGACTGGTTCATTTTATGCATTCCTTGCACTGTATTGCAACCGAATATGTTCACATTTCGGGGGGGGGGGTTAGCGTAAAAATGTCAGTATTCGGACGATAAAGTATAATTTCATTCCCCTCCCTTGCATTTCGAGAACTGCGAATGTGCCGACGAATAGAGTGCTAAACCGAGGCATTTGTTACTAGTTACTGTTTTTCTTTTAGTAACTACGGTGCTGAGAGCAAGATGCAAACGATTTGAATATGTACATGCGACAAAAATAATTGTCCCTGCGATGTGGTAGAAATTATTGCCCAGGTTTTGTTCAACATCTTGGTCACAATGTTAGAAGAAATATGTACTAAAAAGCCCACAAAATGCTTTGTGATTCTTACGATTAAAAATGTTAAGTTAACTAGTTTAGTACACTTTTAGTACACATATTGATAACAATTTTTAGTACACATTTTCGTTGGAATTTTAGTACTCATTTTTTCAGTTGAATGGCACAGTTGGTTGAATGCTTGTCCTTGGTTAGATGAATCTCCTAATAGGCTTTATCCGGTTTTCAAATCTGATGCATTTACCGTTGGGATCAAATTAGCGCTTGTTGCATATCGGAATGAACATGGTCTAAGTGTGCTGGTGATTTCACTGCCAGCCCATTTACCTATCTACTTAGTACTCATTTGCATCACATTTTGAGTACACATTTGGATCACAATTTTAGTACACTATTTTGGGGCACATTTGGATCAGAATTTTTGCTTAATTTTTGATCCTGCGAGTCGAAAGTTGTTTCGACAAACCGAAGTACATCGTTTGGGGCGATCACGTTTACTCCGAGGTAGACAAACCCTTTAACTACGTCAAAATTGTACCTCTCAATCGTGACGTTTTTGTTACAGGTCCTATGCCTTAGCTGAGCGAAAAATCCTACTCATAGCAGATCTGGACTGTAATGAAACTTCCCAGGCTCAGGCGGTGCTTACTTGCGTTTGCTAGAGCTTCACACCTCCGTCTCCCAAGTGCTGTCACGCTCAGCGGTCCATCAGCTGCTCTTTGAGCGTTATTAAATAACCAAATAAGTAAATCACGATGTCCTTTCCTAGAAAATCTCCGAGAGTATGCCTCAAAAGAACATCTTGTTAACTACCCTTTAGCTTGAGCTCTGCCCTCTGTGAACTATTTTCCCCTATAAAGGGTGACCATCTTTTAAGAGCGCCAACCAAGTCTACGTTGGACCCACTTCCCAATGAAATACCATTTCCTTTGATAAATTAACTCCCTCCCACCCTCCTACAACGTTTTCCTTCCCCAGAGCAACGAACAGCCGACGAAGAAAAATCGAATCGAATTCTAGACCCCATATGCCTGGGCCATCGTCATTATCAGAGGCTCCCGGAGCACGTTGAAAGGATAAGCGCCTATCGGCACTTTGAGCTCCATTCGATTGGTTCGGTTGGTCCCTTTTCCCGTGAAGCGAACGGAAACCGAATGCCTTTCCATCACTGACGGGATTGTAGCTTTCATCCATTCCATTTTCGCCACATCTTCATTCAGATTTCGTCCCATCCCCCAACTACACCTCCATCCTCAGCCATCCGGAATCGGAGCATAAGTAAATTTCCAATGCTCGCAAAAAGAAGAAGAAAAAAAAACCCGTTTTCAGTTCGCTCACAGAATTAAGTCAGTCAGTCTTCAAAGCAGTCCACCTGAAAACTTATTTCATGAATTACCATAACAAATTCCATTCCACCCCCACCCACCGGCCCTCTCTGACAGCGAAGATGACGAAGGGAAGATACGTTACAAAATGTCCATCATGTATCAAATGTAAACTCGACAAGAACAGCGAATAAAAAGAGGAACAAAAAAAAAAAAAGAAAAAAAAATAAAAACAGCACGAAAAGAGCGAAACATAACCATAAACTTTATCCATTTTGCTCGTCTTCATTCCCGTCCCCAGCTGCGGCTCCTCCGTCCACTGTGCGAAAGGACAAAGATGGGATGCGACACACAGAGAGAAAGAGAATGCGGGGGGATCGCCGCTGTTTGACAGGCACATATGACTCCACCGTCCCGTGCTAGATAAACTTTAAGAACTCGAGATGATTTCTCGTTTTTCTCTCAATTTTCGATTTTTTTTTTCAATTTTTCTTTTTGTTCAACTTCAAAGCAGCGCCCTTCATCAAGTTGCAAGCGCACTCGCCCTGCGGCGAGGGATGGATCCGCTCGCAGGGTAGCGAATAAAATATAATAAACAAACTTTTAGCTCGGTCCGGGATGCACTTTAATTTTGAATACTCTTGCGCTATTCGCTCAGGCGAAAGGAGAGGAAGGACAACTTTTCACATGTAATATCTTTAATGAAAGAAAAACAGAGCCAAGCACCGGGGATGTGGGGATGTGGGGACGTGTGTGCTGGCCGGCCTTCTTTTCTTGCTCTGCTGGCTGCTTGGTGGGGCCGAGGAGGTTTGCAAGTTTATTCATAAATTTGAGTAACGCTGCAATTTTGCCGAAGTTTGGAAAGAAACTAGTTTGTGGAAAGGCCTTCGGGTCATATGCAGGTGCAGTCTTGGGGTGGAATGACGCGATGGCACGGAAGTTTTGGGCAGATGGGAACGACTTAGGGAAAGTTGAAGAAGTGACAAATTGACAAATTGTGATGGACGACCACGCTGCCGGGCGGTGCGGAGGTGAGGCGATGATGTAAAACGAGTACAAATCAGTTCGGGGACTAGGCTCATTTCGCAAAGGTTTGAAGCGGTCTTCCGAAGGGACAGTCCTCGGGCGCTTTGACAGCAGAAGTCGCTCTGCAGTTTTCGAATGAGGCGCTATTTCCCCCTTATTTCCTTTTTACGACGAATTAGCACAATTGGCCTTATACCACGTTATCGGCACGAGCGGACGCCGTGTAGACACAGGCGTAGACCAGATCTGCTGCAGAACAAGCGAAGACGGATGAGTAGTTCCTCTTACTTCAACTTCTACTCCACTTCCACTTGACCTGTCATTTGCCTTCTAAAGATTACTAGTCCATCGTTGAGTGTTGTACATGTCTTTGCCGAGGCTCTGCTCACCACTTTGCACACATTGTGCACATCTATGGGCAATTACCCTTCCAGTGGTGTAAGTATCATGCCATTCGGTTGAGTAGAACGGCGTATAAGCGTACTACAAAAATGGGCAGCACGTATTTGTATAGAGAAATTTCATGAAAATGTTAATCTCGACTACGTTTTTAGTGCTCCATACGCTGCGTCCACGTTTTGAGTCACTTTTTCGACCGTATTAGCTGGTATCACAAGCGTAATCTTGTCTTCCCAGGCTTCAACTGACGCTGGATTCTCGGCAGTGCGGTCTGATTTAACGTGTTCACTTGAAAATAGTCAATTTCCACCATCCGACGGGCCTCACCGAAATCATTTCTGGCTTTGATCCATCGATTCGCGTGCTGTGCGGCCACTAAGCACAGTCTTGTTGAAACCACACGTCGATCGGGTTCAGATTGTGCATTTTGAGCAAAAAAGAAATTCATGTAAGTCGCATATCAGGCGACGTTGCACAGAAGGACGAGAGCAGTACGTGAGCTCTGCGAACTTAAAAGAAGGGAAGAGCACCGGTTTGCCTAATCCACAGGAACGAGACCTCTTCAACTGCGTCAAGTACAGAGGAATAAGTCTCCTAAGCATCGCCCATAAGATCTTCTCTGCCGGTTTGTGTAAGCGCCTGAAACCATTCGTGAATAACCTGATAGGTGTTTATCAGTGCGGTTTTAGGCCGAGGAAGTCCACCATCGACCAAATCTGGAAGAAACCCAAGAGATGCAGATCGACATCCGTCACATATTCGTCGATTTCAAGGTCGCACATGATGGGGTGCATAGAGACGAGCTGTACAACGCCATGTCTAGCTTTCGCATTGCTGCCAAACTCATCAGATTGTGCTAAGTTACGATGGAGAATTGTCGCTGCTCCATCAAGGTCGGTAACGAACTCACCGAGTGTGGAAAATAGATTTAGACAAGGCCACTTTCTTTAACATCATTTTTGCAAAGGTCGTCTAGAACTAACCGGCAAACACAAGATGCACGATCTTCTAGAAGTCCGTACAACAGTTTGCATACACGGATGACATTGACGTGATTGGGAGAACAGAGCGAGCCGTAAATGAGGCGTAAGCTGCTAAAATAGGTCTGGCGGTGAATGAGGGCAAAACGAAGTATATGCTGTCGTCAGGGCAGGACACACACAATCGGCGATTTGGCCACAACGCCACCATAGGCAGATATACTTTGACTACCTCGGCTCTCATGTAACCAGGCAGCAACCTCCCATCGTCATCTTCCGACCCGCATGATTCAGGCGCAAACAGGCCAGTTTTTGGACTTGGTCCAACCACCACGTCCTTGGGGGTGTTGTTGTGGATCTATAGCTAGCGCTCCTAGGTGACATTCGATTTTAGACGGTTAGACGTCTGATTCGAAGCATTTTTCCTCGTAGCCCTCCTCCTGGTCCTTCACGGATGAGGTCTCTAAACCGTCGTCATCATGACCGTGGAAGAGTTTGAGCGTGAATACACTCTTTAGGACATCGAGCCACCAACCAGACAGAGATTGGCGCGAAATGAAGAAAACACAGCCGTCACTAGTGTCCAAGAAGAAATGTCGATTCGGTGCTGATTAAATGCATTAGGCATAGCCAGAGAGTCACCATCATGATCATCTTCGGACCCACAGGAGCAAACCACGCACGAGAGATCTTCAGGCCACTCGATTCTCTGCCATGGGGTCTAACTCAACAGAAGTTGTGCTCAAGCGGAACCAGGCGGGTTTTTGGACTTGGTCCAACCACGTCGTCCTGGGTCTACCAAGCGGTCGCCTACCTGATGAAATCGCATTCAAGGCACGCCTCGGAAGTCGCGATAATGAGGACATTCGTGGCACGTGACCAAACAACCGACGCATAGCCCTCTCTGTTCGAAGAAGCAGCTGCTTAACGTTGAGTTTCTCGCGTACTGCTGGGTTTCTCACCCCATCCCACACAACAGGAGTTCTTGGAACTCAGATTTCTCTACGATGACCTTCATCCTAGCAGCAGCACATACGGTCACAAACCTGTCGAGCCCGCGCTAGAGTTTCGCCTGGGAGGTCATCTGCAAAAAGAAGATGACTCATCCTCAACTCTTCCATTGTGAAACATTCCTCGCCTCGGCTGCGCTGCATCATCGATTTTATATGTGTAATGAAAAAGAGAGGTGAAAAGATGCACCCCTGGGAAAGTCCAACGCCCCCAGTGAATGGTATTGATTTAGCGTCGTTAATATCGGAACACAGCTGCCACAGTTTGTGTAAAGAGACCGAAGGGCCCAAAGAGGACCATCAATGCCATGCTCCTGCACAACACTCCGGAATTTACCTCGAGGAGTTGTCTTATAAGCAGCCATGCCAGACGACTCGTGGCACCTTATAACGACTTCTGCTGAAGCTGTAAGGATGAAGAAGAAGAGGAAACAGTATTACACTACATCGGAACATGTCCTGCCCTTGCGGAAACAAGAAGAAGACTACTAGGCGAGTACTAAGTCAACAACCTTGATGATCTGAGTAACATTGACCCAAAGGACTTACTACAATTTCTTAAAGCCTTTAAACGGCTATAAAAGAGGTCAGAAGAAATCAGAACTACAAGGACAAAGGGTAAATTAGTTTTGGGCACAAAGCCGAACGTGACAGCACAATGGACCGGATGGTCAAAGTGAGCATGACTTCCAAAGAAACTCGGTCGTATGCCTTCTCCAAATCTGCACAGCAGCTGTAGATCGTTTTGGCATACTCCAAAGACTTCTCGAGTTCCATTCTTAGAGTGAAAAGCTGGTTCGTTATACTTCTGCCCAGACGAAAGCCGCACTGTGCATCCCTCCATCATTAGGGTCGATTATAGCTCTTGAACACGACTCCAACAACTTAGCGTAGACTATCCCGGTGAGACTTAAAATTGATATGCCCTGTAGCTGGAGCAATCTCCCTTGTCCGCCTTTTTGAAGGGAGAGACACTCACTCCAGTTTGCCTGTTGCCAGGTGTCTCACCACGTTCCCGGCCATAAAACTCCCTCTTTAGCCCTTGGCCTTAAGCATTTCTGATCGGATTTCATCCACTCCGGTTGATTTGCCAAGTCTTCCTCCATCCGTTGTGCTATTCGCCGCCCCACTCAAAACTAGGGGTCCACCATCCTGCGTGCCCTGTTCGAGATTGAGCAGAATTGACTCCTTCAATGGTGTTGCATTCCCTTCGTCTGAGTTTGCCAAAACACCTTTTTCGCAGATCTAAAGCTGCTTTCCAACCTCTCGCCGAACTCCTGCCAGGACTGCTTAGCTTAGCTGTCGCACAGCCAATTTGCAAGTTTTCGCTCCTCACTGTACCGGAAGATCGCTTTTCTTTAAAAAATACCTGCCGTTTGTCCTGACGACCCTCGGTGCATACGCATGACGTACGATGATCATTAATTTGTCGAGGCATTTTGTCGACCTTTTGAAAACTGCGATCCATCGAAGGACTCCGATTTTCTGATCAGTCTCGAGGTGCCTCCGGGGCATCCTAATGTTAGTGAATCACGAATCACAATGGCAGCCAGCTCGAACAGTGCATTAACGCCTTCTATGGCGTCTTCCGCTGTTTGGTGGATGGAAGATGGAACGTCCCATCCACAACCTGGTTTGTCCTCTTAACCTGCTCATGATCGAGATCAATTTCTGGACTCGTTGCCACCCGCCATCGAAGTGACCAGAGTGAAAAAATGCCATCAATCGGGACAAGATCATGTCGAGTGCACATCAAAGCAGAAAACGCCTCATATTTGAAGAGAATATGTTTTCCTCGCAGGATAAATAAACCGCTTTGAAGTTCACCCACGCCAGGGGGCACAGATTTGCCGCCACCATCGAGTTCCCTTTGCCACCCAGGCGCCCACACGAGCTCCCAAAAACAATTGTCGATTCGTCTATTGTCCTTGCCGCAGAGTATCCACATATTTACTGATTCCACCGCCGCAGGGGTCTCATTAGGGTGTTGCAATTAAAAGTTGAACGTTCCCCAAAATGTAAATCATTTTCGAACTCCGCCCGAGTTCGCACAGCACACGCACACGCGCCCAAGTAACGCAAATAAGATATTCTCTGTCGTTTCGGCAGAGCATTCGTAGCCAGCCGTGCATGGGTGCCTTATGAAAAAACTGATGAAAAAGCCATTTCAAGTTGGGAGAGCCCAACTCACTCCCGCCGCCATTCAGAAATCATAACCGTACAAAGATTCGCATAAAGTAAGAGCTCAAGGTTTACTCCACGAAAACCAACGATTTCCGTAGACAATCTTCACGTTGCAACTCGTCGCTTGACGTGGGAAGAGTCGAGATGAACTTCGCTCTCTCGTCCTTCGAAAAGGGGTCTTAATTTACTACACGCTCAACGCTGGCATAATTTCATTTTCATTTACCAAACAAAGAGTAACCGTTTTCCTGTTTGACATTAGTCTACTCGGCTCGGCTTGCCATCGTCGTTCCTGTTGGCGGCGGAAATTGCTTTCAACATGGTTGCTTCCGCCCCGTGTACCGCGCACCGCACAGCACTCTGATCAGCATCCGTTTGGAAGGATTAAAATATGTGCATACTAGATGCGATGGTAATTGCTCAAAGGCGCCGCGCAATGGATCATTTAATGCGAGCGAAGGTTTGTTCGTGAAAGAATTTCATCCTCGCAACTGCGACCGGGCGAGTGTGTGTGTGTATGTGTCTGCCCCATCCAGAGTCGAGGTTTTCGCGCAACTATCGAGCTCAGGTGAACATTTCCTCTGATGAACACGTAATTAAATGTGACACCCTCCCTCTTCGGGCGTCCCACTGAGAAGGAGTCACAGCCGGCTGGTGGCGGCTGAAGAAGTGAATTGACATCGTTGCGCGCTCCCACGTAGTGGAAGCCTTCACGTCCAACACCCCCCCTCCCCCTTTGGGGCGGTGCGACAAAGAGATGTGAGCCTGCCCCTCACATTTAAAGTTGAGTGGAGAAAAAGTTCGCTTAAACTAAAAGTTGACACCCATCCACTGAATCGCGAGTAAGTGACGATGCAGAAAACTGAAACAAATTCCAGGCATCCTTTTGGCGTCATAATCATTGCCTTCCGGGAAAAGGGAGTACTCCATTAGTGAGTTGCTGGAATTTCTCGAAAACAAAATCGCGTGGAGCGACACCAACTTCGTCTGCCCCCAACTAATGGCGCGGGATTCATGGAAAACAAATCGCATCCGTTAGGGGAAATGCGTTTTCTTCCTCGTAACTGTCCAGTTTGTCGAGCTTAGTAGGTCAGCGGACGACTGTGGAGGGCGATTACAGGTTAGGGGGTAAGCAGAACTGTACCGCCTTCAGAATAGGATTGCCGACGCTGTGGTGTGAATGGACGGTTGCTGGGTAATTCAACCGCTTAGGCGCTCTTTCAGGCACCCGGCCAGTACCTGTTGTAAGTGGCCTGTCGCCAGAGTAGGTCCGGCTAGCTATGGCGCCTAATCTTGCTCATCGGCGTACTCGTTATCAGATGCTGATACTAGATTAGTCTGCAGCTCGCCAGACAATTCGGCCTCTACGGTCAAAAAGAGAAGCACGACTTCGGCCAACAGGAAATGCCAATTTCCAGCTAGCCCGCACATAGGCAAGTTTCCCAAAGAGAGCTGAACGGATAAGGAGGAAAAAAAAATCATTCGCTAGGCGGTACGGAACATTGTATCAACAGACAAAAAGGTCAAGTATCTTGGCGTTAACTTCACGGAAAGGTTGAAGTTCAACAGCCTCTCGAAACTGAGGCTTAAGACCAACCAAGGCCAAGGCGAACCTAGGCTTCAATCGCATCTGTCCTTTGATGAGTAAGCAAAATGGAGTAAGCCAGACGACAGAGCTGCTGCTGACGTCCGGCTTCCCAAAATTGCACAACCATTTCTAAGACCTGTGCTAGACTATGTGCCGGTCTCACCTTGGACAGGCAACAAGAAACACAAACAAATCTTCCCCTTGACACTGTTCAGACAACAGCTTCTAGATACCAACGACGTAACCAGGAACCTGAGAAACACAATCCCCGGACAACGCTAGCTCAACGCGCTAAGCCGACTAAGCGAGCAGAACTTCCCAACGACATCTAACAACGAGCTGCATGGCTTCTACCAGAGCAGCGATAGCGGTCAGGTTAAATCGGCACCCACCCCAAAAGGACTGAAACTGCTGAAATGTCAGCCACCTGAGACAACAAAAAAGTGGCCAGATGCCCTTGTGGCTTGTAGCCAAGGCTCAGTGCTCGCTGCGGAGTCAACTGATCGACAGTCGGATGAGGAAGCTCCTATGCACCAGAGTCTGGAGAGTGATCAGACCAACAGAACGAACATACAAGCCATCGGAAAAGACACAAAAACCAGCATCGATTGAAGAATTGAGACACTAAAGGACTTTAGAGAAAACAGCTTCTACCGTACCTTCGACACTAGGCGACACTAGAGGGTACGTCCGTAGATAGGTAAGTAGTGCCAAAGTAGGCCCATTGTACCGCCACGCGGGTGCTTCAAATTAAAGAGGGTTGCAGTGGTTTCAGATTTCTTAGCAAATTCTACTAGCCCCTTGACCGATATTTTGCTGAGATCGTTTAGACTGTCAAAGAAGTAGGGGCCAGTTGCAGAAGAGGTGTTGGGTGCTTTCCTCCTCACTTTCGTCTAGGCAGCTTCTCCACAATTCATTGGAAAATACTTACTTATCAAACCGGCGACCCATGGAGGGTCCGAGCCTGAGCAATCGTTGACTTCATGGGCTTCTGCTGCTGCTTCCGTGTAATCTCTCCGCTTCTCGAAGCAGGAGGCTCGGATTCGAACACCCTCTTGTTGGAGCGTTGGTGTCCATGCGCTCGATGTGGCCGAGCCAGTAGAGTCGACGGATTTTTGCCTTCGGCACTTCGTTCGGTTGTGTCTTCTCCTCCATTCACCTTCCTCGAAGACGGGGCCATCATTTTCTTCCATAAGTACCAAGAAATAGCTCTGCTGTTTTGCTTAGCAACTTTCGGCTACAGCAGAACTGGCAAAATAAGAGCTCTGCAGAGCACCATCTTGGTCATTCGAATCCAATTGTTTCGACAGACCGACGCGTCGCATCGTAGCATCGGTTGCCAAGGTCGATTCTACGTCGGATCTCCACTAAGATGTCGTTTGTGGAGTTCACGTTTGCCCGAGGTTGTCAAACTTCTTTACTACTTCAACATTTTTGTTGTCGATCGTTATGTTTTGTCCCAGCTGGTGTGTGACGGAATGTTTCTTGCTCGGCAGCTGTACCTCGTCCTTTCCTCATTAACCTTAAGACCAGCTCGTTTCGCCTCTTCTCCGAAAAAGCGGCTCGTGATGTTGATGTCATCTGCGCAACCCAACAGTCGGACTGACTTGTAGAAGATAGTGCCTTCTGTGTTTACAGCTTCCTGCCGCACTATAGTCTCCAGTACCAGATTGAAGTAATCGGACGACATCGCATCTCCTTGCAGGTTTCAAACGGCTCGGAAGTCCTTGAGTCGAACTGCACGGTGCATCGCGTATGTGCGACACAACCTGATCAATTTCCCTGGGATCCCGAATTCGGTCATCGCATCGAATAGCTTCTTGCGATGAATGCTGTCGTATGCGGCTTTAAAATCGATGAAAATGTGGTGTGTTTCGATGTAAAACTCGCTGGTCTTCTCCAGGATTTGAAACAGTGTGAAGATTTGGTCTATAGTCAAATGGCCGGGCCGGAAGCCGCACTGGTACGTGCCGATAAGTGCGGCGCAAAACGGCTTTAGACGTTCACACAGTACGCTGGACAGGATCTTGCAGGCGACGTTGAGCAGGAATATACCTCTATAGTTGTTGCAAGAGGTAAGATCGCCTTTTTTGTGGATGGGGCATATGGAGCTGATATTCCAGTCGTCGAGCACGCTTCCGTCTTTCCAAATTCGACAGATGCTCCCTACCAGAACATCGCCACCGGCCTTGGAGAGCTCTGATGGTAAGCCATTGGAGAATAGGCCTAGTCTTTTTTTGCGTGAGAGCCTAGTAGGCAGCTTCAGCTGATTATTCCCACTGCAGTGCTAAGGGAGATCAGGTTACTTGATCTTTTTTGATCGAGATTTGGCCAGATTTCTTTTAAGATTCGACAGGTGGTGCCTGTCGACCATCTGACATTGCATTTCATTGCGTAGAATTTATTGAGCTGTAACTTGAAGGTAGCTATAAGGGTACCTCTGTTACGAGAGAAACCATTAACTGGCGAGCTCATCAGCTTTGCAGTTTCCCGGGATGCCCCTATGGCCTGGCACTCAATACAGGCGAATGTTGAACCGCTTGAATATCTCGTTAAGAGATGCGCGGCTGTCGATTACTATATTGGAGCTTATAGAGAATGTTGCCAGGGATTTAATGCTGCTAGGCTATCAGTAAATATGCAGACATCGCGGGCGGCTATCACGTTCCATCTTAGCCAGGAGACAGGGCTTCGCTGATCGCCATTACTTTCGCTTCGAAGACGTTGCAGTGATTGGGTAGACGAACGGATTTGTTCAGATGTAGACCCTCCGAGAAAACGCCGCTTCCTACTCCATCATCCTACTTGGATGCATCGAGCCTTTAACAGCATCTACACGCATACAATTATACAGGCACTGGAGGGACTAGGAGTAGGAACCTGGACTGGTAGCACTAACAGACCAACAATTCACGAGTAATTAACGCCACTCTGAGAAACGCCTTCGCAAAAAGTTCAACCAGAAGAAGTACACCTTAAGTAGGAGTACCATCCCTTCGTCGAAATACCTCGGCCTTATATTAGACTGCAGACTAAACTGGAAGCTTAACACAGAAGAAAGGACAAGAAGGCCATTACGGCCTGATACATGAACAAGAAGGCCATTAGTCACAGCTAAGGTCCGCAACCTTACATGACACATTGGCTGTTTTACGGCTGTCACAAGACCCATCTTGTGTGTGGGTGGCCCAAACTAAGGAACGTACAGGGACAAGCCTGGGTCTGTATCAGTGGAGCCCTCAGAACTACTCCCCTCCTGATGCTGATTGAAATTCCCCTTAACCTTACCCGCCTAGACATATTTGGTAATCAATCAGCAACCAACTGCGCTGTTCATCTAAAGGCATGTTCTCAATGTTGTGACTTCACCCAATGGACACGCCAAAATCCTACACGAACTTTCTTAGACTCTCACTTCACTTAGACTACACAGCACCGCGACACTTCGCAGAGAACAACTTCGAAACCCTGATTCCGGGCAGAGACCTGTGGTATGGCGGCGCCATTCCCTTTGGTACCGCCATACACTTTAGAGGCAACATGCCACGTCAAAGTGCACAGAACCTTCGATGCCAAGCCACAAGCGGAGTCAATAGAAACGGCAAAAGTCGTCGCAGCATCAATTGCCAACTCCAACAGAGTCAACAGAGCACAGCTAAAGGCAGTCAATGGACACAGAAAAGTCGACAGAACCAGCAGTGCATTCGGTCTTAGCAGGCAATTACGGGGTCAACAGAATACTGCGACCTAAAGGCGGTCGTTGAACGACACTTAGAGCTGCTGGCCACGTAACGAAAAGAAAACGACGTGCAGCTTAATGAAGTCGCTCTTCCTCGTCAGCGCACATCTGCCAATGCGCGCACGAACAAGAAGACTCTCACGCACAATTGACCTCATTTCGAACGCATCCCGTGCACAGAAGCACGCACCAGGATACGCATGTAACAATCCTCGCATCCTTGAACACCATCTGCAGCAATGCGTCACAGAATGGGGGCGACAATTAGACAAAACTAGAGCTGCAGCGCTCCCAAAGGCGATTTTCGAACGAAACACCCTTCCTCCTTCCTCCCACCCACCGTCCCTCGGTTCAGACGATACCAGGGCAGGCTCCGTATTGAAGTGCATGTGGAGTGGCACTTGTGAAGAGGAAACTCAAAACTCTGCCAAACGTTAGCGCGCAACAACACATTTTCCGAAAAATAGTGCAAAAGGAGCGTAGCAGCCTTTCGTGTGGTGAAAGTTTGAACAGGATGAAGCGACAAGTGCACCGACAACAATCAGTTCAACCGGCTGCACCGGCGAAACACACGAAAATCCAGAAAGACAGACAGCGAGCGCCGATGAAGAGGATGTTTGCCACTTGGGCGGAACAGAAATTATGTTACTGCCTAGGCAACGAGCGAAGCGCCTCTCCGCAGGACGTACGCCGGCAAAAAAGATGACGTCTGACCCACTTTATGTACCATCTTCCGGTTCTGGCTCGGAGCGAGACGGCAAAGTCGTACGGCCGTACGACGAACACGGCGAAGTCGGCGTGGAAGAGTCCTTTCGCATCGCATCCTGAAAAGTCCCGAGCTGTTTGTACAACCTGTTAATGGATTGGATGCCTTCAGTTTGGCATCAGCTGCCACCGCACCAGGACTACAAGGACTAATGGCAGTCACTCACTCTGCCCACTCCTTCCCCTCCCCCCCTCTGTCACCCTCATTGTACAACAGTTTCATTGTGTATACATGTGTCCTGAGCTGGTGCATGTTCCACTCTCGCAAGGACGATGGCGTGTTGTTTAACGATCGTTATGAAATTGAGGAAATGATTGCGTTGATGGTGCAAAGGCGAAGCTTGCATAAAGCACTGAAAACAAAAGGACGATAACGACGATGACTACGACTACGACTACGACTACGACGAGGGCGCAATTAAATTGACTTTTTCCAGCAACTCCCACCACCGAACGAACACACACTCACCCAGGACAGAGCATACATACGGGACAAAACGACAGCCCGGCAGCCAGCGGCTCTATGCCTTTCTGATTCTCTGGCAAATAGTCCTTCAGCAGTTTAAGTTGACGTTGCATTGTTTTTAAGATGTTAGCGAGGGTTTATTAATTTTTATGTTCAGTCATTTGTTGACAAAGTATCTGCAGCTGAGTGTACAAAGGCATTCATTTGAATGGCTTCCATTTTAATGGTACAAAGATCCATTGTTGCAGTTCATTTGACTGGAAGACGACTGAATGGTCTCTGCTGGGGGGTGGCGTGGGGCGGAGCGCAGCGACGGCGGCGTGATGGAGCAAGTGAGAACATCGATGTTGCACCGGGGCACTTCGAAAACCAATAAAATGTGTAATCATTTGAAAAAGTTATTGCCCGCCAGCAGCGGTTGACGGCAATAACTTCGTATCTGATCTGATTTGGTGGGTGACGGTGTTCCCATTTATTTGTCTTTCAAATGAGTGTGAGTCCATGTGGGAGAGTGGAAGATGAGGAATCGAATTCAGCGATTTGATGTGTCAGTGTAATTACAGCGGATCTGCTCGTCGTCGCTTCTGTGTTGTCGTCATTTTGAATTTGTGTCAGTTTACTGCAGCAGCTGACTGCGGTCGAATCTCTGGAATGTGTGCAAATCTTTGAAACTCTTTGGGACGCCATTGGACATGAGAAAGTGGGGGAAATTAACTGGAACAAGGAGTGTTGATGGGAGACTGGCAAAAAGACCAGAGAGTCGACTTGATTTTTGTCCGAGGAGGACACCGGTAGATCCGAAATTTTATTGGTTCCCATCAGTATCAGTCAATTGACGACATAAGCGGCTCAAGTCCCACTGCCTGACAAGATAAGTTGCAGCCTTGCCGAGTATCGCACTAGAACTGGGTAGGTTAGGTTAGGTAAAGTGGGTTGGCAGAAAAATGTGATACCCATAGTCAGACTACTACCACTGATCGACAACTTCAGTGATAGTGCCGTTAATTTGATCCCTCAACGGCAAATGGTGACTGGACCAGATTTGAAAACCGGATAAAGCGTATTTACTTTACTTTCACTGGGACTCGAACCGAGGACAGGCACTCCAACACCAACTACGCCATCCAGCTGTTTGTTCGAAGGAAGAAATGTCATGTCTGACTTTGACACGGGTCAGCTGTCAAAAACACAAAAACGTGAAGGACCAAACAACAAAGAATTAACCCACTACAAGGTCAGTGACTGATGTTGTTGGTGCAAGATTGAGTCCTTTACTGCTCTAAAGTTGTTTCTGACCTCCTGTTGTGTGTCGGTTCGAGACGATAGTGTACACATCGTTTTTCGCTTGTCTAGCTTTGGCTCGCTTCCGTCCCATGGCCACGCAAAGGCGAAATGACAGCTTGTTACGCCGAAGAATCATATCAATGTCATCAGCATGTACTAGCCTATGTACGCCCTTCTAGAAGAACGTAGACCCAGTGCTGGCCAGCGAGGCTTCCACGAACTGCTCCAGACTCCAGTCATCCATTCAGCATATGCAGACAAATTATACGCGACATCCATCCTGTGGGCTTGTGTGCTCATTTGCGCAGAATCCTGGTTTGACACCGATGAGGGTCCTCCGTGTAGTCTGAGCAGAGATTGAGCGCTGGCCAGATTTCCTTTATTTTGAAGGCAATGATGCTTAGAAGTAGACATAGAAGATGAATCTTCTCCTGATTTGAGAGAAGAGATTGTACCACACCTAGCGAGTTCGCCGCTATGTCACAGTGTCCCAGCGTCCACATGGGGAGTATTTTTAAATGTTTGGCCATGGTTTTAAGTGGGAAATGGCACTGTCATATCGGCCCAGCTGTCCGAGTACATAGTGATGGCCCTTCGGATGTCACATTGTCCTTTATCCAGGACAAGTGGTTTTTTTTTTTTATTTTCGCGGGCTCTAGAGATTACTAACATCTTAAGGTGTTCCGGGTAAGGACACAGCGTGGTCTCCCAATGGAGAGGAGGTACCTGTGCACTTAGCTATGGGCTATGGTATTAAAACGGTGGCCTAGAGGATAAGAAAAAAATGCGCCGCCGGACAGTTGGATGGTTTCTATGGGAAATCCGAATAAGGTCTGTTAAATCGAGACCAGTATATTTCAATGAAATTTGGAACATATTGCGTTCATGCTATTGTTCTATCACGAGTGGAAGGGACCTATAGTTTTATGCCGACTTCGAACGTCCATGTTTGAGAAGCTTTTTCTAGACAATTATACTCTTTGAGCATTGTCAGTGACTCGAAAGAGGTGGGGCCGTGAAAAAGTATTTCTTGTCGTACCAGGAATCGAACCTAGGCAGGTAGGTCCAAGTGCGTAGGAGTCGACGCACATACCCACAACGCCACTGGCCACCACTCTCGTCTCTAATATTAAGTCTTTCAAGTGATAACTATATTTTTATTTAGCATACATTGTGTATTTATTTTTCAATAAAATCATTTAATATATTTTATTTTATATTATTTAGTCGAATATGGCATGCGCTTCATTGCTAAATGGATGGAAATCTTTCGTTTCTGGCTCAAGAATTAAATTTGTAATCAAAGGATCCGATGATGCCAGCATTTGATGAGCAACATCTTCATTAGTTAACAGTAAAGAACATTTCCTAGTCTTATGAATTCGATTACTATAATTTCCTAGGCTTCCCCTGATAGTTACCCCACTGTAATTTTTCAACGAACACCTTTTGAATGTATTCAGAACACTAATATCTTGATAATTAGGAACTAACATCCATCGGAAGTCATAAATCCAATGACTTACCAATTATGTCCATTGCCACATGACCGGACCGGACATAACTTTCATGACACCAAAATAAACAACGGATAAAAACAACAACATTTATAATCATTAATATTTGAAAATTGATTCCACTCTATTTTACATCAATACAATCGCTCTGGAGCTCTAATAGATAGGTCAACATATTGCTACACTTAAAATGCTCCTGCGGCCAAAATTTTGTGTAGATGGATATGATTTTTACAACATAAATAGAACGAAATTCTAGCTTTCAGACAGGCTTTCACTGAAGCCTCTTGAAGCTTTTTTTCTGCAGTCCAACAAACATTTAAAACGCACATCCTGCAAAGGTGGGCTTAATTAAGATCCTAGTATAAGAAATTGAATATCTCCGAGGTCCGTCAATGGATTCATTTAATTTTTTTTCTAAAAAGAAGACTTATATTCCTTGTAGAAATAAAGTCTTAGTTGCATCCTTTCTAAGCATTTTAAGCCAAGGCATTATAACTTTTGTAACACGACCAGAGTCAAAACGAGTTACCTTAGAGTACTTTGGCATAAAACTTAAAAAGGCTGCAAATGACTTTCTCCAAATACCTGCGCTGTCACCTGTCACTGGGCAATAGGATAGGACTGGATCGTGGGTATACGCACAGGAGCACGTCTCAATTAGGTCCGTGTGGCCCGATTGTGTTCTAAATTGTAAATCAGGAAAAGTGGGATAACTGGATGTTATTAAGTTCTTGCAGATCCTGGATGATCCATGGTCCTGTATCTCAGTTGGCAGAGGCTGGGGTGCCGACGCTGGCGACATTTGCCATATTTTCGCAAGATTAACATTTGCAGTGGTGGCCCGTGGCGTTTTGGGTATGTGCGTCGACTCCTACGCACTTGGACCTACCTGCCTAGGTTCGATTCCTGGTACGACAAGAAATACTTTTTCACGGCCCCACCTCTTTCGAGTCACTGACAATGCTCAAATAGTATAATTGTCTAGAAAAAGCTTCTCAAACATGGCCGTTCGGAGTGGGCATAAAACTATAGGTTCCTTCCACTCGTGATAGAGCAATAGCACGTACAACACGATTGGTTGCTGAGAAGCTAGGCCTGGTTTGAACCGCGTGAGCTAAACAAAAACCATCTAGTTTAGACGAACTTGCGACTTTCTTGATCGCTCACAAGAAGTTGTGTGGGTTATTTGATGATTTCACTGGTGTCCCACAGGGATTCCAGTACAGTCCCTTAGTGTTTAGTCACTTCTCTTTCAATCAAATGCCGAACCAATTTGACTTTAATTCCAACGAAGTTCAGTTCACTTGAACAAATTGCTGAAATTTGAAATTTGAGCTTCCATTGGCTTTCACTGGCACCGCACAAGATGAACAGCTCTGCTGAATGACGCTACAAAAAATTGCTGAATTCGACGCTTTCTGTTTCTGCCAAAAAAAAGAAGCCAAATCAGAGAGGGTGAAATGTTTCTTCTATGGATCTAGGGAAACCTTGATATTTCACTGCATTGTGTGATCGTTCCAACTAAGTGACTGATAGTTTTCCGGTTTCATAGAAACAAGCGCCATTCAAGGATAATGGCTGGATATTAGGGGTTCGCATAAATGGCAGCAGATAGCATTACCCCAGTGTCGAGATCAGAATTCAATGTTCAGACGTACGCTGCCCATTTCAATTCTACGAAGGGCGGGCTAGTGATTCTTGGAACGAATGAGACAAGCAGAGGTTGCTGTCACCGGGAAACAAGTGAATTGGATTAGAAGTAGCAGCAGTATTAGACACCAAAAGAACTTGAATTAAACGGTTCGAAAGTTAGTCTGACAGTGCCGCAAGCAGATTCGCTTCTTTCTGCCTAAAAGACGCGGCAGTGGTTAGTGAATTGCAAGGAATGGGCAGTGTTGAGGTCGTTGCAGTAGACACCTACGCCTGTGAACAGAGTGAGCCAAATATAAGTTTCTTTTAAAAAATGCATTCATATGAACAAAATTAAAGCGTTTCCATGTATTATGGCTTTCTTGGTAAAAACAAACATTCCCATTAGTTATGAAATAGAACGTCGTTCAAGTGGTTGCCTCGGCTGGCTTCGCCGTAGCGCAGTCTGTGGTCCCAATTTTCCAGAACTTGTTGATGGTTTCGGGCTATAGCTCACGGATTGCTTGGATGATATTGGCCTTAAGTGCTTGAATCGCTTCCGGATTCTTGGCATACCATCGGTGCCCCACAAAAAAACCCCACATCTAATCTAATCGCAGCTCCGACGTGGCCAATACGGCTGGTAACACGATTTGGCAATTTGGTGCGCAGAAGATCGATTGTGGCATGGTCTGTGTGGCAAGGCTATCCTGCATGAACCAGAGGTCGTCCAAAACCATGTCTTAAATTTCAGTAACAAAAAAAAGTCGGTTAACATGGGTCTGTAACGACCGAAATGTTGTTGCCAGCCTCATTTTCGAAGAAGGCCTTAGTAGCCACATTATCATCGACGGCGGGGACGGTTGTCCACTAGCACACAAGTCTCACGCACTTTTTGCACAAATTTGCGTACACCAGTCGCGGTGAGTGCTTCATTTCTGCCTGTTTGGGCTACACAGCGCTCACTTTGGGCGACCATTAATGCGGAGTTCGCAACGCAACGGAAGTGCCTTTAGTCTTAAGGCTGAGCTGGCTGGTACTCGTCTGCTGAATAAGTGTAGCGGTGGGAGGTGGACGAGAATGTTAAGTGCAGTCGACAGAGTCCATCTTAATGCTCCGCTGATACACATCAAAGCCAGTCGTTACACCCCGCTGAGTCGAATACAGTTGACCGCTTTACTCCTTGCTGTCCACCAAAACTGAGACTCCTTCCGTTCGTCGCCTTGCTCTCCTCTTCTTGTCATTTGCTGACACTAATGCTCTGTGGACAGTCGTTACCGACACCGATGATGCGGCAAAGTTTTAAGTTGAAGGAATCTGGTGAATTTTTTGAATCCCCTTCAAGCGAAATCGTTTAATTGTGGCCGTTTTCAGTTGTCTTGGCTCAGATTCCTCAATAGTGAGACTCATTCTCACGTTCCACAAGAACGACAAGAATGTCAATGATGACGCATAAGCTTCGGCCAAGAGCATTGTGCCCGAAAGCAGATTGCTCCTGCACGAGCGGCTGTCAAGCTATTGGAACCATGTCCTTAAGTGCACGACCGACGAAGAGCCCTGTCGTCATCGGCGACTGCATCCAAATTCCCACGTCAGCCACTGAACCGCAAATTGAAGAAATTGACACATTTTGACACGAAATTCAATCGATTTGACACGAGACCACATTGGAGACAGGCAACCAGCTATGGTTGGTCGGCTGGCTTTTAACACTCATGGATGGTATGCCAGCCCCGACAATCTTACTGCGAAACAACCTCCCATTCAGCTGAATGATGGCAGTATTCAGCTAGCTCTGCACCTGCCCATCTGCCCACACACCATGCCAGTGGCACACAACCGTCTCAAGTTTGAAATACTTTTCCAATCTTCCAAACCGCCGGCCACCCACTCGAAGCTCACCTGCCTGCCTTCACTCTTCTCGCAGCACCATTGGCCCATAACTCTCTTCCCATCATGATGGATGGATGCTTGATAAGGTAGCAATTCCTGCGCCCGTAATGGATCCTCCAACACGCCATTCGTTAGAGTGTCGCTTCATAAATCTGCCAAGTAACGCAAATTATTTATTAAACCAAAATTAGCGTATGTGTGCATGTGTTTGAATCAGCACCGACAGGGTATAAATTTCCCACAAGGACTACAAATAAAAGGAAATAAACCGAAAGAAAGGAGAAACACCAAAGTGCGGCTGCAAACATGAGTGGAATCAGAGGCCACAGATTGCAATTATCCTGATGTATAGCCCTCGTTAAAGGGGGATGAGGGTTTGAAAAGGGAGGTGGGCGGTATAACGGTGTATCCAATTTTAAATTACCACACTGCCACGTCTTCCTCGTCTACTTTGGATTTGCTGTGGAATCCTTTCGAGACGAAACGAAAGAGATTAATCCTCTTTTGGCGGCGATGGCTGTGGGTTGGGTCGCATTACGAAAGAACTTCACCAGCAAATAGCACCGCTGAAAGCGGCTTACCATTGCCACCAGGACATTGGCCAACCGGCAACGCCACCCTAACCACTCGGCGCCCACCCATCGTCTACCTTCGGTTCTTGTTGTACCGCATCAGGACATGCCGCAACAGAGAATATGCCAAAACAAAGCAGCAGCAGCAGCACTGCCACCGCCACCGCCACCTCGCTGCCATTACAGCCACGAAGTCGGCCACGGAACACTCGAACGTGTACACTCGAGGAAGTAAAGCACCGCCACCACCATCGCGGCGACCACCACCATCGCGGCGACCACCAGCAGCAGCAGCAGCAGTAGCAGCGGGTGATGGAAAAGCCAAAAAAGGACTTTCACGAATTTATGCTTAAATGTCCATGTTCTGCAGCAGGAAGCAGTGGCAGCAGCAGCGAGCAAAAGCCAAAGTGCGCGATGGGAGCTCGTGGAGGCGACGTGAAGAAATGTGCTGCTCGCAAGCAAAACGAGAGCCGAATGCTATCGCCGACAACCAATCTGTGGTGGGGTCACGCAAGGGCTATTTGTGGAAAACGAAAATGGCTTTGTTCCGATTTTTTTTCTTCTTCTTCGCCTCCTTGCCTCCGTGTCCGCGAGAGACTGGTTTTTTTTTTTCCGGCTTTTTTTTTGATTTATGCGACCGAGAGAGAGCACAGTGTGTCTAACCACTATCGGCCACCGCACGTAAGCCGGCAGCTTAAATGGGTTCGAATTCCTGCGTAGACATCGCCAATCAGCGATTACCAGGCCGGATTAGTCCTGTAAGCCGGATATCCTTTATCAAAACAATTTCAGGTGGAGTGTGGCAGCAGCAGGAATCGATGTCGGAGGCTGCTCTGGCCGCCCGCATGCCACCGGACGACAGTTGCTGTCCGGTGACAAATGGTTGCGGTACAGGAAGGTTGTGTGTGTGTGCTGGCGTTGGCGACACGCACACCAGCAGTTTCACAGTTATGAAGTTGCACGTGCGAATGTAACAGAGGACTCGCGCGACCCAGGGGTTCACGTAATAAATTCACGAATCCACCCCGAAGTCGTGTATAATTGCTGGATTGGCATATACTTACGGCAGTAAGCCGGGCTGCTGCGAACCAGCCCAAGCGGCCAAGCAGCCAGACCAATCAGGCCATCCAGCTTGCTTGAGGTCAAGTAATTAATGGTGGCTCGCGCCCGAGAGGGTGTCACTAATTAATCATTTCAGTGGAATTCAGGACTCAGCTCGGATGTGCGGCTTGATGGATGTGGTGGATTGCGAAACGGAATGTTGTCGTGGACGATAAGAAGCTTATGCTGGTTATCTGCTTTTGTGTCACCGGACGGCGAGCACTTTGTTGCACGCGACTGGGGCCAGTGTTCCTCTGTCGCGAGGTAAGTCAATAAATGACACTGCAAACCTCCATGGAGGATCGGCAACAGATTAAAGGTAAGCTCCGTTGCCACAGATACCCGCCGCACCGACTCCATAAAGGTGGCTCATTAAAATTAAATCCGCACTTGCAACAGCAAAAAGAACCCTTAAATTATTCCCATTCCCACGGTAAGTGAGATAATCGGTTGTTCGTGCCAATTGCACACACAGCAAGCCCACCTCATGAATAGTTCATTCCGGCAAAACAGTCCGAGATACATAATCAAATTTAATCTAATATTAATCAGCTTAAGGGGCGGTGGCGGCGGCGGCGACGACAGTGGCAGTGGCGGCGGCAGCCAGTAACTGGCTTAAGGGCTGTACGACTGTGAGAATAATTCAATTAATGCGAGGTGCATAATACGACCACCACCCCCCACGGTGGGGAGGGGCGGGAGCACATACCCGGATGCACACAAGGGATACGATAGATTGACTTGATTGCTCGACGCTCGATACGGCGCGGCGCTTTGTGTGTGATTTGTAAGGCCCACTGGTTAAGTGATTTGATCTGATTAATATTGAATGGATGTCTGTTTGTGTCAAGGTCTGATTAGCGCAGCGGAGAGGTTCTGCCGTGCCACCTCTGGCTGAGTGGAAGGGAGGCGGTGACGCCAACCCACCGTCGTTTGTGTGTGCCGTTGACGGTGAAGACTGGGATTAACTGGCACTTGGTTCTAGTCGATCGTTTTCTGCAAATCAATTGGTGCTTTTAAGAAACCGACGAAGCTGGCTGACACTAATGTTGGGATCTCAGACCAAGCGAAGATCATGCCATCTAACGGAACGCGAGTTTACAACGTTCTGCACAGACAATCAGACGGTGATGAGCACTCTGACGGCGCCATTTATAAAATCAAAGACGGTGATGTATTTCAATTTGCCTCTACACGGTCAGATGCAATCGTACCCCGTGCTGGACCCTGGACTCGACGATTTATCCAGTCTGGGCATGAGGAGAGACCCTACCTCTACCGCAAGCTGTTAGTGGCTAAGCGACTCTCCAAAAAGAATAGGAGTCTTGAAAGACTATACTCTGCCCATGCAGACTAAAACCTTTCCTATAGTTCTGGGGGATTCCTCTCGAGGAGGTTGGGAGTCCCCTACAATGAACGTCAGCTAGACTTCGAACGGAAGCAGCTAAAGGCTATCTGGCAGTAAACAAGGTCACAGCGAATTATTTGAGAAGGAATGCGCACAACATCGACGACAATAGGCAACCATAACTTCAAGATAATCAGGGAAACGTCTGCGTCTGCGCTAAAAAGCACTAAAATAAAACGTAGAATAACACTCGCCATCGGCTGTGGTCTTTCAGATCAAGCTGCAATCGGCGTCTCTTGAAAGGCCATCTACGGAGCAGTGGGCCCTTATTTGTCTTCTCAATAGAAAACCTGCGTGCGATCTCTGGTAGTGCTTGCGTAGATCACAACTGGAAGGAGAAGTGATGTACTTTAATAGGCCATCGCAAGCAGCGCATAAATTAAATCGTAAGAGCACGTGGGTTCTTGCGAGTAGGGAGCGACGGAGCCACATTGTTCCACAATCAATAGTGGGGCCCTTAGTCGCCCAATCGCTCAGTCGCCAAGTCATTCAGTCGCTCAACCGCTAAGTCGCTCAGTCGCTCAATCGCTCAATCGCTCAGTCGCTCAATCGCTCAGTCGCTCAATCGCTCAGTCCCTCAATCGCTCAATCACCCAATCGCCTAATCGGTCAGTCGCCCAGTCGCCACAAAACAATCAATAGTGGGGCCCTTAGTCTCCCAATCGCTCAGTCGCCAAGTCATTCAGTCGCTCAACCGCTAAGTCGCTCAGTCGCTCAATCGCTCAGTCGCTCAATCGCTCAATCGCTCAATCGCTCAATCGCTCAATCGCTCAGTCGCGCAATCGATCAGTCGCTCAATCGCTCAATCGGTCATTGCTCAGTCGCTCAATTGGTCAATCACTCAATCGCTCAGTCCCTCAATCGCTCAATGACCCAATCGCCCAATCGGTCAGTCGCCCTGTCATTTAGTCGCTCAATCGCTTATCGCTAACGGCGTGGTCTCAGTTTAGATCAGTCTTATGACGCCGTAATCGCCCAATCGCTCATTTGCCCAGTCGCTGAAGCTCAGTCGCCAGATCCTTCAATCAAATCGCTCAATCGCTCAGTCGCGCAATCGATCAGTCGCTCAATCACCCAATCGGTCAGTCGCCAAGTCATTCAGTCGCTCAATCGCTCAGTCGCTCAATCACCCAATCGCCCAATCGGTCAGTCGCTCAGTCGCCCAGTCATTCTGTCGCTGAATCGCTCATCGCTGACGGCGTGGCCAAAGCCTAGATCGGTTTTGTCACACCGAAATTGCCCTATCCCTTCTATCAATCGCGCAATCGCTTAGTCGCCCAGGCATTCAGTCGTGTCATTAAGCTAAAGAGGCATTCGCTTATCGCTGAACAGCTTGACCTGTGTCTATATCAGTCCTGCCACATCGAAATGAGCACCAAGAGCACCAACTGCCAAGTGAAAGAATGCACGAACAATTAAGACAATTTTCAAAAAACTACACTGAACTCGGAATGGAAAAACCCTCAACCGTAGCGCCATTTATTAACCATCCGTCGTGTGCCCCCGAAACCACGAAGATTTCTCCTATCCTCCCTCTCTGACACTCGATGGCTGAGAGGAGTTCTTGAACGAACTTAAAACAGCCTCTTCTCGGTTCAATTGGCAAGAACTTGTATTTGTTGCATATCGACTTGTGACTTTAACGCTTGACGAACGACCTAAATGCGCCCCAAAATTCCTCCTCCTCACATCCACTCAGCGAATCTAATGAATCAAAGAAATTCCTCACCCCCCCCCCCCCCCCCTCCCCCCCCAAACACACTCATCGGCTGCCGGATATACCTTAATTTCCTTTCATTCAACAAATATGTCGCCACCCCATCGCTGGATTAGGACTTATTGAATTAATTTAGATATGATCCAATATATCGCGCTCGTGTGGGTATAAGACCGTGTATCCGCAGCGCTGACAAAATGGAATTTAAATAAATTGAACATTAAATGAAAACCAATTCCGAACTCACCCTCACCCTCACTCACGCAGGGAGCCACCACACGCTCAAACAATGTCGCCCGTCATCATCGTTGATCCATCGCCTGACGGATGAAACAGAAACAGATAATGTAATCAAAGACGAGTCGTAGATATTATACACATCTACGCTTGTTGTTATTAAAACGAAACGGCAAATTCTCCTCTCCGGCTCGGCCAGGCCCACCATGGATGGGCGGGATGCTATATTCCGGGCGATGAGTGGGTGAGGTGAGAGGTTGGGGGTTGATTTCGGTAGGGACTCGGTCTGATTAAAGACAAATTGTTTGCTTTGATGAAAAGACGACGACTGCCGTTGCGGCTGCGGGACGACACGAACGGCCAGGGGGAGGGGGCGGGCGGGGAAGGAGGACAAAAATATTGGATTTGTTTTCGTTGCGAGAGCCTACAAGGAGCCCAGATCCTTGGTCTGACGGAGAGCTCGTTTGTCTCCGGCTGAAAGCAAGCAGACACCAAACCAAAGCGAACACGAACCGAAAGACAGCAAAGAATAACAAATTAAAAGTGTTAGATTCTGTAAATAAAATAATGCCAAGTGGGCCAGTGGGACATGCTGGGCGGGGAGGCTGGTGCTTTGGTTGAATGAATATTTACCCTTAAACAGATTTAATTTGCATAATAATGATGAATTTATGATTTACTCTCTACTCTCGACTGCTGTTCGGACCGACCTTCGACAAGAGCAGAGGTTCGCTCAATTAGTTCCGGCATGAGTCCATTAGGACGTCCTAGCTGGCTGTGCAAAGTGAGTGGGCCTAGCGCCCTGAAAGCACTCAATTGTTGTTAATTTGTGTTGTTTCTTTTTTTTTTTTGCAATCTCTCTCTATTTTTTTTGCTTGTGAATACTAATTGGTTCCGATGGATGAGAGATGTGATTTGCTGGTGGAGGACTTTCGGAAGTCAAATCGGCTGGCAAGTGGGCGGTTCATGAAAATGGGGTTCAATGAAGGAGGTTTCTGCTGGAAGTTAACATGTCCATCGTTTCCATTTCAAACTCTAGTCCTCCATGGTGTCGAGTGCTGTTGGTCGGAGTCGAGGGGAACTCCATCGAACCTATTCGACATTCTCTGAATCAAATTTTATCGCTTTTCCCACGGAAAGGAATGATCTTCTCGTAACTAGCCACATTGTGGTCACGTCCCGTTGTGGTTTTATGTTTTTTTTTCCCGAAACAGAAAAGGGGATTGATCAAAAATTCAAAGGAAATAGTGCACGTGCCCGCTGTGATTCAGCGGCAGACGGTTGACTTCAATATTGAAAAATACCCCCAGCTTGCTTGTAAAAGAAACTGTGTAGACGGTTTGTATAATAAAAAAAAAAAAAACACACGCGAACGTAAGGAACTGCCTTCGTGGACTTTCAATGACATCGAAGCCAAGTGAATAGCATCAGCATTCATCGAGGGACAGGCGCGGATAGTCCACAGTGACCTTTACTCGCGAGCTATTCAGCAGTAGGGCGATAAGATCGGTGGTTTGGTGATACCAAGGTCTGCAGGGTGTGTTGCGGTCTCGCCTCTTCTGTGAAGCACGGTCTTCTGGTACGTCTGGAGAGATCTGGGTGCAAAATCGTCATCTGGGAATGCCTATCCTCGATCGGGGATATTACGTAGTTGGTCTTCTCTGTGGTAGAAAAATGGGTGAGATCAAGGTGTGGCATGGTTCGCCTCGTACACTGGACTAGGAAATACAAGTTTTCAGCACTACCTTCCTGTGGAGGACTGGCATTAACATGGACCGGATTCACACTAAACTACTAAACTAAGCTGGAATCTCACCCTCCACGATCGCATGTCAGTAAAACCTCAACGGCTTTGCATTACTGCAAGAAGTAAACATGATTACAATGGGGACTGTAGCCTCGAATCGTTCAATGGCTTCTCGTATCAGTAGCCAGACCCATGGTGACTCTATGAAGGACTACAGCCTCGCATAGTCCACTGGCTCCTCGTATCCAACTTCCAACTGCCACAGCGGCTCAACTAGGCTATCGTAGCCAGAACCGTGGAGACCTGGACTGCGCTTGAAAGGTCCTACTCATTCGGGGGAAGCGGACGTATCAGCGGTAACGGACCACCACCACAACTCCAGCGCTTTGAACATAATAGACGATTCATTAAGAAATGTTATTTTTAAGTTCAAATAAATCACATAAAATGAATTTGAATCGTGGAAACTTTTCTATCGCCTGAGAGAACACTGTCTGGCATTAACGTTCTGAATATAATTTCATGCAAATGTTTCCGGCGACTACGCGGTACAAAGTCCATTCTGAAGGTCCCCTCTTGGATCACCGCTTGCCAGTATTGTGGAGATTGAAGCTGCGGATGCCAAAGGCAATAACGTTGCCGTTGTTACTTTTCACAGAACGCTGATGCAACTGAATAATTTGGAGACGTTGATGCGGTGTAAGTCTTTTCATGATGAATTGTCGGATATATATTTTAACACTGGACGAGAGCACTTAGACTCAGAAACTGGTCCATTGTATTACCAGGCAGCCATCTACACTTACTGGAACTTCCTGATTTACCTGCTTCACCGTAAGTTTATCTGAGAAATGCTAAAGAAACAAGGAATGAATGTGGGTGGTTAAATTTTAAGGGCCGATGTTGAATGTGAACCACACCTAAACGTCAAGCTTTTTTCTGCATTTCATTTGACATTTCTTAATTTCAGACTAGCTCAATTTGAACCATGGAAAGATGCACAATCGAGCAACGCGTTAAAGTTATTCAGGCTCATTATGAAAATGGTCGTTCAAATCAAAATGCATATCGGTCAATTTAATCGTCCAAATGTGCGTACAATCGGAAAAAACGTGCAAAAATTTGAGCAAACCTGGTCTGTAGGAGATGTGAAAACACCAGTGCATGCTCGTACAGCTCGTACTGCAGAAAATATTGCTGCTGTTCGCGATAGTGTGGCTGAAGAGCCGTCCACCTCAACTCGTCGTCGTGCCCAACAATTGCACCTCTCACGCTCGTCGTTGATGAACATTATGCATAAAGACTTGCATTTACACGCTTACAAGGTGCAATTGACTCAAGAACTAAAGCCTCTTGACCATTTCAAGCATTTAGATTAGAAAAATAATAGGGCTCAAAACAGATCCCAGAGGTACCCCAAGATTGATTGTTCGATCTCTGAGATAAGAAGCAAACCGCGTAACCCTGCACAGTATAATTTATTTAAAAGAATTTCGTGGTTGACCATGTCAAAAGCTTTGTTTATATCCACAAACAATCCAGCGCAGAATTGTTTACCAGCCAACCCCTTGAAGATGCACTGACAAAAGTCAAGAAGTGCGTCTTCGGGCGAACACTTTTCTCTGAAACCAAATTGCTTTGCACTTAGGTTAGGTTAGGTAGTTGGGCTGCCAGCGAAATCGCCAGCACACTTAGACCATCCATGTTGGTCCATTGTGACACCCATAGTCAGACTACTAACACTGATCGACAACTTCAGTGATAGCACCGTTAATTTGATCCCAACGGCAAATGGTGACTGGACCAGATTTGAAAACCCGATAAAAGCGTTTTAACTTTGCTTTCACTGGGATTCGAACCGGGGACCCCTCTAACCAGGGGCAGGCACTCAACCAACGGCGCCATCCAGCTGCTTGCTTTGCACTTAAAAAGTGTAAAGTTTTTAAGAACTTTAAAATTCTGTTTTGCATAGCTTTTTCAAAGATCTGAGACACGACCGAAAGTAGTGAAATTGGTCTGTAGTGTGTGTTCTTTTTTTGTCTCGTTTGCATACACGTGGAAATACACCTGTGAAGACACTTAAATTGAATATAAACAATATATCTATCACGTTTAAGGCGATTCGTTTTATGACTGCATCTGACAATCCGTCAATTCCCAAACAATCATGATGTGTTTAGAGACTTAATAATTTTTAAAAGTGCAAATCTTGAGATCGTTTTGAAAATAAAACTTTTGTAACAGGAATTGCGTACTTGAGGTAGACTCGCTCAGCTCAACTCCCACAAGATGTGGTTCATAAAGGGGGGGGGTTAAATATTGATTAAATATGTCTGCAACAGCTGTAGGGTCTGAAACGCATTTATTGTTACCATTGAGCTCGAGTGATTCTGTTTGAGTCTTTTGGTTTCGATTCAGAATGCAGTTTACTGTATTCCATTCTGTTTTTAATTTACCGTTTGCATAATGTAATCTATTTTCAAAGTAACTCGAGTTTTACTTTTTTATCAGTTTCTTTACATAAATTGATGAAGCGATTTTTCAAAGCAGTGTTCGCGGGATGTTTAGAAACTTTGTGACGTGCTTTGTGTTTGAGTTTGATTTGCTTAAGGAATGAAAAGTTCATCCATGGTTTTAGTTTCACATCTCTTTTGTTTACGATGTGCCTACTGAACGTTTTTGAAAACAGTTCATAGGCCGATGAGGCTCAGAAAGCACATCGACCCAGGTTTTAAATTGAATAGACTATAATTTATGTGCGTCCCCTTTATATTTATAGCTGAGGTTCTCTTTTTTACGCTAAAGCCGCTAATTAATAAGCGAGTCATAGAATGATCTGTAATCTTGAGATCCAAATTCAATGCGACACATCATTAGTCGTTACACGAAGAAACCGACCAAAAACATGATCGAGATGTGTTTGAGCTTGTTCTTGTGGTGTCATTAACAAAAGATGTCAAACCGTGTTGGGCTATAAGGGGTTTATAAATATCTCTTGCATCACCAACAGACATCTCTGAAGAATTCACCTCTAGTACACATACGACCTCAATGACTTTCTCCATTTCTTTCCGTGCATGCCCGTTTAATTTGCTCTCCAAATTATTGACTCTCAAACGTAGACACGAATTTTCTTCTTCTCTGAGCTGTTGTACGGTTTGGAGAAATTCTGCATTTAGATTTTTTAGAGCGATTATCTCCTTGGAGAGTTATCGACTGCTTGCTGGTTGATGCAGGCATTTTTCTTGATAGTGTAGTTGTTGTTGTCTGCAACTCGAATTATTTTGCTTATAGTTTTGATGATCCCGCAAATTTTTGTTGTAACTTCGGTTGCTTAAGTTGGAGGCATACTGATATTGGGCTCGACTTAGCTACTGATGTTTGATGTAATGATTTACGTCTGAGAACAGTGCATTTTTCACATCGAAACTTGTTGTTTGTAGAGTTTATGTAGTCTATGTCTGTTTGTAAAGGGTGATTTTTTAGCTATTATCTTTTTGGCAACACTGGTTTAAACAGCTGACGCACGTTTCGTGTTTTGTTTCACTGTCAAACATCTTCAGTTTGGTCTATAATTTAACCATGAATCGTCTTACAAACGAACAACGCTTGCAAATTATTGAATTTTATTATCAAAATGCGCACTCTGTTAAGAAAGTTCATCGCGCGCTTCTTCCATTTTATGGTCAGAAGCTCATTTTTGGCTCAATGGGTATGTAAATAAACAGAATTGTCGATTTTGGAGTGAATATCAGCCAGACGCATTGCAAGAGCTACCAATGCATCCAGAAAAAGTCACAGTTTGGTGCGGTTTATGGGCTGGTGGCATCATTGGACCGTACTTCTTCAAAGATGATGCGAATCGTAACGTAACTGTGAATGGTGAGCGCTACCGTGATATGATATCCAACTGTTTTTTGCCCAAAATGCAAGAGCTTGACTTGCATGACATGTGGTTTCAACAAGACGGCGCGACATGCCACACAGCACGCGCAACAATGGACTGAGAGGCGAGTTCGGTGAACATTTTACGTTCGGGACCCGTCAATTGGCCGCCTAGATCGTGCGATTTAACGCCTTTGGACTACTTTTTGTGGGGCTATGTTAAAGCTCATGTCTATACACACAAGCCTGCTTCAATTGACGCATTGGAAGACACCACTGAAGCATTAATTCGTGAGATGCCGGCCGAAATGTTGGAAAGAGTATGCCAAAATTGGACTAAGCGGATGGACCATTTGAGGCGCAGTCAAGGTCAACATTTGCATGAAATAATCTTCAAACATTAGATTATATGCACCGTACTATCGACTCAATCAAAGATTTCATGAATTTTTCTGAATTTTATGTGTGTTTTTTTGAAAAATTTTCCTATAGCTTTTAAAAAATCACCCTTTATTACGTCAACACAGGTAGTATGAGAAAAACAATTGCAGTCAATTTTAAATATATCACACCGATCCATTTTTTCGTTGCATGGTGTGTTGATTATGTAAGATATTAGAATATATTAGAAAGAAAAATGAAAATGCTCATCCCCGACACTAATAAACACACGTCCGATCAATCCGACAGTTCGTTGACATTGATTATTTTCTTGTGATCTCCAGATTTTCGAGAAATAGTATTTGTAACGACAGAATCGACTTGCTTCAGTTACATTGAGAGACAAGCGTTTGAAGCGAGTTCGGAGTCCGGGAACCACCCATTATATCTGGTGTGTACGTATCAAAAATAACTGGTTTTGAAGTTCAATATCCCGATCATTATGGAATATTCGGGTCGTCCATTGCGATGCGGAGATACTTAAGTAATCTCTACAAGCCCGCTGTTCCGCTCAAAATTGTCCGTCCAATTTGCTTGTCTATACAGAGACGCCTGCAGGGCCCAGACATTCATTCATGGTCTGTGGAAATGTATGCCATCCCCCAGCAGTACCTACAGCCGTGGAGAGAGCACACCTCCCTGCGGTGGGTTGCGGCTGGAAGCTTTTCCTGAATCGGTCTGGATTTCCAGTTGGAAGTGGACGAATCTATGGCACAGAACGTCCCTTATCCATTCTCAAAATGTATTATTTACCTCGAGCATGCCCTAAGAGTTGTTTATCACCTCAAATTTGACGCTTGTTGAAAGCTTCTTCTAAGTTAAGAAACGCCACCAATTCTTCGTCAATGGTGCTGACTAGGCACAGTTGCCGTCGACTCACATATGTGTGGTGGATGAATTTCTAAAAGCAGACATTTCCCCATCATTCGTCAGATATTTGACATAAATTGAAACTACCACCGTTCACAATATTCTGCGAGCTTCTGGCCCTCCGGCACCGTCACTCGTAGGCCAACAACCAGTGATCACACACGACAGCGATAGTGGCTCCAGTTGACTGACCACAAAATCACACAACTAACAACGAACAGCGAACAAAGTCAAACAACACTTACACCCATTTCCGGTCACATCCTGTTGTCCATTGGATTAGTGGAGTGTTTTTATTTTTTGTTTCACTTTTATCCTCTCCACTCGGCGCGTTCTAATTAGAACCGCTTCACGATAAATGGAAAATTTAATTCCACAAAATGACCCCACATCCCGTACCGCACAAGGGTAGACGTGCCTCGATGACGATTAGCGCAATTGCCATCATCGCAGCGCATAGATGTGCACCTCATTAGCCGGCCGGGCGGTGGTGAGGAGGTGGAACAAGGCCAACCAAGGCAATTTCGAATTCATAGCAATTTATCCGGAAACGGAAAGGTCAAACAAGATTCGTGCGGCAATCACGGGATGGCTTAATTGAACATCGGTCCGGTTGGTCTATTTACACGCCACTGATTATTATTTGCAGTTTCCAATCGGGCCACCCTCCGACGCGACTTCCACCGCTCCACCTCAGCCAGTGGTGAAGCCCTTTTGTGTAAACCAAATGCAATCCGATTTAGGATGTGAATCCCTCGACGTTGAGCATTTAAATACATATCTAACGCCAATTGAATCTAAATTTGAAGCCATTTCACATTTCACAGCCGCCGGATGGACCTTGCGGAAAGTGTGCGCCGCACACCGTTGCTGCATCTGGCCTTGTGTCAATTCGATGCGGATACTCTGGCGGATTTCGAATTTGCTTGTCAACAAAAATAAAAAAAAAACAGAAAGAGAGGAGGAAACTCAACAAAAGCCAAACTAGTTTTGATGGATGAAGTCAAATTTGCAGATGCGAATGGTTTCGATGGCAAATTGATGTGCAATCGGTCTGGCAACCTTCATGTCTGTTATTTGAGTTTCGCCGCTAGCTGCGGCGATGGGAATTGATTTCGAAGTTGAATTAGGATCCGTTGGGTAACTAAACATTTACCCCTCGGCGTGTCCTTTTATTATGCCACAGATACAATATTTCACCCGGGGATGGACGGGAGTGTGGATTGGTTCGAAATGAAAATACAATTTGACATGACGCAGTTTAGATGTCGACATGTGCTGACGGCAAGAAGTACATGAAGCACTCACTGGCAGGCGGACGCTCCGCTCCGAATGCGATTACTTGTCGCTTGATGAGGGGAAGAGTGGTGTTTTGGTTCACAAACTCGATACGGTGCAATTGAATTGTTGCAGATAATTGCTTGCGAAAGTCAATCTGTTGGACGATTGATATTTGTGCGGACAGAGGCAGAGATGCTTTTCGGCAGAAGTGGGTCAGCGGCGGTGACATGCAGCTGCAACTTCCAGCACAGGTTTGGTAAAACAGGTGGGCCGCTTAGGCTGGGTGGGGCTGCTTGAATTCAATTGCTGCACACAGAGAAAACTAGTTTGCTCAAAACCGAATGAAGTCATTTAAGGGGGGCACTGTGAATTGGTTGAGAAGCTTTCACTTGCCAACGAATCGAATTTGCTGGGTTATCGAGCAACAAACGTGTGCAGAGCGGGCAAAGGGGGACCTAGCAGAGAACTGGGTATTGAGATGACCATAAGCGGATTGCACATTCGCATCACCTTAGTGTGCGATTCAATTAAATGTTACGTATACGACAGAGTGGGCAAGCACTGGACGACAAGCTGGTGGCTTTCGAAGGAAGCATTCGAAGTCTGGTGGTGAGGACAAAGGCGTGAGCTCTGGAAATGAGCTGCACCACGATGTGGACGGGAAGGCGGGAAGAAAGATCAGTCGACTCGAAGCGAAAGGCTGAACCATCTTCATGTCAGGTCCACGACAAGATGATTTTGATGACAGAAAGCAACGCGCCAGGTATCGTCGAGGATGGAAGGCGGTATTAGCATTTGCTAGAACTGACTCTCTTAAACTCCACCTTTGGCCAAGTGCGATCGCATGTTCTCCGATGAAGCTTCCAGTATGGCACATTGCCTCAACAATGTTGCAGTTGGACCGACTTGTAGTAGATAGTGCCTTCCGCTCCAGTGCCAAATTGAAGAAATCACACTAGAGCGCATCTCCTTGCCGAAATTTGGTGCAGGTTTCAAACGTCTCGGAAGTCCTTAAGGCGAACTGCGCGGTGCATGTGTTAGCGTGGTGCGACACAACTTGATCAATTTTCCCGGGATTCCGTATTCGGCCATCGCATCGAATAGCTCCTTGCGATTTGCCGAGCCGGAAGCGGAGAAAAACGGCTTTAGACGTTCAAAGAGTATTTAGTTACTTTTAGTACTTTTAGCACGAAGACACACACACGCAATTCGCATCCAGGCCAAATTTGCCAACATAAGCCTTATATGCGCACATGCCCCCACAGAGGAGAAAGATGACGACACCAAAGACAGGTTTTATGAACTCCTTGACAAAACTTACGAGCAATGCCCTAGCTACGACATTAAAATTGTCCTTGGCGATTTTAACGATTTAAGCTAGGAAAAGAGAACATCTTTGGTAGTACGGTCGGAAAGTACAGCCTACACGACACCACATCCGATAACGGATTTAGGCTGATCGACTTTACTGCGGGGCGAAATGTTGTAGTAGCTAGCACAAGATTCCCACATCTCGATATTCACAAAGGAACATGGCGATCTCCTGATCAATCAACCGTCAATCAGATTGATCATATTGCGATCGACGCAAGGCACTCCTCCAGTATTATAGATGTCCGAAAGTTCCGAGGCGCCAACATTGATTCGGACCACCACCTTGTTGTAGCCAAGGTAAGGCTGCGGATATGCCAAACACCGCCAAGACAAAGAAATACTGTGAGGAAGTTCAACGTCAGCCGGCTACAATCGCAAGAGATTGCCATCAGAGATGCCGCCTCTGATGTGCTGGGTTTCAATCCGCCACCACAACGAAACCCCTGGTTTAACAACGAGTGTCGGCAGGCGAGCTGCTCGGGAACTCTACGAGCAGAAGAGGAGAGACGAACACCGGCTTCTCAGACGAAAAAAAGATGGAGCCGCTGCATCATCAGCGGCAGAACAGAGGGATATTTCTGCAGGAATGAGGTAAGGAAGTTTTACCAAAGGTAAAGTTAACCAGTCAAGGTTATAAAGTCCGAACCGAAGCCTGTAAGGCTGATCAGGGGAACATCGTAGTAGAGTGACAGTCGATGCTGAGGATATGGAGAAACCATTTCTGCAGACTGTATAACGGCGACGAAGAACCAAATCCCGCTGTCAGGCCGAACGGACCATTCAACCCCAATGAAAGGGACGACGAAGATCAACAATTCCATTCACCCGACCCAGATGAAGTGTGGATTGCCATATCTAAACTGAAATCCATCAAGGCTGCGGGAGCTGACGGCCTACCCGCCGAGCTTTTTAAAGCTGCAGGCGATCATTTGCTAAGGAGCATGCACCAACTCGTCTGTAAAATATGGTCGGAGGAAAACATGCCCGATGAATGGAACCTCAGCATTGTTTGCCCGATTCATAAAACCCTTTGACACTGCGCCAACTACAGAGGCACCAGTCTCCTAAGTATCGCATACAAAATCTTATCTGCCGTACTGTGTGAACGCCTAAAGCCATTCGTCAACAACCTGGTCGGTCCATAACAGTGTGGCGCTAGGTCAGGAAAATCCACCATCGACCAAATATTCACACTGCGGCAGATTCAGGAGCAACAAATCGATACCCACCACCTTTTCATCGATTTTAAGGCTGCGTATGATAGCATCTATAGAGACGAGCTATACAGAGCAATGTCTAGTTTTGGCATCCCTACCAAACTCGTCCGTTTGTGTAGGATCACGCTGCTCCATCAAGGTCGTTAAAGACCTAACCGAGACCTTTGATGTCAAAAAAGTATTCAGACAAGGCGACGCGCTGTCATGCGACGTTTTCAATATCGTTCTTGAACGAATTGTTCAAAACTCGAACGCCAACACCAGAGAAACAAGTCCGTCCAACTACTCGCATATGCCGACGATATCGGAAGACCGCAGCGTGATGTCAGTGGCTCTTTTGTGGGTATTGCAACGGAGGCCGCGAAGATGGGTTTAGCGGTAAACGAGGGTAAGACCAAGTATATGCTGTCAACGAGAAAGGAACCTCAACCAACTATGCGTGCGAAACTGGAGACAGCTAGCTAAAGATCGAGCTGGCTGGAGACGCTTGTTGGTTGAGGCCCAGGTCCACCTCGGACTGTAGCGCCACCTTAAGCAAGTAACCACGAAGACACATTTCGTCCAAAATCCCTAAGACTAGGCTCAGAAAATGCTTTGTCGAAAGTTTGAAGAGTGGCCGTGTCTGCTCAGCCCGCACTGATCAGATAATCCTTGTCAACTGCCTGTCACTGTGGCTGGATTGAGAAACAAACGTCAACTCAAGCTTAAAACCTTCACATGCCATGACTCACGTTCACTCCATTCCCCCCCCCCCTTCCCCCCTCTGTGCATTACATTAAAATCGATTAGAGCGCACAAAGCCATTAGCCTTCTTCGAGTTTTATGGAGCATTGACGCAATGTTCTCGGCCCAATCGTTAAGGACTCATTAATCCAGTTCTTGTGTTTTTTTTTTTTACTGTTCTGCTCTCCATTGTTCCGCTTAACATATTGCTTAAGCACTTCAACGCATTAAGCACGCTGTCAATGCTGCGCGCTCCCCGCTGTTGATGACATTAACCCCACAAGCCACCCATCCCCGGCCACAAATCAGCTCAGCCCGCCCCATTGGCCCACATAATGGCGCATGTAATAAACATAATTTTCATGGCAAATCCCCTTAATCTTCAAGTCGAGATGATTTTCCCCCTCTCTTCCTCCCATTGCGTGGGGGGTGGGGGGCACCATGATTGACGGCAACTAGTGGTTTAAGGTCAATTTTTAAGCGGTCCCATAAATATCCTCGATTAGGCTCCTTAATTTATGGCAGCCACTTGACTTGATTCTGGCAACACTGAAGCGAATGTCCTTTCCATCAGACTCCCCCTCCCCCTCATCTGTCATGTCCTTCGCCGGGATCCGTGCCCGATCTTACCCAACATTGAACGAAGTGCGTGTCGTCGACGCACATGTTTGCCGTGCTTCTCTTTATCCGCACGTCCGCCGAGAACATGTTGCGGCGACAGGTGCGCTGCAACCACTCCGAAAAGTCCACACCCAGCTCTCTGCGGAGAGCCGTCTGAATAAAGAGACGCACCGACGGTGGCACTGCGCAACTGCGGATAATACTCTCTCGATATGCCCGTCGAATGAACCCCGGCAGACAGCATTTGAGGACGGCAGCAAACCTGGACCCAGTTTGCTGGGACGTCACACATCGGCAAGTCGACGGCACAATAGCCCGGAGGGGGGACATTTCATTTCGCGTGTGACTCGTTTCAAGCTCGTCGTCGTCTTCAATGAAAGATTACCGTCGGCCACCCCGAATGTGCGTACATACGCTCTTCGTCGTTCCATGATGGATTCTTTCAGCTCGCATTGAATAAATTATAGCTTGTGCATGAGCTGGCCGGTGCGGGGTCAAGTGGGCCAAGAAGCATTTGAATGGAATGTGCGAACTCATGGTCACTGGCTGTCGTCGACGTTGCGGCGAACCTTATCGGAGAGGGCCTCGGCATGCCTTGCGCCCCGACTTAATCTGCTTATTCAAATGAAAATCAATATATTCAGCATTTCATATTAAAATCGGCTCTTAGAGGGTACCCGGGCGCCAAGGCTAACCTACAACAAGAAAAAAAAAAAAAAGTGTGTATCTAGCTGGGAATGCAAACAGAAATTTTATTAATTCAGCGCCGCTGCGAGGTTGTACTCGTACACAGGTTTCTTGCGAAATTAAATGCACGCAGATACGTGCAAAGGCCACGGGGAGGCGCCTAGATGCTTTCAAATGATGCTCATTGTTCGGCCGTCGCCACCGACACCGCCACCGTGCCACCCTGTCCCAGACAGACGTGTGAAGGCATTTTGTGCTTGTGCCTAGGCGTAACGCCTTCAAGTCCACCAAACCACTCGTGAGAGTTGTATTCAAGCCGCTGTGAATAGTTAAGGCTTTCTGGCTTTCTTTGGTCGACTTTTTGCGCATTTCGTTCGTCGCTTCACGCTTGTGGCCTTTCGAGACTGAAATTCAAGGAATTTTTTCCTAATTTTTTTCGAATACCCCAAGTGAGCTCCGATGTGTGTACGACACAACGACAAAGGCATAGACGCGATATGGGACCACAGTGGATGTTCAGTGAGGGAGGCAGTGGGTGGGGGAGGGACAGAGAGAGATATAGAGAGAGTAACGAAGGCAAGGCAAAGGTAGTAAATAAAATTTGTACAAGCAACCAACTGAAGCGTGTTGGCAAGAATTTTACAAAAGACCGACGAATCCCTACCGCAAAAGGACCTTTCATATTTCAGTTTTATGCTCGTTCTTTTTGCTCTCTCTCACTCTCTCTCTCTCTGTCTCTCTGCTTGTTTCGGCTTTTGGCTGGTGGCTCCGACGAATATTCAATTCTGTATCTTTTTTCTTATCTTCTGAGACATTTCTTTTCTATTTTCCATGAACGCACAGGACGCCGAGCCGGTGGACGGGCGTGTGTAATTAAAGAATGAAATTGCTCTCGGGATGGAGCGGGGGAGGCGAACATCAAACGCGAATTGAATACTTCAAGGATGGATGTCTATCCGCTCGTATTTATTATTTTCCCTTTCAGGCCATGTGCACAGCGGTTGGGTGTGTTGCCTATCCTGCCGATGATGGGATTAGAAGTCGACTTGGGCGTGCCAAGTGGTCTGCGTGCGATGGCGAGTGGCCGGCAGCTAGTGGTGACAGCTATTTGTGGAGTTTCTTTTTTTTCTCAGAATTCGCGGCACGCTGTTTTGGAACCGCCAGTTGGTTAATCGAAGACTTTCTGTGGAAAATCT
The DNA here is from genome assembly GCA_907269125.1 of Eristalis pertinax. Lineage (NCBI taxonomy): Eukaryota > Metazoa > Arthropoda > Insecta > Diptera > Syrphidae > Eristalis > Eristalis pertinax. Next base: position 15,103,949 of record OU026147.1, read on the forward strand.
GAGGTCTTTAAAGAAAAGCTCGATTGAGGAGTGAATAAAGTCTCGGCAAGCGGATATCGAAGTGGGTCAGTTGCACAGGTTCGCCTCGTAATTTGGTTGTCAACCCTTCAACTGTCGTTCGCTGTCACGGAGGCAAATGGATAGCCACAGGATGGACTGCGTTTGTTTACCTCGCAAGCTTCATGGGTCGTCGCTGGGGCTGTGGATCGCTTCATTTAAACGGTCGCCACGAGGGCGCTGTATAAATGCACAACCATGTGAGAGGTAACCAGCGCTCTATATCTAATGTGTTCCAGTGGCAGACGATAGGGTCAGCAGCCGCCGTTGCGAGGCAGATATGGGCATGGTATCGATTGCTACGAGAGGCGTTCAAAATATTCTCGGTATCGGGGTGAAGCTGTGGTTGTATATATAAATTGAAGAAATCCAACACGCACCCTATAGTCCAGACCTTGACCCTATTTGAAAAAATGTCTTCGTGGAAAAGATTTTCGGATGATGAATAACTCAAGTCGGCAATAAATGGGTATTCTGTTTAACTAGAGATATTATTAATCACAATTAATAATCACATTTATATGAAATTTTACATGAATGCATTAAAATAATAGTATTACTTGATAAATAAGTCAATTTATATACACAACCACAGCTTCACCCCGATACCGAGAATATAGTGAACGCCCCTCGTACATGCTCTACGCGTGTGTCGCCTTTTCTGTGACGACGAAGTCCGTCTCGTGAGGATATATCAATGAGGTTTGCACTCGATGAGGACAGTAGCCGTTCCGATAAGTGGTTAGAATTGCATCAGGCAGTCATAATTAAGACAAAATTGTCCCAACATGTCGTTGAGTGGTCGCTTTGTCCTCAAAGAAGGCTGCTTAGTGACTTTATCTGCACGAGCTGAACGCTATTCTATCTGAGACCCAGGCGTGTCTGCGTAATAGACTCCTATGCGCTGGTCAGCTCATTCTGATTTCACTGCGCAATTGGTTAAGACTGAGCCGTTGGCCGTATTTTGGCTCGACGTGATTGCAGAGCTAGATGGTCGAACACGAATTCAGTTGAGTCCTGCGTTGGCAGCACTTTAACTGCAGCAACAGGCATGGATGTTGACTCTCCACTCGCAGATGTTGACGAACGCTTCACAATTTCCCGAAATTTCACAGCCCCGCGGCAGCCAATTAAGGTGGCTATGTCATCCATCCCACCAATGGTCTGCCTGGCCAAACAAATTATAGTCCTAAGCCAGAACAGAGCCTCTTTAAATTTGTGTACATATAATTGGACCAGACGCATATTCCCATTCCCCAGCCTATCTTCGATCTGCCCGTGATGACCCGCAGACCACAATGCAGCGGAAGAAGGATGGTTAAGAAGTGTTGTCTTGAAGTAGAAGGATACATGGGACTTGTACATGTGCCGAGGATGGATCGCACCGAATGAAGGACGGTTGAGAAGACTTGTACATGGATTTGAAAGGATCGAAATGAGAAAGGATTCGAAATGCTCTCAAAACCAGTGAAAGGTCCGGAATGGTACTCAGGCCTTAAATCGATTCGCCCACGAAAACCGACGACGCACACAGGTGGAGAAGAACCTCAGTCAACTTGGCGTGCGTAATTGGAGGTAGCTGGCTAAAGTTCGCACCAGCTGGAGCCCCAAGTTCATCCCGGACCGTAACACAATTAAGAAGATGTCACAGAAACACAGAAGAAAATGCAACGCATTCATACGTAACCACAAAAAGGGAAATCGGACTCGCACTGATAATTGCGCTTGTTTTCTACCAGTATCCCTCGGCGGGATATTTCCGATTTCCAAGTTTCGTTCACATTTCAGATTCCTTTCTTCTTCTGTTCGTTCGTTTCTTTTTTCGAGTCAAGACACTATGGACTGCATTGCTGGCACTTGCCACTTATCTGGTATTTGTCCGTCGCCTCGTCCCCTTTTGCGAGACGACCGTGCAGTCACCTGACTTTGTGCGACAATTTTGGTAGCAATTGGCAAACAATTGGTCGTCCACGCCTTGATGGCCAAGCCAAACCCAATCGTCGTAAGTTCCATGCATGGTCCGTGATAGGTTGGCTTCAGTTCTTGGGCGGGTTAACCTTACCTTACTTATCCAATGAAATTGCTGTACTCAATGTGTAATCGTGATTGTATTTCACGTAAATATAATTACACGTGAATTCACAAGATCTAACATTTTTATTAAGTGTATCTATTTGTCACTCCTGAGTTTGTGTATGTAAGCTCCAGCATTTCAGTGCAGTACATAGGAACGTACGTAATCACGTACCTTGACCCGTGTATTTACGACGGTCACGTGAGCACGTAAATTAATTTCGTTTTTATTTAGTACCCTCACGTGATCACGTAAGCCAGGTGAAGTTTAGCATGTATGTACGTTTCACGTGATCACGTGTAATTAGATTCACGCCCACGATCTGACGCTCCAATTTGGATATTTTTTTTTTCTTTGGAGGATGAATTTCGATGATGAGGTTAAAGACACGAGCAAAGGAGCTAGTTTCTTTCAATTCGTGTACAAGGCTGTCCATAGTACGCTCAAATGAGGGATTATGTCGACAATATTAGCATGTTCAATCCAAACGCCATACAGCCTGGGATGCCAGTTAGGTTTCGACGTGTGTGACGGGTATTTCTTCCTCTTCTTCTTTGTTTGGCGCTACAGTCCGGGGCGGACCTCAGCCTCAAGCAACAAGCCTCTCCAGCCAGCACGATCTTTCGCCAGCTGCCTCCAGTTGTGCACACCAAGTTGGTTGAGGTCCTTCTCCACTTGTGTGCGCCATCTCGTTCGAAGACGTCCTCTGTTGCGTTGTCCCAATAGTTCAGGCACAGTGATGTCAAATTCAGACCAAGCATCGGATGACCCTGTAGTCAAGAGTTCTGATATCACATAGCACATAAATTCACTACCTATTCGCTGGCGTTGGCCTCTTCAGTTCCTAGGCCAGACTGAATTCGCACACGTACCCAACTCAAAGTAACTATTGTGATATGAAAAAAGCCAAAACAATCAGATTCACGTGTCTAAAGCCTCTTAAAAGCCCACCCTTAGCTCGCCCGAAAAAATGCGAACAAAAAAACGCATTTCACTCAAAGTAACATCAAAGGAGGGGAGGAGTAGGACTTCGGATGAAAAGCACAATCGACACATGCGAACCGATGCACACGAACAAGGAGCGATCTGCCAGCAAGCAACACGATACCCACAAGAGCATTCCGCCTTCACAATGGCACAGATTTAAGCCGAAAGACTGACTTAATTCCTCCTTAACTGGAAACACACACATATCCACTCTCTATCTCCGGCAATCACACATGGCTAGTTCCACAGCACAAAAGTGCTTCAAAACAATGTACGCTCCGGTACGATGAGCAGGGATGTGCTGTTGTTTTTTTTTTTCCCTCTTTTTTCCACCACACGACCGGATACCACTTGCCACAGCTCTTCGACTTGCGATACAATTTTGTTCGTTTCTTGTAGTTCTTGCTTTTTGCCTTCCAGGTAAACCAGATAATTAGACAACATGCATGTGTGTGGGGGGGGGGGGGGGGAAGAGTGTAGCAACGGCTTGAATTGTCTTCATCAAGGGTTGACGTATCACGTTTCATGTTCAAAGAGACTCCTCACGAATAAACGGTCGTCGCTGAGGAGTAATGACGACGGCCGCCTAGTCTCTTGAAATTCATTACATAACCGGCTCTTCGCACTCTCGTCTGTCTGCTGAACCACCCCGTTCCACCTGATAGTCGGGCTGAATTACACGACCATTCGTGAAAGTACCCGAAACGTGTATGCAATTACTCTTGTATTTATGCTGCACTTGCCGTCATCATAGTCGTCGTCCTCTCATGATTTGAATCATTCTCGACCATAAAGGATTCCAGCAGCAGCTCCACCGTTTTCGAGGCACGAACGATGCATGCTTATGCATGAAAACTACCGACACATTCCTCTGCTTTGCCGCTGCATCCCTGTGCTGCTTGCTTGTAGTCATCGTCGGTCCCGCCACCAGCCCCGCCGCATCACTATCTTTGCGGTCGGTTCGGTCTGCTGAAGCACCCAGGAACACTCGCATTCGGTCCCATTCACCAGCACTCACCATTCAACATTCTTCCACACAGAAAACGGAACGAATGATGATGCTGTTCGGATGAAGGTGAACAAGCCAGTCGTACCGGCAAAGGGACCAAACGCGCAAAGGCACAAGCGCAGCCATGACGATGAGCAATGGAAGAGAGAGAGAGAGAGAGCGAAAAAAAAAGGACAAAGAAATACATAATCAGAGAATAACACGAGAGTAGTCGAGGATAAAGGATCCCCCAAAGCTCGTCTGGTCGCATGCATTTTGAATTTCAGACCGCATCGTCGGATTGTTTGCCGTATCTGTGCTCAGATTTGAAATTTAAATCATCCTAGACCACTGCACCCTCGACTATCACACGCTGCACCGCCTCACCCTCACCCGGGCACGCACCTCGCTCTCATAAATACGAGGCGGGCATGTGCAAAATCCAAAAAGGTATGCTGTGTGGAGGGAGGAAGTCCCGGAATTGGACGATATCACAGCCTTTTGCCAACATCAGTCCGGGAAAAGTGGGGAATTACTTGGAGCGTGCATCTCCAAGAGCGCTCTGCCCATGTGGGGGTGTGCAGTCCCACACACACGGCCCCTGTGAAAGTATCAATGCATGATGTGAGCGCGCACCCACCGCAGCCGCCGCGCCGACGGACGTCGTTTGAGTGCTCTGTGGGACCGAACGATGTACAGCACACATGGGCACTGGTTGGATGAAGACCAGCTCTGTTCGAACTGAGGATTCTCCAGACATGCTGGGGGTGTGCTGAGGTGTCAGCGGCCACCCTGAGAGTGTCTGGGTGACTTGATGGAATTCAGTTCGGTCGATGGCGCTGATTAGAGGCGATTGCTGTGTTCACCGATGACTTTTGATGGTAGTGCGACTGAAGCCGGTTCGATCCACTCAAGCTCCACTCCTTCTCAGACCTTTCCCTCTGCCATCCTCAATCTCACGTGACCATCCGCGGCATCCCCTTAGCAACCCCACAGTGCCATCCAACTTCGCAAGCTTGTCGAGATGACAATCGCTTTTCGGTAAATCTCCAAAGCAGCGCTTTTCGGAAACTGCTTGTGCACTGAAACCAATTGTTCCTTTGTTCGGCTTTTTTTTTCGTGTGTCCCCTACCCCCGACCCTCCGCTCGATTTTTCTTTGTCGCCCCTTTCGGCGGTGCATACCTAATGGACCGTGCTGCGACGATACACCTGCCGGAGCACAAGCGACCGAAGCCGCGTCCTTTGTTCGATCCGAATATCGATACAACATGGCCCGGGTGCAGAAACAGAAACAACAAGCGCTATCTGTCCGCGGGCGGTTTGCCTTTCAATATGGAATCGAACTACTATCTAACGGTTACATTTTTCGGCAGTTTACTCCCATCGTCGCCGCCATCACATGCGGGCGTGGGTGGTGTGGTGTGTGCACACCGGTTACCATCGAACAGCACACAGCATGCCCGGAAGCACATCACTCTGGAGACCTTCAGCTGAATCCGTGGAATATGCTCCACCGCAGCTGGAGGGGAGCAAGCAAAAGAAAAAAAAACGAAAACAGAAAAAAAAACAGTAAAATAATAACAGCAACGAGCGACGGCGACGACCGAACGGATCCAGTGTTACAGAAGAACACAATGGCATTGTGGATTTGAAAGCATTGTATCTCAAGGACAGCCCACACACACACACACACAGCCAAGTGAGCATATGGGACCGACACGGGGGACGATGGGGTGCCGCTGCTGTTGTACTCACAGTTTTGATGGCCAGGAAGGATGGCGAAATTACGCGCTCAGCTGAGTGTCTAATTGCACCGCAAACCGTTTGATATTTATTAATACGAGTGTTATCGATAAGATTTATCGTTCGGCTTATCGCTGCGGTCGAGGATAAACAGCTTTCTGGGGGAGTCTTATCGGAAGTTTGCACGAAGGTCGCGTGGGTGGTCGGGGGGGCGGTGGACACTTAATTTATGACAGCGCGGGGGTTTGGGCTTTTATTTAAAATGGGGGTTGGTTGTGGGCTGTGGCGCGGACAGATGTCCATTTAGGAACTTTAAGGACAGTCTTTAAGACGACGTGGAAGGCAGAGGCGTGAATCTGCGACTGAGGATGAGTTGGGAGTGCGGTTGAGATGGAGACTGCGGCTGAAATTGAGACTGCGGCTGAGATTGAGACTGCGGCCGAAATTGAGACTGCGGCTGAGATTGAGACTGCGGCTGAGATGGAGACTGCGGCTGAGATTGAGACTGCGGCTGAGATTGAGACTGCGGCTGAGAGGAAGACTGCGGCTGAGATTGAGACTGCGGCTGAGAGGAAGACTGCGGCTGAGATTGGGTCTGCGGCTCAGATGGACTCTGCGGCTGAGATTGAGACTGCGGCTGAGATTGAGACTGCGGCTGAGATGGAGACTGCGGCTGAGATTGAGACTGCGGCGGAGAGGAAGACTGCGGCGGAGAGGAAGACTGCGGCTGAAATTGAGACTGCGGCTGAAATTGAGACTGCGGCTGAGATTGAGACTGCGGCTGAGAGGAAGACTGCGGCTGAGAGGGAGGCAGCGGCTGAGATTGGGACTGCGGCTGAGAGGGAGACTGCGGCTGAGATTGAAACTGCGGCTGAGATGGAGACTGCGGCTGAGATTGAGACTGCGGCTGAGATTGAGACTTCGACTGAGAGGAAGACTACGGCTGAGAGGAAGACTGCGGCTGAGATGGAGATGCGGCTGAAATTGAGACTGCGGCTGAGAGGGAGACAGCGGCTGAGATTGGAACTGCGGCTGAGATTGAGACTGCGGCTGAGACGGAGACTGCGGCTGAGATTGAGACTGCGGCTGAGAGGAAGACTGCGGCTTAGAGGGAGACTGCGGCTGAAATTGAGACTCCGGCTGAGATGGAGACTGCGGCTGAAATTGAGACTGAGGCTGAGATTGAGACTGCGGCTGAGATTGACGCTGCGGCAGAGAGGGAGACTGCGGCTGAAATTGAGACTGAGGCTGAGATTGAGACTGCGGCTGAGATTGACTCTGCGGCTGAGAGGGAGACTGCGGCTGAGATTGAGACTGCGGCTGAGAGGAAGACTGCGTCTGAGAGGAAGACTGCGTCTGAGAGGAAGACTGCGGCTGAGAGGAAGACTGCGGCTGAAATTGAGACTGCGGCTGAGATGGAGACTGCGGCTTAGAGGGAGACTGCGGCTGAAATTGAGACTCCGGCTGAGATGGAGACTGCGGCCGAAATTGAGACTGAGGCTGAGATTGAGACTGCGGCTGAGATTGACGCTGCGGCAGAGAGGGAGACTGCGGCTGAAATTGAGACTGCGGCTGAGATTCAGACTGCGGCTGAGAGGAAGACTGCGGCTTAGAGGGAGACTGCGGCTGAGATTGGGTCTGCGGCTCAGATGGACTATGCGGCTGAGATTGGGACTGAGACTGTGGCTGATACTGAAATTGAGAACAGATACTTCATACTGCTCCCGAAAGACTAAAAATAAATCCAATGAGAGTAAGAGGAGCGGAGAGGAGCGTTCCTTCCCCAAAAGTCCTTTTTGAATTCAAATATCTTGCAATTGGATTGATGGAGTCCCACAACCAGTCACATCGATTTGGATGACTCTGTCCAGGGTATCAGTAGATACTTCGACTCTGTCATCAATCAGTTGCCAATGGCACTCATCTCGGATAGAAGGACGATGAATAACAATAAATCCATCGAGAGGACCCATCTCGAGGATGCGACGGAATTTCGCTCTTTCCATCTCCTTCGCTCGAGTTGCCGGTTGCCCAAGCAATCACTCGCATTCCTTGCAAAACAAGATGCACTGAAGGATGTAAATGGGTAAACAATGTCCCTGTGAAGTCCTTCGAGCAATCGATTAAGAGTCATCCGATAAACTGTTTCAAATTGAACTCAATTTGATGGCAGTACTCGACTTGAGTCCGTGCTACACAGTTGCACCGGGGCGAGGGCGGGGCGGGGTTGGGTTACAGCGAATGTATCTCACGCATTGAGATACAAATTATTTGACAAAGATACACCCGTGCCTGGGATATTCGATAAATTAGATGCCATTGGGTGGCTCTTGAGTCGAGATATCAACCCACCGGCAGGCAGCCTCTATTTGTGATGTTAACGTCAGGGTCAACGGAATCGAACCCATTTTGTGTCTGGTCGTGTGTGTGTGCATCCTTGTGTGAGTTCACATCGCTTTCAACCAACAGAAAAGGGTTCCCGGGACACAATCAGATTGAAACGTGCCCTTTGAAATAGTGGTTGCCGCTCTCGGGGAAAGTAGTTGAAAGCGGTCTGAATCTGATTCAGATGTCAGAGTTTATTCGGTTCGGTTTGCAGTCCCATTTGACCCTCAAGATGTATTCCATTCATCGATCGGCGCCGGCAGAGGCTTTTGTTCGGGCGAAAATTGGATCCTGTCGGAAGTGAGGACGCCGGTGAGTCGATGAATGGCTCGGTTGGGTATACAATGGGGCGGGCTGTGTGCGGAGCGAGATCAACTTGTTGTGGTTGAAGATTCTATTTTAGATTTAACGATGATGCCGGTGCGTTGGGCGCTGAAGGAGTGTGGGGCGCTGGAAAAAGACGAAAATAGCAGATTTTAATGTTGGCTCTGAGGTGGTCGCAAGTGGTGAGATGAGGCACATTCAACACGCCGCGCTGCTTTGTGGAGTCCGGGGGTACCTTCAAAAGTTTAGTTTGTAGGGAGAGGTACAAGTCCTGAGATCTGAGACCTGAGACATCCAGAGACCTTAAACTTCTAGAGACCTGAGACATCTCGAGACCTGAGACCTCTAAGAGACCTGAGACCTCTAGAGACCTGAGACCTCTACAGACCTTAAACCTCTAGAGACCTGAGACGTCTAGAGACCTGTGACCTCTAGAGACCTTAAACCTCTAGAGACCTGAGACCTCTAGAGACCTGAGACGTCTAAAGACCTGAGACCTCTGAAGACCTGAGATCTTAGACCTCTAGAGACCTGAGACGTCTAGAGACCTGAGACCTCTAGAGACCTGAGACCTCTGGAGACCTGAGACCTCTAGCGACCTGAGACGTCTAAAGACCTGAGACCTCTGAAGACCTGAGATCTTAGACCTCTAGAGACCTGAGACGTCTAGAGACCTGAGACCTCTAGAGACCTGAGACCTCTAGCGACCTGAGACGTCTAAAGACCTGAGACCTCTGAAGACCTGAGATCTTAGACCTCTAGAGACCTGAGACCTCTAGAGTCCTGAGACCTCTAGAGACCTGAGACCTCTAGAGATCTGAGACCTCTAGAGACCTGAGACCTCTAGAGACCTGAGACGTCTAGAGACCTGAGACCTCTAGAGACCTGAGACCTCTAGCGACCTGAGACGTCTAAAGACCTGAGACCTCTGAAGACCTGAGATCTTAGACCTCTAGAGACCTGAGACCTCTAGAGACCTGAGACCTCTAGCGACCTGAGACGTCTAAAGACCTGAGACCTCTGAAGACCTGAGATCTTAGACCTCTAGAGACCTGAGACCTCTAGAGTCCTGAGACCTCTAGAGACCTGAGACCTCTAGAGACCTGAGACCTCTAGAGACCTGAGACCTCTAGAGACCTGAGACGTCTAGAGACCTGAGACCTCTAGAGACCTGAGACCTCTAGCGACCTGAGACGTCTAAAGACCTGAGACCTCTGAAGACCTGAGATCTTAGACCTCTAGAGACCTGAGACCTCTAGAGACCAGAGACCTCTGGAGACCTGGGACCTCTACAGACCTGAGACCTCTAGAGACCTGAGACATCTAGAGACCAGAGACTTCTAGAGACCTGAGACCTTGGACCTGTGACGTCTAGCAAGCTCATCAGCTTCGTTGTCGCTACATATGACGACATCCCAGAAACCGCATTCCTTCCTTAATCCAAGACAGAGCCTCTTCAATGGCTGCGGCCTCTGCCTGAAAGACGCTCAAATGGCGTTTCAACTTAGTGCCCTAAAGCTTCCCCCTACAGTCCATCAACTCATTTCCCACACTCTCGACACTCTGCAGCTGCCGGATTCCCCCAAACCCCCATCAGAGCGTTTCCTCAACTGCCGACTAAGTATTCATCTCCGCACTTGGCCGATGTCAAATCACATTTCATGTCACGCGTCGGCCAAAGTCACACCCGTGCGCCGATAAGATAACCGGCAATGGCTGGCCATTGCACGTCAATAATCCCGACATAGTTGCCCGGCCAGAACGTAACTACAGCATTATCGTCACATGACTACACGCCGTCCAGCTAGTCGTTTAGATAAGTGAACCCATCACAAGCTCTGTTTGCGTCACAATTCCTTCCTCGATTACACTAGGCCACATCGCAGGGGATATTATCGTCCTCATTAATATGCCATTCCACCTATCATTCTTCCACCAGCCGAAACAATGGGCAACGGCTGTGTATGGTGCGGTGGGGTTGTGGTGTTTTTTTGATGAATATTACATACTCTCCCAGGTGGCCCTTCAACCGCAAGCCTAACCACATCCACACCCATCTCAGCGTGTTGTCACAAAACAAAACCAAAAGTATATTTGAATCCTATTAAGGACTCACTCAACCCAACCGGGTTGGAGTCATGTCTCGACGAGGGCCAGAGGCAGAGCCTCGGTGACTTCATCTGTCGCACAGAGCAAATGAAGCGCGGCCATAAATATGTTCCGATGCTGGAGCCCGGCCCTCAGCCTCAGCACACAGGCACCTTTCGGTGGATACCTCTGAAAATAGACTCTCAAATGCTTGCTCGTCCTTGTGCTTCCCCGCTCCGACCAGTGTGCCGGGCCTAGGTCGACGCGGAGGACTTGTCGCCTGCTGACTGGTGTCACAGTCCGCCCGCCGCCCGCCGCCCGCCGCCCATCACGTCGCATGGTAAAGGGCCCAAGTGCGTCTACTTTAATATTTAATCCGTTAGTCGTTCGTTTTATATGTTGCCGTACATAAAACTTTCATAGTCACTGCCTACGTATACAATTTGTCTAAACACACATACCCACACGAGTGGAGAATTATACGGGACCATAGCCAGAGCGACGTGTTCTGTGTTTATGCAGATTCTGACTTATGGATGTCCTCTGCGACTTTGCCTGTGTGTGCCTGCCTCAATTTCATTCGTGCTTATTCCCGTCTTTTGTCTTACAACAGCAGCAGCGCCGCTTACCGCATCTCGCCCCTCACCAACCACCGGTTTTGAGTAGTCTCATAAAACAACCCATCCCCGAGCACTCGGTTCCTGGTGGATGGGTGGCCCCTCCCTCTCGACTCCAGAGGAGAGGAAACGCAAGCGATATCTGCTGGGATTGTCCAGCCCCATGAGTGAAGGGTGTGTGCATGTGTATCCATGGATAGATGCCAGACAGACGACGCTGTGAGCGGGTGAACGGAGAACATTTCCCATTCACCAGAACCGCCATTAAGGGCACTCTCCTTGGCATTCTGCAAAAATTTCCTCTTTAACAGCATTAGGGGCGCGCGTCGGAGTGATTTCTTTCGCTTTTGTGTATTCGGCTGTATCTGAGGCGGGTTCTTGTGTGTGTTCACTCTTTTGCCCTGTTGTTCAATCAAACCTGTGCCAGGCGAGGTAGGTTGGCAAGTGTAACATTATACCTTTCGTGGCGGTAGATGCAAATTCACATCCGATGGATCGGAGTGGGATCCCTGGTGCCTTCCAAGGCCAGCCGAGGGTACAGTGCGGTGCTTCCTGCATAGAGACACGGGACAAAATTGATGTCGTCAGCAGGGTTTTAAGGCGGCTAAGATGTGGCGCCGCGCCTGATTAAGTGCGTCGATTCATATGCACTTGTATCTATGGTTCGATTCCCGGTATATGCACTGCCCATTTCCAACTCTGAATGTGGCGCCATCTACATTTTGTTGTTAAGACTAAAGGCGAGCCTAGAGTGAAGCGTGAATCTAGGTCAGAAATGGAAAGTAAAAGGAGATAGAGGCATCACTATGCACTAGACGAGGAAGAGAGGCTGAGGTAAGGAGGTAAGCAAGCCTGAGGTAAGCAAGCCTGAGGCTGAGGTAAGGCTGCCAAATGTCATTGATGGTACCCATCGATCTGGAGCCAAGAAGCGCGGATTCAAAGACCGTCTCAGTCGAAGCATTGTTGATCATGCGCTGACGAGAGAGGAGAGAGCATAAGTGCCACTGTTAAGTCAGAAGCACTGCCAACAGAGTCAGTAGAGTGCGGCAATACCGTCGTTGATGGAGTCAGAAACGTAATTAGTGTCAGTGCCACTAGGAAATGGGGAAATGTCTGTAAGACGGAGTCAAAAGCAGAGCTAGTACCATGATCAGAGGGGGAGGTCTAGTCAATGAGGCTGAACCAGTTCGAAGTTCACTGTTGGGTGCCAGATTCGGAGTGACTGTATTTCCTTTATGCGGCATGTCGCCGAAGCAGAGGCACAGTATCGTCATAATCAAAGGACGTTTCTAAGCCATTGCGGCATAACGAACTGCGTCCTTTGGTTGGGCGCCAGAGTCAACTAGAGATTTCCTTTAGGCGTCGGAATAGGTATCGTGTTCCAAGATCATGATCAAGTCATTGCCACTGCTTGAATAGCAGCCCATTGTTGGGCGCTAGGTTGAGAGAAGGCATTGGAGTCCACGTTAAAACCCACGTTAGATCCATCGGTTGGTGGTTATTGCGGGACCACTTTATCTCGAAGTTGCAGTCGAATTCTGTAATCGGCCGAGATCAAGATCTTTTGGAAAAACTGCAGCATTTGTTGGGCGCCAGACTGGATGAAGGAAACAGGGGTCGCAAAGGGAAGAGATATATGAGGAACTCTGGCAGAGGACGACTCCGATACAAAGATCATGATTATTCAACAACCTCTAGAAGGTCTTTATCTCCAGAGGCTGAGCTAAGTAAAGGGTGGTTAAATTTTAAGGGCCGATGTTGATTTTCAATAAAACACAAATTATTTAGGAAATTATTGTCATTTCTTTTTATTATGATAATATTGGTATGGTTCAATTATGAATGGAACAAAATATAGGCCAAATGACCACCGCGACCTCGACGGCACACCTCCATCAGATGGTCCCATTTTTCGATGACGCTGAAGCATAATTGAGGTTCTATGCCGTTAATGTGCCGAATTATCTCATCCTTTAGCTCTTGAATTGTTGCTGGCTTATCGACGTACACCTTTTCTTTCAAATAACCCCAAAGAATAAAACTCCAACGGTGTCAAATCACATGATCTTGGCGGCCAATTGACATCGCCACCACGTGAGATAACACGGCCATTGAATTTGTCGCGCAAAAGAGCCATTGTTTCGTTAGCTGTGTGGCAAGTGGCGCCGTTCTGTTGAAACCACATATCGTCCACATTCATATCTTCCAATTCGGGCCATAAAAAGTTCGTTATCATTTCACGATAGCGAACACCATTCACAGTAACTGCCTGACCGGCCTCATTTTGGAAAAAATACGGCCCGATGATGCCGCCAGCCCATAAACCGCATTGGTTTTTCGGCAATCACTCTTGGATTATCATTCGCCCAAATGCGGCAATTCTGCTTATTGACGAATCCACTGAGGTGAAAATGTGCCTCATCACTGAGGATGACTTTCTTCGAAAATTGATCATCGACTGTTGCCATTGCTTGCCACCATTCTGACCATTGACGACGCTTGAAATGGTCAAGAGGCTTTAGTTCTTGAGTCAATTGCACCTTGTAAGCGTGTAAATGCAAGTCTTTATGCATAATGTTCATCAACGACGAGCGTGAGAGGTGCAATTGTTGGGCACGACGACGAGTTGAGGTGGACGGCTTTTCAGCCACACTATCGCGAACAGGAGCAATATTTTCTGCAGTACGAGCTGTACGAGCATGCACTGGTGTTTTCACATCTCCAGTTTGCTCAAATTTTTGCACGTTTTTTCCGATTGTACGCACATTTGGACGATTAAATTGACCGATATGCATTCTGATTTGAACGACCATTTTCATAATGAGCCTGAATAACTTTAACGCGTTGCTCGATTGTGCATCTTTCCATGGTTCAAATTGAGTTAGTCTGAAATTGAGAAATATCAAATAAAATACAGAAAAAAACTTGACGTTTAGCTGTGGTTCACATTCAACATCGGCCCTTAAAATTTAACCACCCTTTACAATAGATGACTCCAGAGAGCGTGAAATAAAATTCGATCAATGCTGTAGACTGGGACAGTTCTGAAATCGAATATCAAGCACAACGAACTCGAGCCAGTGCAAAATTCAAATCCGATGTTGGGCGGTAAATAAATGTAAAGAAACCCAGGCCAGTGGAAGAATTTGAGGAACGCACGACACCATAGCTGGTAAGCCTAAGATAAAAAGAAAATCCAGGATGGACATCAAATCGATGCCGGTGGTCATAACAAAGTCAGAGCACGTCATTGTAACCAAAAACTAAGCACGACGTGGCAGCCGAGGCTAACTGGGTAAGTATGGCGACTGCTGTACAACTGGATGTCTAGGTCCTGACATGCCATCCTGACTTCATGACTCCACCTTGAATTGAATTGAAGACAGTGCGGCGTGACTATAGAGTCACAGAGCACTGCGACCGCCCATCTATTGTGCCCCCGTTCTTTATCTAGGACTTCAGAGCTGCCTTGAGAAAGTTGACGATGTTTTTAGATGGGAGTTTATAGCTTGGTGCCTGTTTTGGACTCACTCGACTAGTAGGTGTTCCACGGTCTCCTTTGATTGTCCACAGTGTCTACACTGAGCTGCTATGTCCCCAGAATGTGTAAGCGGCCAGTATGTGCGCCACGTAGTCGCCTAAGGTCAGACTTGCTTAGGTTTAGAACCTCCTTGGTTCTTTTGGGATCAAGGCTTATGAAATGCTTGGAGTACGTAAGTGCCTCCAGATTGTTGCAGAATTGGACGTACGTCTATGTTGCTGAATCCATGAATCGGGAAGGGCCAAATAAAAGGAGTTTCAGCCCATTTCTTTTCTTGGATATCTGCCTTTTCACTTCCCTCGTGGTTCTCATGTCCTGGCATCCAGCTTGTGACATTCCCAGACAGGCTTTAACTACTGCCTGGCTATCTGAGAGTATCGATATTTTTGCATTTATTCGATTTCTTATGTTGATGCAATGTAGTGCTTCATTTATGGCGAAGAGTTCAGCTTGGAAGCTCTCTGGGGAGGGACATGGATAAGTTACATCATGGCTCCACCTTTCCCGCGTCACTGTCAACGCATTGGATAGCTTCGAGCGTCGACTTCTACGCTAGGGGTTCTGGGTTCAGTACCCGATACGAGAGACTTTTTTTTAATTCACGTCACGTCTACCCTGTGTTCCTGCCAAGAAAAGGGTTCACAAATTTCGGTATTAAACTACAAATCTTTTCAGCTCCACAAGAGCACCCGCAACACTAGTGGTTGCTCTAGAAGCTATGACGGGGTCCAGCTAGATGACTGTAGACCACGCACGACGTTGCAAGCTTAACGCATGACGTTGCCAAATGTGAGGCCAGGCTCAATAGCATAACCCGAGTAGCGGAGATAGAAGCAAACAGAGGAAAACGAGTCGAGACACTGGCTTAATTTTGCCACGGGTTACAGCTCTGATTTCACATCAATCCCGACTCTGCCGGTCTACCGAGACCAACTGAGTGTGGCCTTGATCACCGTCCATGGCCTCGAGACCATCTCCGTGCCCTTCACTTAAGTCCTAACCTCCTCACCGCACTTCAAATCCATCCGCAAACTCCTTGCACTCAAATTCCCCAAAGTATACCGTCAGTTTCAACGTCCCGCGTTCCGTTTGAATGAAGAGACCGAACAAAATTCAGCAAATATCACGCGACAAAGTCAAACAAAAGTCTGAGTGGTTGCTTTGCAGCATCCCGCAGTGTCACGAAGTCACACACCTCTGTTTGCTGGGTAGACACCCTGCCCAAGGTGTGTCTGCGAGTGTGTGTGTGAGTAGGCATAGCATCACACTCCCAGCATCACAATACACGATGCAGAACCTTGGCGAATATTATTTAAATACCACCGCATGACTTTCGTGTGCCACCTCTATATTCCCGACGGCGGCGGCACCGGGCAGAGGCTGCTGCTGAGGCCGCCCCCCAGTCTGTCAGACATGGCCGGGCCTGAGTCGCCGAGTGCCAAGTCGTTTTCATAATAATGTGCACGGGTAGGGTTTATAATGACGATATGAGTCCCCGGAATACAAATGGGATCATCGACGTTATCTTTGCACAAATGATGCTGGCGCATGGGGTGGCGCTCTGGATGGCAAACAACAAGGACTCCGCGCATCCGCCCACACCAAGGACACCAGCGGAGTTAAGGTAAACACGTACACAGAAGTGGGGTTGAATTATATTTTTTGCCATCGCTGCTAGCCGCTGTTGTTGTTTCTTGAAATTTATTTTCACCCTTTCCGTGCGTGCTGATGGATGGTGCCCCTGACGGTCGGAAAAGGGGTTGAATTCGTCGGCTTCGCTTAATAGACGCGATCCCGTGGCAGATGTTGCCGGTGCCGGTGCCGGTGCCGATGTTGTGGACATCAGGACTCTCCCAAGGACGCCGCTGTATTGATGGGTCCCCCCACCCGCAAACAACCTGTGTGAAAATGATTCCCGGTACTTGGGTTGGGAAATTAATTTGCACTTAGGGTTCGTTCAGGGGGCGAGGGGGGGTGGTGTAGAAAATGAGGGATATTGAATAGATGAATAGCAAGTGAGTGTGCTTGAGGTGCGAGTATTTGGAATATTTTGCACCCGAACCTCGGACGACGGTGATGACTTGAAACACCATGCCGCGCGGGGGTGGGCTTGTGTCGTATCTGATCTGGATATTTGTGCTACAAATTGTGAGTTTACTTTGAGAGAAACTTGTTTGTCCACAAAGGGATCCGATTACCAAGGCCCCGCAGGTATGCTGCGACCCTTTGTTGGCGGGAGCAGAGGGTTTTCTGGGTCAGAATGCCAATCAATCTTAGGTCAAGATTGGAGGGATTCCAGATTGAACTTCGGTTGGGACTGGGGTGGCTTTAGTTGGGACGATGGCAGTGGAAGATCCGTCACCTCGGGCATGGACAGAATCTGTCATTTGTTTGTGCGGCCAATGAACCCCTGTCAGGGCTGTTTGACACTCCAACACGGCGGATGTTTATGTCTTGTGGAGGGAGTGTTGCATTTCGATGCTTTTGCTCTGATCGCTGGGCTCTCCGATTTGGACTTCCTCTATTTAAAGTGTTTGGAAGATCCTTTTAGCCGGAGCATGAAAGTTCATGCGCTTAAGGCGGCTGAAGTACCTCTGTTCGAGTCAGAGCGGGTGTGCCCCGGGACAGGTTTTGGACAGTGAAGCGATTCAATCCGGGGACATATCTGTCAGACAGCTGGAGAAGGTTCCTGAAGTCAGAATCAGTCCCAGTGTCTTGATCACAGGAGGAGCTCTAGTCAATGCGGATGAAGAAGCGAAGTCCACTATTGGGCGCCAGTTTAGCTTCTCTTAAACGACGACGTTGGTGTCAAGATTCAATCAGAGTAGTACACATGTCATCAAAGCAGATACACTGCCAACGTCATTAACGAAGGGAGAACCGAAACTATTGCGAATTAACCTTTGGGCGCCAGCGCCTACCAGACAGCCAATGTAAACGTCGGAATTAATATGAGAAACCGCCTTAGGGTCGCGTTCCATTGTCATTGCATCTGCAAGAATATAGCCCCAGGTCAGATGGATGGTCATTGTGGGACCATCTAAGCAGCATGGACGTGTAGGCGAATTCTGTGAACGGCTGAGAAGCGGATCATTTGTGCAGCAGTGGTTGGGCGCCATACTCAAAGTTAGCAACAGTGTCTTCCCAGACAGAGATAGTTGTCGGAACTGTGGTAGATGGAGACCCATATCCAAGCGTCACGGTAATTCATCAATCTCTAGCAGATCTTTAAGAGCATCTGACGAGCAAATTCTGCCGAATGACTCAAGAGAGCTCCAGAAAAGGAATCAGATCTGTGAAGGGGCTTGAGTCAAAGCTTGAATCGTAAGTCAAGTATGCGATGGTATCGAATTCAAGTGAATAATATGGGTCTGGAGAAGACATTTGAGTCTGTTGGGGACTATGGGTCCAGTCTAGAACCTCGGGTGTGGACAATGACAAATGGATTATTTGTCACAAAATTGATTTATATCGACTGCAAGGCACGTATATTACCAACGACGATGATGAAGCCTTGTAAAGGGTAATTTTAAGGGCCGATGTTGAATGTGAACCACACCTAAACGTCAAGCTTTTTCTGCATTTCATTTCTCAATTTCAGACTAACTTTAAGACAAAAATTTGAACCATGGAAAGATACACAATCGAGGAACGCGTTGAAGTTATTCAGGCTTATTATGAAAATGGGCGTTCAAAACAACGTGATTTTTTCGGTCAATTTAATCGTCCAAATGTGCGTAGAATCGGAAAAATCGTGCAAAAATTTGACCAAACCGGGTCTGTAGGAGATGTGAAAACACCAGCGCATGCTCGTACAGCTCGTACTGCAGAAAATATTGCAGCTGTTCGCGATAGTGTGGCTGAAGAGCCGTCCACCTCAACTCGTCGTCGTACCCAACACGCTCGCACCTCTCACGCTCGTCGTTGATGAACATTATGCATAAAGACTTGCATTTACACGCTTACAAGGTGCAATTGACTCAAGAACAAAAGCCTCTTGATCATTTCAAGCGTCGTCAATGGCCAGAATGGTGGCAAGAAATGGCAACAGTGGATGATCAATTTTCGAAGAAAATCATCCTCAGTGATGAGGCACATTTTCACCTGAGTTGATTCGTCAATAAGCGGAATTGCCGCATTTGGGCGAATGATAATCCAAGAGTGATTGTCGAAAAACCAATGCGGTTTATGGGCTGGTGGCATTATCGGGCCGTATTTTTTCCAAAATGAGGCCGGTCAGGCAGTTACTGTGAATGGTGTTCGCTATCGTGAAATGATAACGAACTTTTTATGGCCCGAATTGGAAGATATGAATGTGGACGACATGTGGTTTCAACAGAACGGTGCGACTTGCCACACAGCTAACGAAACAATGGCTCTTTTGCGCGACAAATTCAATGGCCGTGTTATCTCACGTGGTGGCAATGTCAATTGGCCGCCATGATCATGTGATTTGACACCGTTGGATTTTTTTCTTTGGGGTTATTTGAAAGAAAAGGTGTACGTCGATAAGCCAGCAACAATTGCAGAGCTAAAGGATGAGATAATTCGGCACATTAACGGCATAAAACCTCAATTATGCTTCAGCGTCATCGAAAATTTTTACCATCGGATGGAGGTGTGCCGCCAAGGTCGCGGCGGCCAGTTGGCCGATATTTTGTTCCATACATAATTGAACCATACCAATATTATCATAATAAAAAGAAATGACAATAATTTCCTAAATAATTTGTGATTTATTCAAAATCAACATCGGCCCTTAAAATTTAACCACCCTTAAACAAAAAATGTGTTGTAATAGATCTCTGTAGTTCGGTGAAGCAAGTGGACCCGTAATAACCGCCAAGTAACAGCTCTAACGTGGGTCTTCATAATAACTTCGCCGTTCTCTCCCTGTCTGACTCTGGCGCCCAACTACGAGCTCTTTTAGTCTGACACCAAGAAGCACACAATGAAGCCCCGAAATGTAAGAGTCCATCATAACACTTCTGCAACGAAGCAGGCGCAGATATCTTTGTCTTTTGTGGGCAAGTGCCTCGTAAAATCCCAAAACGTGTAATGAAATTTGATTATATTCTCCACAGGATCTGCAGAGACCTTCTTCTTCTGCCCCTAGTTGCCTTAGGTGCTCCCTGAGTGTGCACTTCCCAGTTTCTGATTCTCATTGATACATGCATCAGTCTTCTTGGCCTGCTTCATGCCATGAGCGATGTTTCATGTATCTGCCCGGTTCCTTAGTCCTAGTTCCCCGAAATCATTTCTGAGGACATGACATGAGTCCGTGAAGGGTTCGGATGCTCCTTTCCTAGCTAAAGAGTCGGCCATTTCATTGCCTTCTATTCCCGTGCGGCCAGGCATCCAGCAGAGTTTCACTCAGTTTCTCGACGACGCAGGCCACTTCGCTGACGAGAAGACGTTGGACAAGATGAAGCAAAAGCTTTTGGTTCCCGAAGATGAGAGGCTTTACTAGGAGCTACATAAAATCGTGCGTGGAGTGCGCATATGCAAAGAGAAGAGGAGGTAAGTCCGAGGGGGAACTGCACAACGTAGTACGTGTTCCGTTGCCCTCTGACACCGTGCACCTGGACCACCTCGGGCCGATCAACAAGGGGAAGGGGGGGACCAGGTACGTTTTGGCTTTGATGGACAATTTCACCGAGAACACCATCCGGAGAGCAGTGAAGACGACCAACAGCAGAGGCGGTTGCTTCGGACTGCCAAGAAGGGTGGTAACAGATCGGGGAACCGCCTTCACGTCGGGGATGTTCGAGCAGTTTTGCGAGAAGAATGGTGTGCAGCACGTCAAGACCGCCGTCAGGACACCTAGGCGAATGGTCAGGTGGAAGCGTGCAACCGCACCATTCTCTCGTCCCCCAAGTGCATGCACTCTGGCAAAACGGGAAACGATTGGTCAACCCACCTCCGGGCAGTCCAATGGGGGCTGAACACTGTCCGAAATTGCACAACGACGGCGTGCCCATACGAGCTTCTGTTCGCATATACGCCGAGGAGCATTTCGGGGGACAAGCTGCTTTTGGAGTTGGGAGAAAGGACCCGGTTAGAGGCCGATGAGCTGGCAAAGAGGCGAATCGTAGCCTTAGCCAACATCGAGGGGGTCCAGCGGCAGCAGAAAACGAGGTATAACTCCAAGCGCCAACGACCAATGTCGTACCAGACAGAGGACCTCGTTTTCATAGAGAATGAGCCTGCCGCGACCGGAGAGTCAAGAATCAAGGCCCCCCCGGTACCGTGGGCCGTACAGAACTTCCAAGGTGCTGCCAAACGACAGTGGAGGACATTCCACACATGCAACGCAACCAACAGAAGTTCAACACCGTCATGGCGTCGGACAAGCTTAAGCCCTGGTGTGAACTACCAGAAGAAGGGTTTGCTGGTGACGCTAGCGAGGGGGACGATTCCGATCTCGAGGACGAGATCAGTGATAGGATGGCCGAGCAGAATATAAAAGCCTGCGGCAGCGACTGTGCGGGACAGTCGCGCTATAGATCAAGTCGGGATGAGTACGAAGTAAAGAAAGTCATTGAACTCTTCACGCTGTTGGTTTCTATTCAGTTGCTAGTTTTTTCTTATCACTCGCTAGTTCTCGTAAATGACACAATCGTGGTTTTTGCCCGGTTTAGGCTTAACTCAACCGATAATCACCGTGAAGAGTAAGTGCCAGAGGTGGACATTAACGCGTGGACACGGCAAGGTTTGTTGCTGCTTGAAAAGAATGGCGATGCATTTTGGGGAAACTTTTGAAGAGCTAGAGTAAATTGCAGGTTTTCTTAGAAAGTGACTTGTGAGCTATAGCCTGCAGTACTCCAACTTCTACTTAATACCCCACATTGAATACAGCCCCGCTTCAAGTGACATCGTGACGACGCCCGATCAACACCGTGCACGTGTCCCTGTTCAAATTTATGACCACGCACACACCCCTCAATGCGGTCACATCAGCAAGTATTGTCGTCCGACTCCGAATAAGCCACTTGGCTTCAAGGACAACCCCCCTTTGCATGGAGATACTTGTTAACACTCCACACACACACACACACACACAACCAGTACCCCGCCCAAGCCCGGAGTCACCGCAGGAGTCAGCCTAATGACCAGCGATATGTTTGCGTTTGCCATATGAACAGCACACACAGACAGACCATTGTTGTCACATAATCGATTCACTAATGATGGAATTCCAGAAAATATAACTGTCATTAGAAACAACGAACTTCGACTAGCAGCTCCATGTGCGCTCGTCCGCACACGCAAGGTGTGTATCCGATTTCATTGGGTTGGCATAAGAAGATGATCCCATTAGGGTGGGGTGCCATGGTGGGCGGTGGATGGTTGAAAATCGATACAATCTGATGGGGAGGTAGCCATTCGTCCAAACCAACCCAACTCCCACTCCCCGCCTAGAAAGAGAGCAGTCTCCTCGGTCGTCTAACCGGTTGACTGGCGGTGCGGCACTCATCTGGACTTCCATAATTGGTATCGATTATGGTTTGGCTCCACTGGCTGTGGCTTCGGTTTGTTTTGCAGCGCCGCAGCCCGATCGATGGACTGAGGGAATATTTATCGAGATACACTTAAACGTGTTCAAATGGTTTTATTCTCCGAGCGGTGATGATATGTGTCGAAGTTGGAATGCCTCTGCTGGGATACACTGCGGGTGTTGGGAAACATGTGCACATGTTCGTGAGCACCACAAATCGAATGTGGGATGGGGGGGGGGGGGGGGGGGGGGGGAGCATCTGATGCTTAAGGCATTGAAATGTGAAATGAAACAGGAGTGCAGGAAATTATAACAAGACTGAGTCTTCAGAGATATTCCCTGAGGCACCACTTGGGGTTTTTGTGCACTCTGAAGAGGCACACATCGACAATTAAAGGAAATAATTGGAATTGATTCGAATGCCGGGCCTTTGTGAAGTGAGATTGTGCTTGATAAATGCAGTTTACTTCGAAAGATCCTCCCCGCAAGCTGCAGTCTGGCCGCACAACTCCGGGTGGTCTCTGCAGATGGTGTCATAATAAATGTATCTCCGTTCAGTTTACGAAATCGAAACGTAGACAGAATGCAATCAACTGAGAAGGCAGCAGGACCATGCTCTGCAGCAGACACCTTCAAGTGAGACATGGGTTTCTGTCAGGGACGGGTACAGGGGGTTTTGAAGGATTTTCGCAGAATATGCCACACTTTCTTGTTGTTTTCGGTTTAAGCTAAGCAAATGGTCATGCTGCCGGAGTTGACGGGAGTGATAGTGTGCATTTTTTAAGGGCACCGCGGAGGGAATTCTGAGATCATCGAGACTGATGCATCGAGACTGATGCGTTAAGGCATCAACAGAGATACCTGACGTGACTCTGGCCACAGTCAATGTTCAATGGCGGCCATCGAGTTAGCTCTTGTGACAAGAATATGGGGTCTCCGGCGACTGTTGACCGCACTTCACGCACCGACACGGTTACAATATTCCCCTTGGAGTTGTGCCGCAATGCAGCCACAAACATTGGGCGAAGTGGAAAACATGAAATACGGATAAGATCTCATCGCAGGCTCCAAATGGTTAGCAGTGCACAGAGATGACGATAGTTCATCAAAAATGAATGGCATGTACTTCGTTATCTCAAGACTAATTAGCTGCATCGATCGCCTGCTTCCCTACGGCGCCCCGAAAGATTTGTGTCACCTCTTGCGAATGCCTGAGTACTCACAGCTATATTGAACCCGAACACGCATGTTCTTGCTCCAGCTTCACTACCGTGCGCCCTTTGATTTTTGTTACTAGACGAGTCTCTCTGAGTCCAACCCTGCCACGGGAAACAACCGAGGAACCGTGGAAACCCATCACATCACGCAGGTAGCTTAAGTGAAGCTGCCTGCGTGATGTGATGGGTTTCAAAACGCCTCCCTGAAAGAACTCGAGCATGTGCCAACGAGTCCAGGCGGCACAGTCAGCGAAGCAAGCTGAGGGTGATGTTGTATAGAAGGACAAGATTGGTTCGTGAGCTCTCTTCAAAGCGGGGAGGAGCACCGGTTGCTTAGAAGGGAAAATAATTACCCATCGGGTGTGAGCTTCGGACAAAAGTCTGCCGAAGTGAAGACGGACAAAACGAAGGTCCTTAGACCCATAAGTCACACATCCTTTCTCCCGAAACCCTGGAGAAATTAATAGATCAAAACGTCCGTCAATCGTACAGACGCTTTTTTTTTATATTTTACGCGCGCTCAAGGGATTGCTAATACCCTTAAGTGTCCGGGGTCAAGACACAGCACGGGCCGAAGGTATAGAGGGCGAAAGGGAGAGGAGGTACCTGTGCACATTGGTCTTAAATATCTGCGGGTTGCAGTCTGTCCCAGCCCTATATTTCGGCTGGGAAGAGCATTCCACATTCGCGTAGTACGGTTGAAGAACGAGTCTCTAAATTTAACTGTGCGTCCGAAAGCAGATTTAAGGGTAAACTGATGAGCATTCCTGGCGAGACGAGTATTGCGGGTGAATTCATGGAGAGGAGGAATGCAGTTGGCTGGCTCACTTGAGCAGCGTTTGTTGAAATAGCGATAAAATACGGACAAAGAAGAAACGGTACGTCGATGTTCGAGCGAGTCTAATGACTGCGACATTGTTGTCTCCTATAAGTTGTATCGCTCGCTTTTGGATTCTATCTAGTAGGTGCAGGGTGGTCTTTGTATTGTACTCAAGCTTGGGCGGATATACTCCTTATAAATGAAAACCAAATCAGAGGGGGTGAAATATTTCTTGCATCGACTAAGGAAACCTAAACATTTCGCAGCATTTTTGGCGACCTCAAATATGTGATCATTCCAACTAAGTGTTGCGTTGATACACATACCAAGGATGGAAAGCTTTCCGGTTTCATCGACACAAGCACCATTCATGGATAATGGCTGATTAACAAGGGTTCGCTTGAGTGACAGCAGACAGCATTGAGTGTTTGAAGCATTGAATTCCACTCTGTTGTTGTGTCCCGAGTTAATTATGCTGTCAAGATCGGAATTCAATGTGCTTAACATACGCTGCAGTTCCAATTCTACGGCCGAAGGGCAGGGTCGTGAGTCTCGAAACGAATATGAAAAGCAGAGGGTGCTGTCATCAGCGAAGGAATGGATTGGATTAGAAGTAGCAGACAAGAGATAATTAATAAAAATGAGAAAGAGTGTCGGAGACAGAACAGAGCCTTGGGGTACACCAGCATTTATTTGGTGGGTATCAGACTTGAACCCATCCAAAACAACTTGAATTGAACGGTTCGAAAGGTAATTTCTAATCCATAGAAGAAGAGATTCATCGATACCATATGCAGGCATTTTCGGCAAAAGAGCTTGATGCCAAACTCTGTCAAATGCCTTAGAAATATCAAGTGCAACGATCTTGTTTTCGCCTGCATAATGCAAAGATTTGTTCCACTTTTCGGTGAGATAAGCTACCAGATCACCAGTGGACCTGCTGCTACGGAAACCGTACAGCCGGTCATTAAGAAGCTTCCGCGATACAGATCAGGTCCGAAGGTCGAAGTAATAAATAACTTGTTGCAATGTGACTTCGAACAAATTCAGCGATTTTGCGACGACTGGAAGTTGATTATCAACTTCCTGAAGTGTGAAACTATCCTTTTCAGGACCCCGCTGTACATGGCAGCATGGGATACGCGCACAAACTGGCGTAAGTTCGACATAATTGACCCGCAGGGACGGCCGTTAGATGTGAAAAGTGTAGTAAGGTATCTAGGCATTTGGTTGGACCAATATCTGTATTTTGACAAACATATAGATATTGCTCTGGCGAAAGCTAAAAAGGCCTTTGCTGTGGCAAGGGGGTTGTTTTACAGCAGCCAACTTGACACCAGAGTAAAGGTAATCTGCTACATGGCCCTCATCCGCCCAGTTATGGCCTACGGTTGTCCACTGTGGTTCAATGTGAGTCCTTCCCAGATGGAAAAGATGAGGTTGTTCGAGAGACAGTGTCTTCGCACTTGTCTCCGGTTGTATCGTACACCCGAGTCTGAGTACAAGAAGTTCTATCCTAACGAGGTCCTGTACAACGAGGCAAACTTGAACAGGATAGATAATTTTATTATTAAACTGATCAGAAGGCATATTGCACGAGCTATGACTTCTTCCAACAGTCTGATCTTTGGGGCTTACTACCCCAGTGTTATGTACCATGAGAGAGTGCGCCTTACCGGCTTTATTCCTCCTGAAGCGTTCCTCTATCTCGACACAATTGGCCTAATACAGGATCCACAAGGATGTCCTGTCATCTTCCACGTCGTACGCCGAACAGTGGACAGGCGACTCCAATACGAACAGGTTGTCGCTCGCATTCACGAGGATCTCCTCCGGTTCAGTAGAGCGATCTCTGCTCGAGACAGGAGAGAGTCTGCCAAAGAACGGCAATTTTACTGGTGGCTACACCAAAACCAGCCCCCGCCGCCGCTGGATTTTCAAAATGACGCGGTAGTTGACCATAGTGGCCAACTTACATAGATCTTAGGGTAGCGTAGGAAAAAAAAAAAAAAGGTGCACCACGGCGTATAAATTTTATATGTTAGGCATATACATAACATATAAGCCCTGGTGCACGTGCCGTACTGTTACGGACATAGTTAAGTTAGCTTATAAGTTTTTTTATTAGGTTAAGTAAGTTTAAGATAGGTTAAGATAGATATATAATGCCAAGTTTTTTACCAGTTTTCTTGGCCAAACTAATCAGAAAGTACATTCAGACAAAATAAAAAAAAAAAAACCATAGTTTAAGCCGAAAGGCACAATTAAATTTAGTTCAGAATAGCTTAGAGTACCCGTATAGGGTCAGTAGGTTAGATGTAAGAACGATTGTTAAGTTAGTTAAGCTAGTTTTAGTTATTTTTGTCTAGCATGTAAGAAAAATTAATTATAAAATAAAACAAAAACGAAGAAAAAAAGAAGCTTCCGCGATTCAAGATATTTCATAAGCTGACGATTGATCAGCGTTTCCATGACCTTAGAAAGAAGGGACGTAAGTGCTATGGGTCGGTACAAGGTGGGTGACGAAGATTCGCCCTTTTTAGGGACGGCCTGGACAAATGCTGTTTTCCATCTGCTCGGAAAGAGACCTAAAGAGTAGGATAGATGAAAAAGCTTACGCAATGGTTTTGCCAGCGCAGAAGGACACCTCTTCAGAAGTATAGGCGGAATACCATCCGGGCCAGCGGATTTGTGCACGTCGAGATCTTTAAGTACTCTTGCAACTGTACGATTGCGGAAGTGGATTTGTCCCATGGTGAAATCAACGCTCTCAAATATAGGTGGAGACATATTGGAATCTGGCAGTGTTGAGCTGGCTGCAAAATGCGCCGCAAGCAGATTGGCTTTGTCTAAAGGGCTGACAGCTGGAATGTCATTGTAAATGAGCGTGGGAATTGAAGACGAGGTGGAATTCTTTATGTTTTTTACAAATGACCAAAAGTTTTTGCTACCTTTGGGACATTGTAGCACTATTTGCCTCAACTTTTGATCATAAGAGAATTTCACACGTCTGATAGTTGCATTGCAGTCATTTCTGGCCCGTTTAAACTTATTCCGGTTTTCCTCAGTAAGGTTGGCTTTGTATGCCCGGAAATTCAACTCTCTCAACCTGATAGTCTCTTTACAGCTCGAGTCATACCATGCATTTTCTTTGAGCTTGATACTCTTCACTCTATGCGGAATGAAGGATCATGCCCAGCAGAAGAATGTTTGTGATCATATCAGCAGCGGCATCCACGTCACTATCGAGGAGGCATAGTGACCAGTTAAAGTTCCTAAAGAAATTGTTGAGTACGCTCCAATCGGCTTTCTCGTACAGCCATACTGTTCTGGATTGAAGGGCCACTTCGGCGGTAGATGAATTGTTGTTAATTTCGGGTTGGACGTGGCCCCAATCAAAACACAGAGGAACCTTTGCAGCTGGTTGGCTCTCTGCTTGACGCCCTTAAAGCTATAATGTCGCCCTTAAATCTATAATGTCTACGCCCAGGCCTATGCAGTTGATGAAGCTGCACTCTGTCTGTCGGATCGTGCCTAGCGGCTGTGTGTTCAAAAGCGTATCTAGACGAGAGAATTTCACACGTCTGATAGGTGCATTGCAGTCATTTCTGGCCCGTTTAAACTTATTCCGGTTTTCCTCAGTAGGGTAGGCTTTGTATGCCCGGAAATTCAACTCTCTCAGCCCGATAGCCTCTTTACAGCTCAAGTCATTACATGCATTTTCTTTGGGCTTGACTCTTCACTGTCCCAGAATGCCCAGAGGCAGCCCTTCACTCCCGGATAGGGGACAAGTCCCTCGAATATAATTAATTCACCCTTGCGGCATTTCTTGACATCGAATGTGCATTCAACGCCATTGAACCGAAGGCAATCTCACTTGGCATCGAAGAGTCCCTGGTGGCTTTCTTATGTGGTGGCACTCTTATCTGGAAGATGCAATCATCTACAAAGGAGTCAACGAATGAGGAACCCCACAAGGAGGTGCAGTCTCACATGAACTGCAATTAATACTGGAGGAGGCTGGATGTCAGGTCAATGCTTCTGCGGACGATATTGCCATAGCGCCATCTGGTGAATACATACCACAGAATGCCTTGAAGAACCTGCAAAGCATGTCGACTTGGCGACAACCTACAAAAAAAAACGGAACTTATACTCTTCACCAGAAGATTCAAAATACCACACTTTGCGCCACCCCTGTTGGCACCACCCAGCTAACTTCTTCTTCTTCTTCTAATGGCGCTACAGTCCGGGGGGAATCTGGACCTCAAGCACCACAAGCATCTCCGGCTGGCACGTCCCTTAGCCAGCTGTCTCAAATTTCGCACGCCAAGTTGGTTGAGGTGATTCTCCACTTGCGAGCGTCATTGGTTCTGTGGGCGTCCTCCACTGTCGAAGACTCTTCGGGCAGGCGCAGCATTGTCCGTGCGCTCTACATGGCCTAGCCATCTTAGGCCTTGAATAGACGTAGACGTGTGACTAGGCTCATGTCGCTGTACAGCCCATGCTTGAATCTTCTTCTCCAAAACCAAGGAACGCAGAACTTTTCTCTCGAAAAGAGCAAGGACTTCTTCATCTGCTCCTGAGATTGTCCAAGCATCTGCGCCATAGAGCAGGACAGGACTGATCAGGGTCTTATATAATGTTAGCTTGATCCTTCGAGAGATGCTTCTACTACTCAATTGCCTCTTGAGCCCAAAGAAACGTCAATGTTTTGCGTCCTTTCTCGATGACAGCATGTACTTTGTTTTACCCTCAATCACTGCTAAACCCATTTTCGCCGCCTCCGTTTCAATATCAGCAAACACGACGTTGACGGCTCGCTGTGTTCGACCGATCACGTCAATGTCGTCCGTGTTTGCTAGAAAGTGTACGGACTTTCGGAAGATCGTGCTTCATGTGTTGGCGAGTGAGATTCGCACTAGCTACTGCTGCACCTTAGTCCACTAGAGCAATTCGGTAAATAAGTAGCGGCCTGAGACTGAAAACAATCCGACTGTGGTCCGAACTCACCACCGGTCACTTAACCATTCCAACGACACCGATCGACTTCTACCCCGAGCTACGAGGGGCGTTCAATATATTCTCGGTATCGGGGTGAACCTGTGGTTGTGTATATGAATTGAATTATTTATCAAGTAATACTATTATTTTAGTTCATTCATGTAAAATTTCATATAAATGTGATTATTAATTCGCGTTTTATCTCTAGTTAAACAGAATACCCATTTATTGCCGACTTGAGTTCTTCATCATCAGAAAATCTTTTTCCACGAAGACATTTTTTCAAATAGGGGCAACGTCTGAACTATAGGGTGCGTGTTAGATTTCTTCGAAACCACAATATCGCGCAGCAGCCTAGGAAACTCGCGCCGTGAGAACAGCAGCGTTGTCATGAAGAAGTAACACACCCGATGCGAGTTTACCCCGACTTTTTTTTTTAATTTCCTCCCTCAAATTATGCAAAGTGGAAGCGTAGGATGTGGCGTTGATGGTTTCACCTTTTTTTTTGTACTCAATGAGCAAGATTCCCTTTGAGTCCCAAAAAACTGTGGCCATGAGCTTCCCGGCAGACGGAGTGACTTTGAACTACTTCGGGGTGTCTGTTGCTTTTGTATGCCATTGCATGAACCCTTGTTTGCTTTCAGGGTCATAGTGGTGGACCCATGTTTCGTCTGCAGTAATAATTCGATCCATAATACCGACCGCGTTCTCACTACACATCTCCAAAAGCTCTCTACAGCAAGCGATTCTCACTTTTTTCTGAGGCGCTGTGAGCATTCGTGGCACCTACCTTGCACTGACCTTTGAAAGGTTAAGATGGTCATGAAGATTGTTGTGAATGGTACCAATTGAAAGCTTGGTGATCTCTGCCATCATTTTCACCTTTATTCGGACATCCTCAAGAACAAGTTTTTCGACTTCTTTGATGCTTTCTCCCGTACAAGCAGTAGCCGGGCGCCGGAGCGGGGGTCGTCTTCAATGCTCTCTCTGCCTCTCTTGAACTCACTTGACCACTTTTGAACAGTTGATAATGAAGGTGCGGAACCCTGGTAAACAGCCACCATCTCTTCATGAATAGTTTTTTGACTTTTTCCTTGCTTAGTGAGAAATTTAATTACAGCGCACTGCTCAATTTGCACCATCATCGTCTCAGTTGCCATTATGATTCTGTTTAACTGGAGATAAAACGCGAATTAATAATCACATTTATATGAAATTTTACATGAATGCACTAAAATAATAGTATTACTTGATAAATAATTCAATTCATATACACAACCACAGGTTCACCCCGATACCGAGAATATATTGAACGCCCCTCGTATCTTCGAGAAGAAATCTTTTCCACCAGCACTCCTTCCAGATCGACTTGGGTGTCTGACAATCAGACGCTGGATGATCCCCTGCGTATTTACACAGACGGACGATGGGGTGGATGTGAGTGTCTATCCCAAAAAAGGCACCCGATGCCACACATGGACCCCAGGAGGAGAGAACACGCCAGAAGACTAGGCACCATCGCGAACTACTTTCGGCAGATCATTCAAGGATAAGGTGGAGATATGGAGATAGAGAGAACTTCTTCTTCTTCTTTGGCTAGCGCTACAGTCCGGTTTGGACCTGGGCCTCAGTCAACATGCCTCTCCAAGTAGCACGCTCTTGGGCTAGGCGCCTCCAGTTTCATACACCCAGCTGATTAAGTAAAGTCCCTTTCCAGTTGGTCACGCTATCGGAGGCGAGGTCTTCCTCTACCACCTTCTCCCTCGATGTTGGATTCGAAGGCCATTTGGTGTCCATTATCTCTACATGTCCTAGCCATCTTTGTTGCACGAGGCCAATGTCGTTGTACAGCTCGTAGAGTTCGTCGTTCAGTCTTCTCCTCCAAACTCCTCCCGCGACCAAGAATCTCTTCATTTACATTTAATATTACCCATGCTTCCGTGCTACATCGGAACTGAGTTTGGTTGTTCTAGACAGGGCTTTATTTTTCAATTGCTGTCCAAGCGCAGAGACACAGCGATGGGCCGGGTTATCCTTCGCCTTAGCTCTGTCGTGATGTCAATTCCGGAGTTTACTGCGGAGCATAGATAGACAAAGTCCTTAACTAGGTGAGGTTAGGTTTAGGGAGTGTGATGGTTGAACATCACTTCCACTAGGAGGCCTTGGGGCCCATTCTCTCCTCCTCCCCTGTGATCTGTGTGATGGCGCTTAAACCACCCCGTGCTCTTTACGAAATCCGATATACCTGCATTCGCTTCGTCCGCAGTCTCTGTGAAGAATCTATGACCCAGCGGAGATAGGCGCCGATTCTGTAGAGCTGGGCATTGCACAGCTGATGTTGGATCCCATCTCGGTCTCTTCCTCGTCGCCGCAGCTCCGGCAGAGATCGCTGAATTCCAGATTCCGCGTTCCATTTCCGGAGCATTGTGCCGATGGGGCAGTGTGATCACTCAATAGCATCACCCAGCTGAGTTTGACCTTATGGCGGCGGATGGTCCTTAGTGAGTCGCGACAGTTCAAACATTGACTTCAGTGCAGCCTGGCTGTCTACAAAGACGATCCGATGGTGGGGTATCGGAGTATTGCCAGGATCTCTGCCTGGAAGATGCTGTACATATCGGGGAGTCCAAATGATGCCCTTTCGTGCAGGGCGTGCGAGTAGAATCCGTCACCCGTACCTGTGTCCATTTTTGATCCGTCGCTGAAAAAGTAACGCGACCACGAGTTAATGAAAGCCACTTGTCCCTGTCGGACAACAGAATCGACATTTTGAGGGAGAGTCGGTTGTAACAGCGAGGCTACTGTAACCATGTCCCTTTTCCAGGTCATCTATTATTTTGATTATGGCCGCATGTCCGTAGTTGGCTTGTTTCCACAAAGAGGACTCCCTTAGTCTGCAAGCGCTTTTTGTGGCGCAGCCTTTTAATGTCTTTAACTACGTCGAAGCTGCATCTGTCTAGTGTGACACTTTCTCCAAGATGTCGGTGTTTACACATTTTTGACATTTTTTTTGTTGACAGCATGTACTTTGACTCTTGGATACAAATTCCGAGGAACTCACTTTTCCAACTATCTGCGCTTGCGTCCGCTACCCATTCCTAAGATGACATCGAACTATTCTGAAACTGAAGACGGTCCATATATGCATCTGCCTAGGTAGGTAGTCATGCTCACTTAGAGCATCCGGTCCATTGTCCTGTCACGTTCGACTTTGCGTTCAACACCCATTTACTCTTTGATCCCTGTTGGGTTTTTTTTGTATTCCTCTTGGGATTTGTTGGCTACGTGTGCTTTCTTCTGACCTCTTTTAAAGCCATTTGGAGGTTTTCAGAAATTGTAGTATATCCTTTGGATCAATGTTACTCAGCTCCCCAAGGTGGTGGAAGTAGGACTCGCCTAGTAGTCCTTATCTTGTTCCAATGAGTCTTGTTTCTTCTTCTTCTTCATCTTCTTTTGTAGCTCCGGCAGAAGTCCTTATAAGGTGCTCCAAGTCTTCTGGCATTTTTGCCTATGAGACAATTGCCGGTTAGCACCCCTATTACTCTACTGATAACCTTCCTGTCGAACTTTAGGAGGTAATCAGTCCTTCCTTGATTTAGCCTTGGCCAGAAATCCTACAAGTGTCAAGTTCCGACCATTTGTGGTTAGTATGGTTTTTCGCAATCGTCATCGGCATACCCGTCCCCTTTCTTGCAAGTTCAACTTGCCCGGGATACCCTTGTGCCCGGGGTAAGATTGCATCTGTCCGCTATCTTCCATAGAGATAGACGGTAGAGTTTGTTGATGGTGTGTCCAGAGCTTTTATGGCCGCCTGACTGTCTTTGTATGAAACAATAGAGCTCACGGCTCGGATGGCTGCCTTTTGAAGAACTGTTACTTCCGCTTGGGATACACTGCAGTGGTCCGGATTGCAGTCGGATTGCATCGGAGATCTCTGGCAAACTGGCATAGATGCCTGATCCCGCGCATTCCTCCGATTTGGACCCGTCAGTGTAGAGTTGGGTTACAGACTTTGTCTTCGTTCCATTCTTCTCTTGTGCGCATTGAAGTCTTGTTCATGAAGGGCGTCTCGAGGTAGTGAAGGAGTTTGTCTACCTCGGGGCAAACGTGAACTCCACAAACGACATCACAGTGGAGATCCGTCGTAGAATCGCCCTTGGCAATCGGTGCTACTTCGGTTTGTCAAAACAACTGGGCTCAAAACTCCTGACTCGAAGGACCAAAATCATGCAACTCTTATTTTGCCAGTCCTGGAGCCGAAAGCTGGACGCTAAGCAAAACTGCAGAGTTGATTCTTGGTACCTTCGAAAGAAAAGTACCACGACGACGGATATATGGTCCCGTCTGCGAGGAAGGCGATTGGAGGAGAAGACATAACCGCGAACTCTACGAGCTGTACCAGGATGTGGATGTAGTCTGGAAGGCAAAAATCCGTCGACTGCACTGGCTCGGCCACATCGAGCGCATGGACAACAATGCTCCAGCAAAGAGGGTCTTTGAATCCGAGCCTACTGGTTCGAGAAGGAGAGGAAGACCGAATCTCCGGTATAAAGACCAAGTAATCGCGGATGCAAGACGGCTTGGTTGGCAGCGTGCCCAGGACCGTCAACGATGGAAGGCAGCAATTGCTCAGGCTCGCACCCTTCATGGGTCGCCGGCCTGATAAGTAAGTAAGTAAGCATGAAGAGCGTCAGATAATCTGTATCCTTAGTATTACCTTGTGCCCTTTTCCGTGGGTTTTGTCCCATCTGTTGCCCTCTCTTAGTCTTATGGCCACAAGTTTGCCAAAAGTGTCCATGGGAAGGGGATGCATCTGCCTAACTCCTGCAAGAACCACTCTTGCTGTGCACACTCTGAGTCTGACATGAATGGCCGGACCGACATCAGGTCTAAGCCGCCACAGAGAGAGGATGTTTTATAAGCGTTTAATTCTAGTGCAACTCTCGTGGTGTTTTCCGTTCATCGTGGGAGGGCATCACTTCTTTATAAATCGCATCCAGTCACATCGAAGATGTTACTCCGTGTTGTGCGACTCTTTCTCTCAATTTCTCCTCGGATTCAATGAAAGTACTGACAAATGAATGACCAGTCACCGCTTAATTCACCAGCTCTCTGGCCGATGTTGCACATCTTGAGTGCCTAGTCACCATGCGGGAAGTCAACTCACAGCCGTACCCACTTGGAGGGTTAAACTGAATCTCCACCTCGAGATGTAGTCCCAAGATCTCATACAAAAAGAAAATCCCGGGTCAACTGTTAGACGTCCCGTGATAATGGAATTACACGACCTAACATCGCCCCAAAGCGAAATCCGCCGCAATTAACATGTCTCCGATGAGATGCCTGCCCCCCTACACTCTTGCGGCGGAATTACCCACATTCACCACCTGCTAAACATGCCTCGTGTCCCCCCGAAGTGGTTGAGAGCATTCAGGTGGTAGTCACCCCAGCCCCAACTTTTGAACAAAACTTCTTAAACCGCAACACGCCCGCAGTCGTATTTGCGAATCCCATCCAGCCCTCGACATCCGCACACCTGTTGTTCCTGTGAAATGTAATTAGCAACCCCTCCCCCCCCCCTCAAGTTCCGTGAGAAGAAACTTTCCTCTCGCACACACATCCCCGGGGGCATCCGTCGACCCCACACCCTCGCAGTCACAACTCAATCCAATTTCTGAAACTCGATGTAAATATCCCAAAAGTCCATGCAATTCCAGGTCGTATCCCGTGTCCCGGCGAGCGGCAGGACTGACTTTCCGACTAGCCCCGCAGAGTTATCGAAAACTTTCCGAAAAACGGATTAATCTCCATCAGGTGGCAGGCACCCTCTTCAAAGTGCTTGACACTTGTATTCGAGCCTGAGAGCTCACACCTCCTCGGCAACCGTAGTCAATCGCGAACGCACGCCCTGGCCCCCTCCCCTCTGCGGACCCTGGAGTGGGGCGCAACTCAATCTATCGTCCCCGAGCGGCCGGAATACCGAATGATTCCGATTTCAAAATTGGAGCCAAATTAAGGTATTACGCTCGTGTGTGCTTGCCGAACAAAGGACCGATTGTCGAGGTGGGGACTTCGCTCGGTGACGGCGAATGGAGTTCCGCTCGGCGGTGGTCCACAGTCCCCCGCAGTTGGCCATGTGCGAATTGTCTGGCTGGTACTTGTGGTAGTCTCCGCTGGAGGGCACGACTGAAATTAGACCACCGACTCTGGTACAGAGTGCAGGGAGCCCAGCACCTCTCTGTGTACCGAGTCCCGTGGCGAGTATAGAATTTCATTTCGCTTGCTTGCTTGCAACCGATTAAGCTCCCACTGGGAGTATGTTTGATTGTGCTCTAAGAAGCCTGCAATCGCACGCAAGTACACGCACACACCCAGAGAGACTCAATGAATGGGGGCTTTAGAGATAATGTATGCACATCTGATGAGGACAGGGACGATGCTGCTGGCAATGATGCTCCTGCTCCTGCTCCTGCTCCTGCTACTGCTTCTGCTTCAGCTGCTGATGATGAGGATGATGAGTCGTCGAGTCGAGCTGATGTGTGGTTGGCTCTACGCACACGACTTTAAATGAGAATTTGTTTGATATCGCAGGAGGCAGCTCCTAGAGCCCACTCACCCTCCTTGCCGCATTCATTCAGTTGAATTGGGATTCAACGTGATTAAGGCCGAAACAAATCATTTATAATTCAATGATGCGTTCACTGTGGCCGGCAGAGCTTGGAGCAGATCTTTCGTTCATCTTTTGGTTAACCGCAAGGAAGGGCGATGTGCTGGGGTCGTGGGTGGTGGGAGGATGTAGTGAGTTAGGCCAGGGATGGTGAAACTTTTTCTGTTGCGCGAAGATGACCGTTTGGACTCGATCCAACGATCTCGTTTAAAGACAGATGGTCGGTTGACAGATGATCGGATGACAGATGATCGGATGACAGATGATCGGATGACAGATGATCGGATGACAGATGAGAGGATGACAGACGATCGGATGACAGATGATCGGATGACAGATGAGAGGATGACAGATGAGAGGATGACGGATGAGAGGATGACAGATGATCGCATGACAGATAAGAGGATGACAGATGAGAGGATGACGGATGAGAGGATGACAGATGAGAGGATGACAGATGAGAGGATGACAGATGAGAGGATGACAGATGATCGGATGACAGATGAGAGGATGACAGATGAGAGGATGACAGATGATCGGATGACAGATGATCGGATGACAGATGATCGGATGACAGATGAGAGGATGACAGATGAAGACAGAAAGGACAGAAGGACAGAAGGACAGAAGGACAGAAGGACAGAAGGACAGAAGGACAGAAGGACAGAAGGACAGAAGGACAGAAGGACAGAAGGACAGAAGGACAGAAGGACAGAAGGACAGAAGGACAGAAGGACATAAGGACAGAAGGACAGAAGGACAGAAGGACAGAAGGACAGAAGGACAGAAGGACAGAAGGACAGAAGGACAGAAGGACAGAAGGACAGAAGGACAGAAGGACAGAAGGACAGAAGGACAGAAGGACAGAAGGACAGAAGGACAGAAGGACAGAAGGACAGAAGGACAGAAGGACAGAAGGACAGAAGGACAGAAGGACAGAAGGACAGAAGGACAGAAGGACAGAAGGACAGAAGGACAGAAGGACAGAAGGACAGAAGGACAGAAGGACAGAAGGACATAAGGACATAAGGACAGAAGGACAGAAGGACAGAAGGACAGAA
Source organism: Eristalis pertinax (assembly GCA_907269125.1). Taxonomy (NCBI): domain Eukaryota; kingdom Metazoa; phylum Arthropoda; class Insecta; order Diptera; family Syrphidae; genus Eristalis; species Eristalis pertinax. The sequence continues at coordinate 15,141,021 of OU026147.1, forward strand.
GGACAGAAGGACAGAAGGACAGAAGGACAGAAGGACAGAAGGACAGACTACAGATGAGCAGATGACCGCATGACAGACCACAAGAGACGGATGACAGATGATGCATTTTTAGAAAGTCATGTCACTTTGTCGTCGATCGTGTCTGCCACGCCTACTGACGTGTTCACCTACAAGCTGGACCCATTCCCACCTCTCGCAGTTTTCGTCTTAAGTTCTTTTCCGGTCCATGTCCCAACCCACATCACTGTTCATCGATTCAGACGTCGCCTCACTTGACTGTGGCCAAATTCCGGGAATACAAACCTCTCGCTTCAGCGCTTACTCGAAATCAATGAAAGAAACATTTTGTGTGTCGCTGGTTGTGTTGCGGTTGACACACAACTGTCACCAGAACTGAGACAATTGGACGCACTTGACAGTAACGTGCGATGAGTTGGTGCTGATAAGCATCCGATCTTCCTGTGAGGAGTTCAGGGTTCTCGGCAGGAGCATGGGAACTCCGCAGCAGGCTGCTGCAATAGTGGTCTTTTCTTTCGAATGCAACCACAAACGAAAACAAATGTTGGCAGTCACCAGAGCAGGGGAATTATAATGTACCTATCCGCGCGGCTTGATATCCGCGGAATAACCGTCAAGAATGAAGAGAGCCAGAGGCAAACACGTTTCCAGGGAATCATCCTTTGCACGGACGTTTTAATGCGAATCCAGTTAAATGGACTGGATCGTCTGGCTCACCCAAGCATCCATCTTTCATCGGAATTTCCAAGAATATCCACAAAGCCTGAGTAATTCCATTGCAACCCGTTTCCACGAACCAGGCACTTTGGTCTGACAGCAACCGTTGTGCGGTAGCTGGCCGAAGTTCGTGGAAAAAGTGAAAAGCGGTTCGTGGACCTGGCTGTTGTCACCACTGAGCCATTGTCTGACGCACGGTTGCACGCTTTAGCGACCTGCGGAGCAGAGTCAAAGAAACCCACAAGCAGTCGTCAAATCACAAAATCATTGCATTCTCAAGTAAACGTCACTGCTGCTGCTGCAGCCCAGTCAATATGACAGGACATCATGATGTGCTCGAAGGACGGCTCGTTCGATGGGCAAACCACTTGAAATTCGGACACGGTTCCAGTAACCGGCCGGATCCTCTGCAAATTCAGTCGTAAATAATTTAGAGGCACTCGTCGAAATGTGTTTGCTTATTTTTCAGGCCACACACTCCACCCATCGAACTGGGTTAAGGATACACGGATGTACGAGCACCCGTTCGGATGGAATAACTATGTACAAGTATTTAAAGGGGGGTGGGTCCTGCATGTCCATGGTCATCGCTGGTTGGTCGTCCGGTCGGGCCGAAATTTAATTGAAATTCGATGAGGAGCAGTCGAACAACAGAACGAAATTGATTTGCCTAGGTTAATGAACCGTTGGGCGATATTTATTTTGGCGATGCTGTAGTTCGAGTGTTTTGTGATTTCTCCAGGGATCAACTGAATCTATTATCCGGCCGCCTGCGATGGTGTTTGTGAAGCACGTGATGAGGTAACCGGGTAAATACAGTCGAAATCAGTGAGTCTGGTGAGAGATGGCAATTACCGAGCGGAGCGGCGCGACGCAGACATGTGCGTTCGGTAGCGCCGAGTTCTCTATAGCCGTCACTACCGCCACGGCTGTGAATTAATTGGAGCACTGGGAATGGTGAGAATGCTTTTAGGGGAGCGCATTAGAATTTATGATTGGTCCAGAGAAACCTCGAAAGTGTTTCGGTTGCAAGAGCACACCGAGCACGTGGTGGGAATACGTAAAATCAAGAGTTGCGGCCGACAAGGGGCATATGGTCGATGTGCAGGTGGGTGCGGAAGCGGAAGGAGGAACATGCATAACGCACGAGTATTCCGCGGCAGAGCGAGGATGTCCCAGAGTGAGTGTTTAATTTCGCGCAAATGAAACGCATCTGGATCTACTTTGGTTTGGAAATTTGCATGCGAAAGCGTTTATTTGAATTCGATACCTTTTCCGGTTCAAAATTCATTTGCGAATGTTGGCCTAGGGAGCTGCATTGTTTTGGGAGCTCTACGCGCGTGGCTTCAAACTCGTAGTCCCCAGAGACCTAGAGGGGTTCAGGATTCAGGAACGCAGTCATTGTGACGTCGACTTTGACTGTTTGAGGTATACTGTCCGTCGAGCTGCAGCGAAATGGACCACACTGAGACATGAATAGGGACAGAATGCCGCAGGAGGTGAAGACTAAGAAAGCTAGTCGCATGTTGCCGCGAAGAAGTCAAGGCCCTCTGCAAGCAGCACTCGATCACTCTATGATGGGTCCCAGATCACAGCGACATAGCTGGCAATGAGGCAGGACATCACACATTCCACGTATTCAACCTGAAGAAATTGTGTTATGTTACGTTGATGGCTTAGTGTTAAACGATAAATTTGCAGACCAATTCTCCAACCAAGCAGCAAACATCGCCCATGCGAGCAGTGAGCAGTCAACTTCAGCAAAGCATCTTCTTAGAGGAAGCAACTGAGCATGATGTAATTAAGACACTGAGTCAGCTGAATTGTACAAAAGGTCCTGGAGCCGATCAGACCAATTGACCTCAAACTGAATGCCATGTGTCTCACCCCAGTTATCATCAAGATTATTAACTGTAGTATGCGTCAATGTCATGTACCAAGGCTGATGAAAAGGGCGATAATTAGCCCAATTTATAAGGAAGGGGTTAAAAGCGAAACAGGGAACTATAGACCGATTGCAATCCTACCCGCTGTTGAAAAGTGCCTTGAAGAATTACTTGTTAATCGTGTCAATTTCATGTTTTCTATCGAAACATAAAGTACTACACCAAAAAGACAAGAGCACCCAATCACTGCTGGGGGAGCTTACAAATGTCGTCAATGCAGGCCTTAACCAGAATCATCTCGTATTTCTGCTATTTATCGACTTCAGCAAAGCATTCGATACTTTAACACATCAAAAACCTCGTAGAAAGTGTCAGAAGAATGGGGTTGAAAGGAGTCCCGGCCAACTGGCTTAAAAATTATCTTATTGACATAACTATCCAAGTCAAGGTAGCTGATACATTGAGTACTGAAAAGGAAGTCTTCCACATCGCCCGTTCAACTGTGGATGGGCGACTCAACCACGACCGTTCCGTCGCACAACGAGCTGAGGAGGGTTTCCTCCGGTTCAGTACGGCGGTATCAAGGCGAGATGTTCGGGATGTTGCAATGCAACACCGAAAATTCTGGTGGCTGTGCAGTGAGGGAACTCCCTCATCGAACCCTTTAGACCCGGGTTAAAAACGGGCAGTGCATATCGGTCTTTGTCTTGCAGCTGATTAAACGCATTTTATCAGCCGCAACCTATGGCCGACCTACGTATCTTAGGGTATTTTTTTAGGGTAGTTTGTAAGTTGTACATAAGTATATAAAAAAAAAAAAAAAATAAAAAAAATAAAAAAAAAAAAAAAAATTACGTATACACATTTGTACATGTGTGTACTTAAGTACATATATATATATATGTGCGTATATTATTATATATACATGTATATATGTATGTATGTTTAGGTTAAGGTAGTTTAAGTTATTTTAAGGTAGTATGTAAGTTAGCAATAGGTTTTAAATAAAATCAGTTCTGTTATTAAGTTTTTTGAAAGTTTTCTTAATTTTAAATTGTTCAGTTTAAGTCATATAATATTAAGCACATGCATATGCATTGTTAGGTTAGGTTAAGTCAAAAGACATAGATTAAGACTAAGTTTAGCTTAGAGTGCCCGCCTAGGGCCAGTAAGTTAGAAGTAGTAACAATGTTCGTCCAACTAGTTTTAAGCATTTTTGTCTAGTATTTAAGTATTTGTTATGAATTAAGTCAATAAAAATGAATTAAAAAAAAAAAAAAAAAAAGGAAGTCAACTACTGTGTGCCACAAGGCTCAAAATTGAGCCCAATTTTATTAATCCTTTTCACGAACGAGCTACTGAAGTTACTGAACAAATCTACTGCTTATGCGTATGCCAACGACATAACAATCGTGGTGAAACACCAAAACTGGCATTCAGCTGTGCCGATAATGCAGGACGAATTCAACGCTGTATCCGAATGGTGTCATGATAATGGTCTAGTCATAAATGCTACGAAAACAAAGGCGATGCACGTTCGCACTCCATCAACACCTGCAGAAGTCTACCAAATCTTTGATCGAATTGACCGCTGTCCGCAATCAACCAACAGCAACGAAAACGAAGTTGTCAGAAGTATCAAATACTTAGGAACCACCATCGGCGAGAACTTTCTTTGGCATGAGCACATCAACGACCTGCGACTGCAACTTAAGAGCACCGTCTTCCCAATGACGTATCTTAAGCGTTACACAAACGTAGAAGTGCTTTAGCAGGCATTCTGGCCTGGGGAAACGTAGCAAAATCCCACCTGGATAAGAAATCTAGCACACAACATCGTCTTCTAAAAATTGTTAGACACTTTAACTCAAACTTTTCAAGTTCCAGATGTCAAAGCTTTTTTCTAGATGACAACACTGCTGCAGTACATGAGAGACCCATGGTTCCAGCAACCATTAAGTCACAAGCTTAACACCAGAAGACGTGCCCAAGGGATGCTTGATGTTCCAAGAGCATACAACTTACATGGAGACCGAGAACTACGTTGCGCCGTCCCCAAATTTGCAAATTCGCTGCCACAGTGTTTTAAAGTAATACCAAATTTCAAAAAAAGAGCTAAAGATTTTTAATGGAAATTCATTCCGTATCATACATTTTTTGGCTCATAAATATTAATCTTAATGAAATGTTAACTAAAAAAAATGTAATTCACAGTCACTTCACCTGCAGATAAGCATTTAGCTTTATTGTAATCTACAATTGTACCAACAAAATGAAAAAAAAGAAAAAAAGCGGATGACAGAATCATAGAGCAAGCAAATAAGTGGTGGGTCTCTCTATCCACTGGTAAACACAAAAACAGACTCCTACAATGCGACAAAATGGTGCTACGGGTGGTAGTTGAAGCTGTGACTGGCCATAACCATCGGAAGTACCGGGCAACCAAAATGGAACTTACCCTTGATTTTATATGCGGAGGCTGTGGTGACGAAGAAAAAAGTGATGGTACTACTCAAAGAGTTTGTCACTACCCACAGGGTGGGCCATCTAGTGGTGTTTTTTTTAATCATAGGTTATTTTGACACTGACAGCTGTTTTCAGCTCGAAATTCTGACAGAAAGTCAGAAATGGGCCGATTTACGCTTGAACAACGTTGAAAACTTGTTTCTAAATTGAGTGCTGTGTAGCCCGTCCAAACAGTGCGCTTTCTGAAAAGAAGAAGTTTTGACCGAAATAGAGCACCCACCGCTACAGCTGTTTGTGCAAAAAGTGCGTGAGGTAGTGGAGAACACTCATGGTTCAGGTCGTTGCGCACAGATGAGAATGTGGCTACTGTGGCCCTCGTCGAAAATGAGGCTGGCAACAACATTTCGGTCGTTACAGAGCCATGTTAACCGAATTTGTTTTGTTACTGAAACTGAAGACAAGGGTTTGGACGACCTCTGGTTCGCCTCTGTCGCGCCATGCCACAGAGTTCATCCCACAATCAATCTTTTGCGCCCCAAATCGTGTTATTGGCCGTCTTGGCGAAGTCAATTGGCAGCCTCAGAGCTGCGATTATACCCCTTTTTTTGTGGGGCACCGATGTTATGCGAACGATCCGGAGACGGTTCAAGCACTTGAGGCCAATATAATCCAAGCAATCCTTGAGCTACAGCCCGAAACCATCAACAAGGTCTTGAAAAATAGAGATGACAAAATGCGGTACTGCGAAGCCAGCCGAGGCAGCTTCTGGAACGACGTTGTATTTCATAATTAATGGGAATGTTTGTTCTTACTAACAAAGCCATAATAAATGGAAAACAAATTAATTTTGTGCAACCCATATCCAAGCGAGGTAAAGATTCTTCGAATCCGTGCAACCTCCGGTCAATTAGTCTCCTTCCGAACATCAGCAAGGTATTCGAGAAGGTGATAAATAGAGCTCTGACCAACTGGACAGAGGACAAACATATTATTCCGGATAACCAATTCGGTTTCAAAGCGGGGCATGACACTATTCATGCCGCGTCGAAACTGGTGTCGGATATCCAATGGAACAAGAGCCAGAAACAATGTACGGGTGCCTGCCTGATTGACCTGGAGAAGGCCTTCGACACCGTATGGTTAGAAGGACTCTTTTACAAGCTCAATGGGCTAGGCATTAGTAAACCACTGCTGTACCTACTGTGTAACATGCTTACTGGTAGACGGTTCGTCGTCAAGAATGGCAATGTGACCTCTGCAGGTATTTTTGAAGTAAAAAATGGTCTCCAACAGGGTGCCGTTAATTCGCCGATCCTGTTCAACATTTTCTTGAGCGATCTAATAAGTTCTCTTCCTCACGCAATTGCGTACGCCGATGACTTGATCGTGTACAGATCAGGTAAAAAGATCGAGGACATCACTACTCTCGCGCAGGGTGACTTCGACTCATTTATGAGAAGTTGCGATGACTGGAAGTTGAATATCAACTTTCAGAAGTCGGAAACCATACTGTTCAGGACCCCGTTGTATAAGGCTTCGGCGGATACAAAAAAGAATTGGCGAAAGTTCTCAATTGTTGGGCGTCACGGGCAACCACTGGCGCAAAGGACTGTGGTCAGATACCTGGGGATCTGGCTGGATCAATATCTATATTTTAACAAACATGTAGATGCTGCTCTAGCCGGGGCGCTTATGCTCTTCCAAAGAGACTGTTTTACAACAGCCAACTCGATGCGAGGGTGAAGGTGATCTGCTACATGGCCCTCATGCGGCCAATGGCTGCCCCGTGTGGTTCAACGTGAGTGCAAGCTTGATGGAAAAGATTCGGCTGTTTGAGAGGGCTTGTCTTAGGACTTGCCTTCGCCTATATGGAACTCCAGAGTCAAAGTACAGAAAATTCTACTCCAATGAGGTTTTATACAACAGGTGGTGGTGATTATTCGGGGTCATACTGCCAGAGCGATGAACTTGGCCAATAACTTGATCTCTGGGGCTTACTACCCCAATCCTCAATATCACGAAAGGGTACGTATTAACGGCTTCGTCCCTCCAAAAGCATTCCTCCATTTGGACAAGCACGGTCTGATACAAAATGAAAATGCGGTACCGGCCCTCTTCCATATCGCCCGTCCAACTGTGGATGGGCGACTCAACCACGACCGTTCCGTTGCACAACGAGCTGCAGAAGGTATCCGATCAGTACGGCGGTATCAAGGCGAGATATGCGAGATGTGGGAATGCAACATCGAAAATTCTGGACTGAGGGAACTGCCCCGTCGAAGCCTTTAGACCCGGGTTAGAGAAAGGATAGTACAGATACTTAGTTTAAGATTTAGTTTAGCTTAGAGTGACCGCCTAGGGCCAGTAAGTTAGAAGTAGTAACACTGTTCGTTCAACTAGTTTTAAGCATTTTTGTCTAGTATTTAAGTTATTTTATAAATTTCTATTAATAAAAATGAATTAAAAAAAAACAAATTAATTTTGTTCATTTTATTACACCATTAAAAAAAAAACTTGTATTTGGCCCACCCTTTACTTAGCAAGAGCTAACCATTTTGATTTACCACTTGAATTATATTTTCAGGTTTGTCAGGATGGTTGGACAGTGAGCAGACAGGGTTTCGAGAAGGGTGCACAATGAGTCCACTAGGACAGAAGTGAGACGTACTCTGGCACGTCTACCCACTTACCTAAACTAACCGAGGCCTACATCCGTTTAAGATAGTGCTGACACAAGAATTGAAGCTTGACGGATTTTTTCCAGAGATCCGGATTTCGGCCAAGCTATCATCTTGAGGGCCATTTCTGTCTCAGTGGCAGTTTTTGGAGCGAAAACAATCGAAAAGTGTGCTGCGGTTTATGACATCGCGACTTCACCTTATTTCTTTCGAAATGAGGAAGGTGACCCCCTTTACCAAGACAACGGTCTCAAGTATTGACCGATGATGCACACATTCATACGACATTTTGTGGCAAGAGCACGACAACATCGACATATCCGAGCTATGTACATTTTTCCAACAAGACTGCGCTACATGCCACACATACGACGCAACGGTTGAAGAAGCCGAAATATGGCGATCATGGAGTCATGATGATGCGGCTTTACACAAACGACGGTAATTTTCTTTGGGACTACGTCCAATCCTCCTCCAGTCGAAATCGAGCCTAAGATTCGAGTCGCTACTGCAGGATTCAGGAATAACGTTGCATATGTTGGACCGAGTCACCGAAAATTGGACCAAGCGCGGACTATATGAACGATGCGACAGTCCGTAGATAATGGCATGAATGTGGATTCAAAATAAAGCCAGAATCGATTTAATATCACATGCCGTTGTGGATTTATTTAACTTTCTTTTTCTATCGTTCTTATCTGGTCATCCTCTGTGCGACGACGTAAACTATCAAACTAGGCACAACCTTGAAGCATATGGACATCATTTGAAACGAATTTGCCGAAGCAATACACAAGCCCTTATCTTTGCACCCCAGCCAGCAGAAGCTGTGGTACCCTATAAATATTGCTACAATCCATGAATTCGACCAGTGAATCAAAAGTTATGAAAGCAAGACACCGACCTGGACCGTGTGTCACGCTGATACCATTCAGTAAGCTGCAAGACCAACTCGAAGCCTTTAAGTAACTCTGACGGCAATGACTGCACCCTGAGATTTCGCGCTTAAATTACCTTCGTAGCGTGTTCACATCTACCCAAGCAGGAAGCCTCCGGCACCAGCCCACAGCGTCATCACGACCCCCGACATACAGATGTTATCTCCTCATAAATGAGACGTTTTATGCTAAGGCGAAATGTATTCCAATCCCTAACCACAACAGCATTAGACGGAGCACATAAATCACATCCAATCAAGTGCCTTCTGGGTGAGTGAGCCACGGACTCACCTCATCTCCACCATCGTTCAAGGTTGCACCTAAGGGCATTGATTAAGTGTATTACAAATTCCACCCTCATCAGCATTCAGCAGCGTCGAGCCGGATCGAACCAATGTCACCAGTCGGAGCAACAAAGCACCCAAAAGGACCACAAGGACACCCAGGCAAACGCATCTGCATGACAACGCTCCCTTTCTCGCAAACGTCTTCATTAATTTATTCAATCAAACATTGAAAACTCAATATTTGCATGACATTATGCAGATAAAAGTCTCACACTACCCATCAGAGGAGTCCGCCGGAGGCAGTAGTTCGGCATCACCTCTCGAGCACTGAGTGTGTGTGTGTGAGGTGCAGAATGAGAAGGCCATTGTGTGACACATCCAAAGGAAGACCATTCAGTCTCAAATTATCCCCCATATTCTGTGCCCTTAAAAATTTACATAGGATAATGACATGTTCAATTTACAGGAGCTGCAGATACGGATACACCGTGCGTATGAGGTCGGGGAGATGCTCTATTGCCGTGGGGACACGCTCAAAATAGAGCAGCCATCCATCCAAACATCTACGATAATGAAGAGACTCTCGTACATCCTTGAAATTTAAGTCAAACGCTTGACAAGTCCCAACACACAGCCAGCACAGGACGTGCACAATGATACGCACCGCACGACATGTGATTGTTAGTCATAACATCGGGCTGCCGAGCGATGATTGTTGTACGCCATTCCGTCACCATTCTCGAATCTCGAATCTCGCCTCAGACGAGTGAGGCACGTGTTTAATGTAATTGCTTCAGAGAAAGCTGAGAATCCTCGCACACATCCACAAACACACACACACACAGAGGCAGACGCGAGAGATGTAAGGATAAAAAGAATCGTTGAATAAGTAATTTGAGATGGTTATCGATTTTCCTTAAAGCCCCCGCATGCGAATGCCATTAGTCCCGCAAGTGCGCCGACGAAAGAGTGAAAACAATGACAGACCCGCGCCGCGCCAGTGCAGAGGATTTACATTTTTCATCGCGTGCCCTGGCGATGGCGATGGCGGTGGGCTAGGGGATTCTATGATGGGGAAATGTTTCAAATTTCTGTTGTTCTCAGGGATTAGGCAAATCCTCGGTGAGAATGCATCAACGAGGAAAGTGGATAACTCGTTAAGATGGCGTCGGATGAGATGTTTAGGGATGGACCCTTGTCAAGGAAAGGTTACCGGAGGTGCTGGGTAACGCCCAGAGATGGGAAGTGATGAGCGCTGAAGTGATGACTACCCCAATGGGAGACACGTGAACCCCATCAAGTGTGAAGTTCATGTGTGAGTGGAGAGAGAGAGGAAAGGGAAGTGTTCTTCTGTGTGATTCGTAGCCTTTCAATGATTCTGGACGGGGCTAACATTTCGGATGATCCAAACTGACAGCAGATCGGCCGTCGTCTTCATTCGACAGAATTCTGACTTCGCTGCGACTTCGAGGGCCGAGAAATTTCATTTCACATTCACTTGAAATTAAATCACGGAATATGTGCCATAACATCACCAGAGGAGTACAGAAGTCGTAGGTTTGTCTAATTGGGCCGCTATCTTATTTTTGGTGAAAATTTCGATGTCGGCGAAGGCATCTGGAGTGTATACCCAGTGGGAATGCCCGTGCGACACAATGAGGTGTCTGGGCGATTGAGGTTTTCTTTCTGCTGGTCTCACACCGCTCACCATTTACCCGCCGTCGTCTCCATGAACTAAGCCCAACTAAACATCTCCACATGCCATCAACGGATGGAAGGGTCTAGCTCAAAGGTGCCACCTCCCCATAAACAATCGACTGCCTTGTCATCAAAACTAGCAGCAGGGGATAAGGCAGTGCCAATTTAAGTGTCAAATCCACTTAACAACACCATCATCTAGTGTAGACACAGGTCCGGGTACTCAGCCTCACACCGACTAATGCCAAGAGCCCATCCGAATATCCCCCATCCACGAGCAGCTCCTTAAAGAGTTTAAATTCCCCTCCAGTGGGAAAGTTTACGAATGCACACCGAAAGTTAAAGACAATCTTCAGATCCGGGGATGGATGCCACCTCTCGTTACCGTCGTCATCGGGACACACGACCACCCGGAGTCTATGCAAATCGAAGGGATTCTCGGTGCTTGTGGTGTTTGCCGTGCCAAGCCGTGCAACGAGGCCAAGTGAGCGCCGTCGTCGTCGTCGTCGTTTGAATGTTGATATTCCATCTCCTTGAGATAAAAGCCCAATCTCACACCGCGTCGATGGCGCTGGCAGCCGCCACAGCAACAGGACCGACCAACCCACCAAGCCAGCAACCGGCCGCCCGTCGTCCGGGGACTGCAAAAATAATAGTCTCCAACGTTGATGGGATTTATAATTGCTTCATGATGGATTACGGGGAAATTAATTGAAGACGCTCATAATGCTGCGAAATTAGAATAGCAATCGTGCCAGGATCTAGTTATCGGGGGGCGGCTGCTGCCGAAGTGTAGTCCGCTCTTCACTTGTGTCACGGCTTGTCGGCCGTTGTAATCACATTCCTGGGCTGCTGGTCCCTGGCGATTACATGTCATTCACGATGGTGATGAGGGAAACGTCGTACTTTCGAATCGAGGACATCGTCGTGGCCTTCGTCCCCGTGTCCCCTTTGCAGTATTGAACGTATAATGCCTAAGGTTCCACGGGGAGTTGTGCAACGCCCCAAGAGTGGTTGAGTGTTTTTGATGGAATCCCGGAATTTAACGCGCACGGATCACGTAGAACTTCGAGGGTTTCTCCATCGAGGATTTGATTATGTTTCGTTCCATTTAGGGATGATCCCCGGACTCGGCTGGGGGAATCGAATTCACAAGTAGAACATGGACATGGCGGTGTGTGATATGTGCGAAAGCATAGATCCCCGGAGGGAGAAATCGATTTGCTGCAGATTTAATAGAGGCTTTCAGGGACACTTTTTGGAGAGGGCGGGCTTGCTGATGACTGCTGACTGATTTTTTTTCGAACAGAAGAGACCTTTTCGCTTGTGTGAAGTCCATTCTGAGTCATTTGGGAGCGCTGTCCAGTTTCAAGGGACGGGAAAAAGCACTTTAAACCGAGCTGGATTCATAGAATCACACGAGGAGCTCCAACTGTCACTTGTCCAGTGTCTGAAATCGGAGACCTGTTTTTAGAGGACACGTAAGTCGAATGGGGTTCTCTGTTTGCCAAAAAGGCGCTGAAGGAAGTACTTGATCTGTTTCAAGGACGTCAAGTTAACGGAGACCACTAAAGATTGTCGCTGGCAGGAGAACTGAAGTACACTTAAATGTCTTTTCTTGCCTAATTAACGAAGAGCGCTTTTGGAAACCAGCTCCCACCATCTGCTGCACTTTGAAGCTGTGCGTGATGATGTGTACGGAGGGAGATAGGATAGGACTTCGAAGTATTCGGACTGAACGTTGTCCGAAAAAATGACGTAAGGAAAATTACATCAACTTAAGCAATCGGAATTTTACACTCTTGCCATGATAACAATTTCGGACAGTTTCGTTAAGTTTCGTTAAGTTCGTTGAGTTTCGTTAAGTTTTGGTAACTTTCAATTACTTAACTGGAAGCGAAACCAATCGATCTCTACGTATGCAAATGACTTAGATACGAGTTTCCATAAAATTTAACGATGCTGTCATAAGCCTGTCCAGGGAGTCATTAGCTCTCTTACAAAGTGCAACTTTCCCTACTCGAATCCTTCATTTGGAATCAGCTCAAAACACAAATTCCGCCCCTCCTAGTCGCATAATAACCGTCAATCCCAGCACGACACGCATTCAATCATCTCAAAAACACGACAGGAATCTCTCAATATCGTACGATATGAAATCGCACAGCCTTCCCGTCCGTCGACCGCTCAATGGATTCCCCTCAGACCGCCTCAGGTTCACGCATTGTCTGCAGACATGTCATGTAAACAGTTGCCAACGAGACGTGTGTATGTTGGATCACCCACCCCCATCCATCCATCGCTACATTAAATATTTAAATTTCAATCTTTCTAAAGCGAATCCTTTCACATGTCACGGCGTGCACACATCCCTCACTCCCCTCCTCCTTGCAGGCATGCCGATGCCGTTTCTCTGCGCCATCAATCATCCTTCAACCCTGGGCCAATTGGAATGCCAACCCACTCCACTGTCGTCCTGAATCACTGCAGCAAGTACTGCTCGGATTTGAGTGAAACATGAAACAAAAGGACCCCACACTCCAGTGGCTGTTAAATTTCGCTTTTTTCCAAAAGGAGACCACACACACGCAAAGGATCTCCCGTCTCCATCAATAAATCGTTATGCGGATTCCACAGTTGTCAACCCCAAGTGATGTAACTAAATATGTTGTTTACCCATTTCAACGAGAGCAGCATAAAAATCCTCAGCACAAGTGAATGACATGTGAACACGTCCTTTGACACGTACTCCATGTCGGGTGGACGTGTGTGTGTGACTGTGTGGGCTTGTGGAATCGGACTCGCTTAGCCTCCGCTCCCTCAACTGAAGCTCATTAAATCCTGGCCCGTGGGCAGGACATGCAGAGAAAAAAGAAAAAACACAACAGAAACAATCTGATCCAGTCGTCTCGGTGTCCTTGTTCCAGGTGTGGATAAAATGCCACCACTCTGGCCGAGGAGACGATTATTAGGCGTTCTCAAAGCACGCCGTACATCATCTGGCCGTCGACACTGTTCCACAGGACACGCTGCTGTTGTCGTCAATTTTCGTTTTCAATTAAATTCTATTCGCCCAAGACGACAGGACCGCTTTCCACTCTCTCAAGGACTGTCGAGAAATAAGAGAAGGACGAACGAAAAAAACGGAAGGAAGAACGACAATGAGAATGGAACCTTTTATTGAAAGGTCCTGCCGTTCTCAACTTTAAATGTGTTTGTCTGACGACAATGGATGATGCCAGTGGTGGACGTCGTCGACGTCGACGAAGAGATTATTCATTTCAATGCTCCAGCGAGCAGACGACTCCACCCACTCAGTCGGTCGCCTGCCTTCTGGTGGTTCCGCTGAACGCACATCCCCACACCAAAAAGAGGGGTTGCTTTTTTGAGCCCAAGCAATGCGATAGTGAGGATATTGAAAATCCATTCATTATTCCAGGACATGCAGGAAATTGAAGTCGATCTCTTAACCTCCCCCTGTCCGGGTTCGTTAAATTTATACTCGCTCTCTATCTCTCGCTCTGCGTCCCTCTCTATTGGGCAGTTTCCTGCTCGGATTGCTTGCATTGATGTTCTGACCTTATCTTCCAAGCGTTTCTCCGCCCCAACATACCCCCCTCCCACCCGCGCCACATCATTTTCTACTCATTTTCAGAAGGCTTCGCCTTTTGAGGATGGTCACCGAACCGAATTCTTCATTCGGAAGCGAACTCTAGCACGGGTGAACATTCAAAACTCATCAGATAATTGTGACTTTCTTTGTTGAATAGCCACCCACCCTTCTGACGAGGGGCATCGTGAGGGCTGTGGGTGTGTGCTTGTGCTTGAATACCTATTCTCTTAGGAACAACTCAAGCATGCACTCGTCACCACTTCAACGACGTAATGAAGCCCAGCCCAGAATATCTTTCGTTCAGATGATCCTTCGAACCGGATCTTACGAAACGTGCCCACTAAACATCCCGATGGCGATGTTCTTGCAGAGCTACGTTTGTCACCGACACTGTATCAAATCGACGCCTCAACAAAGCACAGATTCATCATACTGAAGCCACCAAAGATGGTTCCCATCAAGATGGTCCTTCGAGCCGGATCAAGTGAAGCGTTAACGGAGATTCTTGAAGGCAATCGCCAAGGCGACATTCTTTGGATCCACCTATGTGACCGCAAGTATCCCGAATCGACGCCCGATTCATTCTACTGATACCTAAAGATGGTCCTTCGAGCCGGATCACAAGAGTTCTCGAAAGCAATCCTTACGATGGTATCACAGAACACACATTTCTGACCGCAACGACGCCCAATCAAAGCAAAGAGTAGTGACATTTCAAACTCCAATCTAAGCAAACCCATTCGGATTTGAATTTTAAATCCAATTTGAAAGCCAAACAACCGTCCCCTTGGCTGAGGCAACAGAAAACGACTCACATCCAAATGAGCCCACTTGGCAGTGTCACATTTGAAGAGGCCTCCCTGCTCCGACGGTTGTTTACCCAATAATCCCGCCAGGCTTAGTCACATTAGAACAAATACCAAATGTCGCTTCAAGTTTCAAATGGCAGTGCACGGTATTGTGCTTTGCACTCGAGATATGAGATGGTGAACAGTAAAATTTAATTGACTCCCGATGCAGCCTCGCCACTCCGAGCAACAAGGCGCCAAGCTCTCGACTCTGAATCCGTCTCTGTTTGAAGGCATTACTCCTCGTGAGCTACCCTGATACCCAAATCCAGAGTGACCATCTTCCAATGACTTCCAATGAGTGCCCTATTGTTGTGGCACTCCTCCGTCCACACGGCCCACCCTCTCTCACCACTTGGCTGCAATTCTAGAAGAAGATCTACGCCTGCAATCCCAGATACTGGACTGGGATTTCCAAATCGTAAATGGAAATTCTAAGGGCTCCTTCCGGCAGTCGGGAGCTTGTGTTTGCCAGCAGCAGACCACCCCGATCCGAATGGAAATGAGATCGAAAATGCACCACGCCGAGGGTTGGTCGAACAAAAGACACCCATTCAGAGTTTGAATCGAAAGAAAATTACAATTCTTGCGCTACCTGACCGCCTAATATTGCATGCACAAGGACGCACACCCACACCAGCGTCCAGTCGGACTCGACCGCCAGTCGACCGTCTCGGCTCTTGTGGCATTTTCAAATTTAATTCTCGGGCAAATAGTTTGCTCTTGTAATTCGATTTCAAGAATGAATTGATCCAGCAGCCCGATGCTGGAGCTCGTGGCATTTAAATAAGACTGTCCCCTGCCGGGACTGCATTGTTCAGGGATGCCTTACGATTCATTTGTTCCTGAGGCGGATGCGGTGCGGATGGCGTGTGCGTCTGTGTGAAGGGTCTGAAGTGAGAATGCATGCATTCAAATGCATTGGGCAATTTGATTCGTAAACATTTACCCAGCCAGGGCTTGTTGTTCTCAATTAACATACTTTCTTCAAACTCTGGGCGACCGTGGGAGTTTCGGGGAGGATGCTTGAATGCATGCAAATGAATTGCTTTTAGGGGCAAATATTTGTTCGTCGTTTGCGAATGCGAATAAGTCCTTTATCGGATGGCGCTGCCAAACTTATTGTTACGATTGACCATAAATAAATACCCCGAAGGGCCTCTGGGACTGTGGGGTGGGGCGGGCGCAGCGTGAAATGTTTATGATCGACGCACAATTGCGAGAGATGTTTGCTTATCCTTTCATTGAATTGCTTTGAATTCGTGTGACCGTTGAGTAGATTGGACTGGCGACCGTAAGCCTGCAGTCCAGGGGTGAGTCAGTTCGCCAACTGGTGCTGGTGTGGGTGTGTCATCGGTGTGGAGAAGCAACTCATGAATAGAAAGTGGTGCAACAGGAGTTGCGGTCATAAATCTGAAGAGAAGCGCAACCACTTCAGTTTGAAGTGGATAATGGGGTTTGTGATGGAATACTAACGCCTGCATCAAGTCATCATAGGCTTAGAGAACTCTGGTCTTCGGCTGGAGAAGGACATAGAAGAAGAAGCTGTACACCACGGTAACCGATACCGAACTCAGGGTGGTTGATTTTGTCAAGAGGCGGAACCTCTCTGTAACTAGCACGGACCTGGCGACCGCCTCACCAATCAACCGCCAACCAGATTGATCACGTTGCGATGGGCGTCAAGTACTTCTCCAGCATTCCTGATGTCCGAACGATCCGAGGAGCCAAGATGGACACTGATCATGTCCTTGTTGTAGTCAAAGTATGAACTGGGATATCGAGAGAACAGCTGAGTCGTGGAAGAACACCACGCATTGACGACGGAAGCAACAAGTCGTCGTGGGTCTCCAGGAAAATCTCTCTAACTTCGACGTCGTCTGCGCAAACAATCGAAGGCGATTGGAGGCGATGTCAAGGAGAACTCAAAGAAGCTGCCACTGATGTGCAGAAAAACCCATGGTTTGACAACGAGTGCGGGCATGCAGATGCAGCGACGTCTGTGAAGTTATGCTGCAACGAACAACGACAGCTGTTCGTGAGCCCGAGACGTAGGGAAGAGACCCAGCTTCTCAGGAGGAAAACGAAAGAACTTGAGAAGCGCGCTTGAGGAGATTGAGAGGAAAGTTTCAAGGCTGAAACAGCCTGCCAGGACGAAAACGGACAACTTGTAGTAGAGTCGCAGTCAATACTTGAAGATGGAGGATGTGGAAGGACCATATCCTCTGCTTAAGATAACCCTTATTATAAAATTCCTCTTGGGCATGATTTCGAAGCCTCTTAACCGGAGCATGGTGTGTGGGTAAATGAGTGCCCGGGTGTTGCTGCCAACGTGTTGGGCCCATTTTGCCCTCGCTAAGGGATGGTTTACAACCGTGAGACCTACTTTTCAATCCAAAAACCGTCCAGACCGTCCCATGGATCTTATGAGGCCTTTCAATTCACCACCGCTTAAGTCCTCCAGCTCCAGCGCCCTATCTTAGAGACTGCCTCCCACTGGGGACTCGCAAAGCAGACGTTCAATAGATTCTGCTTCCTCCTCGTCAGCAGCAGCTTCTGCAAAAGTCTTCCTAGTGCACAGAGTCCGATAAGGCCTCCTAGTAGCATGCACGCTTCCTTGCGACTTCAACTGATCAGTGACGATGATCTCTTTTTGCTCAGCGTCGACCATCGGCACCTTCCTCTTGCTCCAATACGCAGACCAAGACACCAGCTTTTGGCCTTATCCACAGCTTCGTCTTCCGGTAAGCACACGGGATTCCTAGAGATTCTCGCGGCTCAGATTTTGTTTTCTCATGAGACTGTCCTTGCATTGCGGTGTACCCCGGTACCCAGCATAGGGTCACCCTGTTCACTGACGCTTGGTCTGCATAACCTGACCAGCTTCAATGTCAGAATGTCCAATGCTACAGCATTGGCTATCAGAAAAAAGTGGTGATCGATTGCCGGCTGTATTGTGGTCTCTGAACGCAAGTGCTGCCTCGGGGATGGCAGCTTCTTCGACTTGGGTAATCGTCTCTTAGGTATCAGGGATAGCTCCAAGACCCCAAGGCACATGCTTCTGAGGGCTACTTGGCCGCAAGTCTTCTCCACGTCCCCGAAACATTCCATTCGACTCAATTGGACTGGAATGGACTCAAAGATACTGAAAGGATGTCCCTGATGGTTTCACGCTCCAGTTTGCCTGTCATTAGTCATCTGAAAGCCTTCATTAGCCACTCTATTGGGCACTGAAAGGTTTACTTACATCTCACGTGCGATTCGTTATGTTGTTTACCGACAAACATGTTCAGCTAGCATTGCCTCTCTCTCGCTCTCTCTGCTTTAGTTCATGTTAGATGATGGGACAGCAGCCTTTGTTAAAATGTCGTGTTCCTTAAGTGACCTTGGGTGCTTTTCATGTCGTCCTCCTCAACAAGTCAGCGCCGCCAGCTGTTCGATGTCGTCCATCATTCCACCGAATTCCGATTATTCATCAAACTCCTCGACTTCACATGCAGAAGTTTCGCTCTGAGCTGAAAATCCCAAATGTCCCAGTGATACTTGTAACTTCCTTCGTTTTCAGAGAACAGAAACACAACCTCGGGGCTCCTCAAATTCGTGACATTTCAAGTCAAATCAGGGGGGACATAAATCAGACATCAATTTGAATTCAAACAACACCCCCCCCCCACTCCCCCTCACGACAACGATGCCTTTGATCTCTCCCGCCTTTGTCGTGATCCTTTGTCAAGATCTCATTCCCGGGAGTGGCACCTCCACCCCCTTGGGCACTGGCACTGAAAAGTCCGTCAATCGCTCATACTTTATCCTTAATTATCATAAAAGCCCACCGCCTCCCCTCCGCCCCATCAGTGTCAAAGATGTCCTGCTCCGCAGAACGGATTTCCCTTTTATCCCTTTGTTGTGTTGTCAATACGCACAAAAAGTTATTTATTACCCGAGCTAAACATAAGGCCAGCCCTTCAGCCCTATTAAATGGGTAATCGAATTTACGTCTCTCCTTTTGCCCATTTTCCGTCTGTTCAAAACTACCAGCCGCCCACGCAAAGGCAATGCCTGCTGTCCTACCACCCGGACCACCCGGACCTCCTCAGCCGGGGTGTTCGGTTTTTATGAGCACCAAACCACCCACCCACCGCCCGTGCCGATGTCGTAAAATACAAGAGGATAAATAAAATTATTAAAAAGAAAAACGGAAAAACGGAAGAAAAAGATGCCAAAAATAAGTGGCAGGCAGAATGAGATGCGATCTGATCCATTGTCGCGTCGGTTGCTAAGCCCGAAGAGTCGGCCATAAAAGCCAAAGCGAAAGAGAAACCGAAAGCGATATCGATACGATACGAGAAGCTGTCATAATGTGTGGGTTATTGCGGCTTTAAAACGATCGAACTAAACACCGCACACAATGGCCTCAAAATGAGTCCTTGCAGCCATTAAATTGGATCAGCCAAGTCGCCCACACCACCCGGTCGGCACAAATCAATACATCTGTGCGTAATGGCAGCCCACTCGGCGTTCGGCAGACGAGGCACTGTGCCAGTGCTGCGGGCTGTCTGCTAGCTGCCGGTGATTTCAAGGTGAAGCGCACACCTAACAGCACACACAAGGACATTGGCTTAATTATTCCCAATTCACTTTACAGCCCCAATCGAGTTGGTGTACACCATTTGCAGAAACATAAATTCATTAGTGCTCACCCTTTGCTGTGGGCCGACGACACGCCATGCCGACAGCAGCTACTCGGTGCCCGGATGCCGGGGGAATACACACATTCGGGGACGAACAAGTGCGAATCAGGATTCGCTAATGAAAATAAATTTCCGGACGACGGAAGGTATCATGACGCAGAAAACATTGAAGGGTTGATGGCAGGATGCTGTGCCGAAAAGTGACGAGATTCGTTACATTCGTTACGTCCGGCCCCCTCTCACCGAGTGAGCGCCGAGATTCGAAAATGGAAAGTGATTAAGAAGATCCTGGGCGTTTGTGTGCGTGGCTAGCAGACACCAGATACTGCTTAAAGTTGAATTTTATTAATTGCGATGATTAACCGTTCTATTAATTAGACGACGAGACATGGCTGTGGCGTGGGCGGCTGAACTGGAACCGGCCACTGGGTGGCGTTGAGAAGTTTTGAGGACGTTTTCATTAATTTCCGATACCACGAGGGTATTTATTTTCATTTAGTCCGTCGTGGTGACGGCGAAGGAATCGCTGCGCCACTAGAAGGATCCAACAAAGTGGAGATTGATCATCGAGTAAATGGGGGCGCCGTCACATTTGGGGAATGGGTGCACTGTGTGGGTTTTGTGAAAGGGTCTGCTCTGGACGTTGTGGTCTGGGAAGGTCTTCTATTGGTCGTAGCGGCATGCTTTTTGGCGTTAGTGATGAATTGGATCGCTGGAACACTTCACTGCGAAGAGATTCTTGATAATCAGCCAATCTGATGCCGGGAACCCAAGTTTCATTGGCCATGACAGCACAGGGGCCACATTTTCGGTGGAGGATGTACAGATGATGTTAATTCCTTCATAAAGGGCGTTAGCGACGTGAGAGGGAGAGGGAGTCTATCTTGGAAGCCCAAACTCTGGCCACAGAACATGTCTAAGCAGCACTTCCAACAGCTGCTTAAAGGGCATGACCAGGCGAGGGTCACTGTTCTCAAACTTGCGACGAACCTCGACGCACTTCTTCCAGTCACCAAGACCAAGCTGTTTGGCGACCGCGATGACTTGGTCTTTACACCGGATGTTCTGACTTCCTGTCCTTCTCGACCCAGGAGGCTTGGACTCAAAGACTTTCTTTGCCGGGGCTTTGTTGTGTGTTGATTTTTGCCTTCCGGCCTACATTCACATCCCAGAGTTCGTTCGAGTTTGTCTTCTCCTCCATTCAACCTACTCGCAGACGGGACCACATATCCGAGGTATGTATCTGCTCTACTGCCTTGCTTATCGTTCCGCTTTCGGCTCCATATAGCAGGACTGGCAAAATACGAACTTTGTAGAGCATGATCCTGGTACTTCGAGTTAGGGGCTTTAATCCCAGTTGTTTCGACAAACCGATGTAGCATCGGTTGTCAAAGGCGATTCTACGACGGAGATTCTACGTGGAGACTTCGTTTTGCCTCGAGGCAGACAAACTTCCTTCCAAACTGTACTACCTCAACATTTTTGCTGTCGATCGTGATGTTTTGTTCCAGCTACTGTGTGACGTCGGAATGTTGGAGCATGCAGTTCTTTTTGTCTTCATTGACCTTAAGGCCAGCTTGTTTCGCCTGTTCTTCAATCACCGTGAAAACTATGGCGCGTTGGGAACGCCCGACTATGTTGATGTCATACGATGATGTCATACCCCAACACTAGGACTTACTTGCAGAAGATAGTGCCTTGCGTGTTTACAGCAGCATTTTCTGGAGCAAGGATATAAGATTGATTTTCTTTTGATTCCTGTGGCAGGTTAATGGGAAATGGGAGGAGTAGATGATTTCTGGTGTGGGCGGGTGTACTGTAGAAGAGGAGTCCATAAAGAAATGTCGATCGATCTTTGTTCCCGTTGAATGAGAAAACTCAGATACATGAGTCCGGTGCGAGTGATTATGAAAAACTCAAAAGCAGCTCCAACGGGAACGCCCCTATAGATGTGAGCTTGAACAACATCAGCTCCATCCTCATCCTTGGCAACTGATGCTGCTTCGGTTTGTCCAAACAACTTGGGTTGTGCATTCATACGGCTCGAAGGACCAAAAAACCAGGCAGAGCTAGTATATGGCGGCAAAAATTGATTACTGGTGTCTTCGAACTTAAGAATTCTAGGCGGTCAATTGAAGAGCAAACAAGTCGTTGAGCTGTACAAGCGCATGGACACCAACGCTTCGGCAAAAAGAGACTTCGCACCCGCCCCCTCCTGGTTCGAAGAGGTGGACCGAGTCTCCGTCAGGCAGCGTGAACTGCGATGCATTTTCTTCGAGACCCACTGAAACGTAGTCAGCGAATGAAAAGAGTAAGGATGCGTTTAAGACGACGAACAGAAAGAGGTGATAATGTCGCTAAAACGGCGGTAGAGCTTGGAAATCGATCTAGTTCTCGGTAAACAGGAGTTTGGTGTTAATGTCCTGATGATGGGAATTGATGAGAACGATCGGACTACCTATGGTCGAAGACATTTGACAATTGTGACCACAGCCGGAGTCAGGGCCTGGGTGGAAACGTTCGTGGAGGAGCTTACGAATTGAAATGGTTTTACTTCCTTACTCCTCAGGCCGGCGATCCCTGGAGGCCGATGACGGTCCTGGAGGCGCTGTCTTGTTGATGCTGTCACGTCCCAAAATTGTAGCTCTCGGTTGTGGTGTTCTTTTCCAGGGGGTGCCTGATGGAATGTTTCTTGGTCGACAGCCGCACTATCTTCACGAGTCCTTGCCGAAATCTGGTGCAGGTTTCAAACGGTTAGGAGATCCCTGGAACCGAACTGCAGGTTGCATCGGATCAGTTTTCCTGGGAACTCTAACCCGGCTTTTCGCTTCGAATAATTCCTTGCGTTGACGGCTTTCGTTTGTGGCTTTGAAATCGATAATGGTGCGTATCGATTTCAGAATCGTTAGGCCACTGGAGCTAAGCATATAGCCTCCGTGAGCTTAGTTGTGCATCCGTTTCACGCTCCCCATTCATGTTTCCTCCTCATGCCACGGTCCGGCCGCTTTATAAACACTCACGGATTATGTTTGTGTAGTATTTGTCATGCCTCATCGTTTTCAATTCATTTCGTCTGTAGTAGGTGGTGTGGGTGTGCGAACCAGATTTTCTACCCACAAAGCCGTCATTGCTGCCAATGGTACCACATGGCATACACACGACACACATTTGATGCGAGCTCGTGCGAATGTTGCCTTTTTTTTGGCGCACACACATCTTAATAACACACACGACGCCACTGGTCGGTAAGTAGGGGTGCCTAGCACGTTCAATGCAATAACAAAGCTCGACTTCGGCTACATATGGTCCACTTTTGGCGTTGTACACTCGTTCCTCGTTGACATCACCACCATCTTGACAGGTTTGAAAGTGAGTTCTCATATTCAGAGGTCTTTTTTTGACAATTTTTGTAACCATTTGGCAATTTTTAGTTATTTTAGAATATCTTTAATCTTGAATTTGTACTGTTTCAACCTCCTCATCCATGCATCTGCTACAGAAGTCCAAGTTTTCTGGCTTGATTGCCAATTAGTACGCTCGCCAGTGTGCTAATTAAATCCTTGGTCCTGTTGGTGTTTACGGCTGGCTTAGCCAGGCGCTTACGCATTCAACGCCTAAGATGACTGAACCATGTATGGCGCATGGACAACATTGCTTCCACTCCGTACCAGTGGGACAAAGCAATTCTTTTTCGTATCTGCCGAAGCCTTATACAACGGGGTGCTGAACAGTATGGTTTCCGATTTCTGAAAGTTGATATTCAACTTCCAGTCATCGCAACTTCTCATGAATGAGTCGAAGTCACCCTGCGCGAGAGTAGTGATGTCCTCGATCTTTTTTTACCTGATCTGTACTCGATCAAGTCGTCGGCGTACGCAATACGTGAGGAAGAGCACTCATCAGATCGCTCAAGAAAATGTTGAACAGGATCGGCGAATTAACGGCACACTGTTGGAGACCATTTCTTACATCAAAAATACCTGCAGAGATCACATTGCTATTCTTTGCGGTCGGGCATCTGACATTAGGAGGTTGTCCATGATTGTGGGGTTACATATAAAACTATGCTAATTTTCAGTTGGGCTTCATAGTTGTACGAGCTATGAGCCGTGCATACACCACGCTTATGATCGATTCCCTGTCAAGTAGGCTTCTTATGACTCATCAAGTCAGCACATTTGATTTCATTTATTTATTTATTTATTTATTTATTTACTCTCTTCCGTCTTTCAAGTACAAGCTTTTTCAGACTACTGATAATAATAATATCATTGCATAATAATAACAATGTATTGTATAGTAAAGCATTAACTAACATACAATTCTGATTCAATTAGACTAAATTGGTATACAAAAAATTTAAAATTTTATTTTTACAAATTTCTCTACTCATATTAAAATCTATAACATTGGCAATTAAGTTGAATTTTATGCAAGCGTTAGTTACTGGATCATTTTGCCCATAGTTTGTACTATGCTTCGAAACATAAAAGAATTCTCTAGGCCTCAGACAATGAGACGGGGTGTAAACATTGAACACAGACAGTAGCACCGGACAATCAATGTGAGCAGTTATAACGTCATGAGCGAGAAGAGCTGAATAATAAGTCCTTTAGATCAAGAAGCTGACATCTAGCATTATAATCTGGAATATTTGAAATCCACGACAACTTTCGAAGAGCAAACCGAGTAAATCTCTTTTGTATTCTCTCTATACGAATAACGCTATTGTTATACAAAGGATTCGATATTCAACAACAGTATTCTAATATTGAACGAATTAAATAAATATACACCGATTTAAGAGTGTATTCATACATTATAGGAGATAAAATTCTTGAAAATGTCATAACTGAGCATTTACTAATATTGAACTGGAGTCCATTCAATTCGCACCAATTCTGTACAGATGCGATATCGTTTTGTAACTCCATCGCATCGGCCAATGATCGCGTATAAAAGGCAGTTAGAATGGGAAACATAGGAAGGCAAATCGATAATAAAAAGAAGAAACAAAAGAGGGTCAAGGTGACTACCTTGCGGTACCCCAGAGAAATTGAAAATTACCTGTGACAGATCATTTACTATTTTTACAAACTGTCTACGATTTGAAAGATAGCTTGTCAACCTTACTTACTTACTTAAGGTGGCGCTACAGTCCGGGGTGGACCTGGGCCTCAACCAACAAGCGTCTCCAGCCAGCTCGATCTTTAGCTAGCTGTCTCCAGTTTCGCACGCATAGTTGGTTGAGATCCCTTTCCACTTGCGTGCGCCACCTGAGTCGCGGTCTTCCTCTACTGCGCCGTCCCTCGGGGGTGGATTCGAAGACTTTTCGGGCCGGAGTATTGATTTCCATCCGCTCTACATGACCTAGCCATCTCAGTCTTTGGATCTTCACTCTTCTGGTTAAGTCGATGTCGCTGAACAGCCCGTATAGTTCGTCATTATATCTCCTCCTCCACTCACCGTATATGCAGACGGGACCGAAAATCACACGAAGAATTTTCCTCTCGAAGCAACCAAGGGCAGCTTCATCCGCTTTTGACAAAGTCCATGCCTCCGCGCCATATAGCAGGACTGGGACGATTAAGGTCTTGTAGAGCGTTATCTTGGTTGTTCGAGAGAGGGCTTTGTTTACCAGTTGCTTTCTTAGTCCAAAGAAGCAGCGATTGGCAAGGGTTATTCTTCGTTTGATCGAATCAAACGAAGCTTGTCAACCATTTCAAGATTTTACTATGAAAACCAATATTTTCTAACTTCTTTATGAGTATATTATGTTGAACTCGGTCAAATGCTTTTGAGAAATCAGTGTATATCGAGTCAACTTGCTTCCATGGAATGTATGCAAAAATTTGTAAAAATAACCAAGTTGGTCGAAGTTGATCTTCCGCTCACAAAGCCATGTTGAAATTGTGATAAATGCTTTCGGACTTCAGCATATATTTTCTTCTTAACAATAGCTTCGAATAATTTCGGGATTGATTGGAGCTTAGCTATTGGTCTGTAGTTGACAATAGCACTTCTGGGTCCAGATTTGTGAATTGGGGTGATGAACGAATCCTTCCAACAATACAGAAGTTCGCCGCGAGCCAGTGACATATTAAAAATTATAGTCAAGGGCTTGACTAGTCCATCCGTAGACATTTTTAAAAAAAGTGGTGGAAGGCTTTAACTAGAATCCAGAGAGGACAATTCAGAAAGAATATCATCATTCGTCAATTCTAATATCCCTATGTCGGTTATTGTATTTGCGCGACGTTCTGACCTGCAACATATCCCTAACTCAACAAAGTGTGATTGGATGTTGGAATGTGAAGCAAACATATCGCATATTAGCTTACGGTCATCAGTATTTACATTATCGTAGAACATATTTAATGGAATTCCAACAGACTTACGTTTAGTATTGATAAACGTCCAGAAATTCTTTGAGTTCTGTTTGATCTTTGATTCATAGTATCTCTGTTCTATTATTTTTAAAGTACGTGGCATAAAATATTGCATTGTACAAAATTGAAGTATATATTCATGTTTTGAGAATTTGTTCGTTCTACTACAATTAGAATTTAATTTACATGCAACCATATACAGAATTAACTTTTGGTATTTATTACAGTTCACATTGGAGAGGTGTGAAAAACAAGCTGAACAAAATTCGGTCTTAGACCGTACCTGTGCAGGTAGATTTCCCAAATGCCTGCGTGATGTTAAAAACATATGAACAGAAGGTTTCAAAGTAATATTACGACTGGACCGACAGAAACTTATATCATCAGAAAGGTAGTTAGGTTGTTTCCAATGTATGATTTTAAAAAGAAGAAATGGTTCCAACTCACATCCGAGGAGAATGCGACGTTGTTCCGAGACATGTTTCATATCTTCGCAGGTGGCGTTGATTGCTTTTATCAATTTTTGCAGGGAAAAATGATCACACTTCACAGCCGTAGGTTAAGAGAGGAACTAAAAATTTTAAGGGCCGATGTTGAATGTGAACCACACCTAAACGTCAAGTTTTTTTCTGCATTTCATTTGACATTTCTCAATTTCAGACTAACTCAATTTGAACCATGGAAAGATACACAATCGAGCAACGCGTTAAAGTTATTCAGGCTTATTATGAAAATGGGCGTTCAAAACAACGTGATTTTTTCGGTCAATTTAATCGTCCACATGTGCGTACAATCGGAAAAATCGTCCAAAAATTTGAGCAAACCGGGTCTGTAGGAGATGTGAAAACACCAGCGCATGCTCGTACAGCTCGTACTGCAGAAAATATTGCTGCTGTTCGCGATTGTGTGGCTGAAGAGCCGTCCACCTCAACTCGTCGTCGTGCCCAACACGCTCGCACCTCTCACGCTCGTCGTTGATGAACATTATGCATAAAGACTAGCATTCACACGCTTACAAGGTGCAATTGACTCAAGAACTAAAGCCTCTTGACCATTTCAAGCGTCGTCAATGGTCAGAATGGTGGCAAGAAATGGCAACAGTGGATGATCAATTTTCGAAGAAAATCATCCTCAGTGATTAGGCACATTTTCACCTCAGTGGATTCGTCAATAAGCAGAATTGCCGCATTTGGGCGAATGATAATCCAAGAGTGATTGTCGAAAAACCAATGCGGTTTATGGGCTGGCGGCCTAATCGGGCCGTATTTTTTCCAAAATGAGGCCGGTCAGGCAGTTACTGTGAATGGTGTTCACTATCGTGAAATGATAACGAACTTTTTAGGGCCCGAATTAGAAGATATGAATGTGTTTCAACAGGACGGTGCCACTTGCCAAACAGCTAACGAAACAATGGCTCTTTTGCGCGACAAATTCAATGGCCGTGTTATCTCACGTGGTGGCGATGTCAATTGGCCGCCAAGATCATGTGATTTGACACCGTTGGATTTTTTACTTTGGGGTTATTTGAAAGAAAAGGTGTACGTCGATAAGCCAGCAACAAGTCAAGAGCTAGAGGATGAGATAATTCGGCACATTAACCGCATATAACCTCAATTATGCTTCAGCGTCATCGAAAATTTGGACCATCGGATGGAGGTGTGCCGCCGAGGTCACGGCGGCCATTTCGCCGATATTTTGTTTCATACAAAATTGAACTATACCAATATTATCATAATAAAAAGAAACCAGTAATTTTCTAAATAATTTGTGTTTTATTCAAAATCAACATCGGCCCTTAAAATTTAGCCATCCTTTATGAGTGCTTTGGCGAGTTTTAGTTTGACGTTGGTAGGGAGTATAAATTAGCTCATTGACAAACCTCTAAGAGACGCATATACCTTTGACACTACACTGTCTACACTGTTTCACATAATACCGAGACTCTTACCACATGTTACACAGGAAGGTTTGAAAGGAAGGGATGGTGTTTTGAAAATGGAATGACTTTGGTTTTGTCAGGATTGAGCATGAGAGCATAGAAATTGACCTCAGATCCTCGTTTAGTTTAGCAACTCAATCTTCAATCATACCAAGAGGAAAACTGAAGTAGATTTGCATATATGTATATGAAATTTGCTATAAGACAACGCTTTAGGAAGATCATTAATTAACACTGAGAATAATAGCGGACCGAGAATAGAACCTTGAGGTACTCCATTGTAAGCATCACCAAAAGACGACAGCTTAGAATTATATAAAACAGCTTGGACACGGTTAGTAAGTTACGAGAAGATTAACTTATTAGTGGGACTACAGAAGTTAAAATGGGTGAAAATCTGACTCATCTGACTGAAGTAAAATTTAGAACTCGACCATGCACGTCCTCGAATTGAAGGCTCCAAGTAATCACAGAGTTCTCATCACCAGCACCAATCAACAATGTCTGTGTTAATCTGATCTCGAAAATCAATCAGATCCCCCATGCCCCGCCCCTCCCCCCACTCCTTAAAGGTCATTTACCAAATCGATGCTCCAGCAAAAATAAAATCTGGTTACACTTGTGACATTTTAAAATCACCACCGCCAGCGACAACATAATACCCATCATCCATAAATCACAAGGACCACCAGCCCCACACCACCATTCACCCATCAAAGGCAAATAAAATTAAACTTAAATCAACCGCCCTCTCACTCTCTCTCTCTCTCTCTCTCTCTCCTTGGATCGCGTTTAATCAGAGTCACATTTGAATTCATGCAATCTCCCTAACGCTCACCGCACGGACACATCACATATTCACATGACTCTGAGCCTGTGAGCCGACGCAGAGCCGACAAAATCGATTACACTTCTGTTTTATTCATGCCAGGAGCCTCGTTACCATAATTTTTGAAACAAAAAAAAAAATCATATATTTGAATGTATGTATATCCGCAAAATCCGAATCAAATATCCGGCAAGCGGGGGGTTGTTTCCCCTCAAATACTCCCTGCACCACCGATAGCATCCCTTACAGTGTGCATTTGAAATCAGAATTAAACGGAAAACTTTGCTTCGATATTCGTGTTTACTCGTCACTAGAGTGCATTTACACAATTCTATTCAAATCGCTAAACTTTCGAAAATAATTTCATCCTCTTTTTGGATCGTCGTTGTCGTCGTTGTCGTCGTTGTAGTCGTTGTCGTCGCTGTAGTCGTCCTTGTTGATGTCGTCGTCGATTTTCTTCGTCGTACTCTTCGATGAACCATAAAATTTCATTATATCCTCGAAGGCATCGCACAGCCAGACGAGCAGTGTGCAGAGTGGGTGACTCGGGGGCGGTTTGGTGTGCAAAGGAGTCCGAAAAGAAAGGCAAACAACGAACACACGACTCACTGACGCAAGAAGATCGTCGAAGGAGTTCGCTCCGTCTCCATCCTCCGGTGCTTGTGTGTGTGTGTGTGTGTGTGTGTGTGTGCATTTGCCAATACACCCCTGAGTGTCATTCAAACTTGACACATACTAAGCATTCGGTTCCGAAACTATCTTCAAAAGTCATCAAAGTTTCCGTCAAACAAAAAAAAAAAAAAAACAGAAAACCAGGAAAACGAACGAAACCAACGAAACGGACGGGGGAAGAGGTGAGGTGAAACTTCTTGACACAAGTCGAAGTCAAGAAATGAACTCGTGAATGGATCCACTCTAGAGCACTTCTCGATTGACTTGCCCGAGCCCCAGCGAATCACTTTAATCTTCGATCGCGATTGCCGGTGGATAAATGTCATTGGAATCCCCCTTCATATTGGATGTGGTGGATTTGGGGCGCACACATGCAACACAACAACAGCCCATCACCATCGACCGTCGTCGTCATCGATTCGTCGACACTCTAGCATCATTTGTTGTGTCGGCACTGAAATTGATTGCTTCCTGGAAGAACGAACCGATCCGATGGCCTGCCGATAAAGGTCGACGCAAGAGAGTGGAATTCCTGCAAGGAGAAAACAAAAAAAATGGGACATGAACACGAACGAGGCGAGTGAACCAGCCCACCAGCCTACCACTCCACACATGATATTGATTCCTTATTAGTTATCAGGTCGTTTTTTTTTTGCCGTCCTTTTTGTTCTCTGTCATTGGTAATCCTTTTGGATCCAACAAAGCCACGCCTGTGATGGGGGGGGGGGGGCTAACGATCAACAAGTCCCGGCTGCATGCAGACCATGGCATGTCCGCTAGAACATGAACCAGGACCGTGAGCAAACTGGGAGCTGACATTAATTTGACCTGATTCAGCAATAAAACCCCACCGCCCGGAATCAATTGCGAACGGTGGGTGGTTGGGGATGAGAATGGGAATCGCCAAAGATACCAATCAACAGAAGAAGAAGGAGCGGGAGCTTCTCTTGCATCACGTCGTCTTGCTGGAAACGCCTGGATACGACGAAAGACCGGACCGGACAGCAGGACAAACTTTGTGCCTCAAGGTATGTTCGAGAAGTTTTCGTGCTTCATTTTATTTTTTTTCGTTTTGTTTCTCTCCCTTTTTCGCCGGAATTGCCAGCAAATAAAAACACAATTAAACGGAGAACAAATTAATTATCCTTAAAGGAATTTCTCTTCGTAGTCGTGTCTGTTCCAGGATTCGTTTGTGTCTGTATTTGTACATCCTGTTTCGGTTTCGACTTCCGGGAGTGGGTGTTGTGATGGGGTTGGCCACGGTTGAAGCACTTCGTTTAAGTATGCACTTTTGGCTTCACTCCTTTGCCCTCCGTGACTGTAACTAAGACTTGTGAGTCTTCCCCTTCCCCCGTGTGTGTTTGTGAAATCCGAGTTAAAGTCTATCAATTTTGCGGTCACAAGCGGTTAGAGTGTAACAAACGGGCCACTTCCTTTTGTGTTGAAAGGATTTGTGATTTTTCTCCTCCCTCTCTCTCTCTCTCACACTCATTCTCCGTGTTGCACAATTCTTTTCTTTTTTTCCTTTCAGTTGTTGTTGCTGTTTTCCTCGTGGCCTTCATTCATTTCTCGTCTTCTGGCCTTTTGCTTGCGTCTTTTGTCTCGAATGCTTGGGCCTGGGCTCAGTGATGGCGATGCAGGTTGTTCGTGTGTGTGTCTGAGGCGAGGCTTTGCGGCTTCTGCATGGAAATTTAATGCTGCAATTGAGGGGGAGAGGAGAGCGATGGAACCTTCCATTATCCTTTCATTTTTGCCTATGCTTCGTCTTCGGAGCGGAGTGATAGCTGAATGCTGCTGCTGCAGGAGGTGGAAGTTTTAATTGGGAATTTCTTGAGAGGAAACTGTTAGCAGTAAAGTGGATAATGGTAGGATAGATCTGGGGCGGCAAGGGCACAGGGGATGAATTTGTCTTCAAAAGGATTTCTATTCGTCTGCAAGGTAGGTGGATGTGTTTGCAGGTATTTCATAATTGGACACACGAGTGAAAGACGTCTGTGGGTGTGGTTTGTGGGAGGATAAAAGACGGAGGTCGACTATGGGTGGGGAGCGGGTCGAAGTGAGAAGGAGAGAGGAGTGTTGCGACGGTTATAGAGCTATATGCATACCAAGTTCAAACTTGGAAGCCCTCTTTTGCTAGCCTTGGAAGCCGCTCATGAGGCATCACCTCACAAGGCTTTTCATGACTCGCCAAAGTAGCGGATCAAACGGAACCCTGACTCGTCAGACCATCTGGCTTCTTATGAATTGCCAGCCTTTCAAGCTCCCCTTTGACTCGCCAAGCCAGCAGGCATACAACCACCCCTTTGACTTGCCAGCTTAGCAGACTTCCCTTTGCCTCGCCAGTCTATCGGGCTTCCCTTTGATTCTCCAACCCAGCAGGTTCCCCTTTGACTCGCCAGACCAGCAGCCTACCCTTTGCCTTGCCAGTCTAGTAGGCATCCCTTTGACTCACCCGCCCTGCCAGTACTCCTTCGACTCGCCAGTCTAGCAGGTTCCGCTTTGACTCGCCAACCCAACAGGCTCCGCATTGACTCGCCAGTCTAGCAGGCTCCGCTTTGACTCACCCGCCTTGCAAGCACCCCTTTGCCTCGCCAGTCTAGTAGGCTTCCCTTTGACTCGCCCGCCTTACCAGTACCCCTTCGACTCGCCAGTCTAGCAGGCTTCCCTTTGACTCGCCAACCCAACAGGCTCCGCATTGACTCGCCAGTCTAGCAGGCTCCGCTTTGACCTTGCCAGCACTCCTTTGACTCGCTAGTCCAGCAGGCTTCCCTTTGACTCGCCAGACCAGCAGGCGTCGTGCCACTTGCACAAAAGCACAATAATTTCGTGCGTTGTTCACTTCGTTTCTGCCAGTCACAGGATCTATCGTCGCCACTGTCTTCTCTGCCGCCTCTGCGGCACATCAGTTTTTCCTCCGTCGCCTGCTGACGCATTCCTACGAAGATGACGAGCTTCCTCGTCAACAACCTCGCCACTCGCGACAGCAGTTCTCCGCCGAAAAATGCCCCATTGCTTCCATCAATCTCCCGACCATGTCGCATCGATTGCGTTCGCCCCACAAAAAGTCACTACCCCCACCGGACCGGAATAGCTACAGTGCCACGTACGCAATGCCATGTAAATGGCTCCTGTCCGCTGTTTTGCCCTCAATTGCAGGCTTCCTTACAAATCATCGGTTATTGAGTGTTGGCTCGGGGACATCCATCTCCCCAGCGTGTCCCGAGCTCTTGGAATCAGTCAATTTAACCGAACACATTGATGCCATCTGGCCTGATTCACTTGCGCTCTCTCATGCCGGGCAGTCCCACCCGTCTAGTCGGACGGAATCTGCAGTCTCGCACTCACACACACGCCCGAGTGGACGAGCGAACGAGGCAGCAACTCCCGAGCAACGAGCAACAGCCACCATCGAAGGCAAGGGCCGGCCCTGCCGAGTGCCCAGCAAATATTGACTGACACCAGGGCTGTCAGGATGAAATTGATGAAATTACCATGGAGATGGCTTGTAGTCATTTATTAAAACAAAATTGTTATATCATCGTCCTGCTGGCCGTGCATTACCGGGCCGAAGTACTTGTGTGGCGCTGCCGACAGCAGTGCCGGCTCGGTGCTGGACGCTGGGTTACGACGGCTCCTTGGAATCAAGGACAGCGACTTTGATTATCCACTCACGAGATGGATGATTAAATTCGCTCCCTGCGCCCGTTCGGGGGGTCGGAGCTGGAGCTGCAGAATCGATAAGAAAAAGACACAGAGGCACTAAACCAGAAAGAGATACCTCCATAAATCCGCATAAGGGATATGCTGTCTGCCCGCCGAGGGATATCTGGAAGCCGACGACAGTGTGTGCACACATAAAAGGCCCGCCGGAATACATTCACAGGCAGGCTCCGTCGAACTAATGGATTGTTCCCCGAGCAAATGAGCGTGGGCCGGCCGGGAGGAGTGGAGGCGATGGTATCGAGTCTTGGGAATTTTATTACGATGCCTGTCTACACAATGGATTACGGATAATTGGAAGTAATCAGTGGCGAATTTATGGAGTGAATAGAGCCGTTCCCCTAAACTGATGGAGCCGAATTTGTGTATGCACTGGGACCGGGGACTATCTGTCTTATCGATGGATTGGATACGCATCTAGGTACACCACGGCAGTCGTGTCGGTGGTCGGTTTATCGAGCGGTTAATGCGAACTGGCTGGCGGGTTGTGGTTTTGATTTTGGGCGAAGTGGCGCGGCGCTCTGCTGCCGTGGCGTTGTGCCGAAAATGGTGTTGAAAGGATGTCGAAGTGAAATATTGAGTGTGGATTGGATTAGGTTGGCTTTGCTGTAATGCCGTTAGGTAGCTTGTCCGCCCTCCACGGCGCGGCGGTTGAAGGGAAATGATTTGACAAATATCTGGGTGGTCAGTTGATTGATCTTGATTGTCGATTCGGGCGTTGGTGTCCTTTTTTGGTTGAAGCTTGAGTTACAAATGAATTTCATCGAGCGTTGGGGAGGAGGTTGAACAGCAGGGGAGGAACTCACCGGTATTCTAGTGGACCCTGGGCAGTCTTATTGGATTGATGGGATGCCGCACGTGTTTCTGAGGCGGAATGAATGCATTTTGGCCAGCAGCTTGGAGGGTGTTGGATGGAGCGGATGCATTAAATAACAAAAGGACATATCTGAGTCCCTCAGGAAACATGATGAAGCACTGGCAGGACCTTGATGTGCACTTGTAATCAAATCTTTGAAGCGTGCCGTGTCGCCAAATAGAAGCAAGACCAACGATTTAAGAGCCGAAAAGTGCCCGAGATTAACGCCTTTTGTCTGAGACGCAAATGCGGAGGTATCTCGAAGCACGCCTTTTGAGAGGCTTTTGAGAGTCGTAAAAGGGCGTTTGAAAGATCAAAAAAAAACATCATGTAGGATGAGGAGCAAGCAGGAATTGAATTAGCAATGGCCTAATTGCCGATCAAGCCAGAAAACTTAGACCGACCTACAATGACTTATGTAGAAGCTGCATGGATGACGAGGTGGAGGAAACTGTGGTACACTACCTCGTTACCTGCCCCGCCCTTGCAGTGGCAGAAAACTACTAAGTAGTCATTCCTTCAACAAAGGATATTCTAAAATATCTCAAAATGTAGGAGCAGCGTGCAATTAATATTTTTAATCCGGCTCGAAGGACCAATAAAATTAATTAGAAGCAATATCTCGTCTTCCCTGATTAATGCAGACTTTGGAGATGTTTCTTGGTCGGTAAATGGCGAGCAGTACCACTCTTTCGTAAGACCAACAACATTTCTTACATAGAAGGTATTGAATGGAGTCACCCATGCCCATGATGTACACCTTCTAGCCGCTCGGGTCTGTCAAAATGTCGTTCGTTATGGAATTTATCTTTGACGATGCATTTGGCCGCGGTCGTATTATATACCTCTGCTAAATGTATTTAAGGAAATAAACGGCGAGGACCTGGCCTGGGCACAGAGCGCAAATTTGTAACGCTCCCAACCGGGATGCCAGTAAAACGACTTCTATTAATGTTCAGCTCAATACGGGCATACAGGCTTTGTGACCGTTGTGACCGCCAATGCATGCAGCGAAGTTCCTAGCGAAGAGTATGCATACCGACCACGAACAGTCCTGCGGTTTTGTGGACGGCTAACAGCCTGGCAACGTAGAAATGGTGAATGAGCCATCGTAGCAACGGACTGCGACGACATGGTTGCAAAAAAGATCGCACGATTTGCGAGTGTGCTTCTAGACTGTGAGATCACTCCGCAATCTTCGGACCGCTCATCAACTGGAAATAATCCGCATAGAGCGGATATTACTGTGATACAGGAAATGCGCCGGATAGGACCGACAATGAAGAGGAGACGCGGATTCGTTGTGCGAAGCTGTCGAAGGACATCGACTTTGAACCGAGAAGTAATGGCCTACTTGGGATCATAATTGACGGCAGATTCCACCACATCAGACTCACATGTGCACACGCACCTACCGATGAGGCTTAAGACTCTATCAAAGGGGAACGATGTCAAAATCGTTCTCGGAGACTTAAATGTCAAAATCGGGAGCACATCTTTTGGCACAGCACGTAATATAGTATAATAAGGTATCCTCGCAATAGAATCCACTCAGCATCCTATCCATCTCCGGACAGTCGATCTGCCAACCAAGTCAAAGCTGCACGATTCAGAGCTCGACTATTAAAAGTCAGAGAGCTGCTCCACCCAACTAAGAGGAGTCTTCACATTGGACGCCTGATTTGTCAGAGCCTAGAATGAGCAGCTAAGCGAAACATTCGCCTGCACGCTTAAGTTAAATACGCCAACTCATTCCTTCTTAGCCACCCTAGAGGTACATAGCGATAACATTAGGGTACTTGCCACCACAAAGATGAAACTTATGCCATGTAACCAACGAGACTTATCGAAACCCACTGCAACGAAAAATAAGGCCAGTTCAGTGTTCTGAGTCGGATTGGAAAAGGGAAGGACAATAAACCAAAAAGACGAACAGGAAAAAAAGAAAAAAGCCTTATGCCTTTAATGTGTAGCCAGTGAAAAGACTACATTCAGGCCAAACGCGCTCGGCTAGCCTTGCCACTTTACCGTGCGCCCAACGTTACCGTCAATGGCACCAGCTATTGTCCAATGATTTCCATTCGATTTCGAACGAGCTGGACCTGGTCGACATGTGGTTCCAGCAAGTCGGCATTACATGCCACACAGCACGCTACTCGGTGCACCAATTGAGAAATGTGTTCGATGAGCAATTTATTTATAATTTTAGACCGCAGCTAGAGCGCGCGATATGGGACCACGTCGAATCACTCATCTATGCCGATAAGACAGCGTCAAGTCCAGCCTTTTACGTGTCATTAGCGAGATACCACCCAATAACTAAATCTACGATTCCCGTCGCTTCCGTCGCAAAAAAAGGAAACCCACGCGTCCTGATTTAAAATGCACCTTAAAACCATGTGGCGTATACTTAACCAATTTTTGATGAATTTTCAACGAAACGAAACGTAGTATAGTCTTAGGCGCTCGTTAAATTGAGTCTAAGGTGTTGCAAAGTGGTTGGCTGACGTGGCACAGGGAGTAGGTGCGGCTACTCCTGTACCGGGTCCCGAAACAATTCCATTCAAGGCTCTCGTCTTGTCAATCCTCATCACAATTCAGCACTTTGCTGCATTGGCTCAGCATTGCATTAAAGTTCTATATTTCTTGGCTCTCTTCTAGTGAATCAGTGACAGCGCACTGCAGTGTGTGACACTCTCATCATTGAAGGAAAAAAATGATTGCACCATGCACCATCTATTCCCCCCGACAACCACTGAATAGCGTTGTCTCTCATATCTCATGGATTATATCCTTTTATCTGTCCATTGTCAAGCGCAGAAAAAAGGAAATACCAATTCCCCCACGATGTGTTCCTCACCTCAGGGCAACAATTTCCAATTTACTGTTCGACTTCGAGTCCGACATCGACCCGTCCACTGTGGACGGTCCCTGCAATGAGCCGTTAATGGAGCAACCAACAGTCGTCTAATGGGTTTTGCCGTGTATCCAGTGTACACGATCTGACCGTGACCTGAAGTGAAACTAATGGCAAAACGGTCACCGTCAGTATGAGACCTGCTTCCTTGAGTGGTGTGTAATTGCGATCGCATCCTGGGAAGAAACGAAATCGAACTGACAATGGCAGGTGTTCGGTTTGTCGCCTTGATTCCCCGAATTGTGCGGCTTTTGTCCATCCGGTCATGACTGTGAGTTGGAGGTGGGGAGCGCACCAATTCAATTCCGAACGATTGCATCAAAGGAAGGAAGTTGTCCAAGAAATCATCGCTGAGTGACAGGGAAGGAAGGGCTTCCACGAATCAAATTGAAGGTGGAACTGCCTTTTCGTGTGTCAATTCATTGAAATCGTCTCGAACACAGTCTGATGCCGATTCCAGAGGATGATTTTGTATGCATTTGTTTTTTTGTTGTCAACAAAAATGCCGAACAAATCCAAAAATGTACACAACTTTGATTTGAGTTGATAAATCTATGCCTGCCATTTACCTTATGCCGATAATTTTGTGTAAATGTTGACCACGACTATGTTTTTAGTGGTCCATGGCGAGAGTTTTGAGGCACTTTTTCGAGCACATCGGCTAGTAGCACGTGTAGTGTTGTCTGCTGAGGCTCCAATCGACGGTGGCTTATCGGCATAGACGAGTGATTTGACGTGGCCCCATGAAGTATAGTCTGAATGCGTCTAGTTGGCTAATATCATATCACGAGATATAACTTGCTCACCGAACACATTTCTCAATTGGTCCAGCGAGTCGCGTGCTGTGTGGAACGTAGCGTCGTCTTTCTGGAACCACAGGTGGAGCCCTAAATGGAAATGCACGTGATTGGCAGAACACAGCGAGCCGTCAATGTGGCATTTGCTGGCATTGAGACGAAAGCGGCTGGGTCTGGCGGTGAATGAGCGCAAAACGAGTCTTGGACGGAGCGTCACAATGGCCAGCTATAACTTTGATGCGGCTTAGAACTTCGTTTACTTCGGCTCGGCAGTAAACACCATCAATACCGAGATCAAACGCAGAATAACTCTTGCCAACTGCCAATTGCCCAGGAGGCAATTGAGTAATAGACCCGTCTCTACAAGGACCAAGCTGACCATCATCCCATCACAGGCGCAGAAGCATGGACAGAAGAAATCTTCGAGCGTCTTCGAGAGAAAAGTCCTGTTTGCGTGAAGATTCGATCACGAAATGTGAGCCTTGCGTCTACTCATGGATGCCACCACTCATCTCCGGCCTGAAGAGTATTCGACTCCGCACCAGACAACGCAACAGAGGTGGCGCGCTCCCTGGTGGAGAAGGACCTCCACGCACCTGAGCGTGCGAAATCGAAGTCACCTAGCCGGATGTCGCTCTCGTTGGAGAGACTTGTTGTTTGAGGACCAGCTCCACTTCGGCGAATAGGGCCAAATAACACGCTACAATTCTTGCAAAATTTTCACGAAAAAAAAAATGTTTAGCGTGTCCTTCAAATGACGAACCAACTTAACCTCAGACGGTGATAACAGCTCGCGCGTGTAAACGCGGTGCCAGTAGGAGCTCTCAGTTTCGAGCCACCGTCTAAATGCTTGCAATGAGTGACTTTAAAACTGACTGAAAATCGTCCCCCTTGACCTCTAGCACAACAAATGTCCACGCATTCGATGTACACACATGGCCACATTAAGTTTCCCGGCCAGTTGAAAGCACTCAATCCCCCGCTGAGCTTCCCCCGTTGCGACCGCATTCATCACCTCAAATAGCATTATCCGCACCAGGGACCAAAACACAGACAACCTCAACCGACCGACATCGACACCCACAGACGTATTCAATTCACAAAGTTCCATCGAATCGAATAAAGTTTTTCCTCGAACACGCTGCCTGATGAGAGGAGTTGCATTTGAAGTATGCTTTCGCCTGTCAGCCTCATTCAAACGAATTCATTGTGTTGTCCATAATTCGTCGTCCAACACAAGCAGAGCCACGCGTGCACGTGGAGTCCAGTCGACACAGACGTGCGTCCGACATGCGCTACAGTCTCACATTACATACATCGTGGCACCCAGTGATTCTAGTGACATCGTGACTACGGCTTCGAACAAAAAATAGACCGATGATGTGAGCTGATTGCATTGAGTCGAAATTGCGGTTGAGCACAAGGACGTCCATTTGAAGGATCCACAAAACAATTCAAGGCGGCGCCGAGGGAGGCCAGACTTGGGCGGCCTCCTGGCATGCCTCGTATCACATCGTTTGATTGAATTAATTGATTGATCAATTAATTAGATTCGACGAGTTGTTGCGCCGACCGAGCAACGCGACGGTCCGATATTGAGTTTGATTCGAGATTGCTTTTATGACTCGTTAACGGATAAGTCATTAACGTTAACTGTGAGGCTTAAGTCATTACTCTGTGGGGATGGACCGGGCGACGGGGGAGGTAGGACATGAGAGAGAAAAGTTCTCCGCTGTTTATCATTTGCCATGGACACGTGATTGCGTGTGTTTTGTGCCGTCTTGGATGCGTCCTTGGAGACGGTCTTTGATTTAATTACATTTGGACGTGGACAACTTGTTTGCGGTTTTTGGGGGCGGATTAGGGAAGGACATGTCATCATATTTCTGTGATCGGAGTGACGGTCAAACACAGAAGTCACAAGTGGCTCTAGTTTGGTGGTGTGACAACTGAGAGATGAACCTTGACAGGGACGTGACGCAGTTTCTGTGTCATGGTGCAGTCTCTGTTCCGTGACGTAGTCGCTGTGACGCTGAGAGGTTCCATGGTTATTGCGACGTGATGCGACGTTGTTGCGTGACGCTATAGTGTAGCGAGATCCGCTCCCCGTGAAGTGTCGTGACGCTGGGCTGAGATTCGGCTGGTGGGACGTGAAGCCACAGCTGTGGCCTCACTATTACTGTGACGTGATGTGACTCTAGCTCTGTGTCCTGTTTGTGGCGTGAAATTGTCGCCGTGACGTGACCCCATCTCTGTAACGTGACATTGCTTCAGTTGCACGAAGCTATCTCCGTAAAGTGGTGACGTCTCGGTGATGTGACACCGCTGCCATTGCGTGACTCCGTTGCTGTTGCGTGACGCTGTCTCCGTAAAGTGATGATGTGACGCGACGCTAACTCTGTGTGACGCCATCTCTGTAACTTGACAGCTCTACCATAGCGTGACTCCGTAACGTGATTATGTGACGCGACGCTAACTCCGTGTGACGCCATCTCTGTAAAGTGACATCGCTCCTGTTGCATGGAGCTATCTCCGTAACGTGACGCTAACGCTGCGTGACGCCATCTCTGTAAAGTGACATCGCTGCCATTGCGTGACTCCGTTGCTGTTGCGTGACGCTATCTCCGTAACGTGATGATGTGACGCGACGCTAACTCTGTGTGACGCCATCTCTGTAAAGTGACATCGCTGCCATTGCGTGACTCCGTTGCTGATGGCGTCTCTGCGACTTGATGGCGTTTATCTCTCTCTTTTTCGTGATGCAGTCTCTCTGACTTACCGCTGTCTCTGTAACATAACGCCATCCTTATGCAGTTCCAGCCACGTGACGCCGTGCTGTTATGTGACGTGATATAGTCCCTGTGACGTGACGCGATGGTAAAGGGTGCGACGCAACACCTTGCCGTGGCATGTCGTGATTGTTGCAACGTGACACCGCACTGTATCGCACCTACAGGGCCACAACGTCGACTGTAGGGCATGGCGCTGTCTAGGCGCCTTCATGTAAAATCGGAGTCGCCACATAACACAGAAAACAGAGACGAACACCGAGATCCGTGGAAAATCCCTCAAATGTGCTGAAGCATCCATTGCCCTGACAGCTGATGCCTTGTGTTTGCTCCTCCCCCCCCCCCCTTTCCTGTCATTTCTAGACGTCTAAATCCAATCTCACAACAAGATGCACTCGCTTGCCATGCTCTGGCAAAGCAAACACCATAGCAACAGCATCATCAGCTCGCAGTCGTAGTCCTTTTTTGATTGAATTAATTCTGTTTCAATTCATAGTCCTCCTCCATGCACCGCGCAACCAAACAAGTCCTCTTGAGCAGTCTCAAGGCTTACTTATCACCATCGCCATGCTCAGCGTGAACGCGCAACACACACGCAAGCAATTGCATTCAGCCGTCGTCTCTAAAGTGCACAAGATCCGTGACAGCAACAGCAATCCGCACAGGGACTCAACTTATTAGTATGCAAGCCCACCCCGTGCCGGTGCCTCTCTCCGCTTTGCGTGTCGCTTTTATTTTCTCAGTCCTCACCTTAAATTGCACACACACTCGCGCTAGCGTACACGCACACACACATGCGGCGACAGTCGCAATAAACACACGAGCATGCATAATGTCTTCGGCAAATATACAATCCTTGTACGCGCGATGAATCCTCTATCCTGGCGAAGCGATCCACGGTAGCGACTTTGACTTGGTTCCTTGAGGTTTCAGGTACACACATGGAGTGGGAGGTGGGCATAGGTGCTCCTTGAAATTGAATGCACTTTCATCCCGCAAGGATACCCGCCCCGCAACGACGATGCAGATTTGCACAAGTGGTCTTCTAGCAGTCGAAGGATGCTGCCAGCGTTTAGGTTTAAGACACATCAAGTGCCATTGTCTGCAGAGTTATGTCGTCCTGGTTTCGTCGTCCTGCCACTGCTGTGGAATGGGGCCCACGAGGTCCACCTATGAGCAGCGGTGAATCAATAAAAAAAAATCTACATAACCGCTGTGTGACACAGATTTTTCGTTCGAAGCCCCAAACTTGTCGGCTCCCATGCAAACGACCCGCACTGTGAATGAGGCAGTGGCAGCAACAGCAGCAGCTGTAGAGCCCCCGAATCCTCTTCTTTTTTTTTTTTTGCCTGAACGTCAACATCAACATTTTTGACGTTGACACAGCTCGCACAGCGGCAGTGTTTGTGCGAGAGTGGGCCTCGAATGGTGGCTGTCGACGACGATGACGACGACCGTGGAGTGCAACGAGCACGCTTGTCCTTGTGCCGCATGCATCTCAAAGGGTGGGGGTACGTGAGGTACAAGAGAGGAGAGTCATTCAATGCTGCTGCGGCTGCTGCCGCTGCTGCTGCTGCTCTCGTCGTCTCAGTTGTATCATCGTCTCTGCGTCATTGACAATAGCGAACTGGTGGATGGTTGGATGGATGGATGGATGGATGGATGGCGGTGGCGGCGGCGGCTTTTGCGTCCGTCGATGGCGTTTAGAAGCCATCAAGAGACACAAGTGTCTAGGCGCAAGCACAAGCAGAAGCACCGTCGACTTGTTGACCCAAAAAATGATTCTCAGTTCATAACTGAGCACTCGATGAACTAAACGCCTGAACAGAATGCGCAACGGCGAGTGCTTGTTGTTATTTTTTCCGCCCCAATTTTGTCTCCCACCCTCGCGCACACCGACGACGATCAGTGACACTCCGAGGCTGGGCATCTATCCATCCAGCGCTTGCAGTTGTGTCTTTAACGACGACGACGACGACGACGAGGAGGACGACGATGATGTTGGTGTGGGATGGAGGCAAACATTAAACTCCCATCTCGCAACCGCCAAGGACACAGCATGGCTCAACCCCCCATCGCAGTAGCGCCACCGCGTGCCTTGACTGAAATTGAAATTCATAACATGTCGGGCGCGTTTTCAGCACTTTAGTGCCGGGATCTCGTCGTGCTCACCCGCTGGCACATGTGTGTGCCGCGGCGCAGCCGACTGTTTAGGATGAGCCGGGGCATCGGGTCCCATTCAATCAGAGTCACAAAAATTCAGACCGACCCTCCTTGCTGGTGATCCTTCCCGACAGAGATTTCGTCAGCCTGTCGGCCGCATTTGCATACGCATCGTCGCTCACTGACATTCACAAGCCACCGGGAGAGAGATGTGTCGTCTTGAGATGCTTCAGTGTTATGTTAATACTCGTATCCACCTCAGTGGCATTCCATCAAAAGCATCCATCCGTCCCTGACGTAACGTCGTGCCAGTGTGAGCGGCGAGGGGGGGTGCTAGCAATTATCCCATGAGACTTCTGCACAGAGCCG
Source organism: Eristalis pertinax (assembly GCA_907269125.1). Classification (NCBI taxonomy): domain Eukaryota; kingdom Metazoa; phylum Arthropoda; class Insecta; order Diptera; family Syrphidae; genus Eristalis; species Eristalis pertinax. The sequence continues at coordinate 15,184,301 of OU026147.1, forward strand.
CCACATGAAAGTCATAACAATTTGACGAGGGGGTATTCAGAAGTGAACGTGTACGAGATTTCCTTATGCATGCTCAACTCATTTGAATGTGGGTTCCCGCATAATCATCCGCGGGACATTCTTAAGGACGTTCATTCAAATTCCTCACGTCGCGCGTCGTCGGCGCAAACAGAAATGAGAAAAAAAATCACGAAAAACTGCTTCAGAAAGAGTTCGTCGTCAAATCAAATCTGACACGACTGTCGGACGGGTTCTTTAAGGTGTGTCTCAAAGGAAGGCACTCACAGGGAGGGGGGCAGTGATTTCTTGATGGGAATCCAAGGTGATTTGTTGGTATTTCTGGGTTTCACTTTAGAGGCATTGCTTGCGGAGCAAGTAAATGTCAGGCCGGCTCATACATCCCTTCGATGAGAGCCACCCTCAGCCACAAACAAGCCCAAAAAGGAGCAATGACATCTGCAGCTAACTCATTTCTGAAGAGGTAATGTTGCCAACTCAATCGTCTTCCCATAAACCGCATCCTTTTTCACCTAAACGTCATTTTTGTCGGACCGACAGTCGGACCCTAAGTTGGATCGCGTGGCAACAACGAGATGAATCTTTACCGGGACGTGACGTAGTTTTCTGATGTCGTGTCTATTTCGTGACGTCGCTGACTCTGATAGGTGCCTGTGGTTGCTGTGACGTGATGCGACGTTGTTGCGTGACCGGTCGCTGCTGTGGCGAGACCCGTTTCCTGTGAAGTGTTGTTGCGCTGTGCTGAGATTCGGCTGATGGGACGTGACGCAACAGCTATGGCTCACTATTACTGTGACGTGATGTGACTCTAGCTCTGTGTCCTGTTTGTGGCGTGAAATTGTCGCCGTGACGTGACCCCATCTCTGTAACGTGACATTGCTTCAGTTGCACGAAGCTATCTCCGTAAAGTGGTGACGTCTCTGTGATGTGACACAGCTGCCATTGCGTGACTCCGTTGCTGTTGCGTGACGCTGTCTCCGTAAAGTGATGATGTGACGCGACGCTAACTCTGTGTGACGCCATCTCTGTAACTTGACAGCTCTACCATTGCGTGACTCCGTAACGTGATTATGTGACGCGACGCTAACTCCGTGTGACGCCATCTCTGTAAAGTGACATCGCTCCTGTTGCATGGAGGTATCTCCGTAACGTGACGCTAACGCTCCGTGACGCCATCTCTGTAAAGTGACATCGCTGCCATTGCGTGACTCCGTTGCTGTTGCGTGACGCTGTCTCCGTGACGTGATGATGTGACGTGACGCTAACTCTGTGTGTCGCCATCTCTGTAAAGTGACATCGCTGCCATTGCGTGACTCCGTTGCTGTTCGTGACGCTGTCTCCGTAACGTGATGATGTGACGCGACGCTAACTCTGTGTGACGCCATCTCTGTAACTTGACAGCTCTACCATTGCGTGACTCCGTAACGTGATTATGTGACGCGACGCTAACTTTGTGCGACGCCGTCTCTGTAACGTGACACTGCTACCATTGCGTAACTCCGCTGCTGTTGTGTGACACTGTCTCTGTGAGATGACGCCGCCTTAAGAGGAGATCGGCTCTCCGTGACGTGACGCCATCTCTGTAACGTGTTATCACTCCTGTTGCATGCAGCTATCGCCGTAAAGTGGTGATGTCTCTGTGACGTGATGCTAACTCTGTGTGTAGCCATCTCTGTAACGTGACACCTCTGCCATTGCGTGGCTCCGTTGCTGTTGCGTGACGCTATCTCCGTAACGTGATGATGTGACGTGACGCTAACTCTGTGTGTCGCCACCTGTGTAAAGTCACGTCGCTGCCAATGCGTGACTGACGCTGCCTCTGTGAAATGACGGTTCCCTAAGGGGTGATCCAGTTTCTGTGACGTGACGCCAACAACTACGTGACGATGCGCCATCTCTGTAAAATCGCTTCTATTGTCTGTCACCGCTGCTGTTGCGTGATGCCATCTCTGGGCCGCGACGTCGCTTTGGTGCCGTGACTCTGTATAGTGAATAGTGATGTGATGCGAGCTTGAGCTTGGTGCGTGGCGCCACGTCGTGCCAAGCCCTGATCCTTATGAAGCGACGTTGCGCGGAGACACAGACATTTTGACGTGACATAGTGATCCAGTCTACGTGGTGTAATGCTGCTGCGTGCTGTTTTGTGACTTGATTTAAAGGACTGTACGCAGTCCCTTTGCTACGTGACGCCGCCGCGCGTGAGCGCGTAATCGATTGCATGGGATTCTCCAAACTCAGATCCGCTCTTCGCGATACTGCCCCCTTTCTCGTTTCCTTGAATGCCAGTGTGTCCTGGTACACCCAACATAGGGACACCGTGTTCCCCGAGGACAACCCGCTGACGCTCTGTCCTCACAACCTGACAAGTTTCGATGTCAAGATGTCCAATGCTATGGCTTCCATTGCCGCTTGGCTGTCGGGGAATATAGCGATCGTTTGGTGGTTATGTTGCCAGCTCTCAGCGCGAGTGCGGCTTCAAGTATATCAGCCACTTCTGCAGTCGTCTCTTAGTGACGGGGATTTTTTTTTCCGAATTGGTCACAGAAGACACAGAGCCGTCGATGTACAAGGAGAATTCCCCTTCTACCGCTACCAGTTGCTCATCGCATAGTTTCCGGTCTGGGAAACGAAGGTGGAAGGTCTTTTCCGAAGCTATTGTTGATGGCAGGTGGGGCAAATGCAATGTCACACAGTCAAAGTGGTCGCCTTTAGTGTGGATTTGGCATACGATAGACTCCACTCGTTGGACATGCTTTCCTCCGACCATGTCCGACAGATGAGCTGGTGCCTGTGATCTATCAGACCATCTCCAGCTGCCTTAAGGATTTCAGCGGCTTTGTTCGGCTTCAGTCTTGATATTGCCAACGTGACCTTGTCTCGGTCGGGGGGACAGACTCATCGTCCAGATTGAGTGGAATATTCCCAACATTTCCCTCTCTTCACTCAGTGTCGGCCCACTCCTCAATAGGACACCCCCACCTTCGTCTAGGCTGTGTTTCTTGGCAGCGTTCAAAGCCGATTTGTATTTTCTTTCTGCCTGCTTCCACCATGAAGTCTGACCGTGGTCCAAAATACGCCTAAAATGTGACAGCATTCATTCTCTGCCTTCCATCAGAATTTGAAAGATGCGACATCGAATGCGCGTTGCATTCAAAGACAGAAATTCCTCCTTAATCCGACTGACAACAAAGTTCAGTTCAGGCCCATGACGACTGGCCGCTGGCAGGAACGGGGGTATTTTTAGATCGGTCCGCTGCCAAACGTCAGTCCATCGATTTATGTCGAACAAATGTTTATTTTGTCGTGTGGCGTGGAGTCATTTCTGTTCTCATTCCGCAGCAGATATTTGCCACGGAAATTGCGTACAAACATGACAACGTCTGCCATTCCCAGAACTAGGCCACAAGAGGATTTGCTCACCGCGAGGAAGTGCATCTGCTGTTGAGGTTTACGTCCATGACACCAGCTCTCGAAAGTTTCACCCAAGATCCATTCATCATGTCATCCATTCATCAGTCTCCGTTTTTTTTTTTCGTAAGAAAGGGAAACTTAAACAGCCCAAGACATCGTCGTCGCAATGAATCAATTCTTGGAAGATTCAATTTCCATCCAACCAAACAGCCAACCAATCATCATCCCCCACAATCAACGATCCACGTTCCCCCCCGTCCCCCATACCCCGCCATCGCTTCGGCAAATACAATTGCAGCACGTTAGTCTGGTTGTGCAAGCAACCGTGCATATTCTCGCCTCTAAGCAGCTCATATTCCATCCCAGAATACCGTTATTGAAATATTCATCTTCACCGTCACTTGTGCCATTGTCTTTGGGTGCAGCAGCAGCAGCACAGCAGCAGCAGAATTCCGATATGAAAAGGCATCTCATATCCTTTCGTTCACTTACGTCGGTGTTTTCATTTCTTATTCTCTCGTCAAACACGACGAACTGGAGCGTCACTTCAATTTATCGAGATTCCAATCGAATGCACTTTTCAGCACTTTCCATCAAAGAATGCTCCAGTCATCTTTGCTCCTCCTGCCGGGAGTGGGTGGCTGATGGGTGGTCGTGTGTACACGGCGAGTGGGTGTGCTGCGCAAAATTGCGTTACCTTTTGTTAGCAGAGCAATCTGAAGTAATCTCGTCAGAGGGGATATTAATGGATGATGATGTTTCAAAGGCGTCTCTCTGCGACTCTCTGAAGTGGTGATGTAAAGTGACACACACACACTTCGAAGGAGTGTCGTTCATCGTTCATCGCATGATAATGAACAATCAGCATCACATTTGTCGGCAGTGGAAGATGTGTGCCGGCCTGCCTTCAATTAAATTCTCACCAACACAAGGCGTTCATTAGACGACACAGAGAGAGAGAGATTGCGGCTCCTTTCGGATGGATATTCATCCGATATTTAAGGCAAACGATATGCCATCGCCTGCAATTACCTCGCATGTGCATCCAGCAATCATACTGGACGCACCCGGACGATGGAGTGTGGCCAGAAGGGAACTGTGTGGCTTTTGCTTGGCAACAACGCCGACATCAACTCTCTGCACAGATGCCAGCTTTAGCCTTGGAGTGGGTTCAAGTTCAACTGTCGCCTTCTCGTTTCTTCGTCGTCTCGACCATAAATTCCATTCTTTCTGGCCACCCTCCCATCCATTCTTGCCAGAGGAAAGAAATATGCAATCTGAAAGTCGGGACATTCTCAAGGGGTCAGTCAGGATCATAGTGGCCAGCATTCTTGGGAGGTTTCCAAAAAAAAAAAAGAATTCTTCCAATTTCATCAACGGCCTCCAGACGGGGAGGGCGACCTCTAACCTTCACCAGCAACTCGTGTGCGAATGCCATCATTCTCTGTGCGTGTGGGTGTGTGTGGTCGATCTTATCGATTCGTTTCCAGGCCACTTGCACCCACAACCGTTGCAGAAGACCCCATCATCGCTTGTCGTGGCGCATCCCAAAGCACCCCCTGACGAGCTCCATAGAACCGCCAAGAGTGAGCAAAAACTCCAGCCACTTCCGCGAGCAACCGCGGATAGCGTCTCATTAAATTCGCCCACCCAGCCGTTCATTTGCCTTTTCAATGAAGCAAAACAATTAAACCACTTAAGTTCATAAATAGAACAGAGTACAGACACTCGCCCGCCAGCCAGGCGGAGCCACCCACACGTTCAGGACTGACGCTTGCGGCGTGTTGACTTTGAAATCAGAAATGCAGTGACGAGAAAAACTACCCCGCCAGCACAGTGTGCTAATTAGACATGCCAGCTCAAGGGAGTAGCCTTGAGCGCATAAACAAGATCGTTAACCAGACGCGCGCGTCGTGCGGGACCGGATTAATTGGGCACAAAACCGATTTCTCCAAATTACACACGTAAGACGTGCCGACGATGAGCGAGCTCCCAATCTAAACCCCCTCCCTCTCCCCCTTCCACACCGTTCACCACCCATGGCAATTTAGTAGAATCGTCGTTCGCAGCTAAGACGACGATAACATTTTGTGAGCCTTGAGGCGATAAATTAAGCGGACGCCGCGCAGCGCCTGAGCTTCGCAAACACTGACACAACCGACTGTTGTTCGGAAAAATTATTCCCGAGCTCATTGGAGACTCCTGTTCCTGGCCCCTTTGCAGATGGTCTCTCCGGCAGGAGGATCAAACGTATGCTTCGCTGCTGTTGGTGCAGCGAGCAACTCCCTCGGCACCAGGGTCCGGTTGCAGAAGCAGTAAATAACGCTGCGTTCGGTGGGAAATAATTCTTCCCGCCAGCCCGTGTGACTGCCTGTGTGTGTGTGTGTGGCTGTATTTGGCTGTGTGTTCCAGCTTGTGATTGTGAAGTGTAATCCTTCTTGTTGAACAGCGAAAAATAAATTTGCCGGCACACACAAGCCCGCACAACTCTTCTGGTGTCTGCTGCTGGTGGTGTTCCTCGCCAGCTCTTCCTTCATTCCGTCATCGGTTCCTTTTGCGTATTCATCGTGGATGACTCCTTAATCCGCGCGTTTTTTTTTTGCTTTTCTTTGGACTTAATGTGTCGTGGGGTGTTGTGCGGCATGCTGAGCTGGGGGTACAGCACACAGAGAGATTACCGCCTCACCCCCTAAATTCAGCTTCACTCGCTTCGATGGCCTATCCTCGGTGGCTTGGTGCGGCTGTGGCTGGTGGTTGGTGGTTGGTGGCTGCGGTTAAAAGGGTCTTGGGATTTTTCTAAAATGCTGTCGGTGGAGATAAATCAATCGACGATGAGAATAAATCGTCTCAAAGACGGGCTGAGGGAGGGACGCCGATACATGAGTTAAATCGAGCATTTTTGACTTGGGGAGCTTTTTAGCTGCGACTGAAGGAGAAGAGAAGGATTTTTCGACACAAACTGCTCGTCGTTTTTCCTGATGGCGTCATTCCAGTCGCAGTTGATTCATTTAGACTCGATTTTTTCCAAAAGGCCTTTTTTGACAGGCGTAACTGGCACCACGATCCCGTGTCATTCTTATTCAGTAATGTTGGGCAAATCATCGTGGACGGACTCACGCCTCAACAACGCTGCATTAGCGTTCTGTGAAAAATGTTTTTCGTGCATTTTGAGCAACATATGGTGTGCATCATCGAACTTCCGAGTTTGTTACTGCTTTTGCCAAATGTAAACCCAAGTCTCAGTTAATTTTGGATGGCACGTTATTGGATGATAAGCGACCGAATAGCCCACATCCAGCCCGAGAAGCCATCATTACTCGCGTAGTTTGGCAAATGCTGGTCGCAACACTGGAAGCGGTGATCTAAAATTATACCTTCAGAATGGACCTTGTACGGCCTAGTCGCGAGCGACATTTTAACGAAATTACATTCAGAAAGTAAATAGCAGACACTGATCCTTCAGGCCATAATGCTGCTTCCATCAAGCAAATTCATTTTATGTGATTTATTTAAATTTGAAAAAAAAACACGTCTTAATGAATCACCCTTTGTCAGAGAATCCCCGACAGTCGAACTGCAACATCGATTGAAATGTGGTAAAGAGCATGAAGCACACCTCTTGGGAGGTGATTAGGCCAATCCATACGGCTATGAAAATGGCTCATACGGAGTGCGCAACCAGTGGAGCATTGCAAAAAAATTTAGAAACATTGGGTGCCGCTGAAGATGCTTTTTCGGATTTGCACAAGGATTCGCCGATTTATTACTTCGTATCGAAAGAACCTCCATCAGGTAGGAGAACCTCCATCAAATCACCACCGCTGCACATTCTTCTTCATCGGCTGGCGATACAGTCCGGGCGTGGGCCTCAGTCAACATGCCTCTGCAACTAGCGTGGTCTTGTGGTGGCCCCCCAAGTTTCGTAAGTTCAGCTGCCTGAAGTCCCTTCCCAGCCGAGGTCTTCCTCCATCGCATTGTCGCCCTTGGAGCTGAAGTCGAAGATTCTCCATGTCTGAGCCCGGTACCTGCTGCTCGACCTACATGACCAAGCCAGTCTCCAACTCCAAGCATAAAATAATCCTAACGACTTATCCCTTGAAGCGACTAAGAACCTCTTTGCCTACGCTACAGTAGGACTGGGACTATCAAGGTTTTGTACAGAGATAGCTTGATCCTTCGAGAGAAGGCCATAGTCTTCAATTGCGCCGTCACAGCGATAGTAATTCCATACCGCAGTGGTGTCATTAGTTGGGCTTACGCCGGACCCTAGGTAAACAATGTCGTTCACAGCTTCAAAGCGTTTCTGAGGTTCTGGCCAAGACTTGCTTCGTCATTTATCTCATCTTCTGCTCGATGCTCATAAATGCGCCAGTGACTCACGCGAGTGTGGTCTCAGACTTCCTGAATATTTTAAAAGCCTGCCTGACCGCAGGATAATTCCAGAGTGCTCCAAGCGGAGCTATAAGCAATTCGGGAACCCTGTCATTAAGTCAAAATACACCCATTTATCTTGCCATCAAAGCTCTTTGCTCCTTCACTACTCACTCTAGACTTGTGGAGCAATGCCGGACCGAGCTAGCATCATTGGAAGAGCGCCAACTCAATCTTAATCTTCCTCATTTGGGTTCCTGGTCACAGCGACATCCCAGGAAATGAGAAGGCCAACGAACTGATTGGGCAGGGATTTGCTCTTTAGTGCTCGCTAGCAGAGGAAGTGCACATCCCAATGTAAGCAGTCTAGTCTAATATGGCCCAGATGGGCCAGACAGACAAACTGTGCTAAATCAAGATAACTGTGGCCCGAGTACAAGCGATTCAGAACAAAAAATATTTCTTTTGGCGAACCCGACATTATATCGATTGGTGGCCTGGTCTGGATAGGACACTGGCCGATAGGAGATCATGCTGCAAAGCTGGGTATTCCACACAACTCACACTGTTGCAGTTGCAACAACACTGTTGAGCGGGGGACCTTTTGTCAGGGTCTAGGCAAAAATCCGGCTCGAAGGACCAATTAAAATTCAACTGTCCTCAAATTCTATTCTTTCTCCACCGCAACCCACACAGATTTCCATGATTTTCTATTTCTTTTAGAGGGCTTCTGATGGCTGGTTATGAACCCGGGTTGGCACCGAAAGACGAGTGCAGTGACTAGGGAGACGCAGGATTATTGGCAAACATAGCAGTACTTAGGCGACTGATGCCCAAGATGACAAAAAATGTTTAAAACACCGAAGTCCCAGGATGTGAAGACCACGGATTTGATGAGCAGACCATTGAGAACCAATGAACACCTAACCTGGGTTGACTGTATTCCAGCGCCGGAGTCCTGGAATCCAAAGAAATAACGCCTGAACTTAGCGTGCCTGACGTAGCTGGACTGAGGCTCACTTCATTGACGGAGACTGCCCAAAGGAGATGGACTTCGCAAAGAAATGATACGAAGAATATCTCTCAAAGGAGCCTGAAGACAGAGACTGCCCAAAGGAAGGGGACTTCGCAAAGAAATGATACAAAGAAGATCTCTCAAAGGAGCCTGAAGACAGAGACTGCCCAAAGGAAGGGGACTTCGCAAAGAAATGATACAAAGAAGATCTCTCAAAGGAGCCTGAAGACAGAGACTGCCCAAAGGAGGGGACTTCGCAAAGAAATGATTCAAAGAAGATCTCTCAAAGGAGCCTGAAGACTGCTGGCCAAAGTATTGATGCACTCAATGCCGTCAAAGACGACTGTTAGAATGTCCTGCTCTTAGGAGGGGGACGACAGATCCTGGTCGAGAACCGCAATTTGAAAGATTCCAGAAGGCTTGCTAGGTCGGGGATCGGAGTGTCCTCTCGCAAGTTGGTCTAGGACATTAGATCCAATGAAGACTATAACACGGGCGTCCTTCTAGAGGAGAAGGCAGATCGAACAGCAATTTTGAAAGAACCGCGGAATGTGTTCGGGTGGCTTAACGATACACTGCCCGGGCTTATTTATACCAAGGGTTAGAAACTATGAGACTATGGGTCCAGGAGTACAGGTGCAGGCCTAATGGCTGAAAAAATGAGCCACAGTGAAACCGTCAGCCGCATTTGTGCCTGAATCTCAGCTTATATCGATTAGCTTCAAATCTCTCACCTCGTTCAAGACTTGGCGGCAACTGCAGCCTCCTTCCAGTTAAGTCTAGACACTCGCAAACCAATTAGATCCCTATCTACCCATCGTCTCTGTAGTCGCTGTGAGAGATTTCTCCAACCCGTCCGGACAGTAGCCGGTACAGGCCCGACATGCGTACATCCTTGCGACGAAAACTGTTCACTTCATGAACAAATGTTCGACAGAAATTATGAACTAAAGCTTGAAGGTGTCCAGAGTGACGTGAGGTTCCTCGACAATCCTTTCGAAGTCACATCGTTTTTCGTTCATTTTGTCGCTCTACATGAGGAAGTTGCGTGTCTTCCTTGACGTTTTAACTGAGCCCGACCAAGACCAAGCCACAGAGGCTAAACGAAGCACATTTTCAGCCCAAAAACCCTTTGAACATCCAACCAGCCACTCCACCTCCAGCCCAAGACCCGATTCGACCCACAGCCCAGCCAGAAACGCACCTCATCCCCCCTTCCCCTGTCACGGCCAGGACTCTTTTATCCTGTGAAAAATCAATAAGAAAAAATTGAAAGAAGAAAAAACAAACCCACACGATAAAAGGATTCCCTTTCATGCTCGACTGAGCTGTGAATAAATTCATCTTTTCATCTTGGGAGTTAAATCAGCTTTTCGTTCGTTGGCCCCGTCGGCGGCGGTGGCGGTGGCGGTTTGCCGTGGTGGCGGCGTCGATAAGCAGCCCGACAAAGACCCACCTCGAGGGGCTATTAAAAAGTTTTATTTTCTTACCATCAAGCCTCAGTGGCGGAAGAATTAACGAACCATAGAATATGCTCCCTTTCTCTGCAGTTTTTCAAGGAGTCTTTGCGGATCGGCCGGAAATGGCAAGACAAAACGAATGCTTTTTCCAACCACTTGCGCCGAGATAAGCCCACAATGGCGCTGGCCACCGCCGAGGTTCGTCTTGCCAGCGCACGCTGTCTGAATGGGGCGGCGCGGATGCATGCAGGAAGACAGGAAGGCGCAGAGGGAAAGAAAAACAAATTAAGGATTATCCAATTGTCTATCAATTTGCTTCCATCCGGTGGTAGCCGGTGCCCGAAAACACAGACCACAACGAAACAGTGTTTCTCGAAGGGGTGGTTGAGGAGGTCCTCATCCCCGGTGGCCTCATTGCATACCTGTGGCCTAAGATGACGTGATTTACGACCGCTTGTCAACCGGATGCGGTCGTTGGCCAAGGCGCTCCTCTTATGAAAATATCGATTCCAACTGGAAGGACATGTACATTTCGATGCAGGCGCACTCGAGTGGAATGATGGCAGGAAAGTGCATACATGCGCGACAGGATATTATTCTCGGGAAAAAGAATGAGGATGTCCTCGTTGTCGTCGAAGGGGAACAAATCATGCAAAATAATCCCATCGGATCGGGAGACCTCCGCCGGAGGTGCTATAAATTTGACTGCATTTACAATAAATTGCGTCGCAAGGGCGAGGTGATAGTTCCGGAAATGAAGAACGGAGACAAATGGGAAAGGCAATGCAAGGCCGTTGCACTCGGTTGTAGGATGGTCTAAGGAATTTCATCAAAGGCGCAACTCAGGGGGTTTTCCAGAAGGCGAATGAAATGTTGACTGGCGTGACGGACGAATGCAAGCAGCTTACCATCGTTTTCGTAGACCAAGCCTGCAGCAGTCCAAGTCTGAGTCCCACGTTGCCATCCGCTTTCAAGGGGTTCCCTTAAATGCGTTCTCGTAAACATCGTCTTCTGAACGTCGACGCGGACGTCTGACTGAAGACCCAAGAAGTACACGAAGTACACATCGACACCCACCGCGTTGTCGTTGATTCCACGGCGGCATATGCCAGCCATCGGAGAGACTGTGCTAGTCACCGCCGCTGTGTCTCGTTCGAGCCAAACTCGCTGTGTTGTGTAGGAAGAAGGTAAAGAATTCCCACTAACGACCAATTCGATGTCATAAATGATTTCAGGCACGACGACGCGCTGTCATGTGACTTCTTCAACAGCTCTCTGAAGATCGTGCAAAACTCGCAGGCCAGCAATAGAGGCATAATCTTTCAGAATTCCGATTGCGTAAACGGATTGGCAGAACGCAGTCGTCAATGAGGCATTGGCTAGCATTGCGATGGAAGCGACTATAATGGGTCCAGCGGCTGGGTCACAGTCGGCAGCTGTAACTTCGCGGTAGTCAAGGACACCGTCTTCCTCGTCTCCCAACTGATTAGTACGAACTTCATCAGTGCCGAGGTTAATTGCAGAATTCTTCACGCCAACCGCTGTTTCTTTGGGCTCAAGAGGCAATGGGACAGTAAAGAGCTATCTTGAAGGATCAAGACTATGCCAGATATTGGTCACCCCAGTCCTACCCTACGGCCCCACGGAAACATGGACAATTTCAGAAGCATATGAAGAAGTCCATGATCACTTCTGATCCGGCCCGCGGAGTCTTCGGGGTCAGAGCTTAAGTATAGGGCACAGGGGGCTTGGTGACGTGCTCGTGGACATTGGGTTCCCTCGATTGTACCGATGGAGGTATTTCCCATGGTCGCTTTGTACTTGGGGACGTGTAGCCTATAACTGACAGTCTGACTGAACTGAGGAATGCTTTTCTTGTTAAGGAAGAGGAGATGATTGGGGGATGATTCCCGCTCTCCGCAGCCTTGGGTAGCCATGGCCATCAAGACAAGCAAGCTGTTCCAGCAGCGCACACCAAGTTGGCTGATATCCTTCTCTACTTGTGTGCGCCACTTTAGACGCGAGTGTCCTCTGGTGCGTTGTTGCCCAGGCCAGCTTATGCATCCCATGGCTAGACTCTGGCTATTCTTCTCCCACGAGTGGAGGTGAGCTACATTCTTATCCCGCCTCCGATTGAGGAGCTCTTTTTTGGCTGGTATACCCTCCAAGAGACTGCAGAGAGTTGGAGCCGTGGCTTATGAACGTGCCAGTGCACGGGTCGTCTGCACACCTACCCAAAGATTCAATGGGACATGTCGAGTGCAAGGCATTCCGGAAACGACCATAACTTCTGATTGGCCCACTTTGACCCTCATCCCAGCAACAGCACGTACAGCCACAAACATATCGAGCGCGATTTGGACTTTCGTCTGGGAGGAAGTCGTCTGTAAAAAGAAGATGAACTCAGCTGCTCTGCAAAACAGCTGTAGATCGGTTGAGAGTGGCTTTAGATGCACTTAGGCCAGGTAGGACCGTTGTACTCTCACGTGGGTTAACAAAAAACGAGGGATTGGACTGGCTTTCTATGAGAGCCACCCAGTAATGTCAGGAGAATTCTAATATTGATGTGACTGGTGTTTCGCTGAAGTGGCTTTCCTGATCGTGGCCAGTGCAGGACAGCTGCAGACAAGGTGTTGTACACTTTCCTCCTCTTCATCATCTCGGCAGCTGCTGCAGAAATCATTTAAGAATAGTTTTCCCTAATGTCTCTATGGCCTGGTACGCAGCACAGGCGAATGTGCAACTGTTCGGATCTGTCGTCAAGAGATGCGCAAAAGTTTATGACTACAGGGATTTAATTGCTGCCTGGCTATCCGTAGAGATACAGATATCACGGGCGGATATCACGTTCCCCGTAAATATGACAGGGCTTCGCTAATCGCCATTATTCCCGCTTGCAAAACACTGCAGGGATTAGGTAGACTAAGATATCAGAGAATACATCACTTCCTACTCCATATTCCGTCTTGGATCCGTCTGTGTATGGCGTTGCGAATGAATATGTTGCCGCCACACCACAGGTCTCTGACCGGTATCAAGGTATCGGTTTGGCATACTACCAAGCCCTCTCGTATCATTCTTAGAGCGAAAAGCTGGTCGGTTTTGCTTTTGCCCCGACGAAAGCTGCACCCATCATGGGGGTGGCTCTAAAACGCGCCTCAAACAACGTTGGAGCAATCTGTTCTGTCGCCCGTTTTGAAAAGAGGGACAATCGCCCCAGTTTGCCAGTCGCCAGGTGTCTCACCGCGGTCCCGGGCCATCGCAATGACACGAGAGAGGCATGAAACTCATGGCCTTAAGGATTTCTGTCTGGATTACATGCACAACCGGCGGATTTGCCAACTTTAAGTGATTCAATCGGCAAAATGGCTTTCTCCGCTGTTGGACTATTCTCCGCCCCACTCAAGACTACGGGTCCGCCATCCGTCAGTGCCCTCTTCGGGATTGAACAGCACCGAAAAGTGGGTAGATGGAGCTCCCAAAATGTCCACCTCATTGGAAAGCAACACACCATCATTGGATTTGACTCCTTCGATGATGTTGAATTTGCTTCCTCTGGGTGGGCGAATGGTTTGCCAGAGCACATCTTTCGCAGTCTCTACTAATCATTTGCCCTTAAAGCTGACAAAATTCTTTGCGACTTTCTCTTACCCAATTTTAGACTCAGAGACTGGCGTAATTCATGTGAGGTAGTCGTTTGATATCGACTCTCTTTTAAACATCGCCTGGGGTAGAGATTGTCTGCTGAGATGGTCTCAAAAACGCTTCTAGCCTGCTCTTGACCACTTGAGTTATATGGACAGCGATTTCACTGGCAGCCCCCATAGACTTCGTCACTTATTCTGGTCTCTAATAAAAGACATGCTCTTTCACGACGAAGCCGTAATGCAGTTGGCGAATCAATCCACTGCGGATGAGCAGGAAATCTGACGAGACGTGCGCCGCGATCGTGTGGATCAACATGGTCTAAGTGTGCTGGCGAGTTCACTGGCAGCCCACTTACCTTACCTTACCTTCGTATCGACATCGACATCGTGCTTTAAGGCCACAAGAACAAAGGGAGGCAGTACGTGAGCGACTCATTTGAAATCGTCGAGGTTGTCGCACAGATTAACAAATCTACGACGCGCAAGAAGAAATGATTCAAGTGTTGACTTGAATTGATTAGCATGTCAATACGACTTCCCATGGCTGTCGAAGGTTGTGTGCGACCATTGCGGTGGAGTTCGCAGGGCTAGGCTGTCTCAGTGGCTTGGGTGAGCAAGTTTGATATAAAATCCAACAGAAATGTGTACACTTTACGCAATAGCGTGTCAATTTCTAGTGAATAGCCACAAGGTTCCACTCTAGGTCCACCCCCTTTAATCAGAGAGATATAAGCCTCCCACTCACCTGATAAACGGTTAATTCTATGACACACCCCAAGGAGTGGTTGTCGTTGAAATAATGATCTCAGGACCAACCTCGCGGCCAACATCAGGGAATTATCGACATTAACCCACCTTGTCGCCTCGGACCTGGCTCATCGTTGTTCCGCAACTTGTAGCCGCAAGTATGCATTCATTTATTTGGATTATGTTTTCCAAGTATTTATGCCAAGTAAGAAAAACGCCTTTAAACACGCCACAGTGCGAGCATTAACCACCAATCGATTTGGGAAAATCGATTTATGGCCAATATTTAAGCACAGCGCCAGCAGCAGGTGCGGAGGAGATTAACCTATCCCGCCAAGGAACGAGAGCTCCGAATCTATCTAAGTGATGGTAAATTCATCTAACGAAGGGATTACTTGGGATTACCTATCGCCTGGGTTCGTCTGCATGCGGTTGTGTCTGTGGCTGTGTGTGTGTGTGTGTGTGTTCATTGTTGAGAATGAGAAGTGATGTAGTCTCGTATTTCAAGGACGCTCCATCCCTCATAATATTTTTGTTTTGTTTTTGAGATCGACAAGCAGAGGGTGAATGGAAAATGATTTGTTGCACCAGACGGTATGGGTTAAGAGATACTTTACCAAGAGTCTGAAGGGTGTAAGCCATTTGTTTCAAGTTCTATGGACCTGTCGGGGGATTGTTGGGAGGAATATAGAGATGCCTGACATTGGAGGAGGCTTCAGGGATTGCTTGGAGTGTTATTTGATGTGTATTGAGGAATAAGTTTTCCGAATGAGCACTTAGTTGGCATGTGGATAGGTAAACAACTTGAACCGAGCTGTTAGCTCTAAGGACGTCGATGTGGAATGAGAGGGGAGACATCTTAAGTCGGCAGCCATTGCTAGACCAGAGTCAGACAAAGTTGCTGCTGCAGATGGACTGGAACGTGCTTGTTCATGGGTTCCATCTGTCCCAGGAACACACGGGTGTGGATTATTAATGAGCCGTCTGCTGATGCAGGCAGCTGGTTCTAGAGATGGGGGAAAACAACCGCTGTTTGTTTAGCCGGAGACACAAATTAAGCTGGGTCTCTAACTGAGACTCGCACCGTCCCAGTCATCCCACAATAAAGGCTGATTCAGTCCAGATCGAATAAAAAGGCTTCTCAGGACAGACAATGGCTGCGTCAATGGCTTGTGCACCCAACGTGGAGAAAATCATCCGTCATCTCTGAGATTCAAAGTGCTTGTGGCAGCAAGCTAGAGTGGGTTAACTCGAAAATTCAGCGTGACGATGGTCATTCGGTCCAGATTTTCCTCGATTCATGGTTTCTGTCCGAGGCATCGACGTCCTTATTCGGACATTTGTCTTTCACATATGGGTGCCACGTAATTTGCATGAAAGAGCACTATATTTCCACTGCATTCGAAAACATTCACGTTCCAGATTCTCTATTGTTCGATTTTATGAACATGTGTTCGATTATATGAACCAGTCTTTGGATTATTTCGACCACGATGTACACATGCCATTTTCTGGCCTTTCCTTGTATTCCAGATCCAACAAGCTACAGTTGATTCTATAGATATTTTCGCATTTATTTGAGGTATCAATTATATGGACCTTTGATAGCATATAAATTGTATCGATGTGTACAGCTTTTTTGCAATGCATTTCAAAATGCCTTTGTTCCAGATACGATTATGTTTTTGTGTTGTTTCAATCATATGAACAAGTGTTCGGTTATATAAACTGATGTTCGCTTATATGGACATTGTATGGAAATTGAATTTATTTCAAACAAAAACGTCGCTTGTCCTTGCTCCTCATTGAATGCATATTCTAAACTTTTCGATATGCAATTTTTTTCGAATATCTAGACATGAAGTGTTCGATTGTAAAGACGTCGACCGCGATTTCGCGATTCTCGTACTTTTTGCTTCAAAAATGCTATCTTTAAACAATTTGTTCCATTGCTGGCGTCGGCTAGACCGGAGTTAGTGGCGGTATCGATTATATGAACCACTCTTCGGTTATATGGACGTCGTAGTTTGTGCGATAAGATTGCCACTGCTTCTGATGGATTCCCTATTCTCGCCATCTCACAGGGCATTGTTTCGATTATGTGGACATGTCGTAGATTATATGTACACGGACAGGACTGATCCCGATTTGGTGGTTTGAGTTCCTTCTCTTCAATATATTTTTTGTTGCCATATTGATGGTGTAGTCTAATCCCGGATTATCGATGGCATCGATGTTTAACAGTGGCATTTCATTAAATTTTCTCGTTACACATGTGAATTCAGTCAAATTATGTACTTTTTGCAAATTTTGCCAACTGTTTCGATTATCTCGTCATAGACTCTTACATGAACATCGGTTTGTTTCGATTCTGGCCAAAATGAAGTCGTCGTAATTCTCAAAACGTCTACGTTATGTAAGGTAACGTCTAAGGCAACGCTCGTTCCACCCAATGTCTAACGTGACAAATACAAATTCACTCTCTATCCTCCCTCGTCAATGTCATGCACAATTTACTCTACAAAAAGCAAAACAAAACGACGTTTATCCAGCCAAGGACACACGACAAATAACATTGATCTGGCCCACGACCCTAAATTGACTGTCACACATGTGCGCTCATCCACATCCACATGTGTGTGTGCCCCCGCCACCCCACAAAAAGAAGTCAAAATTAATTAGTTTCGGCCATTCCGACCTCACTCCCCCCCCCCCCCCAACAGTCGAATGATAGCTTGTCACAATATTTGTACGGTCAACTGAAAGGATGTGCCCATAGTCCTGAAGTATGCTCCGCATTCAATGTTATTTATGTCACCCGTCAATGAATATAAATTGAATTAGTCCTTAGCCAGCCACACCCAGCCCGCTCGTGCCACGACCACAATGAGTGGGCGGCCAAATGGTCTCGTCGTTCAGCCACCAGAATTGGTCAACTTTCGATGAGCAGAAAGGTAGAACTTGTTGCTGACGAGGAAGTTTTATGGGAATTCATAAATACTGCCCCCACATGCCTTGATGATTTTTTTCCCCTCAATCCATTCACTCAGCGGGGTGCTGGCGCGGGGGGGGGGGGGGAAGGGTTTAGTTTTATGACCACATCTGAGACCGGATGTGGCTGGGCTGGGCGGCCGGTGGCCTAAGCATCTTCAATAAAATGAATTCTTTCGGTTTTGCTTTGTATCTGGTTGTGGTCACGTCTTTAGAGGTATCCCGGACATTCATCCTTCGGTTGTAGGTAATCTGTAATCTTATATGGGTGCAAACATATGGCAGAGGCTGAGTCAAATTAATTCGGAAAGGACAGGTTGGCATTTCGATGAAAAGGGGGAATGTGGGTGCGACAGATGGCACATTTGGAGTTTGATTTGTTGCTGTCCACGGTGACTGTGTCGTTCGCGATGTTATGACGAACTTTGGAGCGCTGGAGTGGGGGTAGGCGTGGATTTTGTTTTTTTATGAATTCCAGATGACTGACAAACACTCACTTCGTTTCCATTACGAATCCCATCTCTGCAGCATACTTTTGTGACTCCCATCACAGGGAGCCCGTTTCACGTCAACTCGAATGATGACACTTTTCGGGTACAGCCCAAACGATCCTACTCGCAGCACTCCCCAATCGAGAGATCTCAGAACATAAACATCACTCTCTCTCTCTCACCTAGAGATGACAAATTAGACCTCCGCACAAGGACTTACATCCAATTAGTCCCAGAGCGCTACTTAATGGAATTTTACTGCGGTAATATCGCTGCCAGTAAAAACAACAAAGCCCCGCAGGAAGAGCAACAAAAAAAAAATGAAGAAAAAAAAACTGGTCCCCATCTCATTTGCGCCCTCTAAACAGAGACGCATCAACTTTATGACCGAGTGTTCCAGAAAACAAAGCCGCCATAAAAAAGAGAACGCGACCAAATTACAGCACCAGCAGCAGCAGTAGCAGCAACAAACAAGGTCCTCCTCGCCTCTGGCAAATATTAAATGCATGAACTGTCAATACCACCGATTTACAGTTTAATCAAAAAAGAAGAAACGTATATTGCACTGCACACGCACACCAAACCAGCCAACCATCCATCCACCGCAGACCGGCTCTGACAAATGGAACTCATCAATATTGCTCAGCAAGGCAAGGTAACAATTTTCGTAACGCAAACAGACAGGAAATTGCATCCGCATCCGCCCTCGCCTGGAAATCACCGAGCATAAAGGCTAAATAATACACTCACTCCTAAGAGTCTCGGCCCCTGCCGAAAGAATCCGCATCCGAATGCGAATCCGAAGCCGAGGAGGAGACCAGAAGTCACCTGTTGTTTGCTTTGGCAACGTATCCAGGGGACCAGCAGCATTTTCTTGGTCTGCGCTGATGTTTATTTTGTGGCTTTAACTGTTGTTTCCGTCATCGTCATCATATCATATCCGCTGCCGAATGAGATTCAGTTGCCGGTCTGGTCCCCGCTTTGATGTCCTCTTCTCGATTCCTTTTGTGTTCCGTTTTCGCTTTGTTGGCAGCAATAAAATCCACCACCTATACATCATCATCAGCGTCAGCGTTCATATCGAATCTGTGGCCTGGCCCGGGTTCGGACGGAAAACCCACCACCCAACATTCCCCACCCAGCCGGGGGACTGACGAACGAAATCAACCAACCCCGCTTCTCGGTTGCATCCGGCGGGCATAATCGCACTCAACAGCCGTATACTCCTGATTTTTTTGTTAAGGAAACTATAGCGAGCTATGTGCGAGTGGAATGCACTCAACCGCGTCCTTTTCGTTTTTGTGCAACGTGTACAGCGGACGACGGATCTCTATCGTGGAGAAATATGTATTTTGGAATTTATTTTCGGCTACATTGCTGGACACGTCCGTCCGTGCCGCGATGGTGGTGGGGAACTCGTGAGTGGTGGACGGTTCATCGAGGACGCTTTAAGGAAATCGATCATGGCGATGATGAAGACAGCCGTCAACCAGGGGAATGAAATCGGGTTCGGCCTTCACAAGGGGATGGGGTGTAACTGGAGGAGGTCGCGCGCTCACTGGGGAATGGAAGTTCGCGTTGACAATGGAAAAGTTTTGAGAGGACGCGGTTACGAGCTGATACCGGCGGCTGGTCTATGCACATCGTCGAGAGAGCGAGACACAGAGAGAGAGAGAGAGAGAGAGAGAGTTGGAGGAAATGAACTTTGTATTGGGAACCACTGGTGCAGTGTGCATAAATCCAGCTGAACGGCGAGTCCGTCAGGCTTAGCACGCCACGATGTTCGGCATTGACCTGATTTGAAGACATGATGAGTCACTTCCCGGGGGACGATGCGATGGCATGCTCGTATTCGAGTGAAGTTTTGGGAACGATGGCTGAGATTTGGATTAACCCGGAGGCAAGCAATGTCGACCAGTTTGTAATTTTGTTGAGAGTTCGTGAATTTTCGATAGCATCGTGGGACTTGGTTGTGCATGAGCAGTTGTGATTAATGGGCTAGGAGTGGACTTGGTGGATAGTCTGGTCCCATGAGAGACTGAGTGGGAATCCACAGGGCATTTGGTACCACCACGATGCTCTTCGGCCGAATAGGAGTACCTATGTACAGCTTTTGAATGACAATCCACAAGGTTATGCTTATGGTCCTCTTCTTTTTGATCATCTTAATATCACATGCACGAGGAGCTCTTGAAGGAGAAGTTCTTAAAGAGGAATAAATTCGATTTAAATTGCCGATCCACAAGGCAGTGCTCTTGGTCCCTTTCTTTTAACCTTTTTTCCAAATCGATTTAACAGCAAAATGCTGACCTTTTGAGCTTAAAATAGAGTTGAGGAAAACGTCTTTTTGTGGACTATCAACAAGCTCCTGATCTGGAGCCGTTAGATTTGATTATTTTGGAACTCGATTTAGAGCACACCACTGGCCTTTTGTAAGACTTTCTGTTTTCTTTCACCCTTCTGCGTCCCTCTTGATGATCAGCCTCTTGGAGGAGGAATAAATACCAATTTTTGATGGAAATCCACAAGGTTCCAGTCTTGGTCTGTTTACAGATATCTTACTGGGAATCTATTCAGTTAACCTCTGTAGGCTTAGACTTGTAATGCGACTTTTAAATGGAAATTCAGAAGGTTGTACCCATGGTCCGGTTCTCTCTATCCACCTACGAGTCGATTTAACAGCACAAAGCAGCTCGCTAGAGGTGGAGAGTGTAAGGAAAAGGAGTAAATACTGCTAATCTGAACCACGGACTACAGGGTTTCGCTCTAGATCCGCTTCTTTTTATGCATCAATGAGTCGATTTATTCTAGTAAGACTGGTTTCTTGAGGTTGATAACCTCCAGAAAGATGAGAGACTTTGATGGCGATTGAAAAGGTCCTCTAGTCGCGGTCCCTTTCTGTTTATTATCTTACCAAGCCGCTTAAGAACGTTGCCCTTTATGTGGTGTATGTGTATGAAGACAAACTTCAACCGGAAATGCCGTCGCAGGGGCAGTCATAATCAGGAGCTCACTTTTCCCATCACCCTCACTCGACACAAGACAAGTTTAGCGTCACAAACTGAAGCAGAACTACGACATTACCGTCCGTTTAATGACCCTCCACTGAATGCCACCAATACAGACACCGTCCCACGGGGAAGATCAGACCCAATCGATAGACTGAACCATCCCGGCAGCAGCACTCCATCATTTTTCACACGAAATTAAATCCAAACAAGCATTGCCCACAACCGACGTAAAACCCATCCCAAGCCTGAGATTGCCCCCTTCTTTCTGACAGACGCGCTAATTTTGTATAAACACAACACGTGCGCACCGCACCGCCCCCATCTGCCTCACAAGGACGATTCGGCACTCAGGCAAAACCATGTGACACACATTTGAATCCTTCAGAAACCGCACTGGCAGGTGCACAAAACTCCTAGATGCAACTGTAGAGTGCAGACTGTACCGAGTGATGGCGAACACTCTGAGCCACATCGCGTATCCTGACCCAGTTCGCGGTGCTGTGCAAAAGGACGACTGGGTGAGCGCTCTACAGGGAGACAGAGAGAGAGAGAGAGAGGTTTTTTGTACAGCCGGAAATTATTATTTGTTTGAAAATCTGCGGAAAAATTCGTCCTTTCTCTGCGCTGAGTGGGTGCGGTTCAGCATTGTCACGTTGTCGATGCAGCGAAATGCCAGCAGAACCGTCAGCGAATACGTTCGCTGGGGATGATTAATTCTTCGTTCTTTCCGCTTTCCTCACACGACCGAGAGTTCGAGTGTTCGAGTGGGCGGCCCGTATCATTGCAACAGTTTGCTTCTTTTGTCGCGGGCAATATTTATTTAATTCCTTCGGAAGTGGATACCCAACTGTGAGCAGGAGACGCGCAGATAAAAGGACTCCTGTGTACGCTCGACATTTCAGTCAACAGCCAACAGGAGTACCGATACCGACAAAGAGATGTGAATGTTTTTATTTATATGAACGGGGACCGCCTGGAATTGGAGGGAGTTTTTTTTTCTTTGAAAGACCCCCAATTTCACATACACATGCCTGCGGGTAGACGTTGAAAGTGACCGGTGCGGTGGGACGCGACGTGGCGCACACACAATAGACCGAACAA
Organism: Eristalis pertinax; assembly: GCA_907269125.1. Classification (NCBI taxonomy): domain Eukaryota; kingdom Metazoa; phylum Arthropoda; class Insecta; order Diptera; family Syrphidae; genus Eristalis; species Eristalis pertinax. The sequence continues at coordinate 15,206,564 of OU026147.1, forward strand.
CGGTTGCAAATCAAACAAAACTGTAAACGATTAAATTCCGCCAACAATAGGAGCGCCGCGCGAATTCTTGCCTGACAAGGATGCTCGGCCGGGGAAGGGAATTGAATTGTATCCAAAAAAAAAAATGTTGTGTACCCCGTGGATTTTGCAATGGAATCGTGATCGAAAAGCAGGGATACGTCGTCGTCGACGTCTGTCATCGAATGGGTGGTTGGCTGAACAAGGGGTACGGTGGAATTATCTGGTTATCCGTGTTTTTTTCCCGAATTTCGCTGTTTTCCGAAACTGAATGGATTCGCTGAAACAGCTGAGTGATGTGTAATTCGACAACAATGGCGATCACATCGACGCACCGTAGCGGGTGGGGCGGTGTATCAAGCAGAAAAATCAATCAGTGAATGACTGCATTTCGGAATGAAATAGATGCTGTGTCCTGATTCGAGCTCATCCGAGGAAGCTGTAGCTCATCAACGGCGTGTCGGAAGTACAAATACAGGCGCCACATCAGTGTACACACAAGCAACGCTTGTTTACCGCAAATATTTGCATAATCCTCGCCGGGAATCATTTTGGTTAAAGCAGGGCGAAGGGTGGACGACAAGGACCTCCTTCCAGCCCAGCCCGACCGATGAACAAACAAATACAATCAACGCGCATACACGGGAAGAGATACGCGAAGGAAACCGACAAGGAAAAAAAAATTGGAAAACAAAAGTATCGACGAAATTTATTGCCTCGCGAGGGGGGTGGTGTGGTGGCCGGCATAAGACGGCTGGAGACTTAAACTTCTGGTTTTTTTTTCATGACGGTGGGACTGTGGTTAAGGGTTCGGTGTTGGTTGAAGCTGGAAAAGTGCGCTCGGCTTCGGCTTAAAGACTTCACGGCAAATGTTGCTCGTAGAGCACTGCCACCCTGCGGGGGGTTGAGTTAGAAAGTGCTCTGTATGTGGCCCACTTAAGGGTGGTAAGAGAAAGGGAGATCAAACATTTCGCGACATTCGATGGGACATTGTTAATGTCCCGGTGACGGGAATTGATGAGGACGATCGGAATATCCCCGGGGGAATATTTATGGTCGAAGACAGTTGGCGATGGAGAGCAAAGCGAGCGTGAACAGCTTAGTTACACTTGTCAGAGCATTACTTGGCTTCTGACATGATGTGATTTAAAGTGGAGTGCTTGAAGGAGAGTCATTTGAAATGTTCGCATTTGCAAGATAAGGCGGTCACTTATGCGATGAAGGAGCGTGCGGGTGCTCTGTGGACGGAGGATATGAGGAAGTTAAAGTGGCGCCCAACGGAGGAGCGGTAACAAGTACTTAAGACCGCCTGCTTCAAGGGTTGCTCAGTGAAGTGATGGAAAATGTTCTGGTTTGGTGGAATCTGAATCTAAAATGAAGACCTCATGTTCAGCCAAAACTAGTACGTGGCGGAAATGGCTGACTTCTTGTGCCATCGACTAAAAATATGGCTCCACGAGTGAATTGACCGCGAACTCTATGACAAATCTTAACAAAGTTATGAAAAACATCCTGATTTCCTTCTACCACCGAAACGACAAGAGCGCTCACAAGCAGTTTAAAATGGCGCCCAACGATCGAAATTTCCGCTTAGTACGATGTCGTCTCAAAATCTCGCAAAAAGACTGTCTTACAAACTCCCACGTCTGCAATGGACCGGAGAAAGTAGAATTTTAAAATGGCGCCCAACGACGGACAAGAAAAATATCAGGAGATCATGATTCAATGGGGTTTCGCATCAAACCCTTACTTAATCAAGACCATCACAAGGGTCTTCCTCGTTCACAAAGAAGCTCGGCAGATGAGGAAAGAAAATCATTAAAATGGCGCCCAACGGTATCCTTTTTGCTTCTCAAAGGTTTTCTTTGCACGCTAGCAAGCGCGTCTATCATGACTACAGCTCCTTCACACCGAAGGTCAGGAGATGAGGTAATGTTACAAATGGCGCCCAACAAGTGCGCAATACTCATTCGGTCTTGGGTTGCCTGGTCCAGAGACTGGATAGTCCTTCCGAACATCACCTAGCCCAGACTAGACATCACCCTCCACGCACACCGCCTGCCTGTCACCCACAAGCACTCCCCCAGCTCCCATCAAATCCATTCAGACTAATGAAGCGATTTAATCAAGATTCAATTACCCAATTAACCACGTACACTCCCTCATAATGGCCTCTTTTCCTTGGCGAATATGTCAGTTGCCAGCAAAACATCATCACTTATTCAGCCCGATGTTAGACAACGCCGCGATTCCCATTCCCTCTTTCGCGCGCGCCACAGGAACAACAACGCCTTCTGCGTAATTAATTCGCGTAATCTCTCATGCAACAGAGGGGATAATTACCCGCACTTTTTTCCCTTTGAGCAAGCGTGAGCTCAAGCGCGTCCTCCCATCGGCGGCGCATTTAAGCTAATCCCTTCCATTCAGCACACATCCAGCCCCAATCACCGTCGACGACGCACGAAACATCAAAAGTAATGCCACGCATCTGTCATCCTAACGCCGTCGCTCTCTCTCTCAAATTAACGCTAATTAAGCCGTTGCCGCTGCGACCAGATGGACAGTCGTACCGACTGGCACGGCCCGCGCACGCAATCGACAGGTGACCGACCCCGCATTGTCAGCGGGGAACAATTGATCGGATCCCAGTGGATGACTGGCTTCTACCGCACATCGATGTTCTGGATTTCGTTGCTGATTCATTGCTCGGATCTGTGAGTGGGGGGGATACATGACAGTTATCCATCTGTCCGAGGACTTGCAGAGATTTCTTTTTTGATTGATTACCGCCACAGCATCGTTGAGACCAGGACAGAGCATGGCAGAGAGCAGCAGCATCAGCCAAGCCAAGGCCCATTCAATTGATTGAATCTATGGATCTGTGCATTTGTGCATCTGCGCATCTGATTGCGGATAGTCCTCGCAGATGAATCGCATCTTTGATGCCTCGTCCTTTGTCAACTGAGCCACGTCATCGGATAGCAATCTGTCTAATGGGATGCGCTTGATTGAGATTGAAATCGCTACTCAATTTCGTGTCCGGGTGCTCCTTTCATTCCATTCATGTGCGACCCCCAAAATGCATCCGGTTGCTGTGCGCGGTCGCGGGGGAGGGGGGGGGGGGAGGGGTTTGGTATCACGGGCCAAGGAGACTCTGCTCCTGCACTCGATGAATATTCACATTTGCTTGTGTGCTTGTCACCATCGCAGCCATCAGTGAATCGCTGCCTGACAGTTGTCCAGCCGGACTGGTGTCTGACATTAATTCCGTGGCAGGACGCCGCCTGAGGAGGGGGGGAGGTTGTACCAAAATTTGAGACAAACAAATAATTTCAACAATCATGTCGAGGGATGTGCTGCCAACGCAGGGACGCAGCTACGAATGAGGAATGATGGCATATTAGTGCAAGTTTTGAGAGAGAGCGCACTCTTCACCACAAAAATAATGAATTTTCCGGAGAATGCGGGCTTTGTCTCGGCTGATGAGCTGAACCCCAGTTGCTCCGGCAAGCATCCAGGTATTCCCATTGTGGATGTGGATGTCAGTTTGTTTGTTTCTCATTGTTGTTCGTCGAAAAGGCTTTGCCACAAAAGGATGCACAACACATCTGAGAGTGCACGTGAGAGTGGAATTCAGAAAGGAAATTAAAGCTTGCGTTTATGACAAACAATTTTCGAAAGAGATGTGGTGTGGACTGTGGTTGGCTGGGTGGAGGGAGGGGCGCTGCCTCGTTAACAATGGGATCGGTTAGTTCTCAGTCATTCTCATTTTCTGGAGCAAAGATATAAGAGGGATTTTCTTTTGAATCCTGTGGCAAATGGGAGGAGTGTACTATAGAAGAGGAGTCCATAAAGAAATGTCGATCGATCTTTGTTCCTGTTGAATCAGAAAGCTCAGATACATGAGTCCGATGCGAGTGACTATGAAAAACTCAAAAGCAGCTCCAACGGGGACGCCCCTATAGATGTGAGCTTGAACTACATCAGCTCCATCCTCATCCTTGGCAACTGATGCTGCTTCGGTTTGTCCAAACAACTTGGGTTGTGCATTCATACGGCTCGAAGGACCAAAAAAAACCAGCCAGAGCTAGTATACGGCTGCAAAAATTGATTACTGGTGGTTTCGAACTCGAGAATTCTCGGTAAATAGAAGAGCAGACAATATGTGGGGCTGTACAAGCGCAAGGACACCAACGCTTCGGCAAATAGATACTTCGCACCCACCTCCTCCTGGTACGAAGAGGTGGCCTGAGTCTCCGGCAGGCAGCGTGAGCTGCGATGCATTTTCTTCGACACCCAGATGGAGATCTTGGACTGAAGCGTAGTCAGCGAATGAAAAGAGTAAGAATGCGTTGAAGACGACGAACGGAAAGAGGTGACAGTGTCGCTTAAACGGCGTGGGGATTGAAAAACGATATAGTTCTCGCTAAACAGGAGTTTGGCGTTAATGTCCTGATGATGGGAATTGATGAGAATGATCGGATTACTTATGGTCGAAGACAGTTGACAATGGTGACCAGAGCCGGAGTCAGGGCATTGGAGGAGCTGACGAATGGAATTGGTCTTATTTCCTTACTCCTCAGGCCGGCGATCCTTGGAGGCCGATGACGGTCCTGGAGGCGTTCTCCTGTTGTTGTTGTTGCGTCCCAAAATTGTAGCTCTCGGTCATGGTGTTCTTTTCCAGGTGGTGCGTGATGGAATGTTTCTTGGTCGACGGCCACACTGTCTTGCCGAAATCTGGTGCAGGTTTCAAACGGTTCGGAGATCCCTCGAACCGAACTGCAGGCTGCATCGGATTAGTTTTCCTGGGAACCCTAATTTGGCCATCGCATCGAATAGTAACTTGCGATGAATGCTGTCGTATGCGGCTTTAAAATCGATGAAAAGGTGCTGCGAATCCACTTGAAACTCGCTGGTCTCCGCCAGGATTTGCCTCAATTTGGTCCATAGTCGATTTGCCGGGCTGGAAGCCGCACTGGGATCTGCCGATTAGTGCGGTGCGTTAGACGCTCACACAGTTCGCTGGACAGGATCTTGTAGGCGACGCTACGTTGAGCAGGCATATACCTCTGCAGCTGTTGCAAGAGATAGAGTCCCTTTTTTTTGTGGATGGATGTTGGACGATTGCAAGAACTTCGGCCTGAGTGACGGGGCCAAAGAGAATAAGGGGCAAAGAGCATGGAATGAAGAGCAATTTCTGCATTTTCGAATGATTTCTTAGCAAAATCTGGTACAAATTCCACAATTCTGACTAATTGCTTCCTTCGCACCGATGTTCAACTAGTGAGGCCGGTATACTTATCAAGCGGCGCCCAACAAATGAACGAATAAAGCTCAGGAAATATTCCTTTGAAGACATTTCTCAACTATGTACGTGTCGGTAACGAGTATTGCTGTGGGAACGTTCGAATTGTAATGCAAGGTACTTGTCAGTTCATTGGAATGTAGGAGGAGCACTGTGAATCTAGAAGCTACCATGGTATCAATGGCAATTCCTTATATCCCGGATGTCAGGATGCAATACTCGCTTGAGTGGGAGGAGCCCCTTGCAAGCAGGAAATGCGAAATGAGTCCGAATGGCTTACCAGTGAAATTGCAACGATGGTGTATGATGATTCAAACCATCAAACTTTAGGATCGCTCTTTTGCCAGCTGTTAATGCATCTGTTGTGTTGATTGGCGCACATAGCCAAAATCAATGCTTTAAATGTAAGCCGAAGCACATGATGATTGCTCTTACGACGTGCTTGGGTGCTTTTATTCGCCGAATTGCGAAATATGGTCGATGGAAGGAATGCCTGATAAAGTGTCGTTCGTCAAGAGTCCACATACTTTTGTGTAAAGACCTGAATTTATCCTTAATCTGGTCAAGGAACTCCGGAATGGAGGTAAATTTGCACACGGACTGGACCTGGTAGAGCACCCTTCACTGTTTCTTTAAACCTGTTTCTTAACTCCTGCTGGATAGATTACAGTCAACACCAGAGGACTGCATTTTGTCACAATTCTTATCAACCAAGTGGTACCGGATGACGTGCATGAGATGACTTAAGAATCGGTTAAAGATACCCGTTGATCAATTCGGAGGTGGAGTCGGTGTGATGGCAGGTGAACACTTAGTATGCACAAGGTAAGAGTGCTGCAATTGGATATCCGCCTGTGTCCCAATATGTTTGCGTCAATCAGTCGAAGGTACTCCTTCACGAGTTAACCATCAATCGGAGGATTCAAAGTGCTAGGAGCAAAGTGCGTCACTGAGGCCTCTGTGATCATTCCCAGATCTGCGGACCAACGGATACGCCTTCAAGAACTGTAGTGAGTTGTGTGTGGAGAAGACCCTTGTCAACGCACCAACTCTTCTGCGTCGTCGGTCTCTCAGGCTGCTTCAACTCGAAGGAACTCCTTATTTGACTGTTTTTTGTTGAATGATTGCAACGTTTTGAGATTGACATAGGCGAGTGCACCGTTCAGCCAGCAGCAGCACCAGCATCAGGCATTCAGGCATCAAGTCAGAAGAAGATTCTGAAAAGACCGAAAGAAGGACACAAGCTTCATTTGCGAGAACCAACTGGCAATCAAGATCTACCCTTGCTAGGCTACGCAGGCGTCGCCTGTGACATAACGAGGGCAACTTATGCAGCACTGGAGCTAGTTGGTCTTATTTAGTGTGCAGTAAAGACGCGCTCGAATGAGTGTCTGTCGGCTATCCACTGCCAGATCATTATTAACGATTGCCTCGAGAAGCCATACGTGCTGAGGGATGTAAGCCTAGAATTCACATTCAAAAAAGAAAAAAAGATCTGCTCCAAGATGGAACAGCTGCGAAGAGCTTCATTCAAGTGGCAGGAGATCCCAACCAACTTTGATCATCCGGCTAACATAACCCTGAGCAGCACATTCGCTTGGAAAAATGGGTTTCTTGCCAATACGCATCGGCATGAGGAGCATACTTAGAATAATGAAATGCATGAAACCACCCGAAGAACTCCACTTCGTACCCCAATTCTTCGATCAAACTCATGAGCAGCCAGACTGAGCCATCTTCGCGTCAGCAACCGCACACAAAAGGACAATCAAAAAGTCCCCACAACTAGTGATTTATTTGAGCGCAGCCGCCGTCTACACGATCTCAATGCACACTCAAACCACGAGCCAAATGGATAGTTGCTCTAACACACATCCTTTCTTCGAAACAACGCTGAAAACTTTCCGCTCTCACCCTCGCACCCAGCAGACGGTGAAAACGCTTTGATGGCACAATTGCGCTGGCTCCTCGCACACCGCACAGCTATCATCGTTCCGCGGTTTAATTAAAATTCGTCCTGCACTTAATTATAAAGCGCACTCTCATCCATCCACCCATCCGACTATCCAACCATCCATCTGCACTCATCACGATCATCGTCGTCATCATCGCACATCGCGCGTATCGTTTGCGGTTGTCTTTGTCTTCGCCGACGAAGGGGGGTCGGGTCGTCCTCCCCTCCCTCCGCCCGCGTCAAATTGGAACATGAAAATCATAAATCATGGGAAGATGAGAGCATCCGCCTGAAAGAAGACATAAATCCATGAACGCCCATAAATTGGGTCATAATGGGATCTCGTGCATAAGACATAACCGACATATGCACGTTCACGGTGCGCCGCACCGCACCGCCCACCCACTCAAATGGCGGTTCGATACGATCACAAGGCAGACGCGAGTCCTTGTTGTGAAAGTAATTCATGCAATTAACCGGGACGAAATGCCCCCCGCCACCGCAACCACCCATCAGATCGATGTGATGTATCGCGGATTAACAGCCAAAGGACCCTTCTCTTTGGTGGCCTACTTAATTCAGTTTTCCCACCACCACCACCAGCAGCAGAAGCATCGGCGACGTGGCTTCACATTAACATCACAGAGTTGCGGAAACGACTTGCTGCAGGATACACTCCAACACACACACACACACGCACACAGAGGGAGAGAGTGACAGACGGTGTACGACACATACTTGCAGTGTTGTGTCATTGTTGAACTTTTTATTGGCAGCACAACATTGTCTTCGCGGAAAAGGATCTGTCTCCTTTTCAGCGACAAGGAGCAGAATAAAAGGAAAACAAAAACAAAAACAACATTGAAACAACTATCATCGTGTCAGCTACCTTCCGTGTGGCATCGCCTCCTCGGCATCGCCTCCTCGAGATGACGACAACGACGAGGACAATGAAACCTCGTCGCCGTCAATGGGAACCGCAGAGCAATCTAATGAACGTCACCAAAGGAATCCAGGATTCTTGTGGATTTCCACGCACAGACAGCACTAGTACCACCCGGCAGCAGGGCTCCTTATCCTCGCAGGGATCATTCAAACACAGAGTGGATGAAGGAGAGAGATTAGTGGATGACACCTTGCCGCCGCCCATTCCATTCTTGACACCTCCCCTTTGGCCTGACAAACGGAAAACAATGAACGAACACTCGTTGCTAGATCCACGTTCCAAGATAATGCCGAGGGGGTTCGGTTGTGGCAGTAGTTCGGCACGAGTAGTGCGACAGTAATTGATGGAATACGTGCTGGCGCTACAGCACGGTGTGCCGGTAACGAACATGAAATCAGTAAGCACGACCCAGACATCACATGGTTTACTATCAAACTTCCTCGCTTCGCATCGCGCATCCTGCTGGGGAATGCAGAGGGAAAAATTTACCGGAACTTCACCTGTCCCGGGTTGTCTATAAGAGACAATCAACTCCTTTAAGTGGTTTTCATCCTTGATCACTGCTACGTGCATCATATTAACACGCGGACACGGATGTCTCCCCCCAGAGACACAGTGAGCAGCAGTAAGGCACTAAGTCTAAGTCTATGTCCACACCCCCCCCAACCCCCACCCCCCTCAGTTCAGATGTAATTTCCGCAACGAGTGCGAGTCCACAGCGAGTGAGGGAGGTCTGCGTGACGTGACGATAGCATCTGCACATCTGGAGACTGAGAAGATTGTCTACAGTGGATGGGCCCCGGGTGCTGCTGGAACTGCAATAACCACGAAACATCGCCGAACTGAACGTGTCCGCTGCTTGATACCCTAGTCCTACCCCTGCAATCCAGCGTCCGGACGATGAACGGGAAGCGTTTAACTGCCGACAAAAACTTAAGAGTTTTTTACTCGCTAGACAATAAATCTGCAGATGTTGCAGCAGTCGGGTTCGCGTCAAATAAAAACGCGACGACGATTAATTTTTTTCCAAAATTAATTCGACTTTTCCAAGTGAGTTTTGACATCACGAAGCGGACTAACGACTGTCGGTGCCGGCAGTGAATGGGAGTCGAATGAGATGACGGAAACGTGCCGTCCTGCGCGAGGATGTGAACGACATAAACAAACGTTTTATTCGACTCAGCTGGTCGTGCAGGGCGCAGCGGGATTGAGTGGAAAGCAATCGCTGGGCGGTCGATAATTTGGGTGGCTTGTGGTCGGGAAATGATGAATCGGCACACGAGCAAGGATTGATCCGACCACGAGTGCCACACTGAGCCGCTGTTTAACTCCGAAGAGGCACACACGTGTCGAGGTCGATGTGGAGCGGGGTCCCTGGGGAGCCACATTGGACATCGCGAACGTTACGCAGGAAACTGAAAAAGAGCATCAAGGAGAACATCAAAGCGAGGTGAAGCTTAGACACAAGACTCCACGTCGGCTTGGCTCTGGCCTCTGATTCGGGCTCTGGCCTCTGATTCGGGCTCTGGCCTCTGATTCGGGCTCTGGTGTCTGATTCGTGCTGTGGCCTCTGATTTGGTCTCTGGCCTCTGATTCTGGCTCTGGCCTCTGAATTGGGCTCTGGCCTCTGATTTGGTCTCTGGCCTCTGATTCTGGCTCTGGCCTCTGATTTGGTCTCTGGCCTCTGATTCTGGCTCTGGCCTCTGATTCGGGCTCTGGCCTCTGATTCGGGATCTGGCCTCTGATTCAGGCTCCGGCATCTGCTTCGAGCTCTGGCCTCTGATGCGGGATCTGGCCTCTGATTCGGGCTCTGGCCTCTGATTTGGGTTCTAGCCTCTGATTCGGGCTCTGGCCTCTGATTCGGGATCTGGCCTCTGATTCGGGCTCTGGCCTCTGATTCTGGCTCTGGCCTCTGATTTGGGTTCTAGCCTCTGATTCGGGCTCTGGCCTCTGATTCGGGATCTGGCCTCTGATTCGGGCTCTGGCCTCTGATTTGGTCTCTGGCCTCTGATTCTGGCTCTGGCCTCTGATTTGGTCTCTGGCCTCTGATTCTGGCTCTGGCCTCTGATTTGGTCTCTGGCCTCTGATTCTGGCTCTGGCCTCTGATTCGGGCTCTGGCCTCTGATTCTGGCTCCGGCCTCTGATTCTGGCTCTGGCCTCTGATTCTGGCTCTGGCCTCTTATTCGGGCTCTGGTCTCTGATTCTGGCTCTGGCCTCTTATTCGGGCTCTGGCCTCTGATTCGGGCTCTGGCCTCTGATTCGGGCTCTGGCCTCTGATTTGGGTTCTAGCCTCTGATTCGGGCTCTGGCCTCTGATTCGGGATCTGGCCTCTGATTCGGGCTCTGGCCTCTGATTTGTTCTCTGGCCTCTGATTCTGGCTCTGGCCTCTGATTCGGGCTCTGGCCTCTGATTTGTTCTCTGGCCTCTGATTCTGGCTCTGCCCTCTGATTCTGGCTCTGGCCTCTGATTCTGGCTCTGGCCGCTGACTCTGGCTCTGGCTATATGGCTGCCTGGCTCTGGCTCCGGCTCTAGCTATATGGCAGCCTGGCTCTGGTTGCCTGGCTCTGGCTGTCTGGCTCTTGCATCACCTCTCTGACCTCCAAGGCTGCGAGGCCCTACCTCCCATCGTCCTCAACTCGCATTCACTCAAAGGGTTAAGTAACTTCTAGCTCTTCACTCAAATTAGTGTCCAATTTGATGCAAAGCCATCTCTTCTCATCCCATTTACGGCGTCTAACACGATTCTCGTCTAACACGTGCATATTTCATCGGAGCGTTCTTTCAAGGACTCGTTGCACTTATTCGCCGCACACTCTGGGTACACAGTACACACATTAAACATTCATGGCGCCAGCCATCCTCGCCCCCACCCAACCCCACCCCCTCCACTGAATCATAGTCGAGTCGAGTGGGTGGGTTCCTATTGCATCCTCCATTTAATCGTTAAACGGAGAGTTGCATTAACATTTCACAAAGCACCCCAAATCCCCAACGCGGCGTGCATCCAAAGACAGCTCGTCACTCAAATAGCCGTCCACAAGGACACTCGCCACGTCCCAGGGCGGGAGATAGTGCTCGCGAGCAGCAAAGCAAAACAAAGACAAAGCGACAAGATATCGCGTAAATACTTAACGTCCACTTAGCATGCATCCCATTAAGCACCTCATGATGACGCATACACACACACACACACACACACATGTGACCGATTACGAACTCGAGAAGTGATTCTCTTCATAAATTGGATTTGCCTTCGAGTCGTCCATTGAGTGAGCGTCGAGGACACGGCACAGGCACATGCACAGGCCCTGGCATCAGTCATAACTGTGAATATTGTCTTCAGTTGGGTCGTGGGAGAGGGTGGGTGGGGGTGTGGATGATGGCTTGATTCAACTGATTCAACTTTAATTGTGTTTAAAGCCTCACGGCCCCGCCTGAGTGAGAATGGGGTCCTTGAAGGCGGTGTCTTGGCGGAACTTTGACGAGTGGGGTGTCAACGAAAAGTTTCTCTCTCTCTCTCTCTCGGATTTGTGGCCTCAAAGTGAGGGCCAGAGAAATGTCACAGAGCATCTGCTGGGGGAAGTTAAAAGTTCTGCCGACCGTTAAGACATCAGACGGCTTAACCTTTTGAGGTATCGCTCTGCGGTTCCTAGTGGCTCCTAGTGGTTCCAACTGTTAAGATTGATGTTGGCGAAGGAAAAACTTTCTAATTGGCTAGCAATTGCACCCGGGGATGGGGCACATGAACTCGGGTTGAACTTGGATTGGATTTGCCTGGCAGTTGAGTCTGAGTTGCGGTCACCTTGTCACTTTGGTGGAGAGGCTGAGGACGTTGATGGAATTCGTGAAATTAATTTCGAGTGTTCTGTGTGAGACAGTTACACTGTGCTTCTGACGTGGAAAACATTCATTTTCAGATATTTTTGAATTTTTTATGCAAAAATTGACTGAGAATGGATGCTGTCTCTTGAGAGCCAGAGAACAGGATTGCGAATATAAGCTGATAAGATGCGATTTATTTATTATCAACTAATCCTCTGGGTCTACCGGCTGAAGACCGTCACATTTGGCACAACGTGTGCACCATACCTTGCCATTCGGTCACTCAACCAGTTAGCAACGGATGAAGAAACGCAGTATCCTTTAGGCGCACTGATAGTTAGAGAGGATACTTACGTGGACGATGCTTTCGCAGGAGCCAACACTATTCAGGAAGCACTAAACAAGCGTCAACAGGTTAGCAGCTTGTTGGCGTCGGGAGGGTTTCACTTGCGCAAAATGGGCATGTAATGCTGCTGAAGTTTTAAATGAGATACCTATTGAACAAAGAGAAATGAGCTTTGCATTACCATTTGATGCCTTAGAACCCATTAAGGCATTGGGAATAAAATGGTTTCCGACGGTAGACAGGGCTTTCGTTTCAGGCTTTTAAATCAGATGATGCAGAGCCTACCAAAAGGAAAATACTCTCCACGATAGCGAAGCTGTTTGATCCCCTTGCCTGGATTTCGCCGTGCGTCATACAGGGAACAATAATGATGCAAACCCTCTGGCGGACCGGGCTGAATTGGAATGAACCTATTCCCGTTGAAGTAAAGAAAGAGTGGATTGACTTCAGGGGAGAACTGCGGCATCTCGAGCAAATCCGTGTACCCCGGTGGATCAATACTAACAACCCGCACACGGTAATAGAAATGCATGGGTTTAGCGATACGTCTAGGAGAGCATACGGTGCAGCTAAAGGGTGGTTAAATTTTAAGGGCCGATGTTGATTTTGAATTAAACACAAATTATTCAGGAAATTATTAGCATTTCTATTTATTATGATAATATTCGTATAGTTCAATTATGTATGAAACAAAATATCGGCCAAATGGCCGCCGTGACCTCGGCGGCACACCTCCATCCGATGGTCCAAATTTTCGATGACGCTGAAGCATAATTGAGGTTCCATGCCGTTAATGTGCCGAATTCTCTTCTCATCCTCTAGCTCTTGACTTGTTGCTGGCTTATCGACGTACACCTTTTCTTTCAAATAACCCCAAAGAATAAAAATCCAACGGTGTCAAATCACATGATCTTGGCGGCCAATTGACATCGCCACCACGTGAGATAACACGGCCATTGAATTTGTCGCGCAAAAGAGCCATTGTTTCGTTAGCTGTGTGGCAAGTGGCGTGGCACCGTCCTGTTGAAACCACAATCGTCCACATTCATATCTTTCAATTCGGGCCATAAAAAGTTCGTTATCATTTCACGATAGCGAACACCATTTACAGTAACTGCCTGACCGGCCTCATTTTGGAAAAAAAAAAACGACCCGATGATGCCGCCAGCCCATAAACCGCATTGGTTTTTCGGCAATCACTCTTGGATTATCATTCGCCCAAATGCGGCAATTCTGCTTATTGCCGAATCCACTGAGCTGAAAATATGCCTTATCACTGAAGATGATTTTCTTCGAAAATTGACCATCCACTGTTGCCACTTCTTGCCACCATTCTGACCATTGACGACGATTGAAATGGTCAAGAGGCTTTAGTTCTTGAGTCAAATGCACCTTTTTTTTTTTTTTTTTGGTTACGTCCATGGATGTGGCAATCTTCAAAAGATACTAATAGCCCGTGCCATTAGCATGCACGATTCGCAAACCCAAGTTCTCGATTTCGGGAATACGCCTACGTACTAACCCACACCCTGCACTCTTCTACCACTCTCCCCGCGGAACTGCCGTTAGGTATTACTTCGCGGGGCTGGTTAGCGACTCAAGCTGGATCGACTGTGTTTGCCCGTTTCGGCTCGCCTTACTCTTTCAAGCCTTCTTAGCTCGATCTGCAAGTTTGATATGAAGGAACAGATTTCCTCCCACTTCTCGGCTGACTCCGTCATATGACCGACTAGGAGCTCCGGTGTTGGTAAGTTTATTCTTGTCCCTTCAAATCGTCTGCAGTGGAAAGTCGTGGTTCTGCGTCTTCTTCAGAGTCCTCACATTCTGGACAAAGGGAAGAGCTATCGTGCCCGAACCTATGGAGATACTTTCGATAGACCCCGTGGCCCGACAGAAACTGCGTAAGGTAGAAGTTGCAGTTTCCGCTGGCTCTCTTTGTCCACGTTTCGATTGTTGGAATCAGTCTGTGAGTCCATCTACCTTTGTTTGAGGTGTCCCATCTGGCTTGCCACATTGTCATTGAGGCTGCTCTTTCTTCCTTCCTTATCCTGTTTACGCCAGTCTCTGGCCGGTTCGTCGATCGCCTTAGGTAGACCCTATGCACCTCATTTGCGAGAATTTCGATGGGGACCATACCCGCAATCACACAGGCTGCTTCGTCCGAAATTGCCGCTGATTGTTCTTATGGAGCAGAGCCTGTATAGTGACGAGAGCTTCTTAGCTGTCTCCTTCATAGAGAGAGCACTCGACCAGACTGGCGCAGCATATAGGAGAATTGAACTTACCACTCTGGAAAGCAGAATCCTTCTTGGGTATCCGGGTCCTCCTATGTTTGGCAGCATACCAGAAAGTGCTGTCTGCATCTTTGACGCTTTCCTGCTGCAGTATTCGACATGCTTTTTGAAATTAAGTCGGTTGTCGAGCATCACTCCTAGGTATTTCAGTGATTCCTTGGATCTAATTAGCTGGGAGCCAACCCGGAAGTTTGCATATTCCACAGTCTTTCGGCTGGTTATTACAACAGCCTCTGTCTTGTGGTCAGCCAATTCAAGGTCGGAAGATTCCAGCCAATTTTTTATCCCGGCGATTGCTTCGTTTGCGGCGGTTTCCACCTCGTGGATGTGCTTGGCCACCGTCACGACCGCGATGTCGTCAGCAAAGCCGATGACCTTGACTCCATGTGGCAGCTTTAGTCTCAGTACTCCGTCGTACATTAAGTTCCACAGGAGGGGTCCAAGGACTGAACCCTGTGGAACGCCTGCAGAGACGTCGTAGTATTTAGTACCATCGTCAGTCTGGTATTTCAGTTTCCTGTTGGTAAAGTAGCTGACAATAATCCTCTTCAGGTACTGCGGTGTGCTCATCCTATTCAGGGCTCTCATTATGCAGGACCAGTTCGCCGAGTTAAACGCGTTTTTTATATCCAGCGTAACTACGGCACAGTATTTTTTTGTACCGCCCCTCCATCTTGTACCCGTTATGGCTTCACTTGCTGTGTCTACCACCTCTTTGATGGCGTCGATGGTGGAGCGCGACTTCCTAAAGCCGTACTGGTGGTCTGACAGGGCTCCTCGCTCCTCAGCCACGCCGATTAGCCTGCCGTCAATTGCACCTTGTAAGCGTGTGAATGCAAGTCTTTATGCATAATGTTCATCAACGACGAGCGTGAGAGGTGCGAGCGTGTTGGGCACGACGACGAGTTGAGGTGGACGGCTCTTCAGCCACACTACCGCGAACAGCAGCAATATTTTCTGCAGTACGAGCTATACGAGCATGCACTGCTATTTTCACATCTCCTACAGACCCGGTTTGCTCAAATTTTTGCACGATTTTTCCGATTGTACGCACATTTGGACGATTAAATTGACCGAAAAGAACACGAAGTGCACGATATGCATTTTGATTTGAACGCCCATTTCCATAATAAGCCTGAATAACTTTAACGCGTTGCTCGATTGTGTATCTTTCCATGGTTCAAATGTCAATGTCAAATGAAATGCAGAAAAAAGCTTGACGTTTATGTGTGGTTCACATTCAACATCGGCCCTTAAAACTTAACCACCCTTTATATACCTTCGGGTGCGTGACTCCCAAAAGAAGGTCCATGTCAACTTGCTGCTGTCTAAAACACGGGTAGCCCCATCAAAAACGCAAACGCTTCCCCGCCTGGAACTTTGCGGAGCAGTCATGCTGGCTACTCTGCTTAGCTACGCAGCGGACGTTCTTGGACTAAAGAAAGCAAAGCAATATGCATGGACGGACTAGACAATTACGCTAGCAAGGATTGCGGCGCCCCCAACTAAATGGGCCGCGTTTGTCAGCCACCGTGTCGCGGAGATTCAACGTCTTGTACAAGCGGAAAGTTGGAAGCATATCCCAGGCGAATTAAACCCGGTCGACATCGCATCGAGAGGAATAAGACCGTCGGCTTTAGTTTCCAACACCCTCTGGTGAACTGGTCCAGAATTCCTCCGAGGAGATTGGGTATTTCAGTATCCTCACCAACCAATGAACTTAATAACAGAGGAGGAGAAACGGGCCATAAAAGCATATGTCGTCAAAAGGTTGGACAATCACATTCTGAACATTATTCACAAACAGTGTTTAGCTACACAAAACTATTGAGAACAATATCACCTCTCCTTTTCATTGTAATGGGCGATTTTTTAGCTATTGTCTTTTTGGCAACACTGGTTTAAACAGCTGACGCACGTTTCGTGTTTTGTTTCACTGTCAAACATCTTCAGTTTGGTCTATAATTTAACCATGAATCGTCTTACAAACGAACAACGCTTGCAAATTATTGAATTTTATTATCAAAATGCGCACTCTGTTAAGAATGTTCATCAAAGTAAAATTGTGTTTAGCGACGAAGCTCATTTTTGGCTCAATGGGTACGTAAATAAGCAGAATTGTCGATTTTGGAGTGAATATCAGCCAGAAGCATTGCAAGAGCTACCAATGCATCCAGAAAAAGTCACAGTTTGGTGCGGTTTATGGGCTGGTGGCATCATTGGACCGAACTTCTTCAAAGATGATGCGAATCGTAACGTAACTGTGAATGGTGACCGCTACCGTGAGATGATATCCAACTTTTTTTTCCCCAAAATGCAAGGGCTTGACTTGCATGGCATGTGGTTTCAACAAGACGGTGCCACATGCCACACAGCACGCGCAACAATGGACTTATTGAGGGGCGAGTTCGGTGAACATTTAATTTCACGTTCGGGACCGGTCAATTGGCCGCCTAGATCGTGCGATTTAACGCCTTTTTGTGGGACTATGTTAAAGCTCATGTCTATACAGACAAGCCCGCTTCAATTGACGCATTGGAAGACAACACTGAAGCATTTATTCGTGAAATGTTGGAAAGAGTATGCCAAAATTGGACTAAGCGGATGGACCATTTGAGGCGCAGTCAAGGTCACCATTTGCATGAAATAATCCACAAATGGACCGTACTATCGATTAAAATAAAGATTTCATGCATTTTTCTGAATTTTATGTGTTTTTTTTTTGAAAAACTTTCCTATAGCTTTTAAAAAATCACCCTTTATATATGGACTGGATGTTGCAATGCAGCCGAGGTGAGGAATGTTTCACATTGTCATCTTCTTTTTGCAGATGACTTAGTTATCCTCACATCCTCCCAGGCGGAACTCCAGGGCGCACTCGATACGTTTGTGGCCGTATGTGCTGATGCTGGAATGAGGGTTAACGTGGACAAATCGGAGGTTATGGTCATTTCCAGAACGCCTGTTCAATGCACTCTGCATGTTAGTGAAGTCCCATTGAAGCGGGTGGAGAAGTTTAAGTATCTCCTGGTCTTTTTCACGAGTAATGGCAGGAGTAATGCTGAGCTTTCCGGTAGGATTGGTCAAGCTGGGTCAGTTTTGACACAGCTTGGTAGTTCTGTAATCAGAAAGGCCGAGCTTGGTGTCAAAGCCAAGTTAGCGGTTTTCAACTCAGTATTTGTTCCAACTCTCACCTATGGTCATGAAATTTGAGTAATGACCGAAAGCATAAGATCGCGAGTGCAAGCTGCTGAGATGAGATTTCTTCGTGCTGTTGTGGGAATTACTTGCCGGGATAGGGTGAGTGTGCGAGGAACTCAACATTGAGCAGCTGCTTCTTCGAACGGAAAGGGCTTTGCTTCGGTGGTTTGGTCACGTGGCACGAATGTCCCCATTATCACGACTTCCGAGGCGGCCGTTGAATGCGATTCCATCAGGTAGGCGACCGCTTGGCAGACCCAGGACGAGGTGGTTGGACTAAGTCCAAAAACTCGCCGAGTTACACTTGGGCATTGCTCCTGATGAATTAGAATCGATGGCGGAGGATCGAGTTGCCTGGAGATCTCTCGTGCGTGGTTTACCCCCGCGACCCCTTTAGTGGATCATGCGGGTCAGAAGATGATGATGTTGATGATGAGCATATTGTCGTCGTTTTATCAACAACGCACGAAATCCATGACAGACCAGAACAGGTGGCGTGCTGTCTCTCCTGCAGAACTGCAGTCTACCCTTCGTGAACTGATTAAAAGCGTGCAAGCAGACATGTTTACGTCGGACAATAGAATCAACTTACCGAAATCTCTCTGACATTTCGCGGACAAAGATGGTATCCTCAGAGTAGGAGGCAGGTTACCAAGCGCAGAGCAACACCCCATTACGAGGGGCGTTCAATATATTCTCGGTATCGGGGTGAAGCTGTGGTTGTATATATAAATTGACTTATTTATCAAGTAATACTATTATTTTAGTGCATTCATGTAAAATTTCATATAAATGTGATTATTAATTCGCGTTTTATCTCCAGTTAAACAGAATCATAATGGCAACTGAGACGATGATGGTGAAAATTGAGCATCGCGCTGTAATTAAATTTCTCACTAAGCAAGGAAAAAGTCAACAAACTATTCATGAAGAGATGGTGGCTGTTTACCAGGGTTCCGCACCTTCATTAGCAACTGTGCAAAAGTGGTCAAGTGAGTTCAAGAGAGGCAGAGAGAGCATTGAAGACGATCCCCGCTCCGGCGCCCCGGCTACTGCTTGTACGGGAGAAAGCATCAAAGAAATCGAAAAACTTGTTCTTGAGGATGCCCGAATAAAGTTGAAAATGATGGCAGAGATCACCAAGCTTTCAATTGGTACCATTCACACCATTCTTCATGACCATCTCAACCTTTCAAAGGTCAGTGCAAGGTGGGTGCAACGAATGCTCACAGCGCCTCGGAAAAAAGTGAGAATCGCATGCTGTAGAGAGCTATTTGAGATGTGTAGTGAGAACGCGGACGGTGTTATGGATCGAATTGTTACTGGTGACGAAACATGGGTCCACCACTAGAGTCAAACAAGAGTCCAAGCAGTGGCATAAAAAAGGAACCCCCCGAAGAAGTTCAAGGTCACTCCGTCTGCCGGGAAGCTCATGGCCACAGTTTTTTGCGACTCAAAGGGAATCTTGCTCATTGAGTACAAAAAAAAAGGTGAAACCATCAGCGCCACATCCTACGCTTCCACTTTGCATAATTTGCGGGAAGAAATTAAAAAGAAAAGACGGGGTAAACTCGCAGCGGTTGTGTTGCTTCTTCATGACAAGGCTCCTGTTCATACGGCGCGAGTTTCCAAGGCTGCTGCGCGAGATTGTGGTTTCGAAGAAATCCAACAGCCACCCTATAGTCCAGACCTTGCCCCTAGTGATTATTTCCTGTTTCCGGATTTGAAAAGATGTCTTCGTGGAAAAAGATTTTCTGACGATGAAGAACTCAAGTCGACAATAAATGGGTATTCTGTTTAACTAGAGATAAAACGCGAATTAATAATCACATTTATATGAAATGTTACATGAATGCACTAAAATAATAGTACTACTTGATAAATAAGTCAATTTATATATACAACCACAGCTTCATCCCGATACCGAGAATATATTGAACACCCCTCGTATATTGAGGGGAAATCATCATTTCGCCACACTTATAATAAGAGACGCTCAGCAAAAAACGCTTCACGGGGGACTCAGCCAAACAATGATGTACTCCAGACAAAACTACTGGTTTCTTAAATTTAAGAGATGCAATTTTGTGCTGTGGTGCTTGTTACTCGCCGTGATAGGGCGAGGAAACACTGCAGTACGCGAGGTTTCTCAACGTTGAGCAGCTGCTTCTTTGACTGGAAAGCGAAAAGCACGAATGTGGCCATCATCGGAACTGCCGAGGCGCGCCTTGAATGCGACTTCAGCAGGTAGTCCCCTGGTTTGCACTTGGGCACAGCTCCTAATGAGTTCTCCTACATCGGATCGAGTGGCCTGGAGATCGTCGCCTCTGTACTCATTGTCCCTTAGCAACTCATTGTCCCTTAGCAACTGCGCCGGCAGGCGATTCTGATCAAGTTCCACGAGAGGGCGCGCTTCTTTGTTTTAACTCCACCTTCTGAAGTGTTTCAGGCGTCTGGAGTTTCGCACCTACGATCAAGCAGATGACAGTGAATGGGGGCGAATGTCAAAATATGGCCAAAAGCCGGCAACAGTGGACGACAACAACACGGACTTACAACGTCGACATCTTGGGCAGAGCGTCACAATGGGCAGCCTTAACTTTGAGGTAGTCAGGGACTTCGTTAATTTTTTTTTAGGGTTTAAAAAAGCTTATCTCAAGATGTAACAAATGCATTGATGTTAGGGGAGATTATATTGAAAAATAAAAACAATTTAAATTGAATTCGCATTTTCTTTCATATCGATACCGAGAATATATTGAACGCACCTCGTAGGTGCAGAAAAGTGTTCTGCGTGTGGTCTTTGCTCCTGGTTGCGACCCCTGGCATCTGGTCTACGCCAGGGGTCGAGTGCATGTATAACCGTAATCAGTTCTGCTGTTTCCCTTTAATTTGCCTCCCATCCACTCCACCGTATTCCACCCGAACAACTACCCAATGACACACTAGCCACATTGCACACAACAAACAAACAAACAAACAAAAGAAGCAGCCGCTTCCCGGCATCCCCCTTTATGACAATAATTCCCTCAGCAACTGTCACATCGATTTACTGATGTTTAATTTCATCAACAAAAGATACGAGTGCACAGTTGTTTGCGCTCACTGTTAGGCATTCATAATTGATGCGCTCGCTTCAAGTCATCCATTCGAACCACAAAAGCCACTGCAACAATCCAATCTCGTTCTTTGTCCCCAGCCCCCCGCCCACCGCCAGCTCGTGCGCACCGCATTTCCATTTTCAAATTGAATCACAGTGCTCGACAGCTGTATCGCTGCACGATTCGTTGCGGGGACTGGGCTTTTATTTGTTTTACGGATGTTCGCAGATGGATATAGGCCGTATCGTCATTTTAATCACATTTTTACTCCTTTCTTTTCCTTGTTTGCATTTATTCAAAACACCGAGTGGGTCGGGAGGAGGATGCGAGCACGGTTCGAGGTTCGGTGTGGTGCAGAATACCCTATTGCGGCGAAGTAGCCAGCTCCAAACCGGTAGGGATTCACTCCTAGGGCTTCTTGTCATGTGGACCATCTCCTGTCGCGTGCCGCAACCAGGGACGTCCAACCAGGCCCCCGAAGTCCAGTCAATGGATGTCATTTGAATGCGGCAGCAGTCTGCGAATCAAAAAAAAAAGGCAGTCCAAGCTTAACCAACCATCGAATGTAAATCGAATAGGTTTTCCCAAAACAATCGTTTCCACATGCCATCGGTTTCATCTGAATTCGATTCATATTTTGTCAATTTTCGAAACTAATTGCTTTGAAAATTGTCAACGTTTTCGAAATCACGTTGCGGATGATAAACAAGTCGTCCGACGGCCGGGGATCACAGCGCCGCCCCGTCAGGATGGGCAACTGAAACCCGGAACCAGTTGAATTGAATTATTCGAAATGAG
Organism: Eristalis pertinax; assembly: GCA_907269125.1. NCBI lineage: Eukaryota > Metazoa > Arthropoda > Insecta > Diptera > Syrphidae > Eristalis > Eristalis pertinax. The sequence continues at coordinate 15,228,349 of OU026147.1, forward strand.
AGCAAACGAGGGTCGTCCATTGAATGTGTGTTTTGGTATCAATTACACCAATTACGAGCCCTGGATTCTTGTGTGACAATCATGAACATGCCGAAACGACAACAACGACGGACGGCTCAATGAATTGATGTCGACATCCATTCAAATGGACGCAGAGTCAGTGAGGTGAATGTCGAATGAAATCGATTTTTGTGCAAATCGCAAATCAGTGCCAGTGGCTTCTGTCTTTTTTTCTTTCCAAAGAAACGCAGGAGATGACAACCACCGACCCCCACCCACATATTCCCGGACAATCCTTGTTACACTTCAACATTTTTTTGTTTGTTTGTTTTCACTCTCCGTGCAGCCTCGCGTGAGGCCACCCTCACGGTAGCAAGAAACTTTTATTAACGAGCTTGCCAAAGAATGTGCGTTGTCGAGCGTAATTCGCGGTAATTTACACCACAAAACCCCTTTTTCTTTTCAAAACTTCGTTAATTTTAATTGATGTAATTGTTACGCTTTTTTACGCCAGCTGGCTGTCACCGGCAACCCTAACCCCGCTCCGTTGCGCTTGACTGAGGCAGATTTTGTTCTCGGAAAGGTACGCTCGTTAGTAGGGGCTGTAAATTTGTCTCCCAAAATCCGCCCAGCAAGCAGATTTGCCGATGTACAATGCTTTTGAAATGCAAAAAAGTAGAATTTTGTGAGTGTCAGTTGTTATGAGAGGGTGATTTTGTAAGCGCTTGGTTTTTGGTTGTCAAAGAAAGCTCAGAAAAACCTACAAAAGTGGACACACTTTTCACGTGAGTTGATAAATCAATGCTTGCCATTTATCTTTCTGAGATCACTTCATATGAATGGTGATCACGACTATGTTTCAAGCGGTCCTTGTGGAGAGTCAACTTTTGACGGCACTATTTCGAGCACATTGGCTGGTATCTCGTGTAGTGTTGTCTGACGAGGTTGCTATTGATGCTTGTACGGGCACAGACGAGTGATTTAGCGTCGCTCCATTAAAGAGAGTCAAATAGCTCGATCTAGTCGCCCAATGCATCGGTCCACAACGAGAGATAAATTGCTCGCCGAACTCATTTCTCCAATAATGATCCCTCGAGTCGCATGCTGTGTGGCATGTAGCGTTGTATAGCTGGACACACAAGTGGAACACCTCGTGTATTCGAAATGATTATAGGATAGGGGACGTCATTGGTGGTAACGTCGTTGTCAGGGTAATTTTTAAAAATGATTTCGGGTCATAAACCGCTTCAAACAGTGCATTGACACCTCACCTCTTGTATTGCCTGAGTTCGCTCATCGGATCAAATTGATCACCATTTGATCTAAAAGTGATTGTCACAACTGGAGCAGTTGAATTTTGCTCATTAAAACCTACCCCCTTCCAGGCCAGACATCAGTTTCGTGGCTGAAGGCAGTGTTTCGATGCAAAAGCAATAAAGCAAATGCTCACCACTGCGTCGTGCCAAAATTTGAACCATAAACCCAAATTTCAGCCCACTTCTGCCTCAGTTGTAAACAAAAGTGTGATATGAGAAGTATGAAAGTTCGAATAGTGACCCATCCGATCCCAATTTTGATTGAGTTTCTGGGGCATTATGGCGAATGCGTCTTAAGAGCTACGAGTCAAGTCATGTTAAGTTTCTGAAGCCATCATGGGACCGCACTGAAGCTGAAGCAGCACATCATTTACAATGGCTCTCAACACGCGGTCAGGGTTTGGGTTCAATTTGTTCTCAAACTTGGGTGTAAATGGCTCTCAACACGCGGTCAGGGTTTGGGTTCAATTTGTTCTCAAACTTGGGTGTACATCGGTTGCAGGATGTTTCCCTTTAATATTAATGATGACATGCCTCATATTAACGGGGAACGTCACGTCAAAGAGACGACGCCGGGTTTTTGGACTACTGAATTGGCAGATTCGATCGTGCGATGCGATATAAAGGGTGGTTAAATTTTAAGGGCCAATGTTGAATGTGAACCACACATAAACGTCAAGTTTTTTTCTGCATTTCATTTGACATTTCTCAATTTCAGACTAACTCAATTTGAACCATGGAAAGATACACAATCGAGCAACGCGTCAAAGTTATTCGGGTTTATTATGAAAATGGGCGTTCAAATCAAAATGCATATCGTGCACTTCGTGATTTTTTCGGTCAATTTAATCGTCCAAATGTGCGTACAATCGGAAAAATCGTGTAAAAATTTGAGCAAACACCAATGCATGGAAACACCAATGCATGCTCGTACAGCTCGTACTGCAGAAAATATTGCTGCTGTTCGCGATGGTATGGCTGAAGAGCCGTCCACCTCAACTCGTCGTCGTGCCCAACACGCTCGCACCTCTCACGCTCGTCGTTGATGAACATTATGCAAAAAGACTTGCATTTACACGCTTACAAGGTGCAATTGACTCAAGAACTAAAGCCTCTTAACCATTTCAAGCGTCGTCAATGGTCAGAATGGTGGCAAGAAATGGCAGCAGTGGATGATCAATTTTCGAAGAAAATCATCTTCAGTGATGAGGCACATTTTCACCTGAGTGGATTCGTCAATAAGCAGAATTGCCGCATTTAGGCGAATGATAATCCAAGAGTGATTGTCGAAAAACCAATGCGGTTTATGGGCTGGCGACATCATCGGGCCGTATTTTTTCCAAAATGAGGCCGGTCAGGCAGTCACTGTGAATGGTGTGCGCTATCGTGAAATGATAACGAACTTTTTATGGCCCGAATTGGAAGATATGAATGTGGACGATATGTGCTTTCAACAGGACGGTGCCACTTGCCACACAGCTAACGAAACAATGGCTCTTTTGCGCGACAAATTCAATGGCCGTGTTATCTCACGTGGTGGCGATGTCAATTGGCCGCCAAGATCATGTGATTTGACACCGTTGGATTTTTATTCTTTGGGGTTATTTGAAAGAAAAGGTGTACGTCGATAAGCCAGCAACAAGTCAAGAGCTAGAGGATGAGAAGAGAATTCGGCACATTAACGGCATAGAACCTCAATTATGCTTCAGCGTCGTCGAAAATTTGGACCATCGGATGGAGGTGTGCCGCCGATGTGGCGGCGGTCATTTGGCCTATATTTTGTTCCATTCATAATTGAACCATACCAATATTATCATAATAAAAAGAAATGACAATAATTTCCTAAATAATTCGTGTTTTATTCAAAATCAACATCGGCCCTTAAAATTTAACCACCCTTTATAACGCGTGGGCCATCAAGTTGTTTTTTTTAAATCAGATGTTATTTTTACACTGACAGCTGTTTCCAGGTCGAAATCCTGACAGAAAGTGAGTATCATACCTACGCGGAACGAAATGATTCGCTTTACGCATGAAAAACGTTGGGAAAAAATTGAAAACTTGTTTCCAAAGTGAGTGCTGTGTCGCCCGTCCAAACAGTGCATTTTTTTTAAAAGAAGAAGTTTCGGCCGAAATTAAGCACTCACCGCGACTGCTGTACGCAAGTGTGTGCTGAAAGCCCGTGAGACTGATGTGCTAGTGAACAACACTTATGGTCCCATTTTTGTACGGTGCGCACAGGTGAGAATGTGGCTGCGGTGGCCTTCCTCGAAAATGAGACTGGCAACAACATTTCGGTCAACGGTGGCCGTTACAGAGTCATGTTAACCGACTTTTTTTTGTTACTGAAATTAAAGACATGGATTTGGACGACCTCTGGTTCATGCAGGATAGCCCGCCTTGCCACACAGCCCATGCCACAATCGATCTTCTGCGCACCAAATTGCCAAATCGTGTTACCAGCCGTATTGGCCGCCTCGGAGCTGCGATTTGGCCAATGTGGATTTTTTTTTGTACGAAATCGATGTTATGCCAACAATCCGGAAAACGATTCAAGCACTTAAGGCCAATATCATCCAAGCAAACCATGAGCTACAGCCCGAAATCATCAAAAAGATCTTGGAAAATTCGGGTGACAGAATGCGCTACGGCGAAGGCAGCCGAAGCAGCCACTTGAACGACGTTGTATTCATCATAATTAATGGGAATATTTGTTCTTACTAATAAAGCCATAATACGTGGAAAAAATTCAATTTTGTTCATTTTATTGCGTTTTTTAAAAGAAACTTGTATTTGGTCCATCCTTTATAATAAATACTCTTTATTGGAAGCTCGATTTATTTCGTGGCACTTCTGAAAAAAAGTCCTTAAAAAAGTCTCTAGAATGGCCTAACCCCTTGAAGAAAAATCTGCTGGCTTATTTCTAAAGCCTCGTGCCCGTGCATCTGTTTAAGTAAGAAGTCTAACGCTCTAACCTGCTCGCAATAGACTAAGACTCCCTTTAGGAGTAGGCATCAGCATTTATTTGTTCCCAAATTTGTTTGCAACAAGCCTTCGGTTCGACCACAGGAAAGCTGCTCAGTTGCTCAGGCCTCACAAGGCGGGGAGCATGCTGCAACTGATGCCTGTGCCATTTTGTTAACCACTTGGGTTCGAATCCAGTCTCAAAGAAGAGAATTCATGATTTTTCAAATCAGTCCTATGAACAGAGCTACCTCAGGACAAGCTCGACACATTTCCCGAAGCTCTTTAAAGAAAACCTTAAAAAAATAGAAAAAAAAGCAAAGGGTTACCCCAGAAAAGGTGAAATCGAAGAAGAAAAATAATCCATCATTCAGATGCTATCCGAAATCACTTGACAGTCACCCGGTGGCCCCGCCATCCACTCCCATCAATTACAGCTCGGATTTCAGACGCGTAAGTACCCCCCGCGCACTTGAAGTTGATATCCTTGCAAAATCCAAGTCAAGATAAAATGAAACCAAACAAGCAATTAGGAACGGTAATGGCAACGGCACAAACGACCCACTCACGCGTCGCTAATTAGCCCACAAATCTGAATTCGCCCGACAGACAGCCAGCGATGTTCGTACTCTCGAAGGGGTACCGCGAAACTCGAAACGCGAAACGCGAAACCACCCCCCCCGGGGTGCGATTGAAACTGTCAAAGGCTCCATTTCAGTCAACAGTGCACATGTACAAATTTTTTTGTTTGTTTTACACGCGCCCTCTCACTCTGCATCGCCTTGGGCGAGCAGGGGATGGGGTTTATTAACGAGCTGACTAGAGTGCACGTTGCCGATCGTAATTCGCGGTAATTTACACCACAAAATGTTGTTTGCTTTCATTTCTGTTTTTTTTTTTTTTCAAAAATTTCATTAAGGTCAATTGATTTAATTGTTTCAGCCTTTTTTTTCCCCCGCAGCGCCAACCGACTGTCGCCTACGCCACCCTTGGCCATTCGGCAGGCGAAACTATGCCCGCCAAAGGTGGGCGTCGCATCGTACGTGAGTGGGTACAAGCGCCCGACCAAATGGCACGCTCGAGGACCGCCATTAAACCGCCACACATTCGAAGCTCCCGCTCTTGGCCGAGCTCCGCTCTGGCTCTGGTTCTTCAGCTGGATTCATTAATTAGCAACATTCGCTGAATTAGTCGAAATTATGCACGCGAAGCCAATTAATAGCGGCTCTCAATGCCGCATGTACACTGTCTCGCAGTGGCCTAACGAGGCGTTCGGCGTGGGTGCTCGCGGGGGGGTGAAAGGGGGTGGAAACCGATTAAAAGAGCGAATAATTGCCATTGCATGGTTGCGGGTGGATGGGGCCCACTCACTTCCCCTCTCTCATTCTGACCAGGACAAGTGCACATCGATTGGCATTTAAGAGGTAAGTGGGATCAGTGTTTTTGTGTGCTCGGCTGCACGAATGTGCTGCGCGGCCATGTGGCTGGAATTTCGTGAAATCAAAAAGTTCGACTCTGGATTGGATTATTGGTTTCGCCGGGGCCAGCGTCATCGATTGGGGTTTATTTAAAATGCGAAAATGTACAGTCTGACGGAGAAGGAAGGATCACAGTGGTTGCGTCTAGATATGATTGGATTATGGGCAGGGATCTCTTTGACTGGGGGGGGGGGGTCAGACTCAAGGATGGTGGTCTGTGTAAGTTGAAGCGTCTGACTGTCATTGAAGTGGCTGAGTACAGATAGGAGATATAGGCGTTGTTTGACTAACTCCTGGAACCTGGACCCAATTGACTGATGCTGATGTCATTCAGTACGTTCAAGAAGTGTGGCCCTAAATATAAGTTCCTACGGTCGGATCGATCATAGTACGAACAGAGGAAGTCATGTGTTGCCTCCTTCTCCAGCTTCTGCAGGAATTATTGTCTGGGACAGGCATCCGTCGGTGGGCTTGTATGGAAATTGCGCAGCAACTTGTTGCTTTGTTTTAAGGCATTTGGCGCGTTCTAGTTATGATGCTAGGCTGTAGAGAGAGCCATAGAGGTTGGATCCCTGTTTGGTGAGAGAGAGGGAGTTAAACCACACCTAGCCAGTGCCCCGACAGCTACCTAAGGTGTAGATTCAAATTCTCAACCGTCTCACTGAGGAACAGTCGATGTCGAATGCATTCCCGACGGACTTAATTGCGATCGCTTTGGTTTGTGCCTATGTGACGTTACAATAACTAGGAAGTTGCAAAGGATGTGGCAATGGTGAGATGATCTTTGGGGTGGATACCTATAGCCGCCCCTTCATCATCTTTGGATCCGTCTATGCGTGAATTGGCAAAGGATCGTCCAGCATCTTGGTTGTCGGGGATCCATTGCAGTCCCAGTGGAGACAATTTTCTCGACGATGGACTGAAGTAGAAGGCCATCGATAGCGTTGGGGGGGAATTGAATTCGTTGAGTGACCGATTCGAGATGCCTTTCGTCTCATAGGTTTACTAATTCCTCTCTGATACCTGTCTGCCAAATAAGTCCAGCGGCTGGAAGTCTGACAATCGACGCTGTAAGCATCATTCACATCCGGAAGTGGGCTGATGATGAGATGATGATGATTAGACGCAGACATTTTAGGATGGCGGTTAATTGCAGAGTAGTGCCGTACTGTAGGGGTTTTGATCAAAGGGGGTGGTGGGAGAGGGGCTAGAATATATTTCTATTGAAGAGCATGCTTTCGTCCAATCGTCCAGCAATCTGAATGAAGTAGGTGCCGCTAAGGGATCATCGCCCGCATCGTGAATATCCTTGCACCCAGCCTCTTCCAGTTTACCAACAGTTCGTTTATGGCTACGTTCCATGGAAGTGGTAATAGTACAGCACCTTGTGGTGCTCCTCTATTAACTCCTCTGAGGATCTTAACATCGCCATCGCCGAAAGCTAGCTGGTCACCAGGACCTCCGATCGATATAGTGGCGGGCAACAAGAGTCATCATGGGCAGCAGTCTTTTATGGGGCAGCTATATACGCGCTAGCCCATCACCAGTTGACCCGTGTCTTGGATGATTTGACGAAGTTCATGGATTGTCATGAATTGACCAGATTTGACTCGTCATTTTAATCATGGACACGCGTTTGTCACACGAAAAGATGGTCAATGCCTCAGTAAATGACGCACTGTACATAGGTGCAATTCAGTCCAAACTCATTAAGCACGTCGTCCTTCACAAAACTGGGCGGATTCAAGGGTCCTTTCAGACATACGTTGTGGCACACATTTAAGACAAATGTATTACACGCTTTGTTCGAACAAAAAAATGCGAAAAACAGAAGATCAATGATCGCTTCACGAATTCAGTTAGTTCCTGGCTGATTTTCGAAATTGTCGCCCAAAATGTTCGTCATCAAGGCTGCCCAAGCTTACGTGAGTCTATACTGGCCTTAAAGATGGAAATAAGTCAGTTAAGCCAAGTGAGAGATTGCAATAGTGCATATTCCGCCGAGATAGGACGATCTACTACCACAAGACAACGAGAGTTCATTCAAAAAAATAAGACTCAGTAGGCCATAAAGTCAAAGGTTGATACAACCATATTGAGCCCATAGAAGAGGTTCGCTTAGTTGAGATATGGAGCACTTCATTCAAGACCTTCGACTCACTCGAACACTAAAATCTCTTCTCAGACTTAGAAGGATATCAGGGTGGCTGTGCAATACTTCAGTGTGACGAGCACAAAGTAGCTCTCTAAGAGTAAGAGACTTGGCTTACCCCACGTCTACCCACTTACCTAACCTAACCGACGTCAAAAGCTAACTAAATGATCAGCTTTCCCAAAATGCCACCCGGCATGCGAGATGTGTAACTGCCTTCACTTAAATTAAACTCAGCCGGGTTTGGTACCATTTATAGATTTAAGCTTATCCTTCGACACGGTTAAACTCATAGGCATGCGAGAAATTAATGGCGAACTGGCAAAAATTAAACCACAGGCCAACGTTTCCAAAAGCAGTCCCTCAAGGATGAGAACTGTCTCCAATTCTTATTGCACTCCATACAAACGAGCTTGTTATAGCCAAAGGCGTAAAGATTGTCGCGCTTCAAGAGGTGGTTGATCGTACGGGAGGTCAATGGCCATGACCACGGCTGTACACCCTCCCAGTCGAGGTCGCTCGTGCGTAAACAAGTCGGTGTAACAAGCCTTGTTGAGAATGCACATCTGCATTTGCCGATGCAAAAGCCATAGCGTTGCACTACAGATCTTTGCAGACAGCGATAATGCTTTGATTTTGGAGTAAAATGGTGCAATAACCATGGATTGACGATGACCGCCCACAAAAATCAAAGATGATGCATATATTGGAAGTCAGCAGTCGGAAGCTAGCTGGTCACCAGAAGTCATCATGGACAGCAGTCTTTTATGGGGCAGCTATATACGCGCTCGCCCATTTACGGCATAATCCCACAAGGTTTCTTTTAAAACAGGAGTACTTCGCGTTGTGTCTAGTCGAAGTCAAGATACGGAGGAAGGGAACGCATCGCCAGAAACATCAAAAACTTAAAAGAACTGATCATTGAACTGAACTGACAGCAGATCACAGAAAGTTCTGCCAGATGTGCGACGACGCAGTTCACTCTTCCTTGAGTTCGACTTTCTTTGGATCTTCAAAACTTGTCTACGCAATGGAAGCCAAACCTTGACAGGCTCCTTCTCATTGGCCTGTTATCACATACGGCGGGTTAGTCTCCCTGTCGGAGTCACAACCTGGTGCACTCCTGCAGTGCTCCGGTGTCGACGACGAAAGAAGAAATCATCGAAATACAGAACGAAAAGAAAAATGCCCAACAACACTACCCTGCGGTACCCCAGTTTTTACTGGGGTCTTATCAGATTATTCTGTAAGATGCTCACATCGTGTCCGTGTTCCAATCCCTTGTCAAAGTCTTGGGTAACATCAGCAAAGCCCACTGTTCAATGGCTTCCAATCCAGCACATCAGACAGTGAACGATGTTCGCTATTTTCGATGTTCCAAAATTACTCCAGCCCGGTCCAGAATTACCTCCGACCGTGTCGACTCCTCCGACAAGCTCGCACACAATGCACCTGAATATGAGCTGAAAGAGCAGCTCCACCGCAGCACAGTGCACCGTTGCATCATTTTTCATTTGGAAAGCCCCCTCCATCATTAATCCGCAACTCCGACTACCTGCATAGACATCATAATGGAGCTGCACTTCGCAGCCACAATGTAACCGAAGCCCAGCCAGCGCCAATCGGATGCGGGCCCTCGAACGCAACCAATGACTCAGCCAGTACCTTGTCGTTTTTCTGTTCCTTTTTCGTTGAATCGAATTCCAATCGAACGAACATCCATGCCGCCGCGCCGGCAGTACCAGCTCCAGTGCAGGGCAGTGCATTCCACGAGTGTACAACGCCCGTGTGCCCGTGCACTCGAACTAATTTCAGTCGAACTGCATACGCCCATCCGGGGAATGCGGAAGCACTTTCCTCTTAATTACAAATCGGTTAATTCGATAAAGGTATCTGTTCGCCGGCACAGTTCACCACTTCCCCATTATTATTTGCATCATTGCATGCGCCTCGCAGTCCTTGCTGTTGCTGCTGCTGCTACTGCTGCTGCTGGTGGTGGTGGTGGTGGTGCGTCGACGCCAGAAGGGCTCCGGATGGCTCCGGAATTCAATCCTGCCCGACAGGATCGAGTGTAACAAGATTCTCTTGCACCCTTCGCCCGGCGTGCAATTCTGTGCGGGCAAAGTTAACATTTAACGCTCCGCATGGCTGGAGGTAAATTAATAGATGATTACAAAGTTTGATTACCCCGAACCGGGAGAGAGGGCTTTTTTTGATGATCAATCCAGGCGCCCAGCAGCGTCTGTGGGGGCCACACAAATTGACGAAATTGCAGGCGGCCGGACTTTTTGCGGTTCGGCCGTGTAATGATGAGTGCGGTCGAGGACCGGGCGAGAAAACGCTGTGCTTCGGTGGAAAATATGTAAATTCAGGTCAGGGAGCTGGTGGCTACGGCGGCAACAAAAACAACAACCAAAATAAAAAAAAAACACTCTTTCAACTTATTCGGTTTGGGAATTACCAAAAAACTGGCAACACACACAAAAAAAAGCGGAGAACTTCTCGAAAGTTGGGACGTGCATGGTCGACCTGTATCCCAACTTTTCGCATTGAGTCAGCCGTTCTTTTTTCTTCGCCCGTGCGATTGTCGACGAAGGGGGCGCGGGTGCGGCCCGTTCTGCTGGCTGATGGAACGGCGAAGGGGTGGTGTTTGAATTGGGGTTGTCACGTCTCAGGATAATCACGTTTCGCTTGAGGAGAACAACTGTAATAACGGCGGGAACATATGGCCCTTAGGCCTTTGAATTAGGGTTACGAGGACCTTCTTGTTTTTTTTTTTTTTTGTGTTTTTGTCGTCAGTCAGTTGCCGTCCACCCTTTCGTTGAGTCTCCGGTGAGGTGGTAATTAGATGCAGGGAAGGGGTGGGATGGATGCGAGTGATGAGCTGACGTGTGTACGGGTTGCTGAGTGATGTTTGCTCGACGGACCTGAGGGAGTCAATTGCAGAACCAAATTTTGACAGGACCGTCAAGTGGAAAGCGGGCGGGAGGGGGTACTTTTTGGGTCTAAGGCTGAAATTTGCTGTGTGTGCCATAAATGAACGTGAGCGTGTCGGTTATGCGCTGCTGGCTGTTGGCCATCTCTTTGATCTTTGGAAGGCACCGGGTTGAGTTCGGTATCTAAGGGGGTTTGGTGACCTCTGACGTGGTTCGGGGTACATTAAAGCAAAATGTGAGAAGGGACATCATAGTCTAGACGCAGAATGAGAAGGATTGCTCTGGGCTCGACTACAGCAGGCCATTGAAAGCCGAAGATATGAGGGGATTCGTTGATGAACAGGAACGTCTGCGTTGCAACTAATTTGAGCAAATGGATAAAACGAAGCACAACTCGTTCATCGCATACCACAAGCGTCGGGAGAAGCGTGACATCTACAACTCGGGAGGAGGTGACGGTCGTCAAAAAGGCGACAAGTGGCTGCAGCATGATGCTTGGCTTGAATGGAATGTGAGGCAGTTCTTCGAATCTAAGTCGAGCCGATGGACGAACCGTGCTTTTGATGTGCAAGCTTCTTTGACTGAAAAAAATTCTTTCGCGGTATGGTATGTCTCTCAAACTGCCATCATCAGAATAAATGCAATAAATGAAGCGACGTGGTTTAAGGATAAATAAACAAAAAGCAAGGAAATAAAAACAGAGATCATGCGTCATCCGAGAGCTGCTCGTGAGCTATACGGAAAGAGATGAAGTTAAGAAGGCATGAAAAGCTTGCGATTTAGGAGTTCGTGCAGGAGCCTGTCGGGACGAAAAGGGACAATTGTTCGTGTGGTGGAACCACTTTGGCACTGCTGACTGTTAAATGGAGATGAGAACGCCATGTGCACGTCTGAAGGCATTTTTTGGTAAAATTGTTGGCACAATTTGGTATGTCCTTGTAGTGTTATTGGCAACACCACGGTCTAGCATGGAAGCGTGAGAGGTGCTCTTCGAATATGCATCGTAGCTCTTATTTGTCTTGTTTTGTGTGCATGTCCAACCTTGTCAAGAGGAGTTGTGGTCTGATCACTGACTAGAGCGATTGTACTGGCAAGCCGACACTACAGTCTTTATCAGTCATGTGTCAAGCCGGAGAAGTCCATCAACGGCAGATCCTGAGAAAAACTCAAGAAGTGCAAATCGACCTATTCGTCGATTTCAAGGCCGCACAAGACAGCACGCATAGAGGCGAGCTATACCCGGCCGTGTCTAGTTTTGACATTCCTGCGAACCTCGTCAGGTTGTGCAGGATGATGATGGAGAGCTCTTGCTGCTCCATCAAGCTCGGTAACGAACTACCGAGACCTTCAATGTCAAAAAAGGTTTTAGACAAGGCGACGCGCTGTCATGTGACTTCTTTAACATCATCGTGCGAAACTCAAACGCCAACACTAGAGGCACGATCTGCCAGAAGTTCGTACAATTGCTAGCATACGCGGACGACATTGACGTGATTGGTCGAACACAGCGAGCCGTCAATTTGCTGGTATTGAAACGGAGGCTGCAAAAATGGGTACAAAAATGGGCAGTGAATCAGGGCAAAACCAAGTACATGCTGTCATTACGAAAGGACGCACATCATCGACGTCATCGAGTCATCTCTCGAAACACCAAGTTGACTTTATTTAACACTCTAATCATCCATGTCCTGCTCTATGGCGCCGATACATGGACGCTATTGAAAGCGGATGAAAAAGCTCTTGGTCGTTTTGAGAGAAAAGTTTTGCGTGCGATCATTGGTCATGTTTGTATTGATCGCGTCTGGAGGAGGAGATTCAACCACGAACTGTACGGGCTGTACAGCGGCATGCACTTAGTTAAGCGTCTTCGGATCCAACGCTTAAGATGGCTGGGTCACGTAGAGCGGATTGACACCACAGCTCCGGCCCGAAGAGTCTTCAATGCCGAGTCATTGGGACAACGCAACAGAGGGCGTCCTCGAACGAGATGGCGCACAACTGGAGGCAGCTGGCGAAAGATCGTGCTGGCTGGAGAGGCTCGTTGTTTGAGGCCCAGGTCCACCCCGGACTGTAGCGCCAAACAAAGAAGAAGAAGCAGTGTAGAGTCTTCCTGACGAAAATATTGACTGGATTCTGGAGGAAGTTAAGCTATGGCTATCAATGAATGGTCATACTCACATAGCTGGCATTATCTTGGCGCAACCGCAATTTGACACCGAACAAGGATATAATCACTTTCACAGCTGCTTCACATGCTTCGATTATATCGCTTTTTCTTGCTTGAATACTTCTTCGAATTGGAGACTGAATCTCAACGAAGCTGCATGGATGAAGAAGAAGATGGATGGATGGAAGGCTACCAAGCGATTACTACTTCCACCACCTTGAGGATCTGAGTAACATAGATCCAAAGGATATACTACAATTTCTTAAAGCCGCTAAATGGCTATAAAAGAGGTCAGAAGAAAGCACACATGGCCAACAAATCCCAAGAGGAATACAAAAAAAAAATCCCAAGAGAGGAGGATTTGGACACAAAGCCGAACGTGACAGCACAATGGACCATGAGCGTCTCTCCAAAGACCGATCTCACTTTCTACAAGACACTGATCATCCTAGCCCTGCAATACGGCGCAGAGGCATGGACAATCTCAAAAGCGGATCAAGAAGTTATTGGTCTCTTCGAGGGAAAAGTTGTTTGTCTTGTCTGCGTTGACTGTGTCTGGGGGTGAATCTTTAACCACCAACTATACGAGCTGTACAGCGTCATGGGCTTAGTCTGGTGTCTACGGCACCACCGCATAAGGGAGCTGTGCCATTACATCACTGTTCCAGCCCGATGGGTCTTCGACTCGCACAGCACAATAGAAATCGCTCATAAATTTGTGCGTGGGGCATACTAGTGGAGATGGACCTCTATTTCGTTCCTCGAAACAAGAAGATGACGAACTCATTCGCAGTTAGTCCATCGATTCACGTCCTGTGTTGGCATATGACACAGTCTTGCTCGAACCGTGCATTTTTTGGGGAAAAAAAGTACACGCCGGTCCATAAAACGTGCATTTTGCCATCTGCATTGGCGGCTCTTGTATTGTCTAAAGTGAAAGGTCCAACGTGGGCCCAAACACGGCTGTTTTTTTTTTTTAACATCACATGCATTCAACCAGAAATGCTCTTCGTCGTTGAAGACAATTTTTCACAGAGCACGGATGTTGATAAAACGAATCCGTGTTCGGGCATAAGTCTCTCCTCGATGAAATGGCAATGCGAACTGAGCATTTTCGACTTTGACACATGTCACAAATCACGCGTCAACTGTCAGAAAATATAACACTGAAAAACCAAACAGGAAACAAATCACCAATCAGACGTGAGTTTGTTGATTTGTCGTGAAATTGGATGTAAATTCATTAAATTGCTTGAGGGCGTCGGCATACTCCTGTGCGCCCTGTTTGTTGCCAAACTCTTCGTTTGACGACGCAAACCCTCGACACCCGGTGTGGCACACACTACATCTGCTCACGGTTGTGCCCGCTCACACCGCATGCCGCCACATCTCCACCTGTCGCAGCGATATTAATTAAATAACCAGTTGTGCACGAAACGTGACTTAAATCAACCATATCTGGCCGTGTTCGCATCGGTAAGTGTGTTGACAAAGGTTACCAAGCAAATATAAAAACGCGCCCCATCCCGAACGTCCTGCGATGATGCAATTAAAAATTCAGCAGAAATCACAAAAACCTAATTTATGATCAAAGTGGACAAAATGATTGCGATAGATACAGCAAATCATGCGGATCCGCAATTAATTTGAATTTAAAATTAAAATTACGGAACGAATTAATTGCGAACTAAAATGATTAAATCCAATAACTGGCAATCGTACCACCCACCACCGGCGCAGAGGGATGGGAATTAATCAACGGCACGGCTGTCCATGTTCAACCGATCGGGTTAATTCCCTTCGCCCGAGGGCTGATGTGTTGTGTGACGTGCTAGTCTCCCAGCACAGGTCGACTTCCTTAGTTAGGCGACGTTCGACATTCACTGTGACACCTGTTTGGCACTCACTTCAAAAGCTCATCCATCAATCAACGGCGCCAGTGTGTCCCGCAAACGACTAAATAATTGAAATCTCAATACACCACCCCCACCCACTAGTTCCTCCGGCACGCCGATTGGAATCTGAAGATCGACTGATTGCCTCCGCCCGCAATTGTCCTGAGCGCCTTGCGCCTTGAGTAGTGACTACCGTCGTCTCGGTCGTACAGATTCATTCATCGGCTATGACAGAGGCACAAATGCAAAGCATCTTCGCTTCGCCATCGAGAGTCCGGGCACGTTTTTCGATTTTGCTGCTCGTGAGATTAGTTATTGTCCGTACCCATGCCCACGTCCGATCTTGACAGGTCCTTGTGGGGCGGGGGAGGTCAGGGTGGACACAACAAATTTTCCAGTTTGCTTCAGTGAGCTCAGTCCAATGGTGCAGACGATGGATGAGTGAACCTGACTCGGACATGGAAGCTCACTCTTTTGTGGGTTGTCTTGTGTGCGTGCGTGTGACAACGAGAGAATGTGTCAAAAGCAAATGCTTATCCGTTTACAGCTGGCGGGAGTGGACACATGTTCGAGAAACCCTTTGGTTCTGGGCATCATCTCCGCCATGCCTCGCCGTGTGAGTGGGATGAGTTGCGGTGGCCGCATTTCGTTCTTAACCGAACCTTAGAATCTCTCTGGTGGCTTTTGATTTTAGTCTTTCGATGACTTCAGTTGATTCAGAGAAGTGTGTGAAGGGCGACTGGGACAAGAGGCGCTGCTAGTGGCTGCCAGTGGCTATGGCGTTCGCGGAAACGGGGTTACCAGCGGCTACAGGGGGAGCTGAACCAACTGCGTTGGCTGACTCGACGTTTTTTTTATTGCAAGAGGAAGCAAAACGTTGTTTGGCGATGCCTAAGGTCTAAGGGCGACCAGTGGCTTAATGAGGAAATACTCGAAAGGATTCTTTTAGGAACACGAGATCCCCTTGGTCTTAAGCTTATCGCCGACGAGCATCCTTTGCGCAGGACTTGCTATTAGTATCAGACGAGATAAACGGGAAAGAGCCGGCTAATTTACGTGATCACGTGAAATTTCCGTGTCACGTGATTTAATTTCACGTGAATTCTAATTACACGTGAATTTAGCAAGTTTTTACCTATTGAGGACCATATTACGAGGAAAAAATATTTGAACTTAATATCCACTGATACCCCCTATGAAACGAGCTGCCAAGGAGTGTGTTACAATCTAGTGAAAAAAAATAAACAAAGCAGCGGACAGAGAAAGTAGTAGAACATGGCACGAGTAACTCTCTCGACGCAGTCTCTTAAAAATGTGCTACTCACCAAGATGTGGTCGAGAACGCACGAGCTAAATGCGGCAGACCATAACAATTCCAAGTAAAATCAGAGCGGTCAGTGGTACACTATCTTCTGACCAGCATTTGATCCACAAGGAGTGGCCAATTATATTATCAACCATCGTATAAAGGGATCTCTGTGCAGCGCCAAAGGCATTTGACACGATTGGGGACTCATATTTGTCACTCAAATGTGTTGCTTTTATGGCAAGTTGGTTGAAAAATGATGACGACGGAGGCGCATTGAGTAGATGTGTCGACTCCTAGCCCACTGAGTCTCTAGATTCAATGCCAGGCACGGATAACCATCATAATTCATGGCTCAACTGCCTCGAATCAGTGACAATGCTCCAAAAATTTACCTGTCTAGTAAAAAAGGTCGGCATAAATCTGTGCGTCCCCTGCAGCCTTGATAGAAGCACAATAGGAGTGGTTGCTTTTCAAGCTAGGCACAGGTCCACCACGGACTGTACGGGGCCCCGTATTATTGAAGTCCCTCAGGGAAGTCTCTTGGGACCAGTCCTTTATCGGATTTATGTTTACAACTGGCATTCCACAGTCGCACAGAGGAACAACCATCGTTCCGACGTTGTAACCCTGAACCCCAGAAGTGGCCTTCGAACACCAACATCCAAAAAACAAGGACCACTGAATAGCAGAGTGCACGTGGATTCCCAAGAAGATTCACGAAGACAAGACGGCAGAAGTTGGTGATGTGGATCACCACCAGAACAGTCTTGAAAATTCGATCCAACCTGTTGCCAAATACTTACGAATCCATCTCAAATTGGCTGTACAACAAAAAGGTGCCCAGATAAATGTAAAAATCTACATTGCCTCTGGGACGCTACTCAAAGGTTCAATTGACATCAAGTTACTCATTTGCAGGCGTGTCAGAAAAGTCTGACAAAAACGATCATCTGGCGTGAATCAAAACCCAAAGCCCAACATCATCGTATAGCCGAGAATTGCGTGACCACGTTTGTAATCGAAAATGATCAAAACTCGAGGAGACGCTAAGCTTGAGGCAGCCGACCGTGTCTTTCGATTAATCATTCAATTACCAAACTTTTACCTCAAAGGAGACACAAAAGTGCCACAAAACACATCCGGCGCACCCTCGTAACCCTGATCACTCATTCAAACCCCACTTGACTCTAACCGAAAACATGATCAAACAGAATCCCAAGGATGACACGCACCAGCACCACTGCGGTACCTGCACACTGTCAGGTGTCCAACGCTCGCTTTTGACAGCATCATCCAAGTTAGTAGCTATCAATCTCCTCCGGCTACACCCTCCACTCCCCCAGACCCCACCGCCAAGCTGCTCACCCGTTGAATGATCTCAGGTGCGGTTACGCTCGGAGCACACGTAAATCTCAATTCCATTCCTGCATGAAGTCTCGGCAAGTCTGAGCGGAGCATCCTCCGCCCGCCCCTCGTCAACTCAGTCCTGACCTCTAATAACCCAGCGTTTCCTCCCAGGAGTTCATCCAATCTCTGGCTGGTCTCGTCCTCACCTAGTCGCCCTCGCTTAGTTTGTCGTGTCCTCACCACCCTTGGTGGCTACGTCGTCGTATCGTTTGCGGTGTTTTTTTTTTTTTTTTTTTTGGTTTTTGTGTGAAGGAAGCGTGAAAGTTGTGTTTCTATGCCACGTAGCCTCATGCTGATGTTAGCTGCCTTTCCTGCCAGCGCTCGTCGTCATGGCATGCCTCATAACTCCTGATGCAACCCACTCCAATACTCCACCTCCACCGCACCCACTGTGCGGCACCCTTATAGACTCTCGTTACAGTCATATGCAAAGTGATTAATGATTTTCGTGGGGAAAGTGAAAATCAGGTTTTATAAATGGCCCTGCAGTGGGGCGTGCATTAAGGGAATTAAAAACGTAGCAGTGTGGGGCCATGGCAGGATCCTCGCAATCTGTGAACTAACCGACATTTATGTGCCGCACATGATAATGATGACGGAGCTGATGGTGAAGCCACTGTCGCACGGGGTGACAGCCCTAGTTGCAACGCTCTCCCGGATATTGTTTGTCCTAGTCGGCGGTAACGAGCGGAGAACATCCCACTCCTGACCTGGTTACATGCCATGAGCATGCATCACCTCTCCTCTCACCAGTTGGATTGTGAGAAGATCGGAAAGCAAGAAATGGGATAACAAAAAAAACAATATAAACAACGGACACAGTGTGTGAGCTTGGTTAACACCTGAGGAGAGTGGCTTAAGAGGATAATTAAATGAATGCTTCAAGTAGTTAGTCAAGTGGATTGAGGCGAGAGAGAGAGAGAGACAGAGAGAGGCGGAGAGGGATGAAAGGTCTGTATGCAGCGTGGTAAGTGAATTGGTACTTAGAGTCAGAGAAAGGATTCTTAGCCACTTTTTGTCGCCTCCTGGGGATAATTGCGAAGTTAACAAGCGCTGGAGAGGAGTCAAGATCGGATTTTGTTGTGACAATCCTTCCTGAGTCGCTTCTGGGATCCGCCTGAAAAAGCTCCGGAATTCAGTTCTGAATCTGATGCGAATGAGCGCGTGGATTGTGTGTGTGTGCTGACTGGTGGGGTGCTCGAGCCGTCAAATATTGTTCGAGTCTAAAGCGGGAGACTGAATGCGATCGTGGACAGTTGTGGCAGAAGGTGTGCAACTCTAAAGATGGTCTTTGAACGCGGTTTTACGCAGATCCTCGTGCCCTATCACTGATTCACACTGGCCCTCAACACGCGACTCAACTTCAAATTCTGTCCGTAGACGACAGGTGTTCAATTAAACCTGATTTCCCATCTCAGTCCTGTTCGAGGAAAGGCACAAGGCTCACCATGGTTTGGTCCAAGGTGATTTTTATGTTCCAGGTCGATTTTGATTTCGGTACTGAATCTTTCTTTTTTGTGCGAACTTTTTACTGGAGCACTCAGACTGATCCATTGTAAGTATGTCGCAGCTGGATAAGTGGTGTCTGTGCGTCGGTCAGCAACCTGCATTTGCTGAAATTTCATGGGCTTCTGGTGGAATACCAGCACGCACGTCCTTGATGATGAGCCTACATCATCAGCTTTTACCTCATCAGCAGCAAATAACTGCTCTTAATCCGAGCAAAGGCGTGACAGTGGCACAGGAAGTGCTCTGCAGTATCGTTGTCTTCTCAAAAGGCGTCGCAGAGTGTTCCATCACTTAGGCAGGTGCAGTGGCACGTTAGTAGTTCAGTCTTTTCTGTGCAGAAATAACAAGAGTGCCGCCGATTTCTTACAAACGTTTGAGATGCTCCCGCTTGCGCTTGGTTTTTCTACATCCCGGAGAGTCCCCCACCCCCTGTTGTGATCTTGACCATCGATGGAAGCCCTAACCCAGAACGCGGGTAGTCCCAACGCAGGTTCAGGTCGTGCGAGCACCTCCACTGATCCTTGTCTAGCATGTTCATTGGCAATCTCATTTCCCGTGGTGCACCGGGGCAGTCTTCTTCAGAGAAGACTTGCATTCCTGGACTAGCACAGCTTGACTGTCGCTACAGACGAAAATACTCCGCCCTTCTACCTGTTCTTCACAATATAGTTCGCGGCCATTAGGATCGCTCAGGTTTCCGCTTGGAAAACCGACGCGAATTTACTTAACGACATGTGGAGTCTGATGTTGTAGCCGTCCACGAAGGCGCCAACGCCAGCGCCAGATCCTTCTTTGGTCTTGGAGCCGTCGCTGACGATTCGATTGCAGTCCTTTCCTGGCCCAGATTCTGGCCAGAGTCGGTCCTGAGTGCAGCGAAAGTCCTTGCGTCAAACAGGATATCCATGTGACCTGGGGGCCAAAGGAAATATGGTGCGCAACCTCATCGAAGCACCAGTGCGAGTTGTACCAAAGACCACTTCTTTTGAAGCGGAAGATAGCCTTGAGAGTGCAGCCCATCATGTGGATATCAAGGAGCATAGCCAGGCGGACTAGGAAATACCCCAATGCGGGCGAGACAGACCGTTCTTTGAAGCTTAGTGAAAGCAGCAGTTACGTATTTACGCGAAGGCTTATTCCACCAAACGACCGACGCATAGGAGAGAAGAGGCCTTAGTCGTGTGGATCCAAAGGGACCCCAAGACTTGCCGAAAATTCCCATAGACTGTCAGAAAACTGACAGCGCCTCGGTAGTTTTCGTCCTTGAAGTTTTCTATCTCAGATGACTCTTAGATATTTAGCTTCATCGGAAAAGCGGACGGTGACACCACTTATTACTAGTTGAGTCAGACCAGTCAAAATCCTCGTGATGACAACAACCACGGTTTTAAGAGGCTTAACTGAAAGCCCATTCCTAGAACACCTAGAACACGATCACGTCTAGACATGCCTGCACTTTTGAACACACAGTTGCTAGGCACGATCTGACAGACAGACAACAGTACAGCCAAGAGCTATTGAGAGCGTCAAGTAGAGTGTCAACCAGCATGCACGATCAGCTTGGACGATCTCTAGCCCGCTACCTTCAATTTCGCACGCCAAGTTGGTTGAGATCCTTCTCCACTTGTGTTTCGTTGGCATCCTCTATAGTCTTAATGTGTCTCAAATAAGGAGACGCAGACACGACCACACCCACTAGTCCCAGGTTGATGCCACTTCTTCTCACACATCTTTTAAGTCATTGCTTCAAGCACTTGACACATAGGCAAGCAATTCAAGAAGCATGAGGTCTTCCATCTTCCACAGCGATTTTCGCAGATGTTGTAGAAACTGAACGGAGCACATAACACTTCCCCACATCGAAGGAGGAGCACCCTACAAAGGAAGGCCCTATTCGGTCTTCACTGGATCGGTGTAGTTAACGAACTTCTTTGGTCACCGTCTCTGCACGAATGGCTCTATGATAAAAGAGGGAGTGTCTACCTAGCTTGTGGTCCAACGAAGGGATTTCACAATCGCTGCAGATTCATAATTCGACGTCGGATATATGGTTCTGTCTGCGAGGAAGGTGAATGGAAGAGAAGACCCAACCGAACGAACTCAAGGTCCGAATTCAAAAATTCGTCGAATGCACTGGTTTGGCCACATTGAACGCATGTGACACCAATGGTCGGGCCGTCGAAGCTGAGCCTCATGGTTCGAGAAGGAGAGGAAGACCGAACCTCCGGTATAAAGACCAACTCATCCCGGACGCAAGATAGCTTGATCTTGATGGCTGAAAGCTGCGCGCCCAGAACCGTCATCCATGGAAGGCAGCTATTGCTATCAGGCTCAGACTCTCCATGGGTCGTTGGCCTGATAAATAAGTAAGTACGTAAGTAAGCAGTGCATTTCAATGAGGGATCATGGCAATCCGAAAGGCACTCGTAAGATATGAGTACTTTCGTGGATAGCCTTGCCGTCATGAAGGTGTCTCTAAACTCTACGTTGGCTATTAACTGTCACTCAACTCTACGCCTATGTTGGGTACCTGGCTGTAGAGACATGCAAGCAACAAGAGGCCGTCAGCACTACAGCAGAACCAATTCCCTCTCGCAACTTGTATGCTCCTAGTGAAGTTTTTAGACCATCAATTCAAGGTCGTTGGAAGGCACCAAATGCAAGAAACTAACTATCCCTAAACAAAACCCCTTTATTGGCACCGTGTTAGGTGTGATTGTTGGGCAGAGTTTGAGGGATTTTGAGGGAACCCGCGCATTGATGAAAGACTGTTGAAGGTGTTCCATGGATGAGGAAAAATGTGAGAGAATCTCACACCATTTATGCCACTATCCGGCCCTGTCGCTGCTTAGACACAGGACTCTAGAGGTGCCTGTGGTAAAATTGGCGCCGTCTTATCGCTGATTCAAACTGCTTTCCCAAGAGAAGCCTACTCGTGTAGCAACTAGTCCCCACGTGGTAGTACAAAGGACCGATAGGTCTAGGCGCATTCCACTACCACGACCAACCTGCTGTATAAATAGAGTTCTGTAGAGGCATGTTAATATTGTGAACTTTTAAACAGAATTTTAAATGTGATGGAAAAAAAATGCGCGTGAAAATACACGCACGTTTAATTAGATTCACGTGTAAATACAATCTCGTGTAAAAGGAAGCACGCGTAACTAGATGTACGTGCAATTAGACTGAAGTGCAACTAGACGAATATGTAATTGGATTCACGTGTAACTATATATCGTTGGGCCAAGGCCCAGCTTCTCAGCAACCACTCGTGTTGTGCGTGCTATTGTGATCTCACGAGTGGAAGGAACCTCCAGTTTTGTGCCGACTCCGAACGGCCATATACTCTTTGAGCATTGTCAGTGACTTGAAAGAGATGGGGCCGTGAAAATTATTTTTGTCCTACTGGGATTCGATGGTAGACGCCGAGGTGCAAGTGCATAGGAGTCGACGCACAGACCTACAATGCCACGGCCGACACACGTAACTATATACACGTTTAACTAGATGTACGTGTAATTGGATTCACGTGTAATTTGCTTCACGTGTAAATAGACGTCGGTGTAATTAGATTCACGTGTAACTAGATGTCCGTGTAATTGAATTGGACGTGTAACTAGACGTAGGTGTAATTAGACTCGCGTGTCAAATAGATGCACGTATAATTAGATTCACGAGTAGTTAGCCTCACGTGCCTTTTAGTAACGAAGTACGTGCCACTTTTTCGTTCGCGTGCTAACTGAACGTACTTCACGCAATTACGGCGGCACGTGAAATCGTATTTTCTCAACCATCAACTCTTGCAACAGTGCGACAAAGCAGAATATAGACTTTACGTGGCCAATGACAGATTTTGCCGCAGAATAAAACCGAGAAACTTCCGCCGGATTGAAAAAATCAGGGAATTCCTTCTATCAAGCCTGCCACGTCTTAATTACTTCCACTTAAAATAATCCACAATAACTTCATTGCCTCACATTCCCCCCCCCCCGACCAGCCAGTGGAATTACATTCACCTTCAATTTCCATGATTTCCTAAAGCACTGCGAAGTTTGAAAACTCACTTAAATGCCAATAACATACCTCAGCTGGGCCCGAAATAAGTGCCTTAAACGGCAAGAATTGTAAACACCTTCGAAGACACCTCCGGTGTCTGACACTAGACCGAACGGCATTCCTCCTCGCTGCCGCACTCCGCTCTCCGACTCAATTCAATTAACCTAATTGAATGGCATCGCCTGCGAAGTCGAATACTTCTCCAAGATTGCTATGGAGGAGGAGGCGGAGGAGGAGGAGGTGGCGAAGAAGGACGAATTCCCTTTCACTTCACCACCCCCCGGGGCACATGTGAGAGTGCTCTCGTTGAAAATTACTCCTCCGCTAGATAATTCAAAATCAGGCCAAGCGATTTGTTCTGCTTGTTGAACTGCAAATGCACAGTAAGCACTTAATCTAATAAATATTACCACACCGCAACTAACCCCTCTGTCACCCCACCAGCACCACCCCCGCCGAGGCACAGACACACACATCGGGTCGTAAGTTGCTCGGAAACGAGGTGAAATGAGGGAGAAAAGTAAAAATTAAATGAATTCACTTGGCGGTGAGTGAGGACTCAAAAAATCACTTACCTTCTACAGGTCGGTGCCTGCTGAATCACAATTCACTTCACATCCATCCCTGGAGCCGGCGAGGGCTGTGAGTGCGCATCTGGATGTCGGCCACAGACACCGCCCGCCATGATAGCGAGCCCGGCGAGCATTGTGGGGCGAAAAAAAACGGGGAAAACGACCCTCACCCAGATGTGAGCTGAGCATGTAAGACAAGTCGGTGCTCCTTAGTGAAAAACATAGGTTCCCAATCAACGGGTTCACACACATCACGCTGATGGCCATGAGAGGACTCCACACAGTCACAGACGTGCTCCATCAGTGATGCCGAATGATAGCTGGTCGAGGAGGGGGCGAGGAACGAAGACTACATGTTCACACACAAGTTTGGCAGTGAGGAGTGAGTCCACACAGGGTGACCACACAAAAGGATTAGGGATGCAACGTGTGCGGCTCTAGTGGTGGACACTTTTTCAAGGTTTCGGAATCGTGCAGCTGGCTGATTCACCGAAAGCCACACGATTTCATAGTTAAACTTGGTTTTTTCGAGGAATTCGTGCTGACATCGACTTGCATGAGTGCCATGAGACATAAGGACGCGCCGAGGGCTGGCTGGAGGGCACAAATCTGCTCCAAAATGTCATCGGGTTCCTCTGTTTCAACTTCACTTTCCAGGCACGCTACCAGAAGCACATTCCCCAAGCCCACGCTCTTTAAAAAAAAAAACTGTTCACCCTGTTCACTCGGCTACACCCACGTGCTCCCAAAAAATCCCCCCAGCCAGCAGCGGAGAGTGGAGTAGGCCAAATGCTCACGCTCCCCACACGAGAGTGAGTAAAACCTGAATAGCTTGGCAAGGATACTTCAACCGACGCATTACTCTCCCCCGCGCGACCAGAGCGAAGCGCTCGCCCTGTGGCAGCTCTTAACGATGAACTGAATCGATCGAATCGATGGATGAGAACTTTAAAAATGACGAATCATTGATGATTTATCGGCGAAAGGGTGCTGTGGGCGCAGCGGATGCTGTGTATTGAAGATTAATGAAGAACACCTATCGGATCGTGTTTCACTCGACCTGACCTTGTCACAAATTCTCATGGGGCGAGGATGAAATCAATTTACCGCCCGAACATCGACTGGAAAGGGTAATGCTTTCGATGGAAAATGCTAAGTGGTGAAGGACAAACTGATACGCTGTTCGAGAGTGAAGCCGGAGAGACGTTTAATTAAAAAGCATCTCACTCCGTCATGATGGGGGGAGGAGTGGTTGGGTTGGTGCGGACGCCAAGGCTACTAATTATGATTAAATATCTCATTTTCACCCGCCAACAGAGGCGCGCAACGCCACCCTTTTCGGTCGTTTGTGGCGCGCTTGTTAACACGCTGCTTTTGGTTTTATAATTAAAATTGTGAACTTCTTAGTTTGTCACCTTATCAAGGGGAGGGGGTGCCCTTAACGGAGTTAGGGTTAGGCGAGGCCCGATGAGGTGGACTGTGGAGGTTGGATGATGGTTCATTGGCGGGGAACAGGGGTTAATGGACCCATGCCCGCCGGCGTGGGTGTAAACTGAGAGGAACCATAATGTTTTCACGTTTATTTGCCCGAAAATCTAGAGAAAACAGATGAAAAAACGGGAGATTTGCAAGATTCAGGGCTGTATACAGATCGGTGGGAAGTCTTTCGTTCACAATATCTTCTCAGTGAACAGGAAGCGGTGGGACAAGATGGAGACTCTCATGGCGCAAGTTAAGCACATGGACTGATAGCACAAGTCTGGGATAGTACACAGACGGATCAAAGATGGACTCTGGAGTGGCGGCAAGTCGAGTCATTAGACCCAACACAAGGACCTCTGTACCTATGGGGTCGAGTCCTACCGTTTTCCAAACCGAAATCCACGCCAGCAAGATCTGGGCCAGATACAATCTCCTCAAAGGTTTAAGGACGCCATTTCAATCTTCCCAGCAGTCAAGCAGCACTCAATGCATTATCATCCAACCAAATGGACTCTTAGACCGTCAAATGCTGCTTCAGCGCACTACAATCCCTTGCCAGACACAATAAAGCTCGGCTTTGTTCCTGAACACAGGAAGATTGCAGCCAACGAATCCTCAGATGAGCTCGCTAGGGCTACCTCGGAATCTGCGTTCTGAACCGTACTGTAATGTCAATTTGACAGTAGTACGCCGGAAGTAGTACGTCCCTTGACGTAACTCCAACCCTTCGATACAATAGATCTCTCCTGGTCGCGGTGTCGTTGCTTTCATCTCATGGGATGTACTAGAGGCAAACAAAAAAAAGCCCAGACGTATGACCACCTTCGCAGAGAAATGTTTAAGCGAGAGAGGCGGACAACAAATAAACTCCAAAAAACCCTACAAGACTAGATCAAATCCAGTATCCGATGGCGGAACCACGTTTACCAAGTTGTGACCAGAGTCAGCGAAAAGGACCTAGTCATGGATTAGGTTGAGGTCAAGCCAGCATTGGCCATTGGGTTACCACCCGGAACAAGTCGATCCTACTCCACAAGCCAGTTGCTGCTTGCTTCTAATAAAACGATGAAGATGCCGCACACTAGTGTTGCTGGGTGGAGAGGTCGTTCGACTTGCAAAGAAGATGAACAATGGCACCTCCTTCATTTCCTAGTATCTGCAGCTTCTCCTGACTGACTGGGATTGAGTGGCTACACGATTGTTGTGATGAAACGTTTAAGCAACAAGAAATGTGTTGCAATAGCGTGAGGAATCGATGGCAGATATCCACCCGTTTCTAGTGAGGTCGTTAGCTTGGCCATTTTCTGGAATGCTCCACCGTGTTTCGGCATTCACGTGAGATGGATGCTAAAACCGTCGACAATCTTGTTGAGAGATGGGCTGCCGCTTTTGAGCGAAGTCTTCGAGTTGAATGTGACTGCATCCAAAAACTTGATCGCCGCCTGCCTATAAGAACGTACGACGCTATCGCTCTTTGATGAGAATCAGTTTCCGCCTGAAAGGCATTCTATCTGTGAGTCCCACTCATGCCTTAGCTCATGTTAGACTTTCACAGCAGACCATGCAGCATCTGGTATTCAAACTTCCAGTAGGACCTGGAGGGCGTGTTGACTGAGAACTTCTTCTTGAAGAGAAGCTTCGGTAGCACAGGCTCGGTGCCTCTAAATATGGATCCTATTCTGTCGATAATGAGAGAGTGTCCCCAAAGGATGTACATACGTGCGAATTCACCATATTTTCCGACACAAGAGAAGCAACACGCGCCGTCAATGAGTCACTATCACAAGAGCACGGAAATGGCTGTTAATTGGTCACGCATGCAATGTAAGGGAAGCCTTTAATACAAAGCGGCAGAGGACCTCGCAAAATAGTGTGAAGAACGAAGCGAGACAGTCGGGTTCAAGTTCAAGAGAACTGAAGCACATTGCCACGAAGCGAGTAGCAGGGGCTCCATATGTCCCACTTTGGGATAAGAAAGGCTTTTTCCAGTGGAGACACAATCAATCTTGAAATCACACACTTTTCGATCATCTTTAAGTTGGAGCCTTGGATTTCATTCGTTCCTGAATGGACGGCACTGAGCAACGAACGTTTAGGGGCTGTGCAAGAGCATTGACCTTGTGAAACGAATTCTAGTCTCTTTCATCACAGATAGCTGGGCAAATGGACACCAACGCTCGGGAAGTCTTCGACTCCAAGTCCGAGGGACAACGCGGTAAAGGAAGTACGCAGCTGGTAAGGGACCACAATCAGCTGAACGTGCGTAGCTGGAAGCAACTAACAAAAGATCGTGCTGGATGGAGAGCCATGTTGTTTGAGGCCCAGGTCCACCGCGGACTGTAGCGCCAGACAAAGAAAAAAGAAAAGATCGTATGGGTGGCCCTATAATCCGAGATAAGTTTGAACACAGCGCCTACAACAGACCTTCACGGTCGACAAACCTGAGCCCTGAGCAGCCTTTGGGTTCTCTGCGCACACCACTCGATTCCTAGCTGCTTGGTCTCAGGTCACAGGGACGCCAAAGTCGACCCATCCCACCTCTTGCCACCGGATACCAAGAAGAACGTGGATGACGCGATCGGGATGCTCTGGCCCAAGTTGATGAGTGAAAAAAACCAACAGCCTCCTTCAACATGTTAACGATGGTAGTCGATGAGAAGCGCGCGATCGGCAGAATAGAGGGATATTACTGCAGGAATGAGGTGAGGAAGTTTTACCAAAGGGTAAAGTTGACCAGTCAAGGTTATAAAGTCCGAACCGAAGCCTGTAAGGATGATCAAGGGAACATCGTAGTAGAGTCACAGTCGATGCTGAGGATATGGAAAAACCATTTCTGCAGACTGTATAACGGCTACGAAGAACCAAATCCCGCTGTCAGGCAGTATGAACCATTCAACCCCAATGAAAGGGACGACGAAGATCAACAATTCCGTCCACCCGACCCGGATGAAGTGAGGATTGCCATATCTAAACTGAAATCCAACAAGGCTGCGGGAGCTGACGGCCTACCCGCCGAGCTTTTTACCATCTGTAAAATATGGTCGGAGGAAAACATGCCCGATGAATGGAACCTCAGCATTGTTTGCCCGATCCATAAAAAAGGAGACCCTTTGAACTGCGCCAACTACAGAGGCATCAGTCTCCTAAGTATCGCATATAAAATCTTATCTGCCATACTGTGTGAACACCTAAAGCCATTCGTCAACAACCTGGTCGGTCCATACCAGTGTGGCTTTAGGACAGGAAAATCCACCATCGACCAAATATTCACACAACGGCAGATTTTGGAGAAAACCCAGGAGCAACAAATCGATACCCACCACCTTTTCATCGATTTTAAGGCCGCGTATGATAGCATCTATAGAGACGAGCTATACAGAGCAATGTCTAGTTTTGGCATCCCTACCAAACTCGTCCGTTTGTGTAGGATGACGATGGAGAATGCACGCTGCTCCATCAAGGTCGGCAAAGACCTAACCGAGACCTTTGATGTCAAAAAAGGATTCAGACAAGGCGACGCGCTGTCATGCGACTTTTTCAACATCGTTCTTGAAAGAATTGTTCAAAACTCGAACGCCAACACCAGAGGAACAATCTTTCAGAAGTCCGTCCAACTACTCGCATATGCCGACGATATTGACATTATTGGAAGAACGCAGCGTGATGTCAATGGCGCTTTTGTGGGTATTGCAACGGAGGCCGCGAAGATGGGTTTAGCGGTAAACGAGGGTAAGACCAAGTATATGCTGTCAACGAGAAAGGGCACCCAACACCGACGTCTCGGTCAGAACGTCACAGCAGACAGATATAACTTTGAGGTAGTCAAAAACTTTGTCTACCTAGGCACCGCTATAAACTCAGACAATGCTGAAACAGCGCTGAAATCAAACGAAGAATAACCCTTGCCAATCGCTGCTTCTTTGGGCTAAGAAATCAACTGGTAAACAAAGCCCTCTCTCGAACAACCAAGATAACGCTCTACAAGACCTTAATCGTCCCAGTCCTGCTATATGGCGCGGAGGCATGGACTTTGTCAAAAGCGAATGAAGCTGCCCTTGGTTGCTTCGAGAGGAAAATTCTTCGTGTGATTTTCGGTCCCGGCTGCATATACGGTGAGTGGAGGAGGAGATATAATGACGAACTATACGGGCTGTTCAGCGACATCGACTTAGCCAGAAGAGTGAAGATCCAAAGACTGAGATGGCTAGGTCATGTAGAGCGGATGGAAACCAATACTCCGGCCCGAAAAGTCTTCGAATCCACCCCCGAGGGACGGCGCAGTAGAGGAAGACCGCGACTCAGGTGCGCGCGCAAGTGGAAAGGGACGCTTGTTGGTTGAGGCCCAGGTCCACCCCGGACTGTAGCGCCACCTTAAGTAAGTAAGTCGATGACTGGCCATAATCAGCTGAAGTGCCATGATACGAAAATGGGCCTAACCAACGGCGTCGTGGAGGGAAAAGAACGCATTCAGCTCACTATCTCTGAAACTAACCCAGTCTCTGCCAGTTGAGTCATAGAATACTGGGCGAGCACTCCTTTCAAGACCTCGAGGATCTAACAGATATCCCTCTTGAATCCCTTTTCAGGTTTATTTGGTTTATCAGGATGGTTGAGCAACATGAAGTGGAAGGTCACGGGCATCGAAATGGGTCCAACCCACATTAACACATTAACCCAACCTAACCTACACATTCAGCATTGGAGTCGTCGCACCCACCCACTGCGCCCAGGCGAACTTTCGGATACAAGATGCTCTATAATCACCTCTCAAGTGCTGTTTTTGTTGCAGAACCTTATCCGATCTACACCCAAGTCAGCCTCTCCCTCTCCCTCTCCCTCTCCCTCTCCCTCTCCCTCTCCCTCTCCCTCTCCCTCTCCCTCTCCCTCTCCCTCTCCCTCTCCCTCCCCCAGCCAAAGTTGTCAAATTGTTGCTCAAAACTCCGCAACATCAGACACTCGCTTTAACCGCTCAACGACACACTTCCTGTCAACATTCCGACGTCCCATTAGTTTGCAAATTAATATCACTCCACCACACGGCACGCACACATATGAACGCAACCATCCGTCGTCCGTTCACTGACCTCAATTGGATCAAGCTCCGATGGCATCCATCCTCGCAGCAGCATCACCACCACGAGGACAATGACATCAAAGTTAATTCAATTTCTCCATCTCACCGAACGCAAGGATCGCCTGCGCTGTCACCGTCTTTGATACATCGGCAGCGCACACCCTTTCGCATACAACAGGTCATTTGGATGTCCCTTGTCGCACCGCATCAAATCCCAGTAATTTCACTCACGTCATCCAAGCTCAAAGACATGACATTCCCATGATTGACTCCTTCGAGATTTTCCCCATTCTTCCTTCCCGGCATCACGCCCCCGCTCCGACCCCGCCCCCTCTTCCACTCCCTGTAGCCAGTATCTTTGTTTCATCTCCGTCGTCCCAGAAATTCTCGCTTTGAGTCGATGGGTGGTGTGGGGAGAGGTGGGGGAGGAGGGATGTGAATACTTCTTAAATGTCACTCGACGATGCACGATGATCTTGAGCATGTCGTGCTTCCGAGTCGTCGCCCCCAAGCCTGTGTTTGAACCTCCCGCCCGCTGTACCATCACCGCACCGACTCCATCCGCTTCCATGTCACATTGATTATGTTCATCGACTTTGGCTCGGCTTCTATCGCTCATCCTAGCAATTTTCCACTATCTTCGCACTGTCATCTGTCGTATGCCTCACGCGGTGGCACGAACGATGACGACGCCTCCAAAAGACGACTGTCAAGTCGGCAGCGGCGCGGCGTGTTGAATAAAATTTGCATAATGCGAAATAAAATCACACACGGAGGATGTTTAGCAAGCGCAAGGATACAGCGGGCGGTGGCGCGCCTTCCGTATCCACCAACAGGTGGCAGCTCTCATTGTGCGGGTTAACAATGCTAAAACCCAAGACGACATCGTTACCGTAACTGTATCACCACTTGAGACACATGATTCCCTGATACTCGCACGAAAGTACCAAGAAGTACCCATGTCGCGGGCTTAGCTGGAAAATTAAGCCAATTAAGGCGCCGAAACCTCTCCCGAGTGTCGAGTGGCACTTGTCGAGTGTGTCGAGCGCTCCTCGATAGCGGGCACACGTGAGGCGTCATGCATCGTGTCGATGGGGGGGTTTGTATTCAAATTTCCCAGCTCGTCGTGGATACAATTTTAGTTCCGAGCCGAGCCCGTTCATGGGGAACGAAGCAATCTCCAACTTTGTTCGAGGACCTCACAAATTTTATTAATTTCCCAGCACAAGCTGGAGATGGAGGGGGGGGGGGGGGGGGGAGAGATGCTTCCGTTGCTTCCTTTGCTTCAATAGCTGCCTTTGCTTTGCCTTTGAGCTCTTTCGGGTTAAATGTGGTGGAAAAAGCGGGCCATACATCTTTAATGCGACGCTCCTGCTACAGGGACCGGCTAATAACTTGGCCGTGTGAATGTGTGCCGCCCTGACGAAGGTGTACCATCGCCTGCACGTGGGTGTCCCAGGGGTTACGTCGGCATGCGAAACTGAGATATTCATGAGACCATCTCGGCTCTTGGGTGTGCGCTCCGGGAATTTATGGCACGCGATGGCAATTTTTCGGCAAATGAAAGGCTGTCGTTTGAATGACACTCGTCATGCTCGGTTTCGTCGGAGACAAGCATCTTCGCCAGAATCGCTTCAGCCACCCCTCACACCCCTCATCGGCTCTCCGCCAAAGGTGGCAACGCTTTCAAGCGCAAAATTGTTTTCAAATGTCATCTCCGACTCCGAGTGACATTCACCCGGTCGACCGTGCATCCAAAAAAAAAAAAAGCCAATTTATCCCCAAACTCTGCTGAGAACCGGATTTGGGTGGCGATTGTGAGTGTGAATCAAATTCAATGCTCCGGCAAGCAGCCGAGTTATCTATTAGATATTGATTTTCCATTTCCAATCCGGAGCACTGAATGCACCCACTGCACCGTAAAGCTCTGGGATCCGAATCCAATTAGCTGCCCTCCACCCTCCGTGATTGTCATCTTCATAGAAAAGGATATGCGATCAGTTTTTTTTAATTAAAATTGTCAAAACACAGAACGTTCGCAAAGATAACTAGAACGGAGGACCATCTCGGTGGCGGTGGCACTCCTCCGCACCCATGTAGCCCATGGCGACCCGCATGGTGTCATGGACCCGCTTGCAAATAAATCCCTTCTATGATTTGTGTTGGTCAGCATTTGTTGTTTTATAGACTTCCGCACAGAAAGTGGACTAATACCCGAAAAGTCTGCTGCAGGATCCGGAAAAGAGGAACAATGTGCCACATACGAGCAGTCGCTAGCAGTGAGGCCGGCATTCAGGTGAACCGAGAGGCAGTTAGCGCGCAGCTGTCCTTTGTTCCTTAAAATGGCGCGAGGGATGGGAGCCATGGGAGATGGCGGATAATGTATGACCGCCGGCAAGGATATCACCAGCAATGGGTTGTCCTTTTTTCGAGGTTCGCGTGCGACTATCAACTGGGTGCGGACTCGGCACTTGCCCCAGCCTAATGCCGGCATTCGGGGATTGTGACCCACAATGGCGGACAACACTGATTGCTGCTACATGAAGTGTACACTTTTAGTCTCGCGCTCCGAGTTTATTGTTGTTCATTATGGCCGAACAGTGACGGCGGCAAGAAAGGGAACCACAAGGAGGCACGGCAATGGTGTGGTTCGTTGGTAGACGCGCAAGCTACGACTCGCTTTGGTGTGGTGTTTATGTCTTCATCGTTTCCTCAATTCATTCACATCCGAATGGAAACCAAGTGTAGTCTGGGTCTCTCAGGAAAAGGTCCAGCCGTTCTGCGAAACCTTGTGCAAAATGTGCTCCTTT
The DNA here is from genome assembly GCA_907269125.1 of Eristalis pertinax. Classification (NCBI taxonomy): domain Eukaryota; kingdom Metazoa; phylum Arthropoda; class Insecta; order Diptera; family Syrphidae; genus Eristalis; species Eristalis pertinax. The sequence goes on from OU026147.1 coordinate 15,261,473, forward strand.
CACTGCCCAGGTGAACTGATAACGGCGGTCTCAACATCAACGCAGGCATGACGGAGGTCGGCGTCTCCTCTAAAAAATGCAAGACACCGTCTGTAGAGCAGTAAAGTTCTGTGAGTTCTCTGACAAGGCCACTAACTGGGACTCACGCTCGAGAAAAGGCGCAATTTGCTGACGATTAGAGAGAGGGAGCTAGGAGGGCCCGGTAACTTGGTGTAACTTTGGTGTATTCAGCCGTACCTCCTGATGTACCTTCAGTTGTACCTCCTGTATGTACATCGCCTTAGTACGAATCATTCTAGTGTGTGGCGCGGTCGTTTTGTGGCGCAGTGGTTTACTGGCGCAGTGGTTGGGTGGCCCAGTGGTTGTGTGACGCCGTACTTTGGTAGGGCAGTCATTTGGTGTCACACTTCAGACAAAGCCGTGGACTGTCTAACCCCAACACGGGTTCAAAGTCAGGCATGTATCTCCACCAGAGGAGCGGTAAGAATCAACCCTTTGGATGCGCTCCTCAATAGAACCCCTTTTGGAAATGCCGCACGATTCACGAAAGAGATCGCCGGGAGAATAGGACGCACTAGAGATCCCCATGCCAGTTGATGCTCCGCCATAGACTCCAACTCATCAGGAGTTATGCTCAGGCGCAACAAGGCGAGTTTTTTTTGGCTTGGTCCAACCACCTCGTCCTGGGTATGCCAAGCGGTCGCCTATCTGATGGAATTGCATATGTTCTGGCGACAAATCGCAGCCACCGCTTTGACTTTCAGCATCTTCACGAGGGTCCACTCTGATTGGACAACACACCGCGTTCAGCTGCCCTAAAGCCTGAACACGAGCTCGGTACCGATGACCCTTCTGACTGAGGGCTGGAAAACAAAAGAAGCACTAGGCAGTGGATCTGTGGACCTGGCGACCGAAACATCAGACTACCCAAGCGACAGACCGATGACTGCGGCGAGGTTCAGTCTGAAATGGTGGCACTTCGGGAATCAGTGCCCTGTGCAATGGAGCGTAATACCCAATCGTGATATAAGCATTCTTATGGACAGATCCGATATAGGTACTATGTACAGAACGCTGCCGGAGTCAACGAGGAGTTTCCAATCAAAGTCAGTGTACACCAGGGAAGCGTCTTAGGTCCTTTGCTGTTTGTTGTTGTCCTTGATAATCTGATTGAATGACCGAAAACGATGGAGCCACCATAAGTGATGATGAAACTTCCCTGCAACGAGCTGGTTCTGGAGGAAAATGGGTACCGCATTAGCCAGAGAAATGTCCATTCTCCAATCCTAGACCTGAGTGGATTTCAGACATTCATTTGAATGGAAAAGTGCTTCCCAAGTGCGACAAATATCTGGGATCTACAATCAATAGCGAAGGAACCCGTGATGACGATCAATCAATCGTCACATAAACGTCGGCTGGATTCAGTGGCAGGGAAACTCAGCCATTTTCTGTGACCGAAAAATCCCCCCCTAAGGTGAAAGGCATTGTACGGCGCCGGCGCCCACATACGTTGGACAGCATACACAAAGTATGAGAGCAAATTACAGGGCAACTGAGATAAAGATGCTCCGCATGACAGCAGGAGTAACGAAGCTCGATAGAATAAGAAGTTCAAAGATCCGAGGAAGGCTTCACGTCAAAGAACCCATGTCTAAGGAAGTTAAGCACGACCGGCTCGGTTGGTATTGTCATGTTCAAAGGAGAGATCCTTCGAGGACCGTTAAAAAGGCAAATTAATCAAGGTTCCAACGCGAAAGAGAGACAGGCTTGGATGCAGACTCCAGACAGGGAAATCTGCCGATATTTCTTGAGGTCGACAATTGGCGAACCACACAGATGGACCAGTAAGGATGCAATAAATTGGGACGGTTATGATCCCCATAACCTCGTCGAAAAAGAAAAGAAGAGGCATTCTTATGGACGCGCTTGTTTCGAGCACGATCGACTTCAAGGTTGTATCCGACAGTCGCTCATCTCTAGAGGAGATGGCTGATTTGTTTAAACTACGCCTGTGTTGGTGGCGGCGTTCAGACTGTATGACGACCCTTGCGTCCACACTGTTCACACATGCTGGACAAACTCTATGAGAGAGAGTAATTTCTAAGTACGAACTTGTCCAACTGCCGCCATGGAGGTGCTACTGTAGGTGACTCCATTGCATCTGGTTGTCGCAGAATGTGCAAATAAAACAATCGTGAGAATGGCAAAAGAAGGGATAGGAGAAGCCAGGTGCATTACGTCGAGACAATTCGATGCACGAGTCAAAAAGCTACCACTCCTGGCCATTCCGAAGGATGATCATTAAGCTCAGCACCAAAAATGACTGGAGCAACGAATCCATAGTCCACAGCCTGAGTAGCAATACGGTAAAATGGTATACGGATTGATCAAGAACTGATGAAGGAACATGGGCAGGAGTATCTGGACCCCGGACAAAGTACAAATGCACCAGAATCTTTCAAGCTGAAGTCTGTGCCATAGACAGATGCGCTCAGATCAGGAACTATACCAACTGTGACATGTGCAATAATGTCGGACAGTCGTGCCGCTATCCTGGCACTTGTCTCCTGTATCATCACATCCAGGCTCCTGTGGGAATTTCTACAGAAGCTTAAGAAGCTGAGTAGGAGAACCCGGCCATACAGGGATAGAAGGCAATGAAATGTCCGACTCCCTGGCTGGGAAAGGAGCCTCGGAACATTTTATAGGCCACTAACCATTCTGAGCTGTAGGCGATCACGTCCTCGGGGCGGAGTTCAAGGAACTAGAAATAAGGAACAGTGCAGATACACGGAACAACGCTCATGTTATGAAGCAGACCAAGAAACTCTTAGGCCAACATAACCGCAGGAATGAGCAAAAGCAACCTCCGTATCCTAACAGGGCACCTAAGCAAACTAGGAGTATCAGAAGACGGTCTCTGCAGATTCTGCGGAGCACTAGCGGGCAAACATCTGATGTCAGAGGAAACATTGAAGTCATTAGCTTACAGAGAATACTCGAGAACAAATCTCTTCCACCTTCGCGCAACAGGAGCAATTAACCCTTAATACGACTCTGGAAGTTTAGCGTTTAGCTCTGACTTCCCACCCAACACCACATCAGCGGAAAACATGTCGAGTAAACTGATCCAAGCAATTTCGACAGCATGCGATGCAGCAATGCCGAAAAGGTCTATTAGCGGAAGGGGAGAACCCTGCTATTGGTGGAACGACAAGATCAAGAACCTCAGGGCAATTTGCCTTAAAGCACGCCGTAGATCCCAGCGTTCCAGAGGTAGACCAGAGTTCCACGAACGATTGGCCATCTTTAGGCTGGCAAGGCGCGACCTGGAAAAGGCAATCAAGGAGAGCAAAGGAAACTATTTTAAAACTCTTTGCAATGAAGCAGACCTAGATCCCTGGGGGGAACATATAAAATCGTAATGAAGAAACTGAGGGGCAGTAGGTATCCTCAAGTAACCTGCCCATTGTTGCTCAGAACAATAGTTGAACACCTGTTCCCCAGCAAGTCTCCTACAATGTTCGTCCTTACACAAGGAGCTGGTCCGGAACAAATCCCACCAGTCACGGTTGACGAGCTGCAGAATGCGTGCAGGAAAATAGGAGAGAAAAAAGCGCCTGGCCCCGACGGCATCGGGGGGCTGACCAGAGCTGTTTACGACGATGATGCAAAGGTGCCTCGAAGAGGGAAACTTTCCCAACCGCTGGAAACTCCAACACCTGGTACTAATACCCAAAGGCAATAAGCCCCCCGGAGAACCTTCAGCGTATCGACCGATTTGCCTGCTGGACACCACGGGAAAGATCCTGGAGAGCATCATATACGGCAGGCTAATCGGCGTGGCTGAGGAGCGAGGAGCCCTGTCAGACCACCAGTACGGCTTTAGGAAGTCGCGCTCCACCATCGACGCCATCAAAGAGGTGGTAGACACAGCAAGTGAAGCCATAACGGGTACAAGATGGAGGGGCGGTACAAAAAAATACTGTGCCGTAGTTACGCTGGATATAAAAAACGCGTTTAACTCGGCGAACTGGTCCTGCATAATGAGAGCCCTGAATAGGATGAGCACACCGCAGTACCTGAAGAGGATTATTGTCAGCTACTTTACCAACAGGAAACTGAAATACCAGACTGACGATGGTACTAAATACTACGACGTCTCTGCAGGCGTTCCACAGGGTTCAGTCCTTGGACCCCTCCTGTGGAACTTAATGTACGACGGAGTACTGAGACTATAGCTGCCACATGGAGTCAAGGTCATCGGCTTTGCTGACGACATCGCGGTCGTGACGGTGGCCAAGCACATCCACGAGGTGGAAACCGCCGCAAACGAAGCAATCGCCAGGATAAAAAATTGGCTGGAATCTTCCGACCTTGAATTGGCTGACCACAAGACAAAGGCTGTTTTAATAACCAGCCGAAAGACTGTGGAATATGCAAACTTCCGGGTTGGCTCCCAGCTAATTAGATCCAAGGAATCACTGAAATACCTAGGAGTGATGCTCGACAACCGACTTAATTTCAAAAAGCATGTCGAATACTGCAGCAGGAAAGCGTCAAAGATGCAGACAGCACTTTCTGGTATGCTGCCAAACATAGGAGGACCCGGATACCCAAGAAGGATTCTGCTTTCCAGAGTGGTAAGTTCAATTCTCCTATATGCTGCGCCAGTCTGGTCGAGTGCTCTCTCTATAAAGGAGACAGCTAAGAAGCTCTCGTCACCATACAGGCTCTGCGCCATAAGAACAATCAGCGGCTTCCGGACAATTTCGGACGAAGCAGCCTGTGTGATTGCGGGTATGGTCCCCATCGACATTCTCGCAAATGAGGTGCATAGGGTCTACCTAAGGCGATCGACGAACCGGCCAGAGACTGGCGTAAACAGGATAAGGAAGGAAGAAAGAGCAGCCTCAATGACAATGTGGCAAGCCAGATGGTAGATGGACTCACAGACTGATTCCAACAATCGAAACGTGGACAAAGAGAGCCAGCGGAAACTGCAACTTCTACCTTACGCAGTTTCTGTCGGGCCACGGGGTCTATCGAAAGTATCTCCATAGGTTCGGGCACGATAGCTCTTCCCTTTGTCCAGAATGTGAGGACTCTGAAGAAGACGCAGAACACACGACTTTCCACTGCAGACGATTTGAAGGGACAAGAATAAACTTACCAACACCGGAGCTCCTAGTCGGGCATATGACGGAATCAGCCGAGAAGTGGGAGGAAATCTGCTCCTTCATATCAAACTTGCAGATCGAGCTAAGAAGGCTTAAAAGAGTAAGGCGAGCCGAACAGGCAAACACAGTCGATCCAGCTTGAGTCGCTAACCAGCCCCGCGAAGTAATACCTAACGGCAGTTCCGCGGGGAGAGTGGTAGAAGAGTGCAGGGTGTGGGTTAGTACGTAGGCGTATTCCCGAAATCGAGAACTTGGGTTTGCGAATCGTGCATGCTAATGGCACGGGCTATTAGTATCTTTCGAAGATTGCCACATCCATGGACGTAACCAAAAAAAAAAAAAAAACGACTCTGGAAGGGGAGCGCTTAGGAAAGCAAAGGTATGAATAGGAGGCACAATAGATCTAAGGGTCGCGATGCAATTTATTCTGAAGAAGAAGAAGAAGAAAAAGGCGGAATAAATGACAAGTTTGATGGCCCGTGGCGTTGTGGTTATGTACGTCGACTCCTACGCACTTGGACCTACCTGTCTAGGTTCGATTTCTGGTACGACAAGAAATACTTTTCACGGCCCACCTCTTTCGTGGTAATTGACAATGCTGAAAGAGTATAACTGTCTAGAAAAAGCTTCTCAAACTTGGCCGTTCGGAGTCGGCATAAAAACTGTAGGTCCCTTCCGCTCGTGATAGAACAATAGCACGTACAACACGAGTGGTTGCTGAGAAGCTAGGCCCTGGCCCTCTACGGACTGTAGCGCCACCCATGTTATTATGCAGACAAGACCCTTTACCTGACACATTGGACATCATTTTCTTTGTGTTCTTTCGTCGAAATCGTCGTTCGACTAGTGCTCACACAAGACTACTACTAGTCCGACCAACAATACTACCGATCACACAGTGCTACCAAATGTATTCCATCAAGTAGTACAGTGTGCACGGCGCTATTTAGACATTCTTGGAAACTGCCATGCAGAGAAACTTGCCAGGCAGTAACCATCATGCCACCATGAAGCCGATCATTCCAACGATTCACTTGCAATTGTAATAATTCAAGAATAATCTGGCCCAAGCTAGATTTCAAAGGTTCCACAAAACTGAATTCATGAGCAAATTACAAAACGTACACTCCCCCAACTAAGATCGCGCACACAAGTCGGCGAAGAACCGGTAACCATCAACCCACTTGCTGTCTAACTAGGGACCAGTCTAGTAACGGCTACAACTACCGAAAGAGTTGAATGCTTTTATTCGGAACAGTGTTCAACAAAGCACGCGATCGTCACTTGGTGTCTAACTAGGGACCAGTCTAGCTGTAGAGGCTTGCTGGTTGAACTCCGGGAACACCGCGGACTGTAGAGCCACCCCAGCTTTAACCACTGCCTTCGTCCACCACCAAGTTGAAACAAGTAAAATAGACAAAAACTTCACAAAAATGTGTTTGAATGAAAGAAAGAAGCACTTTTTCAAGAGACTGCCTACCGAACAGAGAAACACTCAAAACTAGAGACGATTACAGAAACAAGCGCAAGTTGCTGCACACTTGATGAACTGCTGAACTGCCGTAAATCAGTTGAAACGCGTGAAAACACGTAAACGACCACCGCCCGCCCAGAAGCGCCCTGTCTCGCCAGCCAACTCACTGAACCACAACGTAGCGGTAGAGAACCCATGTTCAGCGAGTCAGCTGCGACCTGAAAAGAGAAAATCAAATTCAAAGAAATCAAAGCCGCCACCCAGCGAATCCTGTTCCAAGAGGACCCCCTAGCGAAGCGACTTCCCGGCGACCACTGCCAAGGCGAGAGTGTTAAAGTGGCCTACCTTGCTGGACACTGAGGAGGAATAGAGCTGCTCCAGCGCTGGCCGGCTTGATGTCGATCAGACTGAAGACCTACCTGCTTCGCCAGTCCATCGGTGGATGTCTTGATCACTTTTCAGACACACGCGGCGCTCGCGACGCTCCCGAAACCACAAGGAATTAATGAACTGCTATGAATTGGGACAGAAATCACGAGGACACACGCGGGTTAATGGATTGGAGGCACACGATCAAGAACACGGACGATGACGAATTACGAGGCAGGAGGGAATTTCACAGACTGCACCGACAGACGTTTCATTTATTGCACTCTGGAGGTGCTTTTTTCAAGCCGCGAGGGGAGGAAATTCAAACCGATTTCAACGGACGACGGTGACGCCTCTGGACACGGGACATACTTCTCTACACAAACTAGCACTTTAATGGGATTTATTTTTCAAATTTGACAACCGAAGCAGACTCGAATATTGACCGCGAGGGGAATTGCAGGCGAGCAGATGAGCCACGGTGGCAGATGAAAATTTCACAGACGACGCAAGGAGACACTTTAAATTTGTAAGCCGAGTGATTTTAGAGAACATTCCCGAATGTTGACCGCGATGGAGGAAACGTAAGAGCGACGATGGAGGGGAATTTCACACGCGACACCGGCAGGCCAAAGGGGGATTTATTTCTTGCTCAAGGGACGGGATATTCTTTTTCGATCTCGGCACGGCACTTACAAGATTCTAACCGCACACGCGTTCAAACACGAACGAAGTGAATAAAGACAAAGCCATATATGCGATTTTACAAGGAAAATGTAAAACTTACCGAGGAACCGGAACTGCGCACACTCGCTTGACTTTTTCAAACCGAAACGGTAACACACAAGACGACAAGAAATTAATGATTTTCAAACTTTTTCACTTATTTTCACACTTTTTCACTGCATTCCACACATTTTCTGAACATCACACCACTTTGTAACTGTTCCATAACGGTACACGACTTCGACGACAACCGAAAATGGTCCAGTTCACTTGACTTTCAGCACTCCACTGACGAAATTCTGCTCAAATCGCTTGCGCAGCGGGGAGAGTCAGAGTAGGTTTGCGAATAGAAAGGGTGCACTAGAGCCGTTGCGTGCACTGCAAAACAACAGGTGGGAATGAGACAGTAGATAGACTGCTTGGAGGGGAAACGCAGATGCACTTCCTTTTCCTCTGATGCAGAGTTGCCGATGTGGCACAATTGTGGCACTTTTTTGTTTAAATGGCACTGTGACGCTTAAAGTTTGAACAAGGCACGCTGGCAAATCTTTGAAAAAAAATGCATTCTCATATCAAATTAAAGTGGATCTAATAAAATGGATGATGACCTATTGTGTTTTGGTACATTTCCGTTTGTGGCACCTAAAGCCTTAAAATGGCACTTTCTAGTGACAGTGGTGGCACTTTTCAAAACAAAATTCCGGCAACACTGCTCTGATGGCTGTGCTCTTGAAATGCAGATTTTGTGCGAAAAGGGTGAAGCGATTGGGGAAACTGCAAGTGCGTGTGCGTGACAAGATGATTTCGTATTTAGCGGGGTGCACACTCATCGAATTGTGGGACAAACGATATTTGAGAACCAAATGTGCAATGATAAACGACGTTTCGCCAAATGTGGTTAACAAAATCATTCGATTGGCATTCTCATGGATTTTTGCGCTGAATTAGTACAAATTTTTGTCCGTTTCTGAATTTAACGTGCTCCGTTGACGTTAATACTCATCGATTACCCGTAGTCGTCAATATTAGATCCTCTCTGTCGTATACAAGGTGGACAATGGTAAAGACCAATTTTCATTGACAGAGCCGATGGTGCAAAGCTGACACGACTGAGTTCTTGAAAGCAACGAATGAATAAACCTAAACTAAAATTTTAATTCTAATGTTCTTCTGTCAAAATATCCACCATTTGATGTTTGGTAAAAAAAAAATCAGAGTCAAGTCATCAAACATGTCGTTGCATGTGAATCCCGCTTCTAGAGTTTCTTGCACTAAAGGCGCAAATGAGATTTTCTCTCTGTGTGACAAAGATGACATGTGTTTGAGTTTTTCAGCAACAATAAGCTGAGAGATGGACGAATATTACGATTCTTTCTCGAAAATTACTTTCAATTACAAGTCCATGCTTGAGCGCTATGCAATGTCACAAAATATCGCAGAAATCTCTTGTATTTCGTCAAAGATCTCTTTGTTTCCTAATCTAAAACTCATTCCCACAAACGGACGGAATTGCATTCAAAAAAAGTCCTCAATTTCCTGTCAAAAATCTTACTTGCACGCATTCAAATGCATATCCAGCGGAAGTCTAGTCAGTCACCTTCTGTGGATCTTACTCAAATCGAATCGAGACTCGAGACTCGAGACTCTGTGCTGAACATAGAGTTTGAGCAGAATTGTCTCAGTGGAATGCGAAATAATCTTGCCACGCACACGCACTTGCAGTCTCCCCTATCGCTTCTCCCTTGTCACACAAAAGCTGAATTTCGAGAGCACAGCAATCAACGGGAAAAGGAAATGCATCTGCGGTTCCCCTCCACTCACTACATCTACTATCTCATTTCCACCTGTTGCTCTGTGGCTCTGTGCTCCAGTGCACCCTTTCTATTCGCAAACCTACTCTGACTCTCCCCGCTGCGCAAGCGATTTGAGCAGAATTTCGTCAGTGGAGTGCTGAAAGTCAAGTGAACTGGACCATTTTCGGTTGTCGTCGAAGTCGTGTACCGTTATGGAACAGTTACAAAGTGGTGTGATGTTCAGAAAATGTGTGGAATGCAGTGAAAAAGTGTGAAAATAAGTGAAAAAGTTTGAAAATCATTAATTTCTTGTCGTCTTGTGTGTTACCGTTTCGGTTTGAAAAAGTCAAGCGAGTGTGCGCAGTTCCGGTTCCTCGGTAAGTTTTACATTTTCCTTGTAAAATCGCATATATGGCTTTGTCTTTATTCACTTCGTTCGTGTTTGAACGCGTGTGCGGTTAGAATCTTGTAAGTGCCGTGCCGAGATCGAAAAAGAATATCCCGTCCCTTGAGCAAGAAATAAATCCCCCTTTGGCCTGCCGGTGTCGCGTGTGAAATTCCCCTCCATCGTCGCTCTTACGTTTCCTCCATCGCGGTCAACATTCGGGAATGTTCTCTAAAATCACTCGGCTTACAAATTTAAAGTGTCTCCTTGCGTCGTCTGTGAAATTTTTCTCTGCCACCGTGGCTCATCTGCTCGCCTGCAATTCCCCTCGCGGTCAATATTCGAATATTCGAGTCTGCTTGGGTTGTCAAATTTGAAAAATAAATCCCATTAAAGTGCTAGTTTGTGTACAGAAGTATGTCCCGTGTCCAGAGGCGTCACCGTCGTCCGTTGAAATCGGTTTGAATTTCCTCCCCTCGCGGCTTGAAAAAAGCACCTCCAGAGTGCAATAAATGAAACGTCTGTCGGTGCAATCTGTGAAATTCCCTCCTGCCTCGTAATTCGTCATCGTCCGTGTTCTTGATCGTGTGCCTCCAATCCATTACCCCGCGTGTGTCCTCGTGATTTCTGTCCCAATCCATCGCAGTTCATTAATTCCTTGTGGTTTCGGGAGCGTCGCGAGTGCCGCGTGTGCCTGAAAAGTGATCAAGACATCCACCGATGGACTGGCGAAGCAGGTAGGTCTTCAGTCTGATCGACATCAAGCCGGCCAGCGCTGGAGCAGCTCTATTCCTCCTCAGTGTCCAGCAAGGTAGGCCACTTTAACACTCTCGCCTTGGCAGTGGTCGCCGGGAAGTCGCTTCGCAAGGGCATCAGTGTCCACTCAGTCGCAGTGCTAGGGGGTCCTCTTGGAACAGGATTCGCTGGGTGGCGGCTTTGATTTCTTTGAATTTTATTTTCTCTTTTTCAGGTCGCAGCTGACTTGCTGAGCATGGGTTCTCTACCGCTACGTTGTGGTTCAGTGAGTTGGCCGGCGAGACAGGGCGCCTCTGGGCGGCCGGTGGTCGTTGGTCATTTTGATGCGTTTCAACTGATTTACGGCAGTTCAGCAATTGCACACTAGATGGTGCAGCAACTTGTGATTGTTTCTGTAATCGTTCCTAGATTTGAGTGTTTCTCTGCTCGATAGGCAGTCTCTTGAAAAAGTGCTTCTTTCTTTCATTCAAACTCAGTTTTGTGAAGTTTCTGTCTATTTTACTTGTTTCAACAACCAATGCAGTGATAATAACTGGGCTGGCTCTACAGTCAACTGAAGTCCTCAAATGTCCAGCAGCACTCCTTGCAGGACACACTTTACCCTCGTTTTAATCGCCACCACTGCAAGCCGCCCCCGTTTGACTCCGCATTCGGGCGGAGGGTGTCGACGGCCGGCTTTCGGCTCGTGCATGACATTCACTGTAACGTTTAACCCAATGTGCCAAATAGTGGTCATAAGAGGATTAAAACAGGATAAATGCCTCAGTCGTTTATCACTCGTGATACCCTCGGGGCGGCCGGCCGTAGCACCCATGGCGTGCTAGACCTCATTACTTCATGCACGCCACCATCGGCGCAACCGTTCGTCTCACATCACCTCATACCGCTTCGTCCTTAATGCACTGCAAATACATTATACACACATAATAACGGTCAATAAAGCATTCCTGTATCCCGCCCTGATCCCCGATGAAGGGAGAATCCAGCCAATAAGCCCAGAGCTCTTGAAAAACGAGCCAAAACAGGAGAAAACTGAGCACAACAGAACAAAATGTCGGGGGAGCGTTAGGAAACAGCGGCGAATTTAAGCTGCTCCATTAAGGCGTGTGTGTGCTCAGCCGTTGTTAGCAGCACAGTTTACCTGGAATTCAACAAAACAAAAAAAACACAACAATCCACCACACTCGAGTGACTCTGGCGGTTCCAGTTGGTCCACTTGGTCCAGTCGCTCCAGTTGAGGACGTCTAGGAGCTTTCAAAAAGGTCCTTGAGAGTTTGAGAGCGCGGGGGTTTAGCTTTATTTTTTTGAGAACTATCACAGTCTACGGGCTGGCGGTAAGGGGAAGGAGTCAGAAGGCAGGACGCAGTTGTGGGGCCAAGTATTTGTTCAGAGAACACACAACTCGTGTGCGTCACAGTGGGTGGTGGTGGGAGATGGGAGAAGGACGAGAGACGAACGACAAAAAATAAGAGGGTTCCAATGAAAATATTTAGTCAAGCAGATCCAGTGGGAGCCACACCAGCCACACCAGCCACCCACCATCCACCGCCCGTTGTTGTGGCTGTTTGTTGTTGCTGCTGGTGTATTATTTTTATTCTCGATTCATTTCGCTTGGATGATAAAGCATCGCCAGCCCCGGGCGGTTTCGACGAATTCTGCGAGTGCTGCTGGATGGCGGCGGGGTCATGGTGGCAAAGGAAATCCTTAAACTCTGCGGAGGAAGACGAACTCCATCCTTAAAGTGCTTCGAGATGAGCTCAGGCGGCCAGCGCTTCATCAGTTGCCATGGCTGACTGCGAACTTTGTCCGGACGAGGATGAAGACGACGACCGATGTGTGAAGGGACACGCTGGTCCTTCTTTTCTTCTCTGTTTCGCCATCGCCACCCGCTCGCATCGCTCGCCTGACGGCGGCCTGCGGCAATTAAGGACGGACGTGAACGTTTCACGATCCTGTTGCTGTCATGTTGAGGTTGGTTAGGAATTCGCAAGCGCTAAGCAGTCGAAAGGGAGCGCAGCCGACACAAAAATTGATATCGTCAAGCGGTGCGGGGGAGCTAGCCGGATGAGGAAATTAAAAACGAAGCGAAATGGGAATGATGAAAGAAATTGATGAACAATCTCAAATCGAAAGCAAACAATGAAGGTTTTGTAATTTAGTTCGGTTTGTGTTTTGATTTCGATTCTGTGCGAGGGCAGAACGCCGTGCTGGCATGCCACTGGAATCGAACGAGTTCTTGAGGAGCCACCGAGGGAGGTCGAAAGAGTCTGGAAACAATGAGTCGTCTGATGAAGAATGTGATGTGGGCACGTTGAGCGGAATGGTTTGACTGCTCGTCACTCCCTGGATCGATGATGTTGCACGAGATGAATTCGGCGGGGTTGACTGCACGGGGGTGGGTTGTGTTGATTTTTTGAAATTCCAACAATCGCTCCGTTGGAGGTTCTCATTCATTTGGGGTTCTCTTTTATTTTTTGCCCGAGTTTTGCCGGTTTGCCGGGGATGAGGTCGGTTCCTCGCACCCATGGCTTGGAGTTGATGAGGGATACATGTACTGCTCCTGTCTGCGTGGGGCGAACTGCTCTCGTTGGATTCACGTCACAGTAAGGCCTAGTCTGTCGATTGTCTGTGCGAATGATTTGAGGACGATGATCTTTGGATCCATTCGGAGACATTGAATAGGTCAACGAAAACATTTGACTGACCGACAGACTCTCTGGCTAAAGGGGTGCGTGTCTCTTTTGTGGCACCTCTTCAAGGGTGTCCTCCATTTTGTGGTGTCAAAAGTAGATCCAAATAGAACACACTTATGATGCGAATTTCGATAGATTTTGTTTATCCCGATATTGCCTAGATCTTGCCGTTTCCATATAAGTACAGTGAAACTTCTCTATAGCGGACACTAGCGAGACCATCGTGATTGTTGCTGAGGGTATAGATGGTATAGACGAGGTCCGCTGTAAAGGTGTTGAAATAGACGAGTAGCCTTATCTTCATGGCGGGACCAAGACGAAAGAGAGGTGTCCCTATTAGAGGGGTGTCCGTAAAGAGAAGTTTTACTGTGATACGTCGCCCATGGGATTCTTGGTGTACTGGATTCTGGCAAGGTTGCGATGCGATATGCACAACTTCATGAACATTCGTTTTCAAATTGTCAAGATTTTACGCATTTTCGATCTTGGGCCAAGTTTTAACAAGCGAAAACAGCACCGGTTGCGCAGATGATCGACATGTCTTGTCACCCTGAACAGATCCAACGGCAGATTGTCCGTACCGAAGGCTTTACACTTCTTGGGCTTTGGGCTTAGCTTTCTCCTGATCCCGATCTGGTTCTAGGTTGCGGTCAGGCGTGGCGACAAACATGTGCTGCGCCGAGCAAACATCGTTTAGGCGGTCTCCATTGCCGTTGATCTCATCGTGCAGGCTGTGGCGGCCTGGTTAAAGGCCAGCGGGTCATCACTTGTGCCTACCTGGGCAATGCTATCGATTTTTATGTCGCTCTTCGGGAAGGACACTTCTCAAGTTGGTCGCACAAAATTATCTCCCTGACTAGACGTCTGAGCCAAAGTACAGCATTTTCCCATGGAGCCTGTCCTAAAGTTGTTCTGATTACATGCAACGCTGGTCTGCTTTCAACTGAAAATAGGTAACAGCACTGAAAGATGTTATTCTATGCGCCACACCATAATTGAGGTCATACTTGCCTCCAGTCTGTATCGTCTTGCCCGGTGCTTCTCTTGTCCCTTTGGACACACGCCCTACCTGGTCGGTTGCTAGTAGCTTCTGCTCACACTCGTGGTAGTAGGCAGAAATGCAGTGACATATTTGCTTTGCGTGCGAAGAAGCCACGCCGGTGAGTCTCTCGCCTCGACTAAGACAATCGCCGGTTTACTCAGCTTTCTGGCATTGGACCGTCCATCTCTCTGAGCCGCTCTACTTTACAGGCTGTCGCGATGTTGGTGAGTCGGAAGCCGTTGCCTGTGTCACTTCGCCGAAAATGCTCGCCGACCATGCTCCACAGGCGCCTTCTAAGAAGTCCAGGTAGACTGCTTTGACAGAGCCTTCAGCCTCGTCGGTTGGTCTGCCTTGAATGCTGATCACGACCGATATTGACATCAACGTCCGCAATATGTGGCAATTCTCCTGACAATAAATGTCGCACTCGGCCATCAGTCCCTGTCCCCTGGATCGCATCAGCTTATTCCCTGGATCGCCTTATACTGCGGGAGGGGTTTCCCGACCCCCTATCAGTGGATCATACGGGTCAGAAGATGATGATGAGCGCAGTTCCCGAAATGTATTGCAAAATCTGCGGCAATTGAATTCAATCGAAAAAGTGACACAGTGAGTGTCTGGGAAACCAAAACTCATTGCGTTGCCACCGCTCACGTTGCCACAGCTGACGTTGCCTCAGATGATGTGGCCACAGCTGACGTTGCCACAGCTCACGTTGCTACAGCCAATCAGTAAGCTTTAACCATCCAAATATCGTCTACATCCCACCGTAAACTTCTCGTCAAAGGATTCACCACCTCAGACCACACTTTGCGGGCAAGACCGCATTCATTTGACACAAATGCCGACCCTAATCTGTCCTCATTAGTCGATCGTGCTGATGTCCTGTCTTCAAATCAAAAATAGATTCACTCCCCTCCACCCACCATCTTCCGATGTCATCGCTAACGGTTCACTTGTTTCCCCCCCCCCCTCCCCTTCCCCCCGCCACACGTGAAGAGATGTCGCACTCATATTTCAATCCATAAGAACTGCAGAGGCGAACTGGAGAGACACAGAGATAGAATCGGTCGTCGCGTCGTTGAGAGAGTACATCACGTTCGACATCCGCCCTAACTGCAGAGCGGGCGTGCACACCGCACATTCCTGCCTGATGTGCACACATCAGATGCAGTCTTGCAGCAAGGACGTACACGAATTAGGGACAACTGCATGCTCACATGCATGCACAGACCCCCTCCCCCCCCCCCCCCTGTCCCATCAGCCTGACTGTTAAATCCGCAAATCTCTGTTAAAGAGACGAGCTGGGACATTCCGACTTGTCGTACGTAATGAGACTCACTGACATCTCATTGATTACACCTGAACAGCGCGTCCTCAGCTCACAGTCGCACCCGAAAAATCCGTTTCAGTTGCCTGAGCATGTCAGCAGTGTCCTTAATGCCGGCAAATGGATTTTTCGAATCAATTTTTGCCTCTTTTCCGAGCTCACTCTGGATTCCTGGCTGCCGGGGAATTTATTATACCGTACGTCGTTCGGAGTGAAATGAAAATCAATACATCTAATTGCTTCCCCACCGACTGCATGGGCTTGACCGCATCCCAAGCGTGAGTGTGTGTGCGCGAGCGACCGTGGGGTGGAGGTTTGCCAAAAACGATTTGAAAAGTTTCCCCCTTTTAGTGTCCTCTCTCGGGCGGAGTGGAGCAGGACCGCAAATTGGATAATAACGAACACATGTTTCCGCATCCCAAATCACTCATTTGCCCGTCCATCTTGCAGGGCACGGGCGATGGTTTCCATCACTTCCCACAGGAAACTTTCGCCACCGACCGAGACACATTGTCCTTCATTTTGACGCTGCAGACATGGAGGAGGCAGAGCCAGACCACCCCACTTGTCACTGGTTAACGGGTTCATTATGAACTCAAATCGAGCGCAGCGACAGACAGTCTCAGCAGGGTCTTGGGGCGAATGAGGGCGACGGCGGCGGCGGCGAGAAGTGTGTTGTGGCATTCAGGACAATGCCATGGGATATGCAAATGTCTGCTTGTTTATGCGAATCACTTGAACAGTCCTTGTCCCGCTTGGTGATTGCAAATTTGTCAAATGTCCCTAAACGGATGCAACGAGTGCATTCCTCGCAGACGACGTAGGGCGGTGCGCTCCTTATGGGATGCAGATTAAGACTGCATGCTGAATGGGTGGTGGTCCGTGTTAACTGGGGAGGGAGGCGGCGACCTTGTTGCGGTTGCGGCCGACTGTTGCTGGAAGTGTGATGGTTCGTTGTCAGACAAAAGGCAAGATGCCCATTCTGTGGCTTCCTTTGAAAGTCGGTCTCAACGTGGTCTGCAGGAGGTTGTGTGGCGAAGCTCTGTTTCAGTGCACAAAGGCGTACAGTTCACAATTTGACACATTTTCGATTGGAGTCAGTGCACTGTCCACTAAATTGACAAGCCTCCATATCCCTTCGAGCATTCGCTGAAGGTCGTTGCTATTCCACTCTCCCCTCTTGGACGAGTATCTAGCACACAGGATAATCCCTGCCCAACCAACCGCGAAGTGTTAAACTAACAATGTCCCGCTAAACGGATCCGCGAACTTCATAATGCTCGCACAATAACTTCCCAGATACATGCTTCGCACATGTATCGACTATCGACCGACCTCGTCGGCCGACTGACGGCAGATGCAAATCGCTCCGCGGGGGCGACCCAACGATGTGCGGCTTATTATGTTAAATTCCTTCTCGATATTGCCTGCTTGCCTGCAGCTCCCATGCGGCTCAGCAGGGGGGGGGGGGGGGGTGAAGCCGTTATGTGCGTCGATAGGGAAAATGATTGCCGCTTGAGGCAATTGGTCGTGAATTGATGGGTTAACTGGGTAACTGGGGGCTGGACTCGCCGCCTGACTCACTGACCTTAATTAATTCGCCCAGCAGGTCTGCTTGACACTCGTATATTTGGCCGAGCACAAGCGGTGCTTAAATGATTTTCTGGCGGTTGGCGGTGGCGTTTGAACCTGTTGATGGACTGACCAACTGAGCACGGTCACATCTGGCTCTTGACTTTTCCTTGACAGCAGGGGGCTTACGTGCGAGATGAATGCGATGGCATATTTGATACAGTAAATTTGCCCGGTAGCGACGTGGCTTAAATGGGGGGTGTGCTTATAGAGGTATTGACGTGGTGACGAGGTTGTGGTGGGTACGGTAAACACTTTAACAGCACTGGCCATTTAAGACTGCCAGAGCGGTTGGACGGTGCTGGGGAGAGTGTGTAATCGGTCCGAATTTAGAATCTACTCCCAAGACATAATCAAATTGCTATGTTGTAGCAAATTTTGGACAAAGTTTTTATACATTTCCAACTGAATTCACGTATCTACGTTTTTGAGTATACTCCGACCAAATTCTGGTCCATTTCTGATCAAATTCTCGTACTTTCTGGTAAATTGCTCCACATTCTGGTCCGTTTCTAAGAAAGTTCCCGTAATTTCTGTTAAATTGCTCTACGTTCTTGTCCATTTCTGATCAAATTCTCGTCTTTTGTGACCAATTTCTGGTAAATTGCTCAAAATTATGATCCATTTCGGATCAAGTTCTCGTACTTTCTGGTAAATTTGCTCCAAATTCTGATCCATTTATCCAGTTCTCGTATTTTCTGGTAAATTGCTCCAAATTCTGTTCCAAAATTCCAAATTCACGTAAATTGCTCCAAATTTTTGTCCATTTCTGATCATGTTCTCATATTTTCTGGTAAATTGCTCCAAATTCTGATCCGTTTCTGATCAAATTATCGAATTTTCTGGAAAATTGCTCCAAAATCTGTCCCATTTCTGGCCAAGGTCTCGTATTTTCTGCCAACTTGCCCCAAATTATGGTTCATTTCATCAAGTTCTCGTGTTTTGTGACCAAATTCTGATAAATGGCTCCAAATTCTGATTCATTTCATCAAGTTCTCATGTTTTGTGACCAAATTCTGGTAAATTGCTCCAAATTCTGTACCATTTCTGATCAAATTCTCGTACTTTCTGGTAAATTGCTCCAAATTCTAGTTCATTTCTGATCAAATTCTCGTATTTTCTGCCAACTTGCTCCAAATTCTAGTTATTTCATCAAGTTCTCGTTTTTTGTGACAAAATTCAGGTAAATTGCTCTAAAATCTGGCCCATTTCTGATCAAGTTCTTGTGTTTTGTAGTAAATTCTCGTATTTTCTGCCAACTTGCTCCAAATTCTGGTTATTTCATCAAGTTCTCGTTTTTTGTGACAAAATTCAGGTAAATTGCTCTAAAATCTGGCCCATTTCTGATCAAGTTCTTGTGTTTTGTAGTAAATGGTAAATGGTCTGGTAAATGGCTCCAAATTCTGGTTCATTTCTGATCAAATGCTCGTGTTTTGTGACCAAATTCTGGTAAATCACTCCAAATTCTACTAAATTGCTCCAAATTCTCGTATTTTCTGGTAGTTTGCTCCAAATTCTGGTCCATTTCTGATAACGTTCTCGTATTTTCTGGTAAATTGCTTCAAATTCTGATCCGTTCCTGATGAAATTCTCGAGTTTTCTGGTAAATTGCCATTTCTGTACCATTTCTGACCAAATTCTCATATTTTCTGGTAAATTGCTCGAAATTCTGGCCGTTTCTGACAAATTTGTCACATGTACCAATCACTCTCTAATCACGCACTTCCTCCCAGCATATTGTCCCATTGGATCCATCACAAGCCGAACCGGCACACAGCGTGGTAGAACCCACAATCCGAAATTACCTAATGCCATCCGCCTTGCGGCAATCTCGAAATTATGGTCGTCTTTTATGGAGTAGCACTTCCTGGTGGTACACATTTACAGCCACCCACTCGGGCCGTGCCAGTGGGTGCATTTTATCTCTCCCCTCGTCATCTGCACATCTAACTCCTGGGTGTTCATTGCACCGACACAGTGGCACGAAACTGCATTTACGACTCATAAGTACAGTCATTAGTTCCGACAACTGCACAGACGGATGTAATGGCAGAATTGCGGTAATAAGTGATGAATTGTGAGCTGAGTGGGGCTGGCGAAGGGTGCTTTGCTAGCATTTCACGGGCCATAAGGATTCACATTCGATGGCAATGCAATTGCAAAAGACTTACGTTGCCTCTGCTTTACGATGGAAATAAGAACTCTCTGCGAATTATAGTTGCCTCAGTGTGGTCTTTGTTATGCGCTTCTTTTTTTTTTTCGAAAGTGTTTTGTGGGTTGTCGATGGAGCGGGTGATGGGGCAATCTGTGACCTCTTTAAAATGCAGCCATCAGAGGGGGTCTCGGGGGGAAGAGAGACAGACACGGGCTGGGAGGTGTGATTGCAATTGCAACTGAAAGTAGATTTAAAGCTGTTTTATGCGCCCTTTTAACTGCTGCTTGCTCCATTGAAAGTCTCTATTCTTGTGCCCCTTGTTGGGTCCTTGCCTTCGGTTGCCCTGGGTACTCTGCTATCGATTGCATGACCAGCCTTGGCCTAAGGAGCAGTTCTCTCTTTTTTGTTGGCGTTTTCATGGAGTTTTTGGACTCTTTGGTCCTGATGCTTATTTAAGCCACCGAGAAGTTGACAAATCATTTTTCTGGCGGTTAATGAATGGAGTGCCAGCTATACTGGTATCTTGGCTCACAGCCACCGGATCGATGTTACACTCGTTTTGCAAGCTAGATCCATTATTGGACGACGTTTGGATTTGACTATCGATCTTTACAGTCTAGTGCTGTTTCCGGACGTATTGTCGTAGTCTTTGGCTTGTTTTTGATTTTAATTCCCACTCACAGCCGCTTCATCTCACGGGCTAGGCGAGGGTCGGCAAAGTCTCCGTTGATCTGTCGCAGAAACGGATCGGTCTGCACCACGAACGCTCGCACACCTGGACCGTATCTTTGATCTACTCTTCCAGCCGCCACCCACTTGACAGGACATAGCGTGGCGGTTCGACAGCAACCCGGTTACAACTCGCTGCCATTATGACTTAGCCACGGATTGTACTAGAACTAGAATCTAGTCAGAACTCTACGGATTCAACGGCTAAGATGGACAACACTGCTTCAGCCCGAAGAGTCTTCGCCAGGAGGACAACGCAATAACGTCCACGAAACCGATGGCGCACACAAGTGGAGAAGCACCTCTACTAACTTGGCTTGCGAAATTGAAGGCAGCTGGCTAAAGATCGTGCCCGCTGGAGAGGCTTGTTGGCTGAGTCCACCAGGTCCACCCTGGACTCTAGCACCAGTAGACGAAGACGAAGGAGGTCTGTTGATCGATGCTGACTGCCTTTGAAACTTGAACCCATGCGGCATCAGACACTAATACCCAACATCCATTCGCCTGACATCTTCATAAGACCCCCACTTCCACAGTCACTGTAAATTCTCAAATTACCCAGAATCCATAAATTTTTCATATGCAATCATCCCAGTCGGTTGATTTAACCTTTTCCTCCATTCCGGCCATCGTCTCGGCACATTGCCACACAGCCACACAGTCCAGAGGCTGAACCCACCAATTGTTGCTTCTAATCAGCTACAATCGGCCGCTTCGGCAAACCGAAACAATGGCAGCTGCCTAAATGCCCACAGCGCTCGGATCTCGAACTCGTTCTGACAGTTCCATGCCATTGGGTGGCCATTTGATTTTGAATCATTCTACAAAATTGAACAACCCACAGACCTGAGGCGGACATCTGACTCGCCCCCCGCTCACAAACACCCACCGGGCCCCGGTGCCTTCGCGTGTGTGTGTGTGGGTGGGAGTCGTAAAAACCCTTCTTCCGGAAGCATAGTTCGGGCTCGATGGGTTTCTAATTTATTGAAATTGGAATGTTTCATCCCGACGCGAGGTTTACAATGAAACCGGCATTTCGGTGGGATGCTGCGTCAACAAGCCCCAGCAGGATTCGCAGAAACGTGATTTGTTTGTCCCGGATGAGGCCCCAAGATGGTACACATACTCGCGTGCATTTATTAATTAGAATTCCATCAAAATCATAACCGCTACGCTGGGGGATTACAGTGGGGGACGATGGAAATCAGGGGGGAGGAAAGCCTTTAAAGTCACCACTTGTCATCGGGACGGAGACGTTCGCGACGGAAGCACACCGGAATACGGCAGTCAGCAAGCGAAGTCATTGAGATTGATTGCCGAGTGGCAAGTGGGCGCACATCTAGGTGGAGTTGCTTGGGGTTTGCAATCGGATTCATCACTGTGTGGCAGGGGGCAAGTTGTTAATGGGTTTTCAATTTTGAAATAGAATGCTGCGGGAACTGGAAAAAGTTTATCCGGATGTGGGGAGCACTCATGATTGCTGAAGATTGCGTGTGCGGTATGCGTGAGTGATTGGGTGCGTCTTAGGGGCGGTTTGGGGGTTGACGGTTAGATTAATATCATGTCAGTTTGACATATGATGACAAGAGCGAAACAGTTGCCACAATGAGGCCAACATTTATGAGCAGTTCAGGGCCACATGCACACATTTTTGAGGGAAAGAATGAGGTCGTCTGTGCTGTTGTCATCAAGGCTTCAAGTGGAGTCGTTCACTTAGACGAGTCTCTACTTTGCGTGCGTCCATCAGCGAGGAGGGAAGTCATGTGTGTCCTTGCCGAACCCGATACGATCCGCCGCATCCACAGAATTAAGCACAAGTCGGCCATTGCCTCTGCCTCGCACCGCCTTAAGCGCAGTGCACCAACAAATCTCCTGTCATTCACTATGACCCACATCAGCCAGCTGGCCAGAGACCGCATAGATTTCTCGGAATTTGAATTCGAAAGCCTACCTGAGCATAACTTTCCGCTCCACTGACAACAGCAGTGTTGTACTCTCGTCCATATGCATGTTTATCTTCCCCGTTTTGGGAGGGGGTTGGGGAGCTTAAAAAAATACCCAACACACCATAAACAGGGCGAATTGAACATCATCTCTGCAACGCCCAGTAAGCGACGTCCATCACACACCCAGTGGGGGGTTGTTTGGTTTTGAATAGTAAACTCCAGTCCATCAGGCTATCCAACCAGTTTGGCTTGAAACTCAATTCATTTACATTAAACATTTAAAAACAAGCAGGAGAGCCCTTGGGCTGCATAAATATCGAGCCCATCCCCGGTGTGCGGCCGCCTGACGCCACCACCACCCACGCCCACTTGATTGCCTTATGTTAATTTATGGCACTGTGTGCGCTGTGTGCACAAAATGCAACCCTGGGCATCATAAGTTTATTTGCACAGATAGCCCCCGTTCCGTCAGACCACCAACACCACCACTAGGGCCCGATCAACCATCAAATTTAGCTCTGCTTGAAATTCATTCAAATATCATGTCGATTTAATTTCAAGTCGCTTGTCGGTGCCCGGAATGAAACTGAATTAATTTTGCACATTTCCCGACAACACTGGTGATTAACATGAGTCGCTTTTGACACTTGACAGTTGGTGAATGCGCCTCTGGCTGATGAACAGTCCTGATGATGGCAGACACATCGCTTATTTCCTCGGTTTTCATTCAGCTCCAATGACTGAGAGGCATCCATTGACTGGACACCTCAGTCTGGTCAAATTTTTTTGATTTTGCTTCACTTGGTCTAAAATTTAGTACAAAATTTCATTTGAAAATCTCAAATTTGATTCAAATACCGGTTGATAGCGAGAGGGAATGAAGGAAATTAATGATTAGACAACTCAGCCGGGCAGAAGATCAAGTCAAAGTTTGGGTTAAAGTATGGTTCTAAGTCTAATTTAAGATCTGATCCAAAATTTGAGTCACAGTTTTGTTCTAAATTAGGTTCAAATGTTGGTCCTTAATTTAGGACTAGATTTTGTTCGAAATGTGATTCTAAATTTAGTTTGAAATTTAATTCTAAATTTCCTTCTTCTCTAGTTAGTTCTAAATTCGGTACTAAAAAGATAAAAAAAAAATGTAGGTTTCACGACTCACTTAGAGCAACAAGCTGGGTTCATTGTGGCCATGATGGGTGGCACGTTCCCACCATGAGTCATCAGTTCTACTAAAACTCGAGCACCTGCTAAAAGCGTGGTGCGGTGAGCATCGCTGTGAGAGGGAGGCCAAGACGTTGTACCGGCGTGCGAATGGCGCAGTGTCTGTTAAGGACTTGCATACTAGTGCTTACATATAACCAGAACATGCTCGGTTATCCAGTGTTTCCTCAACCCAAGTGTTGCTCCAATTCTTGCTCCTACTTCAGCTTCAAATTCGCCTCGAAGCGACGGGGAGGAGGTTACAGAAAACCCCTCAGTATACACGACAAAATCACACTCATATGCGACCACCTGCCTATTATCCGGCAGCCGAATAAGGAAGGTTCCTTCCGGAGCCAAAATTGGTTCTAAATTTCCTGCAAAATGTCTGAACTCAACGTCTCACCGAAAAGGCAAACTAAATCAGAACAGACGGAGGCAGCGACTAAGAGTGCACCAATCGAGTTAGGGTCAGAAAAGCAAGGTGCCTTAGGTTGCGTGGGTATTTTGAAATCGCAGCCCATACTTGAGCAGTCCTCTGACCTGTCAGGAGGGACCTTGTAGTACCCCGCAAACTGAAGCATACAAGTAGACACTGTCTCTGCCGAACGTCCGGCAACCAACATGAACCATGGAACGGAGTCATTTTACTTCGAAGATGGTCAAAGCAGCGGATCCTGGGAGTCTGTCGATGTCGCAGCCTTCTAGTAGATTTTTGCACGGTTTCATGAATTGTGTATGAGGTTGGACCGTCTTTTTCGAAGCGGACGTTCTGTCTGACTAATTCGAGCCAAAAAATGTTCTAAAACTTGTTCTAGAAGCATTGCAGTCCTGCAAATGTACCGTCAGCTCAAAAGAGTTCTTCCGACGCATTTGAACTTCCTCCAACTCGATTCCTCGTCGATTGTTCCCGATATTGGTTACTACTGGAGTTCCCAACACCCTGCACACTTTCTTACCCGTTTCGTAATCTTTATAGGTTCGAGGTTCACTCTCTGTCACCGTCTCCGTATTCTGCTGCACACATCCAGTTCGGCGCCACTGCGGTTAGCCGAGGTCACACTTCCTAGATATAGAGAGCTATCAACTTGGCCGACTTCCCGTCCGGAGATGTTCAGTCGGGCCCGGGTGTTAGAAGTGCTCAGAGCGCCAGCCGCACTTTGATTGAATCAGGTCTTCAAATGAATCTCCAAGTAGACAAACAGGTGGCATAGTCCGTCCAGTTCGATGATCTCCTTCCCTCAATGATGCACGCAGTGCATTGCTGTTAAGCCACTTTGGACCTCAAACTTTTCCAGGACGTGCAAAACGTGACACTTACCCCCATCGGTAGGTAGGCTGTTAGCTATGCTCCTGCGCAAGATCAACTAGATGGCTAGATGCCCAGATTCTCGAAGTTTCCGTATGCAACGCAGTGCTCAATTATGATCCAAAAGGTGCTAAAACCTGCCTGTTCAACTGTTCCTTTTTTTGCATGTCTTATGATCATCTCCTTCTTTCCGCTCAAGCGGCAATCGCACGATAGCGGGCGCCATTGACGGTATCGTTGTTCTCACGGTAATCTTGGAAAAAGTACGAGCCAATGATTTCGCCGAGCCTCTTCCATTGCCTGTCATTGCTCAGCGGTCCAAATGCGACATTTTTGTTTTCCAGAAATTAGCTTTCCACAGGCAATGCTAAACGGAGCACGATTGACTGTGACACATGTCACGAACGCACGGCGTGAGCTGTTTAAAAATGGAACACTGAAGAACCTCTTTTGCCGGACGTTACAAATGCATGTTCAAATTTAACAATTTCAACAGAATGATGTAATTTTAGCTGCTCCTTAAAAAATTGTTATCGACCACTTCCAACGACTGTCAAATGTCAAAACAATATCGACCTGGAACATAAAAAGCCCCCAGCCCTGACATGGCTGTCCGACTCCTCTCCGACTGAGGTTCATTGTCCCTGGCCGCTAAATAAGGCATTGTTCCGCATAAGTCGGGATTACACCTCCTCCCTGTCGTGGAACAGTATCGTTTCGCCCAGGAAACCCCTCAAACTACTGGACTATTCGCCGGCAACATGTCAGGAAGCGTTTAGCAAATTCCTTCAGCTTCAGCCAAAAGTCTCCCACCGAGCACGACGGGGGACTCAATTCAATTCCATTACCGTTCACAATGGTCGTCACTCGTCATAGATCTCCTCCGCTGCAGCAGCAATCGACGTGCATTCATTCTAACCGCGATACCTGTTACATCATAAGCGAGACGAATCAGCCCACAGCACACGCCGGCAGTTTCCCTTTGCACATATCGCATTTCAATCATTCGCCCCCTGAAGTGCATGGCAGTCTCTAGCGTGCAACCCACCATCATCACCAGCGCCACAGCGAAACGATAAAATTTAAATTTGCACTTTCCTCCGAATGGTTGCATGCCTCATCAGGCATTCTATTTGCATATAGAGCGCACAATGGACTCTCTCCGGGTGTGAAAGGGGGGCGGATTTAACCCCGTCCGCGACTGTTGTTCGAATTAAATTCCCAAACAAGTGCTCCGGTTGAAATCGGCTTCCCATTTATGGATGCCGAATTCCAGATTCCACTTTTGCATGCAGTAACGAGTCTATTGGACCTCCCACCAAAATGACACCAGAAATACAGAGAATTTCAAAAGTGTGCACGATCCGCGATGGAATCGTGTTATCATGCGAAATTATTGAATGCGGTTCGGAATGTGTTGATTGCAAACGAGCAACAATGCAATTCTCTCTCTCTCTCTCTCCCTCTGTCTCTCGGACAGGATGCGGATTCTATTGACACCAATCCCGGCACCGTCATCGACAGCGACGTGGACACAGTCGCTGGTGCCTGTCATATTTTCAATATTCCACGTTGTTTAGGGCGACAGAGAGGAAATTGCATATTAATATTATAAATCCCTTCTGTTGCGTCCTTCACATCCCTACACATCGTCCGCCTGTCCCTCCCTTTACGAGTCAGTGGTTTTCCCCTGAAATGGAGATATATTGCATTTTTGATGGAACCATTGCAGGGCCCCCAAATTGGATTTTCAAGTGAAACACACCCACACTCTCTCCCTCTCTCTCTCTCTCTCTCTCTGTGCCTGAGCGTACATATTTTTCTCAGTAATTTATGATACTCTCCCGTGTGACGAGGGGGCTGGGGCATGTACTTTAACCGAAAGCGCACGTCAATTTATCACTTTTGCAGACGACTCTTTAAATTGCCACCCATTAGGGAAGGCATACGACGGCGACGATGTCCCAAGACCTGGAAATCACCCCCCTCGTCGGCCACACCGTGCTCCTTGAGCCGGGAGCAGCGTTTAGACAATTTAAAGTGATTGCGCACACATTTTACTTAAAGGAACTCCAATTACTGGGAAGTTTTATTTTTATTGTTATTGTCATTCGCCGTTAGGCCGTGGGGGGGGGGCATGGACGAGTGGATTGGTGGATGTATGTCAAGAGGGGAAATACATATATCATGAAGCAAAGTTTTCGTAGTTTATTGGACTTGGGAATCGAAGTTTTCCACCGGAGCCACCTTCGGCGCGTGCAAAGGCCCACCATGCTCGCATCTTTTCAAGCAGTTCCTTGAGAAGGGACTTGGCCACCTCAGAGCGGAGAAAGTTGGAAAAGTTTTCATCTTGACTGCAGAAGAAGAAGAAGTTTTGGTGTTCCGCTGGCACTGCACACATGGAGGGTCCTTTCGAGGAGCACTGCTGGTGCAATTGAATTTCTGCAAGGCACACCGATTGCTGAGTGAAACGAAAGTGTGGGAGTTTGCTAAATGGTTCATCGCCTGGATTTGAGGATTTTACCCGATTCCAATCGGCGTTTCGTTGTTTTTTCGTGGCATTCATCGGTGGTAAGCCACCGGGGGATTTTCGGTGACTTACAGTCGTTTGCAACGTGATCAAGTTGATCACAAGTGGGTTTATTGGACATTTGTGCGGCAGTAAATCTGTTGATGCCCAGTGCGTGGTTTTAGACAAATTTTCGCCAAGTTTCTACGTCAAATTTTGTATTCTTCTCGGGTGCTGTGCAAGAAACACTCGAGACTCAAGTGAAAAGCCGGCTTATGGTTGGGTTAGGTAAGAGTGATTGCCGCAGCTGAAACAAAGTTGTGACACACTTATCTAGATCCTGTTTGGATCCATTGAGCTATCACTAACCGGTGGATTATACGTCGATTCCTCGTTAGCCAGGGGAACTAACTGAGACCTAAGAAGTAGTCTCTTCAGAGATTGTTCACTTCATTACTGAGTTTCGTCAAGCTCAATTTGTTTGCTTTGCCGCGTTAATTTTAACCTTGCTTACATTAATATTGAAACCGTACTTTCGTCCTTCTACTCTATCATCTCCGGTTGTCTCGTTAAAGCTGTACCTCTCAAATACCATGCAAATTGTCCCACATCCCCTCCTTGGTATAATAAACAATTACGATCACTTCGTAACAAAAGAAACAGACTCTGGAGAGCTTACCTCAAATCTCGCTCTGGCTTCGACCACTCCATTTACCAGCTTACTCACCTACAATTTGCTAAGCTTTCTGAATCTCTCTATCTGAAATACATCGACCGAATGCAATCCAATGTCGAAAAGCGAAAATTTGGCAACACTGCCTCGTCTGATCCCCAAACCATCGCATCTTCACTCAATCGTACAATGGTTGTTCCACTGAGCTCGATCAAGATTACTTCTCATATCTGAACAATTCCGCTCAAACATCATTAGCTTATATTCACGTAATTGCACGCCTTGTTGAAGAGAAGATCAACACACTTAAGAACGACTACAACCCAGATCCCGATGGGTTGCCTGCAATTGTCCTTAAGAAATGCGCTGGACACCTGGCTCAACCCCTAGCAACTCTTTTAAATATGTCTCTCTCACAAGGATGTTTCCCACAGCTTTGGAAGAACTCTTTTACTGTCCCTATACATAAGGAAGGTCGCTAACTTATCTTGCATACCTAAACTATTCGAAAGCATTGTGTACGATTCTTTGTTGTTTTTTCACTGCAAAGCATTATTTTCAACTTCCCAACATGGTTTCCTGAAAGGCAGATCGACGACTACGAGCCTTACTGAATATGTGTCTAAGACATTATGCGCATTTGAAGACGGCAAAGAAGTCGATGTAATAGCCACCGACTTTAGTAAAGCATTCGATAAACTCTCGCACCCAGTCATTATATTTAAACTGACAGCCCTAGGTTTTCAACCTCACTTCGTCAAATGGATGAAATCCTATTTGGAAAGCAGAGAATACGCAGTTGCATTCAGATCGTCTGTCTCCAAGCCCATCAAAGCCACTTCTGGCGTACCACAAGGTAGCCACCTCGGTCCACTAATATTCGTACTTACCATCAACGATGTTGACCGTATTATTACGAACTCTCATCTCTCTGTTTACGCCGATGACATGAAAATCTATTCGTTCATCTCCTCCCCCTCTGACCCTCTCCTTCTATTTGGTGTCAAAAAAAAAAAACGATCTCCATGTTAACGTCAGTAAATGTCAATCCATTACATACTCCCGCAAACGTCCACCGCATCCACATAAAAACTATTTCCTCAGCAATGAACTAGTCCCTTCGGTATCATCCTTACGCGACTTAGGCGTAATCTGTAATCGTGATTAAAAGTAGAGCAAATTCTGCGCTTGGCTTGAATCCCTTTGTCACAAAATCTCTATACATCACCTTCGTCAGACCCATTCTCGAATATGCCAGCCAAGTATGGTCACCTCATTACGCGGTCCACATTCGTCGTGTCGAAGCTGTCCAGTGTAGGTTTCTACTTTTTGCTCTACGTGATCTTGCCTGGACTAACAGAACCAACTTACCTCCTTACTCTGATCGCCTTAAACTAATTCGCCTTGCGCTCCTCGAAAACCGTCGCAAAACCGCCTTCCTCCACCAACTGATTACTGATAATACAGTCTGCCTCGCACTTCTTGAATTTGTGTCTCTTTGCGTCAACCCCTACAATCTAAGGTCTGCAGCCCGCTTCCGCATTAGACCACATCGGACTAATTACGGCTTAAACTCACCGGTATCATGAATGTTAAGCCTGGCTAACACTATGGAATACTCTTTCGATTTCCACCTTAGCAAATCCTCACTTCGAAACCACCTCCAGTCCCATTCTTTCCTGCGCTAGTCCTGCCTTTCTCTCTCTACCATCTAGGTTAAGCCTTGTATTAAGCTTAATAAATTGCGGCACAATTGCGGTTGCCCCCACTCCTAACAGCCAGCTAAAAATAACTAGTTTGTTTTCCTGATGAATTGTTCTGAATTATTGACATTTCTTCTAGGCTGCTGAATAAATAGTCGCTTAGCGTGCTTATCCCTGTTCTTGCAAGGGCTGGACAAGTGCCGAGGTAGTGTAGCGCGGTTTCTACTTCTTCCTCATCTGTGCAGTTCCTGCAGACGTCGTTGTAGGGGGGCTCCCATTCCTCTTGCATGTGAGCCCAGGATACAGCGACCTGTGATGATCCCTACGACCTTACTGATTACATTTCTATTGAGGTTTAGGAGTGTACTTGTCTTCTTCGGATAATTGCCCCGAAGTCCTGCAAGTGTCCAGTTCCACCCATCTCCGATTGGTGACATTGATGGCATCTGTGACTAACATGGTAATTATTACTTGAACTGATAAGTAGGGTGTATCATGATTAATTGTCCCCTGTTCGGCTCTTTCATTGCCTGGAATACCACTATGCCCAGGGATCCAGCATAGGGTAAGGCATCTTAACGTTTTACCACATTTTATTTAGTTGATGGTGTGTCCAGAGCCCTGATGGCCGCCTGACTGTCTATTATTATTTATTATTATTATTGTTGAGGGTAAATTGCACTGCGACCTTTAGATCTATTGTGCCCCCTATTCATTTTCTTAAGAGCTCCCCTCCCATGCAGCTCTTTACAGAGTCGTATTGAGGGTTATTTGCTCCTGTTGCGCGAAGTTGGAAGAGATTTGTCCTCGAGTACTCTCTCTAAGCCAGTTTCTTTAGGACTCTGAGAATGAGAGCAGGTTCTAATGGCTTCAATTCTTACTCTGATATTAGGTGTTTGCTCTTGTTTGCTATCTTTATCTTTTGTGGTCTAGCGCCGCGCAAAAATTCCATTAGATTCTCCGCAGAATCTGCAGAGACCTTCTGCTGATACTCCTAGTTTCCTTAGGTGCTCCCTGAGTTTACAGTGCCCTGTTAGGAAGGTTGTTCTTGCTCATTCTTGCGGTTATGTTGGCCTAAGATTTTCTTGGTTTCTGCTTCATAACATGAGCGTTTTTTCATGTATCTGCCCGGTTCCTTCTTTCTAGTTTCCTGATCTCTTCCCTGAGCACGTGAGGGGGGCCTATAAAATGTTCCGAAGCTCCTTTCCTAGCCAGGGAGTCGGACATTGCCTTCTATCCCTGTATGGCCGGGTTCTCCTACTCAGCTTCTTAAGCTTCTGTAGAAATTCCCACAGGAGCCTGGATGTGATGATACAGGAGTCAAGTGCCAGGATAGCGGCACGACTGTCCGACATTATTGCACATGTCACACTTGGTATAGTTCCTGATCTTCAGCTTGAAAGATTCTGGTGCATTTGTACTTTGTCTGCGGGCCCAAATACTCCTGCCCCTGTTCCTTCATCAGTTCTTGATCCATCCGTACACCATTTCAGCGTATTGCTGCTCAGCTCTGTGGACTATGGATTCATTGGTGCTGGGCTTAATGATCATCCTTCGGAATGACCAGGAGTGATAGCTTTTTGACTCGTGCATCGAATTGACTCGACGTAATGCACCTGGCTTTTCCTATTCCTTGCTCATTCTCCGACCACCAGATGCAATGGAGTCACCTCCAGTAGCACCTCCATGGCGGCAGTTGGGCAAGTCTATGTAAGGGGTGTTCTTTGTAGAGCTTTGAAATGGAATAAAGCAATGATAATGTTTTTAACTTGACATGAAATTTACTTTATTCGAAAGATTCTGGCATTATAATTCAAATACGATTTCTGGCATATGACCGGCACGGATCAATTTTTGATGACTTTTTCCAACATTTGTGGCCGTCTATCGGCAATAACGCGGCGAATGTTGTCCTCCAAGTGGTCAATCGTTGGGGAGCTCATCGGCGTAGACTGGCGACTTCACATATCCCCACAGAGAGTAGTCAAGCGGCGTTAAATCGCACGGTCTTGGAGGCCAATTCACGGGTCCGTAACGTGAAACTATGCGGTTACCATACGTTTCCTTCAATAAATCAATTGTGGCACTAGCTGTGTGCCATGTCGCGCCGTCTTGTTAGAACCACAGCTCCCGCACATCGTGGTTGTTCAATTGATGAACGAAAAAGTCAGTAATCGTGGGTCTATAGCGGTTCCCATTGACTGTAACGTTCTAGCCAGTTATTATTCCACCAATCCATAAAGGACGCCAAACAGTCAGTTTTTGTGGATGTAACGGTGTCTCAACATACACTTGAGGATTATCATCACTCCAAATACGGCAGAGTTGTTTATTGACGTATCCATTCAACCAAAAGTGAACATGGACAGGGCAGCCTCCTACACTGCAGTGGTTAGCCAGTCAAAGACACAGAGAAAAAAGATCTCCGACGAGATCGCGGCTACTCGTGTAAACCCGTTTAAACTTCCAGATTCTGGCTGTTACTTTTGCCCAGTCCTCCCTATCTGGGATTAGTATTTTCTACCCAGACTCGAGGTCTAAAAAGGGTGCGATATGCTTCGGCATTCTCGCATTCTTGATTATTTCCATATTTTTGGTGACGTCCAAGGATGTGGCAATCTTCAAATCTATCAGCAGCCCGCGGTGTTTTCCGGTTCGTCTCGCCTTACTCTTTCAAGCCTTCTTAGCTCGGTCTGCATTTTGTTTATTGTTTTTGAACGACCACATCTCGGCTGACTGCGTCATATGACCGACTAGGGCCAACGCGGTTCGTAGGTCTGCAATGGAATGTCGTGTATTCTGCATCTTCGTCACATTCCGGACACATGGAGGAGCTATTGTGCCCGAACCTATAAAGATATTTCCGATAGGCACCGTGGCCCGACGACGACGCTTGCTCTCTTTGTCCACGTTTCGATAGTTGGGATCAGTCTGTGGGGCCATCTACCTTTGCTTTAAGTGTCCCATCTGGCAAGTGTCATTGAGGTTGAGGCCAGTCTCTGCGCGGTTTGTCGATGGCGTGAGGTCGACCCTATGCATCTCGTTGGCGAGAATGACGATGGGGACCATACAGACTGCTTCGCCGAAATTGATCGGAAGCCGCTGAGTGTTCTTATGGCGCCAGAGCCTGTATGCCGACGAAAGCTTTTTTGATGTCTTCTTTATTGCGAGAGCACCCGCCCAGACTGGCGCAGCATTTAGCAGGAAAGCAGAAGCCTTCTTGAATATCCGGGTCGTCCGATGTTCGGCAGCGTACCAGAGAGCACTGGCCGCATCTTTGATGCTTTCCTGCTGCAGTATTCTATTTGAAATGAAGCCGGTTGTCGAGGACCAGTCCTAGCTAATCCCGACCAAGCCGGAAGTTAGCATATTCCATGGTCTTTCGACTGGTTATTAAAACAGCATCTGTCTTGTGGTCAGCTAGTTCAAGGTAGGAAGATTCCAGCCAAATTTTGATCCTTTGCTTCGTTTGTGGTGATTTCCACCTCGTGGGTGTGCTTGGCCACCGTCACGACGGCGTTGACGTCGGCAACGCAGATGACCTTGACTCCTTGTGGCGGCGTCAGTCTCAGAACTCCGTCGTGCATTAAGTGCCACAGGAGGGGTCCAAGAACTGAACCCTGTGGAACGCTTGCTGAGACGTCGTAATATTTAATACCGTCGGCAGTCTCTGTACTGACTACTTACTTACTTATCAGGCCGGCGACCCATGAAGGGTCCGAGTCTGAGTTATTGCTGCTTTCCATCGTTGACGGTCCTGGGCACGATGCTTCCAGTCATCAAGACCAAGCTGTCTCTGTACTGACTAGGGCTCATTTTATTCAAGGCTCTTATAATGCAGGACCAGTTCGGTGAGTTATATGCGTTTTTAATGTCCAGCGTAACTACGTCACAGTGTATTTTTTTTGTGTCGCTCCTCCATCTTGAACCCGCTATCGCTTCGCTTGCTGTATCTGATGGTAGAGCAGCAGTTGTCAGCTGCCCTAATATGTCCACGGCGGTTAAATGTGTGGAACGAAGTGCTGGCGGAGTCGGAGTTAGGGGGTGCGCCTCACACACTCATGTTGGTCTTACTAAACAGGAAGCAATCCTAGTTGCAGCCCACTGTGGCCTCTTTTAGGCCACTGAAGAATGGTTCACCTAGCAGTAGAGAACAGAGGCATGAGCCTAGCCAAGCGAACCACTGGGACAACACAAGAGAACGACCTCAATCTCAACCAGTGCTATATTCAGCTTGATACTAAATTCAAGCCCAACACGAAAGAGCGCGTCAAAAGCAAGCCTCCACGGCGTTGTATTGCCGCCAGCTGCGAATGGGGACTACAGCCTCGCGTGACGTTGCAACAGCGGTGGACTGCGCTTGATAAGAACATCAGCTGCAAACTATTCGGTGCAATGGATGACCAGCGTGTGTATCAGCGGAGCGTTAAGAATAACACCTTCCGCAGCTTCCCCGATAGACTTCAGCGGCAGACAGTGCGATTAGCACCGACTGAGATCGTTGCAAATGTGAAACGATCCGATATCTACATCCATTCCTAGAGACACCGACCAACGCTCTTCTTGGGAAAGAATTCCCCAACCAGCGTCTCCTTCTGATCCCACCGGATGGTCCATAGATGGGCGACGGCGTGGGTGTCCGAAGGTGTCTCATCTACAAATTGAGTCCACTTTGAGCCAAGAATCTGGCAAGAACCAGCCTCCCACCTCCATTCCTTCCTCAAAACAAGGACCGCTTCAAAGCCGTCAATTTCTCACAGATC
This sequence comes from Eristalis pertinax, assembly GCA_907269125.1. Taxonomy (NCBI): domain Eukaryota; kingdom Metazoa; phylum Arthropoda; class Insecta; order Diptera; family Syrphidae; genus Eristalis; species Eristalis pertinax. Next base: position 15,295,843 of record OU026147.1, read on the forward strand.
CTTGGTCTGGATTGAGTAAGTGAATGATTCAATGCAATCCCTTCTGCACTGCTCGCATTCTGAAGAAGGACAATAACATCAAGACAAGCACTCATCCCCTTAAGCCAACGAGGCGCACTGCTATTTTATGAGTAATCAAAGCAATGAACTGTCCATAGTCCTCTAGGCACGACGGTTGCATAGTCCTTTCCGCCCACTTTGGAGCAATCTTCATCTCGTTCAAGTAGACGTCTAATTCAATTTGCCTGGAATTACAGTTCACCAAATCCCTGTCAGACGATGACACGTGGAAGAGGGTGGCGAGGGGGTCGTTCAAACTAGCGAATACGCAAACACGTCAGCAAGCAATTGAATAAACTTAATAAAGTGCATCTGGAGAAAGAGAAAAGTCTTCGAAAGGGAGCACGTTAAAGCGAAGGAAGACCCTTTGTAGCTGTTGCCGCTCCTTTGTTCAAGCTTAAGACAGCACTTCACTTCTATTCTCCATTTCTGTTGGAGTCTCTTTGCGTTCTCCTCATCCCCCTCCTCTGCACCTGCACCGCTCATGTGATTGTCAGGCGAACTCAAAGCATCCTCCGCCCTCAGCTTCAGCTTCGGATGCACAACAAAAGACGAGAACAAGCTGGCAAGCGATTGGAATCCCGTCGATTTGCATCTTTTCGAGGGTGATGGGTGAAATTTTTATTTTCGCATCGAAATCCTGTAAACCGACTGGTGATTGAATTGAAATCGGCTTATGCACCCGGCGACGGGGGTGGGATACTCATCTCGCACCCGCACTCAGCCGCTGCTGCTGAGAATTTGCAAAGTGAAGCGCACTGATTGCGCGCAAGTTGTTCAGGTTCCTCTCACAGGCCATCCGGGGGCGTTGGTGGAGTACTCTTACTCCCATCCCCCTCCCCCTCCCCTCCCCCTCCCCTCCCCGCCCCCTCCCCCCACCATCCTATGCACTGTTGTGAATGCGAAGCGAGTCCTTGGGATTCCAACAGTAAGGCAAAGTAATTTCAATAAGTGCCGCTGCTGTATGAATTCAATCATAAATGGCGGTGGGGATTCACCAGAAAGGATGTGTATTTTTCTTTTGGATCCGAGACCCCAGCCCGAGCCAAAGGCAACGGCAGCATCGGCATCTCGGCAGGATTGACGGCATACACGCCGTGAAAGGGTGCACGGGGATAGGGCTTTGTTGTTACCGTTAACGGCTTCCGGTGAATTACGTTTTACTCAAGAATTCTGAGAATCTTGAACTTTTGACTTTTATCCGGGCCTACGGGGTGGGAGGCATTGAGCCTCCAGCAGTTGGGCGGATGGTGCATGGATCTGCGGTCGGTTAGGCGGGGTGGTGAGTGGGTGATTGCAAATAGCTCGGAAAAAAAAACAACAGAGTCCTTTGGAAGATTTTTAATAAAAAACAAAAAAAAAGAAAACATTCGACTGTGCGTTCTCTGTTTTTGGCTACAATCCGGCGCGGTTCCGCGAGTTGTTCCAAATTTGGAGAGAATATTGAAATTCTCGCGTTAAATGTTGGCGTCTGGCACCGGCTTGCAGGCGTTGTTTTTTTTTCCAATTTCAGCGCACGTAGGCGCGGTCGATTCTTTTGACGACTCCCACTCACTCACGTCTTGCAGGTGGCAGGTGTACAGCGAGTGCGGCTGTCTGAATGCAGGGACTCGATTCATATTGGAAATGCGGGGCATTTCTATACGGGAGGAGCGACACAGATTTCCTAGTGCGAACAATAGTTTCGCAGCGAACTGCTGGGAAATCGATTTTCCTCGAATGGATAATGAAGTCGTGCAAGAGATTGCCTTTCGTAGAAACTCAGGTGATGTGGGTATACAGTATCTACATGCTCTCTTGTGTTGTGACATTCGCTTGCAGATTGCTGACAGATTCGGCGAATGATGTAACGAAATGTTTTCGCTGCCAGGCTAGCATAATATTTCTCTCTTTGTACTAAAAAGCGCTTCAGTAGCGCAAGTGTTTATAAAGAGGTGAGGAATATTGCGAATACTTTTCCCACTATGAGTGTAACCAGTGAAAGAACAATGTTATTCGTTTTTTTTTAGACATTTTTTTTTAAACTTTATTTTTTTCCCATGACAGCGCCGATTTAGTGTGAAACTACAGATAGTTGAAAGGAATTCTTTTCACCTGTTACAGACTGACACATTTCTGGTTTTTTTTTTTTTTTAAATAAAAATGCGACTTGATTACTGGCTGCGCACCAGACTCTGCCCCATGCTGGGTGCAATCAGTCTCAGGGTGGACTTCGGGGTTAGAGTCACTCCATATTTGACAGTTTTTTCGTAATTTACGACTGTATTGCCGCTAAGGTAGAAATGAGCTTTTATTTTTTTTGTCTGAGGTATTTTTTTAACGCTTGACTGGAGCACTCAGACTCAAAACTGGTACATTTTACAACCAGCAGCAACCACTGATCGACAACGCCAGTGATAGTGCGGTTAATTTGATCCCAACGGCAAATGGTGACTGGACAAGAATTACAAACCTGATAAATGCGTTGCTTTCAATGAGATTCGAAGCGGGGACCCCTCTAACCGAGGGCAGGCACTCAACCAACTGCGCCATCCAGTACGTTTGGGCTTAGTTCCTTTTCATAAAAATTAAGCTGTTCCAACTCTCACCTGGTTCGTTGGTTTAAGTGACTATTTGCGCACCACACTCACTGATTTAGCGGGATTAAATTAATAGTGCTCACAAATAAATATTTTTGTTTATGGTTGTTGGGCTTTTTTAAATTGAAATTGTTCACAGAATACAATACAATAAATTATTTGAACGCATGAGCACAAATTTCTTTGTTTTTTTGGTATATCCAAAAGTTGCTAAACTTCATGTTCAAGAACACTTTTTTTTTTTCTTTTGGGAAGGCATCTTAAACGAAGCTAAAAATGGATCAGAAGTCAAAAGCAATCTATTTAGAAGGTCGGTGTTCGTATCAGAAATCAACTAATAGAGATATCCAACTTCCTCCTCTCCTGCCCCTGAAATTTGTTTGACAGCTTGTTGTATTTGTACCATCGGTGAATACGTGAAAGGCGTTTCGAACAGCTGAAAGTCTGAGCATTTTGTTTGAAAAGCGCTCGTTATTTGAGCGTTATTTCAAATCCATATGTTTCACCACAAACAGGAGGAGGAGCTTAAAACACAGATCGTGTTCAGAAGGTACATTCATACACCTGGAAGTATATTGCAATGCGCTGATCATTGACACGTTACATTTGAATTCAAATATTTTGCCTTTGAAATATTAAAAAATAGGTAAAGCAAAAGGGTTTTAATATGATTTTGTGATTGAATTCAATTTGTAAATAATCATTCACAATTCATAATAATGCAATGATGATGAAATAGAAATTCTGCAAATTCGCAAATACATATATGTATGTATGTCTGTTTTTTGGTTTTATAAGTACACACAAATTTACAGAAAACATCTTAATTCCTTGAATTATTTCGTATTGTCACTTTAACATTGTATATCTATCGATTACTCAAACACTTAATTTTGCTAATTAATTCGAATTAATGGTGTTGGAGCAGAAGTCATTACTTGAAGCTATTTTAGTTTTGGAGTCATATCACATATAAATTGGGCAGCAAAATTTGAAAATTTTTCCTACATATCCATTATACGCAGTTCGTAAAGATTTGCTTTAATTTTAAAATGAAACTTGTGAAAGAAACTTCTTTTTCGCATGTTATAACACAATTGAATTTGCTAAACTTAACGAACATCACTCATGGAATTTTGCCAGATCGTGGGCAAGTTAAACACATTGGAAATCTATTTGACACTCCTACGGGCAAAATATGATTTTGAGGGGTAAAAAGCTGATCAAAAGACACCACTTGTAACAGTATGCGTAAAAAATAAAGAAGTATGCGTGTTTTGCGGTAGGTCATGGTATTTTTGGCTGGAAAGTTGAATATCTCCATTAGTTGATTTCTGGTTCGTATTTATACGCGAAAGTTTCCTGGTAAATGGTTCCCTAAATTTCCTACTTTCCTTGTTTCCTGCTTCTTGAGATTTCTTCCGAAAGTTGTCCAATTGGAAGTATTCAAGAAGAAATTATTTGTTTTCCATGAAACAAGAAACACGGCAGTGCGCGAGGAACTCAACATTGAGCAGTTGCTTCTTCGAACGGAAAGGGCTATGCTTCGGTGGTTTGGTCACGTGACACGAATGCCCCATCATCACGACTTCCGGGGCGGGCTTTGAATGCGATTTCATCAGGTAAGCAACCGCTTGGCAGACCCAGGACGAGGTGGTTGGACCAAGTTAAAAAACTCGCCGGGTTACGCTTGAGCACGTTACGTACGCCGCTTACCCCCGCGACCCCTTTAGTGGATCATGCGCGGAAAATGGTGATGATGAAATAAGACACTTACTGGCCTATAATACCAGGCATAATTTTTAAGGCACAGTTCCCTTGTTTCCCTTGCATGGCTCTCAAAACTTACTTATCACTTATCACTTAAAACTACTTACTTACCTATCAAGCCAGTGACCCATGGAGGGTCCGAGGATAAGCAATTGCTGCCTTCCATCGTTGACGGTCCTGGGCACGCTGCTTCCAGTCATCAAGACAAAGCTGTCTCGATTTTCATCTCCTATATATATGACAAAATTCATCTGTTCCACAAAGCACTTAAAGTTTGTAACCCCATTTATGGGGCTTTGCTGTTAAGTACAGCTTTAAAAAATGTCTTGCCTTCGTCGCACACAGTTTGTTGGTCCACACAAAGGTATTGCTGCAGAGGAACAGATTCAAACTTGGCATTTAAACTATTTATTACTTACTTACTTAAGGTGGCGCTACAGTCCGAGGTGGACCTGGGCCTCAACCAACAAGCGTCTCCAGCCAGCTCGATCTTTAGCTAGCTGTCTCCAGTTTCGCACGCATAGTTGGTTGAGGTCCCTTTCCACTTGCGTGCGCCACCTGAGTCGAGGTCTTCCTCTACTGCGCCGTCCCTCGGGGGTGGATTCGAAGACTTTTCGGGCCGGAGTATTGGTTTCCATCCGCTCTACATGACCTAGCCATCTCAGTTTTTGGATCTTCGTAGCCGTATAGTTCGTCATTATATCTCCTCCTCCACTCACCGTCTATGCAGACGGGACCGAAAATCACACGAAGAATTTTCCTCTCGAAGCAACAAAGGGCAGCTTCATCCGCTTTTGACAAAGTCCATGCCTCCGCGCCATATAGCAGGACTGGGACGATTAAGGTCTTGTAGAGCGTTATCGTGGTTGTTCGAGAGAGTGCTTTGTTTACCAGTTGCTTTCTTAGCCCAAAGAAGCAGCGATTGGCAAGGGTTATTCTTCGTTTGATTTCAGCGCTGTTTCAGCATTGTCTGAGTTTATAGCGGTGCCTAGGTAGGCAAAGTTTTTGACTACCTCAAAGTTATATCTGTCTGATGTGACGTTCTGACCGAGACGTCGGTGTTGGGTGCCCTTTCTCGTTGACAGCATATACTTGGTCTTACCCTCGTTTACCGCTAAACCCATCTTCGCGGCCTCCGTTGCAATACCCACAAAAGCGCCATTGACATCACGCTGCGTTCTTCCAATAATGTCAATATCGTCGGCATATGCGAGTAGTTGGACGGATTTCTGAAAAATTGTTCCTCTGGTGTTGGCGTTCGAGTTTTGAACAATTCGTTCAAGAACGATGTTGAAAAAGTCGCATGACAGCGGGTCGCCTTGTCTGAATCCTTTTTTGACATCAAAGGTCTCGGTTAGGTCTTTACCGACCTTGATGGAGCAGCGTGCATTCTCCATCGTCATCCTACACAAACGGACGAGTTTGGTAGGGATGCCAAAACTAGACATTGCTCTGTACAGCTCGTCTCTATAGATGCTATCATAGGCGGCCTTAAAATCGATGAAAAGGTGGTGGGTATCGATTTGTTGCTCCTGGGTTTTCTCCAAAATCTGCCGTAGTGTGAATATTTGGTCGATGGTGGATTTTCCTGTCCTAAAGCCACACTGGTATGGACCGACCAGGTTGTTGACGAATGGCTTTAGGTGTTCACACAGTATGGCAGATAAGATTTTATATGCGATACTTAGGAGACTGATGCCTCTGTAGTTGGCGCAGTCTCAAAGGGTTTTATGGATCGGGCAAACAATGCTGAGGTTCCATTCATCGGGCATGTTTTCCTCCGACCATATTTTACGGATGAGTTGGTGCATGCTCCTTACCAAATCATCGCCTGCGGCTTTAAAAAGCTCGGCGGGTAGGCCGTCAGCTCCCGCAGCCTTGTTGGATTTCAGTTTAGATATGGCAATCCTCACTTCATCCGGGTCGGGTGGATGGAATTGTTGATCTTCGTCGTCCCTTTCATTGGGGTTGAATGGTTCGTTCTGCCTGACAGCGGGATTTGGTTCTTCGTCGCCGTTATACAGTCTGCAGAAATGGTTTTTCCATATCCTCAGCATCGACTGTGACTCTACTACGATGTTCCCTTGATCATCCTTACAGGCTTCGGTTCGGACTTTATAACCTTGACTGGTCAACTTTACCCTTTGGTAAAACTTCCTCACCTCATTCCTGCAGTAATATCCCTCTATTCTGCCGATCGCGAGCTTCTCATGCTCCTTCTTTTTTCTCCTGAGAAGCCGGTGTTCGTCTCTCCTCTTCTGCTCGTAGAGCTCCCGAGCAGCTCTTGTCCTTCTTTGCAGTGCCGCTTTGTATGCTTCTTGCTTGGCTGCATTCGCCTGCCGACACTCGTTGTCAAACCAGGGGTTTCGTTGTGGTGGCGGATTGAAACCCAGCACATCAGAGGCGGCATCTCTGATGGCTTTTTGGCAATGCTGCCACTGGTCGTCAATACTTGATGTTGGCGGCGTAGGATTTCTTAACAGGTTAAGGGAGACACGATCGGAAAAGGATTTGGCTATCTCTTGCGATTGTAGCCGGCTGACGTTGAACTTCCTCACAGCATTTCTTTGTCTTGGCGGTGTTCGGCATATCCGCAACCTTACCTTGGCTACAACAAGGTGGTGGTCCGAATCAATGTTGGCGCCTCGGAACGTTCGGACATCTATGATACTGGAGGAGTGCCTTGCGTCGATCGCAATATGATCAATCTGATTGACGGTTGATTGATCCGGAGATCGCCATGTTCCTTTGTGAATATCGAGATGTGGGAATCTTGTACTGGCTACTACAACATTTCGCCCCGCAGCAAAATCGATCAGCCTAAATCCGTTATCGGATGTGGTGTCGTGTAGGCTGTGCTTTCCGACCGTACTACCAAAGATGTTCTCTCTTCCTAGCTTTGCGTTAAAATCGCCAAGGACAATTTTAAAGTCGTAGCTAGGGCATTGCTCATACGTTTTGTTCAGGAGCTCATAGAACCTGTCTTTGGTGTCATCATCTTTCTCCTCTGTGGGGGCATGTGCGCATATAAGGCTTATGTTGGCAAATTTAGCCTGGATGCGAATTGTCGTGAGGCGCTCGTTCACGGACCTGAACGATAGGACTTCTTGCCTAAGTCTGCCTCTAACGACAAATCCACATCCAAATAGGCGCTGTTTTTGTTGTTTCTAGCAATCACCGTAGTATATATCACAGTTTTTCATCCTTTCATCCTTTTTGCGGTCCATCCCATCGCACTTCTTGGATGGCGGTTATATCTGCTTTGCAGCAGTTGTTCGGCTGCACGTGGCCTATAAAGGGACCTTACATTCCACGTACAAATCCGAAGATCGTTGTCCGTATATCGTTTGCATGGGTCGTCATTAGTAAAATCATCGGTTTCCGAGGCTTGTTGTTGCTTCGGAACTAGCAATTTTTTGTGTGGCCGGGCAGTTACCCCGACGGCACAACCCCCAACCTGGAGGGCCAGTTCCTTTTTTGTAACCCCTAGGACAAGAGGTCGCACTTATAAGTTTGGCAAGTTGAGCTCGGGTGAACTACAACCAGTACCCGATGGCTACCACACAAAAGTTACAACACTGGGCATCGCCAGGTTGACGCCAGTCAGTGCCTACCCGATTCCCACAGCACCCAGCAAACTATTTATTATAGGCCGTAATTTGTATAGTTTATCATGATCAGGATGATCTCGTTGCTTCATATTTGAGTTTTGATTGAAATGCCAAAAGTCGTCTAATTTTAACGAATTTGTTGTAGCTCATAGCTTCTTTGATTTTATCAAAACCAACAACTCCTTATATCTGGCATCTGAACAACAGACATATACAATCAGACTCCAATATACTGATAGATATCTTGAACAGTTACGTTAGCAGGTCTGCTTGCATCATTTACAACAGAAAACAGCTTTGTTTCTTCCGGTATGGCAGATACTAATTCATTGTCTAAAAAGTACGTAAAGAAGGATAAAGGAGTATCCAGCTTTCAATTTCAGTGGGGAGATTTATTTCCGCGAAAAGCCAATGCGCTGTCAGAACTGTGGCTGTATTTTTCTTTCAGTTCCTTGGCTTCTTTCTTAGAATCCCGTGTACGCGATATATCTTCCTCCCCAACTTCTTGCTCTTCTTCCTTGATATTATCAATAGACTCATTTTTTTCTTCATCTGTAACCATTCCGGCTATTCAGTCTTCCAATTCAATGCGCATGGCTAGCATATCAGCAGCATTACAGTTTTGGTCCTGATTTTTTCAATCAAGCACATAAATCATAGCAGATCATCTAAAGGGTGGTTCAATTTTAAGGGCCGATGTTGATTTTGAATAAAACACAAATTACTTAAGAAATTATTGTCATTTCTTTTTATTATGATAATATTGGTATGGTTCAATTGTGAATGGAACAAAATATCGGCCAAATAGTCGCCGCGACCTCAGCGGCACACCTCCATCCGATGGTCCAAATTTTCGATGACGCTGAAGCATAATTGAGGTTCTATGCCGTTAATGTGCCGAATTATCTCATCCTTTAACTCTTGAATTGTTGCTGGCTTATCGACGTACACCTTTTCTTTCAAATAACCCCAAAGAATGAAAATCCAACGGTGTCAAATCACATGATCTTGGCGGCCAATTGACATCGCCACCACGTGAGATAACACGGCCATTGAATTTGTCGCGCAAAAGAGCCATTGTTTCGTTAGCTGTGTGGCAAGTGGCACCGTCCTGTTGAAACCACATATCGTCCACATTCATATCTTCCAATTCGGGCTATAAAAAGTTCGTTATCATTTCACGATAGCGAACACCATTCACAGTAACTGCCTGACCGGCCTCATTTTGGAAAAAATACGGCCCGATGATGCCGCCAGCCCATAAATCGCACCAAACAGTCACTCTCTGTGGGTGCATTGGTTTCGCCCAAATGCGGCAATTCTGCTTATTGATGAATCCACTGAGGTGAAAATGTGCCTCATCACTGAAGATGATTTTCTTCGAAAATTGATCATCCACTGTTGCCATTTCTTGCCACCATTCTGACCATTGACGACGCTTGAAATGGTCAAGAGGCTTTAGTTCTTGAGTCAATTGCACCTTGTAAGCGTGTAAATGCAAGTCTTTATGCATAATGTTCATCAACGACGAGCGTGAGAGGTGCGAGCGTGTTGGGTACGACGACGAGTTGAGGTGGACGGCTCTTCAGCCACACAATCGCGAACAGCAGCAATATTTTCTGCAGTAGGAGCTGTACGAGCATGCACTGGTGTTTTCACATCTCCTACAGACCCGGTTTGCTCAAATTTTTGCACGATTTTTCCGATTGTACGCACATTTGGACGATTAAATTGACCGAAATGCACGATATGCATTTCGATTTGAACGCCCATTTTCATAATGAGCCGTGTAGCACTGTTTGAGTACTCTTGGTGTACAGAGTTTACGTAGATGGAAAAGGGCGTACGCAGATTGGCACAATTTCTTCTTCAATATCTCTATATGGTAGTTCCATTTAAAGTTGCAGTGAATCGTCAGTCCTAGGTACTTATACGAGGTCATGTTTCGTCACCGGTAACAATTCGATCCATAACACCGTCCGCGTTCTTACTACACATCTCCAAAAGCTCTCTACAGCATGCGATTCTCACTTTTTTCTGAGGCGCTGTGAGCATTCGTGGCACCCACATTGCACTGACCTTTGAAAGGTTAAGATGGTCATGAAGAATGGTGTGAATGGTACCAATTGAAAGCTTGGTGATCTCTGCCATCATTTTCACCTTTATTCGGGCATCCTCAAGAACAAGTTTTTCGATTTCTTTGATGCTTTCTCCCGTACAAGCAGTAGCCGGGGCGCCGGAGCGGGGATCGTCTTCAATGCTCTCTCTGCCTCTCGTGAACTCACTTTGCACAGTTGATAATGAAGGTGCGGAACCCTGGCAAACAGCCACCATCTCTTCATGTATAGTTTTTTGACTTTTTCCTTGCTTAGTGAGAAATTTAATTACAGCGCGATGCTCAATTTTCACCATCATCGTCTCAGTTGCCATTATGATTCTGTTTAACTGGAGATAAAACGCGAATTAATAATCACATTTATATGAAATTTTACATGAATGCACTAAAATAATAGTATTACTTGATAAATAAGTCAATTTATATATACAACCACAGCTTCATCCCGATACCGAGAATATATTGAACGCCCCTCGTACGTTGACACATAATCAATATTTCCGGTGCAGGCACCTTCGTCTTCTGTTATTCCATCCGTCTGTGCAAACAATCAACGCTGTGCATTTGTATCTTAAGTTTCGTTCTGGGAATATGCGGCGGGCGAATGTGCATTAACTTTGTCTTAAGTGCGTTGATAATTAATCCATGGGCGTAACACCAAGCGGCGATTCTATTAAAGTCTAATTGCATAAGTTTCACCGCTTCGTCAACGCTCCTATGGCTAACTACGATCGCTGTGTCGTCCGCATACGCATAACCCGTACTAAACTTCAGCACTGACAGTAGATCATTGACGTATACAATAAACAGAAGCGGACCTAGCTTCAAGCCTTGTGGAACACCATAATCGATATTTTCTTCATTGCTTACGTAATCACCAATTTTATTTAGGTAGCTTGCAAACCATGTTAAGATGTGACCCAATGTACACCAGTCTTATCCAGCTGCCTCAAGATTTGTCTGTGGCTCAAAGTGTCGAAGGCTTTCTTAAAGTCTATAAACAGAACTTTGTTTGCAAAATCTCCAAGTAGTCTGTTTATATTTTTTTCTTTGCGAAATCCAAATTGATTCTTGTTGAGGCTGTTGTGTTTTTCTATAAAGTTGTATAGCCTTCTGGCCAACATCTCTTCTAAAACTTTATCGACCACTGATAAGATTGAGATTCGTCTGTCTTTGGCTATCCTCACTTCATTCGGGTCGGGTGGACGGAATTTTTGATCCTCAACATTCGGACTGAATGGTTCATTCTGTCTAACAGCTGGAGTTAGTTACTCGTCGCCGCTATACAGTCTGCAAAAATGGTTCCTCCACATCCTCAGCATCGACTGCGATTCTACTACGATGTTCCCTTGATCATCCTTACAGGCCTTGGTTCGGGTCTTATAACCCCGACTGGTTAACGTTACCCTTTGGTAAAACTTCTTTGCCTCATTCCTGCAGTTGTATCCCTCTATTCCACAGATTCGCACGCTCCTCCTCTTTCCTCCTGAGAAACCGGTGTTCTCTTCTGCTCGTAGAGCTCGCGAGTAGCTCTTGTCCATCCATGCACTGCCTCTGCATTCATAATCGTCTCCAGTGAAATCAAATTCCACCCGGCAACTAGTTCGTCAAGATTTGACAATTTTTCGACGCTTAGTTCACAATCAGGGGCACGGCTTGCACTGTGAACGTCGCAAGAAAAGTTCAGCGCCCAGTTTCGTTTAAAGAAGTCCTCCCTAAACCAACCAAATTGCTTGTGGTTCCTGTTTCCTGTCCAGCTGAAGATTCAGGTCAGCTTGTAGCTGATTCCAAATTCCATATTTCAGCCATGATTATGTGCAAGTGCTTACCTGTGGAAATCTGTTCAAAAGGCTACTCCTCCTCCCTTTCATCGCATATCCCACAGCTTCTCTAAGTGGATTAATCACTCAGCGGCCAAGGGCTGTACATTCATGTAATTTCTCGCATAAAAACCATCCCTCAGAGGCGAAATAACTCGCCGCTTAAATTAAGGGCTCCGCATTACACAAAGCATATTTGCGTCCATCCTCCGGCGCGGCGCTGCTCCTCTCAAAGAAGACGCATTGAGGTGATTTATGCAGATATTTTCAATAAGCCGCCAACCGTCCCCCCGCTGGCTTGCCGCACACAATAGTCTCCACCGTCCACGGTCGAGGATGTGTGTGTGTTCGCCTTAAACCCCCCCACTTTAAAGTAAAAGTCGCGACCCCCCCGCTGTCCTAGTGTGAAAAAAATTTATTAATTAATAAATCTCTCGTAAAGCACTCTCGTGTATAAGTAAATCCCACAGACTGCCAAAGTTCATGTAATTTTAAAAAATTACCGAATAAAAACGGAAAAAAACGACCAACGGCCCGAGTAATACAAAGAAATGCCATTTCGGCTTTCTCTCGCAGGCCTTGGCATCGAGACGCACACACACGCAAGCACGCACGCGTATGGACGCGCACACGTGAAATGTGTTTCTTGTTTTCGTTCGTCCTTTTTACTCGCCGTATGAATAAGTAATAAAATTAAATTTTTATGTCCAACCGTCTTTTAGGGTGGGCTGCTGGTGGTTTATTGGTTGTCACGCAGTGAAGTGGACCTGAATGTGGACGTGAACGTGGACACGAGGACGAGAACGGCGACGTCATGTGGCGGGTATTTTTTCCGGGACGTTGTGTTATGCTTGTGTCCCCGACGGAGGCAAATGAGATCGCTTTCGGGGGACACGAGCAATTGAATTGAGTGTAGGATTGGATGGATTGGAAGGATTGGAATTTTATGACAGATTTCGAAGCGAAAGCCTTAAAGTGGAAACCAATTTGAAAATGCATAAAATTCAGGAGTTAACTTCATTCGATGCGTGGTCCTATTTTGTTGTCATTTGCGATTACTTTTGGTCGTTGGACTCAAGAAAAAAGAAAATGTGGGGCCTAGGAGGGGATGAGTTTGATGTCCTGGTCCTTGCAGACTGGAGAGCAGGCTTCTGTTTCCGTGCTGCGAATAGGTAGAACAAGGACAAGTGAATAATTGATTAACGTAGTATCCTGCCGATAGACTTAAATCACGATGACTTCTACTCACAGGACCAGTTCGCTACGCCGGAACGGGCGCCTTAAGCAGGAATCTCAAGTGGCAACTTTGAATTAATGTTTATGGACTTTTCCTCCGCCTCGGTGAAGTGTGAGGCCGTACTACAACCTCTGCTGCTGCATGGGTCGTAGCACCCGGTTGTTTTTGCAACTCCACGCAGATTTGGATCATATTTCGGAGGGACACACGCCAGCCCTCCATAGTCGTGATTTACTCTCAGACATGTTGGTACAATCTCCGCGGTGATTGTGGTTTAATGACCAGAGTTGCAGGAAGAGACTCCCACTCGGGGGCCAACCTCATCCCATCAGGCTGAAACCAATGCCGGTCTCAGGGGCATTCCTGATCCCCGTGACACCAGACTATAGCCAAGCTTTCACAACCGCCTAATGTGTTAAGTGTCATTTTGAATGCCTCTATGCCGTTCAGACGAGAAGGATATAATCGTCCATACAATCGGCAATTTAAAAAGTAATCACCAGTAATATTGACGTTCTTTGGCAGACTCTCCACTGTCTCGAGCAGAGATCGCTCTACTGAACCGAAGAAGATCCTCGTTACTGCGAGCGTCATCCCGTTCGTACTGAAATCGCCTGTCCACTGTTCGACGTACGACATGGAAGGTGACAGGATATCGCTGTGGATCCTGTATTAGGCCAAGTGTGTCGAGATAGAGGAATGCTTCAGGAAGAATAAAGCCGTATCGAAATTACGGGTAATTTGTTTGCTGCTTGGTTTTTCCAGTGCTCTATCGTCGACAGCTCACGCATGATTCGTGACACGTTTCAATGTCAAACAGGCTCAGTTAGGATTGCCATTTGATCGTGGAAATGACTTATACTCAAACAACGCTTACAAATGAATGCATTTTAAAGTGAAAATTTCAATTCCTGCCTTACAGACGTCATGGTCGACCTACTGAGCAAGAGATTCAAGCCATCACGAGAAAATTGGCACCAAGCTCACTGCACACGGAAACAAGGCGCTGTTTGATGTGATTTATGCTCCAGCGCGGCGTATTCATGATTTTCAAAGACGACCGACGCAACCATCGCAGTCAACTGCTCCCGCGATCGTTCAATGATTTCCAAAGAAATTGGAAAAATGAGTTCACGGTGCGCAATTAATCTCTCATCTTGGACCGGAGTGGGGGTATATGTTAATTCAATCGTCTATACTGAAAAGATAGCGACAATTACAGCGACAGTGCTGTCTGCTAAGTCTGCAATCGACGCTTACACGCGTCACTAGCGATCCAATATGCTCGAAAAAGTGACTCAACATAAGACTCTCGGTATGAACCACTTTATGCATAGACGTGGCCAATATGTGCGTGAAATGATATTCAGGAAATAAATGGCAAGCATCGATTTATCAACTCGAATACAAATTTTGTTTACTTCCGTAATTTTCCTACAATTTTTTCTGATATTTAAAAACCAAGCACTTAAAAAATCACCCTTTAAAAATGCTGAGTTGCCTGTGCACAATCTCATAGCGTCAGTCGTTGATGTCGGTTGTAGCTTGGAACCTCATATGACACCTACACTGAGGATAGTAAGCAACGATATTGAGTGGCAAGGTTCGGTGTCCTCATAGATCGTGGCGTCATCGCCACGTAGCCTCAAACAATTCTATTCGCAGCACGTCACCTCCACACGTGACGGATCACCAACTGACTGCGGGAGAAGTTAAGACGAAAAAATCAGCACAAATTGCTGTCCACGACCTAGATACGATAACAGTTCCACACACACACCGCCCAACAAAATAGGGTGCATCATCCAATCGATCACCAATTGCAAAGCTCACCGGTTCAGCTGGAGCTTGTGCTATAAGGGGAGCATTCATAAATCCCTGTTCAATAAGAGAGTAAATAATTTGCCTTTGCGCCAGAGTGCAGTCTGCATCGAGCGATATGTTTCCCGAATGAAATTTTCAATTTTTTTCCTGCTGTGCCCTCGTCTCTCGCTCGCCCATCGATACACAGTCGCTTCCAACTGCTCCCAAACAAGGAACACGAAAATTAATTAAAAATCCTTCAGACCTCGGTGTTAATACGCATCACCGGAGCGATAGACCTCTCCCCAAAGCCCAGCACATCCCACGGCATCCATTCGAACACAAAAAATAATAAAAGCACTCATAAAGAAAATTGTGAAGCGAGGTGTGTGTTTGTGTGGGCATTCCCTGCTGCCGAAAATAACTTAATAATGTTAATTGCTGCGTTTCTTTTTGTTTTTTTTTTTTTGCTTTCTGTGCGAGATGACAACTTTGGCGGTACGTCCCCCAGCTGCGGCAGGATCTGCTGAATAATGGCCGTCCAACCATGGAATGAGAGGTCAATCCATTATTGAAGGCTCTAAAGTTCACTGCGAACGAAGGAAGCGATGAATTTTGGTTCATTAATCACGGGAGAACTGAGAAAAAAAATTAATAAAAAACATTTCCTTGTGAAATAATATATCAACTGGAGTGGGTGGTGGTGGATGGAGCGAAGAACATCATAAACAATCATCGATGGCCCGAGGGGATGTCTCGTTTATTGGCGGTGTTTGGAATGCAAATGATTTGTCATCGCAGCTAATTCATGAACGAGACCGGAAATCATGATTTGTTACTGGTAATGAACGCCTTCGAGGCTGGACGCCGTTAGATTTGATCGAACAAAATTGATTGCATCTACAATTTAGAGGGAGTTCGGTGGACGTTAGTCGGTTCCATCTAAAATCAATTTTCTTGGTTCAAGTTCCAACTGCCACCACTGCATGGGGTTTCTGGACAGCGGCTAGTGTCCAGAAACTAGATGCGGATTGGGTCTGCGAAACTTGCTAGTGTCCAGTTCCGTGAGTTCGAAGTTGAACCAGGAAAAGGCAAACAAATATGCACTGTCGATACACGGATGCACTCAAAATGTTTTTGATTCGATTAATAGAACTAGAGAACATACCCAAAGGTGTACAGAAGTCGCAGGTAACCTATTTGGGCCGCTGTGGCAGATCGAAGTTGAACCAGGAAAAGGCTAACTCACATTTTCCGACGCTTTCATACCTTCTACTGGTCGTAGCGGGTTGGTTTTGGGCGCAAAGGAAGCTAAATGAATGAAGCTGAAGTTTTGGCGAACTCTTTTCCAAAACAGATTGTTAATGCAGTCCCATAAAACAGCAACAATAGGCAGAACGAATCCAAAAAAAAAAAAAAAAAAACGCTTAATCAAACGTTTGTATCTTGCGGTCATCGGCCAGCCCCTACAAGCCAGCCCATCAAGGACTCAGACTCCGTGCATGAAGATGTTTAAATTCACAGCACATAGAGTGATAAAATAAAATGAATAAAATGAATCATTTTTCCCATTTAGCAGCTCATTCTGTCGAGGGGTGTCTGTCGAGCTTTCCATCATGATTTCTGGATTTGTTGGGGTTTTTTTTTTGTGCGAAATTTAATGACGTTCAGTTTTATGACGCTCCCTCGGAGTGTGGATTGAGTTGAGAGGCTTCTCGACTCGTTGACATGACAAGACACTTCGAATTGATGATGTCACGATGTCAATAAATCGTGGGTTTGCTTGTGCTCGAGGGATGCAGGACATCATCATATTTTGAAATGCTTTCGATTCTACATTAGGTTAATAGCCCTTTCAGCCACTGTGGCTTTCTCATCACTGCGTGTCTAGATTTGACGTGAGAATATCAAGGAAATATTAAAAAAACAAACAAAAAGTGTACTAAGAGCCTGGATTCTCCCCGTGATCGGTACAGTGAGGCGCAACGAACTTGCGGGCAGCTAAGAGCAGTCCTGGAAGGAGATCGGCGAGCAAGTGGAGCGATTAAATTCCACATCTGCGTTGCTTTCCAATGATTTTGCGCCGATGAGGATTGCAGCCCCCTGGCCTTCTGTGGGGCGGAAATCTGTGCAACGGTGGAGGAAGTCATTTTGGCGATTGAATCGCTTAAAGTTGGCAAATTCGCCGGTGTGGACGAAATCCGATGAGAAATGCTTAACGGTTGAGCTCAACATGCGAGACTCTCTACGTCTGATCGCACGATCTGCGAGGGTTATCCTTAACGTGTCTGTTGAACATATGCATGTCATTCTTTATCGTTGAGCTTCACAATATCACATTTTTTCCTGAGAGCCAGCGCTCAAACTAGTGGTCCATAAGTGAGGATAGAACGCACCACGTTCTGTGTACATCCATCGAGTTAGGTCTGGTCTTTGTTTTTCCTCTCGTACAACCCATGCTGTGAAGGCAACGAAACCGCTACCAGGAAAGATCTATTGCATCGGGGGGTTGGATTTATATCAGAAGCCGTACTAAAAGGTGTTTTTTTTTAGATATATAGAACTTTAAGTTGGCAACACTATTTTAACTGGGGGCCATTTTGTCAGCTGTCACGCGATTTATTTTAAGTTTGGTTTGGCATTTCAACATGAATGAACTGACGCCTGATCAACGCTTCCGATCAAATATATTTTGAAAATCATGGTTCTGTTCTAAATACGTATGGCGCACTACGTCCATTTTCACCGTTCTCATTTTTGTTTGAATGGAAAAACCGACGGAAACCGATATACGACCACAAATTTTGAAAAAAGTCATCGAACATTGGACCTCCAGATTAGACTACATCCGAGCCAGCCGTGGCGGTCATATGCCAGAAATCATCTTTAAATTATAATGGCAGAAGATTATCTCTCGAAAAAAGTAAATTCCACCTCAATTTAAAATATCTATTCTTATTTTATTCCATTTGAAAGTTCTATACCCCTAAAAAAAACACCCTCATGAAAGATAGTAAGTCCCTTTTTTTTAAGACCACCGAAGTGAGTATCTCCCGCTGGAAGCTACGTTTCCTTAGCCAGATTAGTCTCGGAGATTCGCACAAAATGCTCTCAGAAGTTTCATCCTTTCTTCGATGCAGAGCCGACAGACCTTGTCTTGACACAGGTTTAAATTGGTGGCAGTTCAGGCAACAGTGGCCGGTTAAAAAGCTCGTTAGCAATCTTATGTTTTTTCTTTGTTAAGATTGAGTATTTCCTTACGGAATAAGGCCGTTTTAGATTGCCGACGACCAGAGTTGTGGCTGCTGTCCAATTGAGATTACAGTACGGTTCAGGACCGATGAACGCCGATTCCGAGCCAGCCCCAGCGACCTGCAATCCCGGTGTCCGGAGACCCAGTCGGTGGGTGGGATTGTAGAACGTCATAGCAACATTTGACTGATTTGCAGTCCACTAGATTTGACGAGAGTGCCTTTAGTGCTGCTTAACTGTCTGAGAATATCAGAATATTAGCGCCCTTAATGTCTTTTTGGAGGTTTTGTCTGGAGCAGGCCTCGATGGCGTGGACTTCGGCTTGGAACACTGTAAACCTTGACGCCATTGGTACGGAAATTCTTGTGTTTGGTCCAAAGACTCCTGCCCCCACTCCAGAGCCCATCTTCGATCCGTCCGTCCACCATTCCAAGGCTCTTCGCGATCCAATAATTCAACTTCGAAAGGCCCAACGAAATAGTGTATGCCTGACCATAATATCCGGCATTGTACGAAACATGTTCATTTTAGGAATTGAGTTGAGTATGCTAAGGTAACTCGTTAAGTTACCTGGTTTGTACTTACTTACTTACTTATCAGACCGCAGACCCATGGAGGGTCCGAGCCTGAGCAATTGCTGCCTTCCATCGTTGACGGTCCTGGGCACGCTGCTTCCAGTCATCAAGACCAAGCTGTCTTGCATCCGCGATTACTTGGTCTTTATACCTAAGATTCGGTCTTCCTCTCCTTCTCGACCCAGTAGGCTCGGTTTCAAAGACCCTCTTTGCTGGAGCATTGTTGTCCATGCACTCGATGTGGCCGAGATAGTGCAGTCGATGGATTTTTGCCTTCCGGACTACATCCACATCCTGGTACAGCTCGTAGAGTTCGCGGTTATGTCTTCACATCCATTCGCTTTCCTCGCAGACGGGACCATATATCCGACGCAGAACTTTTCTTTCGAAGGTACCAAGAATCAGCTCTGCAATTTAGCTTAGCGTCCAGCTTTCGGCTCCATAGAGCAGGACTGGCAAATGTAGAGCATGATTTTGGTCCTTCGCGTCAGGAGTTTTGAGCCCAATTGTTTTGACAAACTGATGTAACACCCGTTGCCAACGGCGATTCTACGACGGATCTCCAATGTGATGTCGTTTTTGGAGTTCACGTCTGTCGATCGTGAAATTTTGTCCAAGGTGGTGTGTGACGGACAGCAAATATTTCGTTTGGTCCTCATTGAACTTGAAACCAGTTCGTTTCGAATGTTCTTCAATCGCCGTAAAAGCCTCCACTACGGCACGTTGAGAACGCGCGACGATGTCGATGTCATCTGCGTACCCCCCCAACAGTTGGACCGACTTGTAGAAGATAGTGCCTTCCGTGTGTACAGCTGCCCTCCGCTCTATAGTCTCCAGTACCAGATTGAAGAAATCACAAGACAGAGCATCTTCTTGCCGAAATCCAGTGCAAGTTTCAAACAGCTCAGAAATTCCTGAGCCGAACTGCACTGTGCATCGCGTGTGTGTTAGCGTGGTGCGACACAACCGGATCAGTTTTCCCGGGATCGCGAATTCGGCCATTGCATCGAATAGCTCCTTGCGATGAATGCTGTCGTATGCGGCTTTGAAATCGATGAAAAGGTGGTGCGTTGCGATTTGAAACTCACTGGTCTTCTCCAGGATTTGTCTTAGTGTGAAGACTTGGTCTATAGTCGATTTGCCGGGCCGGAAACCGCACTGGTACGTGCCGATTAGTGCGGTGCAAAATGGCTTTAGACGTTCACACAGTACGCTGGACAGGATCTTGTAGGCGACGTTGAGCAGGGATAGTTGTTGGAAGAGGTTAGATCGCCTTTTTTGTGGATCTGGCATATGGAGCTGATATTCCAGTCGTCGGGCATGCTTTCGTCTTCCCAAGTTCTACAGATGATCTGGTGCATGCGCCCCACCAGAACATCGCCACGGGCCTTGAAGAGCTCTGATGGTAGGCCATCGGAGCCTGCTGCGGCTTTGTTGTTCTTCAGCCTTTTAATGGCTGTTCCGACTTCTTCAAAGCTAGGTGGGAGGACTAGTTCATCGACTGGTGTTGCGATTTCTTGATTCCCTATCACTCTCTCCTGGTCAGTCCCATTAAGCAGTTGTTGGAAGTGTTGCTTAATCACATCCACTATTCCCTGCGGGTCAGTAACAAGGCTACTTGCCTTTCATTAAGCCTAAAGGCAGGCTTTTGGCTTTTTTTTATAAAAGGCCAGTATTTTTTGTCCATCCCTAGACTCTTCGATGTCCTTGAGCTGGAAGGTTTCTTCAGGCGTAGAAGCTTCTTCTCGTCCCGTCTTCTAGCCCGTTACTCCTCTTGCGCTGCTCTAGTTTTCCGTTGCAGCGCTTTTTGGTATGCCTCGTCGGTTGCACGTTTCTTCTACTCACACTCGCCATCATACCATCGAGGGTGGTAGGTAGCCTAAGGTGGTTTCCGCTACCTCTTTGATGGCCGAGCGGCAGTGCAACCACGTCTCGTTGGCGTTGGCGTTCGACGTAGGCATACCGGAGAGTCTCTCGCTGAATTCGTCTTCATAGGCTCTGGCAATCTCCGTTGTGCTCAGGCGTCCTCTTTGTTGGCTGGTGCAGCTTTCTGACATTGGACAGTCGGGCTCTGAATCGTGCTGCCACGAGGTCAGAGTCGATCACAATGGGACTACTTCGGCCAAAGTGCGACTGCCCTCTGCAGTCAGCCACTCCAGCCTAACCTAACCTAACCTAGCAGCTATTTTCCTGACGTATAAATGAATAATTTTGGAACAGAGACCCTAAGTCCTGCCGTATGGACGTTTACTGGCCCACAGTGCTCTGTGCGCAGTCTTCTGGATTGATTGATAATCGTTCTGTGTGATGTAACACACGACTGTGAAGATCAGCTGATAGTTTGTGGATAACTAAAGACCATAGCAGGGATGATAAAACCCCTCCTTGAGGGCATCCTTTTGCCGCGGCTACAGAAACTGACACTCCTCCAGAAGAGGAAGTGATTGAACGATTTTCCAGTACTGCTCTGATCCATCGGTTGGTCGATTCTTCGATACCCCGACCACTGATGGCCCTTGCGATCGACTCATAGCCGGTGTTATCGAAATCTCCCTCGATCGTTTCTACCTTTTTAACGAGATAATGAAGGACACCTGTAGTGCCTTCCCTGTACGCAAACTGGATTGAATTTACAGTTCTATCCGGTCTCTCCATCGTTTTGAGTGCGAATGATGTTAGTCCATACGATATAGGCAGTATAGCCAGTTTGGGGAGGGTGTGTATCCCCAATTGTAGCTGGCTCTAGATAAAGCTGTCAATTCCGGTAGGGTCAATAGATTTCTGCGGAAGTGCTGGCCCCACCTATCTTCAAAGGCCTCATTGCAGGCACAAAATGCTATTAGCGTCTGGAAACCTACAAACCCAGAGACTCAGCGTGTGTGAGCCCTTAAAACGATGTCGAATCGTCCCTTTCAACCTCTGAAAGTCATCGGCAAAGCCCCCGCCACTCACCGGAGATCAGTTGTTTTTGTTTGCCAGCAGAAGCTGCTCGTACACACGCCACACGTGTAACCAAGAACCACCTCGTTCTCTCACAAGGCAACAAGAAAGCAAACCCCATTCGAGTCAACAAAAACTCAAAATTGAGCTCTTGAAACATCGACAAGGATCGACTTAATCCTTAATCGTGAAAAGCAAACAAAATTTGATGTCCATTCGGCACTGACGTCTGTTTGAATCCTTGGCTGAATCCTTGAGGAAACTTTTTCCTTCAACTTTTATTTCTCTTCCTCTCTCACTCTCTCTCTCTCTCTGGTGATGTAGCGTGTACGAAATCGACCTCTTGACCATAAATCATACAAACCAACGTCCCTCCGCCACCCCGCTGCGTTCCCGGTCGTGGTTGTTTCAGTTTTCGACTTTCAAGCTGAACAAAATTAACTTTCAACCGGAATCGGGATGGAGGCCAGGCAGGCACGCAACTCACGCCCACTAACAGTCTTCTTCTTTTTTTTTTTTGCGGAAGTGCTTGAATTAAATTTTTCTCATTCATATATATTTTTTTTTGCAATTTTTTTTGCCTCAAACCACAGCCAGCCTGCTCCTCGGCCAAAGCAGCATCCTTTCCGTACCGTACACAGGACGACGAAGCATGGGAGGGGGTAGGGGGAATGATGGGGTGCATTGGGTACGCAGGGATTTCGAGTGGAGGAGCGATGGCACAAAGCAAATTATTATCGTGGGCAGGCCACAGGACTCTGCTGTCGAAAATTGCAAAATAGTTGCAATACCCGCAGTTAGTGTGCACTGTGCTCTGTTGCATTATTCAAAAACGTGACCAGATGATTTAATGTGCGCGCTGCTTGTTTGTTGCCCCGGCCGTGCGTCTCGGACCGCTCCGCGTCCATGCGGCTGACGACAACGTCGAACTCTCGCTCTCTCGGCGTTTGTTCAAAATGCTATCGAAACAATGGGAGGTCGGCGTTTCTCATTTTTTTCTGTTGGCCCCCCCCACTTTTTTGCATAAATTCATAAACTATGCGAGGAAATGCAATGAAAACAGCAAATCACGACACGGGGGATGGGACAAAAGGGAAGCCGAAGCGGGACCAAACCGAAATAAAAAAAAATAAAAAAAAATGAATGAAACAGAATCGCATGCATTTTAAAATAATTTATTTTTCGGCGAAGAAGAAGCCGGGTGCTGGCGGAAGACAAGGCGTTGCCAGTGCCGAGCGCGAAGAACCCCGGTGAGGTTTTTGAGGTGAGTCCCTTTTTGAATGCGGGCTCCCCTCCTCGCGTTCCCCGTTCCATTGCGAGTCCTTTTTTTTCTCTCATTTCTATGTGTCCCCTAAATTATGCACCGACCATACGGAGGGTAAGTGGCGAGGTTCCGGTGCGCGCCCCACATCGCCGTGCATTCAAACTCTTCTGCTAATGATAATAGTCAGTTACTGGAAAAACGGCCGGGGGTTGCTGTGTGCGGAAAAAGCGCAGCGGTAAATTATGAAATTCGCAACAGTGGCGCAAGCAGCGGAAGAGGGTGGACGAGGTGGACCCCACTCTCTCTCTCTCTCTCCCTTCCTACCCAGGGAGTCAGCTGCAAACCCATAAATGAGGTTGAAGGAGAGACATAGAGAGAGAGAGAGAAAAAAAGGATAACAAGTTAGAGCAGCAAATTACGTGCGGGTCGTCGAGTTGGTCAGAGGTGTGCGGCGGCGAGATGGCTGTGGCTGTGGCTGTGTGCCGAGCACAATTCGCCCAAACTAACTTAGCTGGCTTGATTTCTGGGACATTACATATGTGCCCTCTGCTGCTGCTGGTGGTGTTCATGTTGCAGTCTCTCCTTTCACAACTTTGCCTCTGCTGGGTGTGCTGGTGCTGGCCACCATTCAGCGACACTCGCCACCATGTTCCGGGGAAGAATTCCGCAAATGGAGTTCATTTGTTTGGCTTCAGTTTTAAACTAATTAAATGCTTTTTGATGCACTCGCCCTGGTGGCCGCTGCGGACGTTCGCTGCTGTGATTAGGCTCCAACTGTGATTTATCTAATTTTGGAATCAGTTCAGACCCCCCTTCTCGTTTTTCTTCATTCCCAAAGAACAAACCCACGCTTGAGCGCTTGATTATGCCAGCTTGTGGTTGGAATTTGAAATTCATGAGGTTTTCTTTGTGCGCTCGGCTCGGAGTTCCGAAGGACGCGAAGTTTTGTTTGGATCAAAGTTTGAAGCGAAGTGTGCCGGAGATTTCCTAAAAAAAACACTGAAAACTGACTTGCCTTCCTCAAAGCGAGTGGCGCGAGGTAAGTTTCCAAAGGTCAACGTGGTGTCGGTTGAAAAGTTTGCGAAAACCGTGTGGTGGTCGGGCGGAAAACGTGAGCCACGGTTAGGGTCAAAATAGTTGGCATTATGCGAAGGACGACAGGATAAAGTTGATTTTATCCGTGCATTGGAAACTTACTGTGGCAGCAGACTTCAGCGAGTCTTGAAGCGTAGAGCAGGGTACTCGTTTATCCCCCATCAGTTCGTGACATTTTGTCTTAAGCCACATCACGCTGATGAACTGTCAAGATCAAGGCGAAGCGCATTCGACCGTGCGGCAGGGGTTCCGTGTTATTCACATTTTGTGACTTCATCTTGGGCTCGGAATGGAATTTAGCTTGACAACAACTTGAAACAATCATTGTCACCGAGACTATGTGAAAACGTGAAAACGCAGGAAAGAAAAAAAACATTTTCTTCTCATTTTTGTCAAGATATACAGAAGTCGCGGGGAATGCACAGAAATCAACTCTTTTTTGAGGAGTTTACAAACGTCCCATGATTACATTCAGCTTTCCAGGCTTTCTCTAAATACTTTTCCTAGTAAGCCAAGGAGTTTTTTTTTTGCTAAAAAGTGGAGCCTGTCAGCCAGTTCACCAGAAAACACAACCTGGAACGACTAAAGCAAATTAGTCTGTCAGGCACATCCAGTAAAAGCGGCAAGATATCTAGGAGTCATCTTAGACATCAAGCTCATCTGAAAAAAAGACACAGAAGAGATCACCAGGAAGTTGACGGCTGCTTTAATGATTTGTAGAAGCTTAGGGGGGCAAATCCTGGGTTGCAGACCAAGTATCCTAAGATGGATGTACATAGCTATTGCTGGACCAACAATAGCTAGAACCAACCTGATCAGCGCAAGAGAGACACTCAACAAAGTTCAAAGGTTGGCATGCCTCTTTATTACAAGTGCCATGAGAACTTGTCCAACTGCCGCCGTGGAGGTGCTACTGAAGGTCACTCCACTGCATCTGGTGGTGGCAGATTGCGCAAATAAAACAATCATGAGACTGGCAAAAGCAGGGATGGGAGAACCCAGGTGCATTACGTCGAGACAATTCGATGCACTGGGCAAAAAGCTACTACTCCTGACCATTCAGAAGGATGACCATTAAGCTCAGCACCAAAAAAGACTGGAGCAATGAATCCATAGTCCACAGAGCTGAGCAGCAATACGTTAAAATGGTGTACGGATGGATCAAGAACTGATGAAGGAACAGGGGCAGGAGTATTTGGGCCCGCAGACAAAGTACAAATGCACCAGAATCTTTCAAGCTGAAGTCTGTGCCATCCACAGATACGCTCAGATCAATCTTGACAGGAACTATACCAACTGTGACATGTGCAATAATGTCGGACAGTCGTGTCGCTATCCTGGCACTTGACTCCTGTATCATCACATCCAGGCTGTGGGACTTTCTACAGAAGCTTAAGAAGCTGAGTAGGAGAACCCGGCCATACAGGGATAGAAGGCAATGAAATGTCCGACTCCCTCGCTAGGAAAGAAGCTTCGGAACATTTTATAGGCCCCCTTCACGTCCTCAGGGAAGAGATCAGGAAACTAGAAAAAAGGAACCGGGCAGATGCATGGAAAAACGCTCATGTTATGAAGCAGAAACCAAGAAAATCTTAGGCCAACATAACCGCAAGAATGAGCAACCTCCGTATGCTAACAGGCTTCCTAACAGGGCACTGTAAACCCAGGGAGCACCCAAGGAAACTAGGAGTATCAGAAGACGGTCTCTGCAGATTCTGCGGAGAATCTAATGAAATTTTTGCGCGGCGCTAGCGGGCAAACATCTGATATCAGACGAATTTAAGTCACTAGAACCAGCTCTAATTCTCAGAGTTCAAAAGGAAACTGGCTTAAAAAGAATACTCTAGAACAAATCTCTTCCACCTTCGCGCAACAGGAGCAAATAACCCTCAATACGTCTCTGAAAAGAGCTACTTGGGAGGGGCTCCAAAATCCTTACTATACACTGTACATTTTTTTAGGTGAAAAATTCGATGTCGTCGGATCCACTCCAGTCTTTGGATTTCGTTAATAGACATCTCAACACATAACCACAGGTGCGCACAGGTCGTAGGTACGCCTAGTTGGGCCGCTATGGCAGTTGGAAGATGAGCCATGGAAGGCTCCAAAATCCTTACTATACACTGTACATTTTTTTAGGTGAAAAATTCGATGTCGTCGGATCCACTCCAGTCTTTGGATTTCGTTAATACACATCTCAACACATAACCACAGGTGTGCACAGGTCGTAGGTACGCCTAGTTGGGCCGCTGTGGCAGTTGGAAGATGAGCCATGGAAGGCTCCAAAATCCTTACTATACACTGTACATTTTTTTAGGTGAAAAATTCGATGTCTTCGGATCCACTCCAGTCTTTGGATTTCGTTAATAGACACCTGAACACATAACCACAGGTGCGCAAAGGTCGTAGGTACGCCTAGTTGGGCCGCTGTGGCAGTTGGAAGATGAGCCATGGAAAGGCTCCAAAATCCTTACTATACACTGTACATTTTTTTAGGTGAAAAATTCGATGTCGTCGGATCCACTCCAGTCTTTGGATTTCGTTAATACACATCTCAACACATAACCACAGGTGTGCACAGGTCGTAGGTACGCCTAGTTGGGCCGCTGTGGCAGTTGGAAGATGAGCCATGGAAGGCTCCAAAATCCTTACTATACACTGTACATTTTTTTAGGTGAAAAATTCGATGTCTTCGGATCCACTCCAGTCTTTGGATTTCGTTAATAGACACCTGAACACATAACCACAGGTGCGCAAAGGTCGTAGGTACGCCTAGTTGGGCCGCTGTGGCAGTTGGAAGATGAGCCATGGAAAGGCTCCAAAATCCTTACTATACACTGTACATTTTTTTAGGTGAAAAATTCGATGTCGTCGGATCCACTCCAGTCTTTGGATTTCGTTAATACACATCTCAACACATAACCACAGGTGCGCACAGGTCGTAGGTACGCCTAATTGGGCCGCTGTGGCAGTTGGAAGATGAGCCATGGAAAGTCTCCAAAATCCTTACTATACACTGTACATTTTTTGAGGTGAAAAATTCGATGTCGTCGGATCCACTCCAGTCTTTGGATTTCATTAATAGACATCTCAACACATAACCACAGGTGCGCACAGGTCGTAGATACGCCTAGTTGGGCCGCTGTGGCAGTTGGAAGATGAGCCATGGAAGGCTCCAAAATCCTTACTATACACTGTACATTTTTTTAGGTGAAAAATTCGATGTCGTCGGATCCACTAAAGTCTTTGGATTTCGGTAATAGACATCTCAACACATAACCACAGGTGCGCACAGGTCGTAGGTACGCCTAGTTGGGCCGCTGTGGCAGTTAGAAGACCAGCCATGGAAAGGCTCTAAAATCACTGTACACTTTTTTAGGTGAAAAATTCGATGTCGTCGGATCCACTCCAGTCTTTGGATTTCGTTAATACACATCTCAACACATAACTACAGGTGCGCACAGGTCGTAGGTACGCCTAGTTGGGCCGCTGTGGCAGTTGGAAGATGAGCCATGGAAGGCTCCAAAATCCTTACTATACACTGTACATTTTTTTAGGTGAAAAATTCGATGTCGTCGGATCCACTCCAGTCTTTGGATTTCGTTAATACACATCTCAACACATAACCACAGGTGCGCACAGGTCGTAGGTACGCCTAATTGGGCCGCTGTGGCAGTTGGAAGATGAGCCATGGAAAGTCTCCAAAATCCTTACTATACACTGTACATTTTTTGAGGTGAAAAATTCGATGTCGTCGGATCCACTCCAGTCTTTGGATTTCATTAATAGACATCTCAACACATAACCACAGGTGTGCACAGGTCGTAGGTACGCCTAGTTGGGCCGCTGTGGCAGTTGGAAGATGAGCCATGGAAGGCTCCAAAATCCTTACTATACACTGTACATTTTTTTAGGTGAAAAATTCGATGTCGTCGGATCCACTAAAGTCTTTGGATTTCGGTAATAGACATCTCAACACATAACCACAGGTGCGCACAGGTCGTAGGTACGCCTAGTTGGGCCGCTGTGGCAGTTAGAAGACCAGCCATGGAAAGGCTCTAAAATCACTGTACACTTTTTTAGGTGAAAAATTCGATGTCGTCGGATCCACTCCAGTCTTTGGATTTCGTTAATACACATCTCAACACATAACTACAGGTGCGCACAGGTCGTAGGTACGCCTAGTTGGGCCGCTGTGGCAGTTGGAAGATGAGCCATGGAAGGCTCCAAAATCCTTACTATACACTGTACATTTTTTTAGGTGAAAAATTCGATGTCGTCGGATCCACTCCAGTCTTTGGATTTCATTAATAGACATCTCAACACATAACCACAGGTGCGCACAGGTCGTAGATACGCCTAGTTGGGCCGCTGTGGCAGTTGGAAGATGAGCCATGGAAGGCTCCAAAATCCTTACTATACACTGTACATTTTTTTAGGTGAAAAATTCGATGTCGTCGGATCCACTCCAGTCTTTGGATTTCGTTAATACACATCTCAACACATAACCACAGGTGTGCACAGGTCGTAGGTACGCCTAGTTGGGCCGCTGTGGCAGTTGGAAGATGAGCCATGGAAGGCTCCAAAATCCTTACTATACACTGTACATTTTTTTAGGTGAAAAATTCGATGTCGTCGGATCCACTCCAGTCTTTGGATTTCGTTAATAGACATCTCAACACATAACCACAGGTGCGCACAGGTCGTAGGTACGCCTAGTTGGGCCGCTGTGGCAGTTGGAAGATGAGCCATGGAAGGCTCCAAAATCCTTACTATACACTGTACATTTTTTTAGGTGAAAAATTCGATGTCGTCGGATCTACTCCAGTCTTTGGATTTCGTTAATAGACATCTCAACACATAACTACAGGTGCGCACAGGTCGTAGGTACGCCTAGTTGGGCCGCTGTGGCAGTTGGAAGATGAGCCATGGAAAGGCTCCAAAATCCTTACTATACACTGTACATTTTTTTAGGTGAAAAATTCGATGTCGTCGGATCTACTCCAGTCTTTGGATTTCGTTAATAGACATCTCAACACATAACTACAGGTGCGCACAGGTCGTAGGTACGCCTAGTTGGGCCGCTGTGGCAGTTGGAAGATGAGCCATGGAAAGGCTTCAAAATCTTTACTATACACTGTACATTTTTTTAGGTGAAAAATTCGATGTCGTCGGATCCACTCCAGTCTTTGGATTTCGTTAATAGACATCTCAACACATAACCACAGGTGCGCACAGGTCGTAGGTACGCCTAGTTGGGCCGCTGTGGCAGTTGGAAGATGAGCCATGGAAAGGCTCCAAAATCCTTACTATACACTGTACATTTTTTTAGGTGAAAAATTCGATGTCGTCGGATCCACTCCAGTCTTTGGATTTCGTTAATAGACATCTCAACACATAACCACAGGTGCGCACAGGTCGTAGGTACGCCTAGTTGGGCCGCTGTGGCAGTTGGAAGATGAGCCATGGAAGGCTCCAAAATCCTTACTATACACTGTACATTTTTTTAGGTGAAAAATTCGATGTCGTCGGCTCCACTCCAGTCTTTGGATTTCGTTAATAGACATCTCAACACATAACCACAGGTGCGCACAGGTCGTAGGTACGCCTAGTTGGGCCGCTGTGGCAGTTGGAAGATGAGCCATGGAAGGCTCCAAAATCCTTACTATACACTGTACATTTTTTTAGGTGAAAAATTCGATGTCGTCGGATCTACTCCAGTCTTTGGATTTCGTTAATAGACATCTCAACACATAACTACAGGTGCGCACAGGTCGTAGGTACGCCTAGTTGGGCCGCTGTGGCAGTTGGAAGATGAGCCATGGAAAGGCTCCAAAATCCTTACTATACACTGTACATTTTTTTAGGTGAAAAATTCGATGTCGTCGGATCTACTCCAGTCTTTGGATTTCGTTAATAGACATCTCAACACATAACCACAGGTGCGCACAGGTCGTAGGTACGCCTAGTTGGGCCGCTGTGGCAGTTGGAAGATGAGCCATGGAAAGGCTCCAAAATCCTTACTATACACTGTACATTTTTTTAGGTGAAAAATTCGATGTCGTCGGATCCACTCCAGTCTTTGGATTTCGTTAATAGACATCTCAACACATAACCACAGGTGCGCACAGGTCGTAGGTACGCCTAGTTGGGCCGCTGTGGCAGTTGGAAGATGAGCCATGGAAAGGCTCCAAAATCCTTACTATACACTGTACATTTTTTTAGGTGAAAAATTCGATGTCGTCGGATCCACTCCAGTCTTCGGATTTCGTTAATACACATCTCAACACATAACCACAGGTGCGCACAGATCGTAGGTACGCCTAGTTGGGCCGCTGTGGCAGTTGGAAGATGAGCCATGGAAAGGCTCCAAAATCCTTACTATACACTGTACATTTTTTTAGGTTAAAAATTCGATGTCGTCGGATCCACTCCAGTCTTTGGATTTCGTTAATACACATCTCAACACATAACCACAGGTGCGCACAGGTCGTAGGTACGCCTAGTTGGGCCGCTGTGGCAGTTGGAAGATGAGCCATGGAAAGGCTCCAAAATCCTTACTATACACTGTACATTTTTTTAGGTGAAAAATTCGATGTCGTCGGATCCACTCCAGTCTTTGGATTTCGTTAATAGACATCTCAACACATAACTACAGGTGCGCACAGGTTGGGCCGCTGTGGCTGTTGGAAGATGAGCCATGGAAAGGCTCTAAAATCCTTACTATACACTGTACATTTTTTTAGGTGAAAAATTCGATGTCGTCGGATCCACTCCAGTCTTTGGATTTCGTTAATAGACATCTCAACACATAACCACAGGTGCGCACAGGTCGTAGGTACGCCTAGTTGGGCCGCTGTGGCAGGTGGAAGATGAGCCATGGAAAGGCTCCAAAATCCTTACTATACACTGTACATTTTTTTAGGTGAAAAATTCGATGTCGTCGGATCCACTCCAGTCTTTGGATTTCGTTAATAGACATCTCAACACATAACCACAGGTGCGCACAGGTCGTAGGTACGCCTAGTTGGGCCGCTGTAGCAGTTGGAAGATGAGCCATGGAAGGCTCCAAAATCCTTACTATACACTGTACATTTTTTTAGGTGAAAAATTCGATGTCGTCGGATCCACTCCAGTCTTTGGATTTCGTTAATAGACAGCTCAACACATAACCACAGGTGCGCACAGGTCGTAGGTACGCCTAGTTGGGCCGCTGTGGCAGTTGGAAGATGAGCCATGGAAAGGCTCCAAAATCCTCACTGTAAATTTTTTTAGGTGAAAAATTCGATGTCGTCGGATCCACTCCAGTCTTTGGATTTCGTTAATAGACATCTCAACACATAACCATAGGTGCGCACAGGTCGTAGGTACGCCTAGTTGGGCCGCTGTGGCAGTTGGAAGATGAGCCATGGAAAGGCTCCAAAATCCTTACTATACACTGTACATTTTTTTAGGTGAAAAATTCGATGTCGTCGGATCCACTCCAGTCTTTGGATTTCGTTAATAGACATCTCAACACATAACCACAGGTGCGCACAGGTCGTAGGTACGCCTAGTTGGGCCGCTGTGCCAGTTGGAAGATGAGCCATGGAAAGGCTCCAAAATCCTCACTGTACATTTTTTTAGGTGAAAAATTCGATGTCGTCGGATCCACTCCAGTCTTTGGATTTCGTTAATAGACATCTCAACACATAACCACAGGTGCGCACAGGTCGTAGGTACGCCTAGTTGGGCCGCTGTGGCAGTTGGAAGATGAGCCATGGAAGGCTCCAAAATCCTTACTATACACTGTACATTTTTTTAGGTGAAAAATTCGATGTCGTCGGATCCACTCCAGTCTTTGGATTTCGTTAATAGACATCTCAACACATAACCACAGGTGCGCACAGGTCGTAGGTACGCCTAGTTGGGCCGCTGTGGCAGTTGGAAGATGAGCCATGGAAGGCTCCAAAATCCTTACTATACACTGTACATTTTTTTAGGTGAAAAATTCGATGTCGTCGGATCCACTCCAGTCTTTGGATTTCGTTAATAGACATCTCAACACATAACTACAGGTGCGCGCAGGTCGTAGGTACGCCTAGTTGGGCCGCTGTGGCAGTTGGAAGATGAGCCATGGAAAGGCTCCAAAATCCTTACTATACACTGTACATTTTTTTAGGTGAAAAATTCGATGTCGTCGGATCCACTCCAGTCTTTGGATTTCGTTAATACACATCTCAACACATAACCACAGGTGCGCACAGGTCGTAGGTACGCCTAGTTGGGCCGCTGTGGCAGTTGGAAGATGAGCCATGGAAAGGCTCCAAAATCCTTACTATACACTGTACATTTTTTTAGGTGAAAAATTCGATGTCGTCGGATCCACTCCAGTCTTTGGATTTCGTTAATACACATCTCAACACATAACCACAGGTGCGCACAGGTCGTAGGTACGCCTAGTTGGGCCGCTGTGGCAGTTGGAAGATGAGCCATGGAAAGGCTCCAAAATCCTTACTATACACTGTACATTTTTTTAGGTGAAAAATTCGATGTCGTCGGATCCACTCCAGTCTTTGGATTTCGTTAATACACATCTCAACACATAACCACAGGTGCGCACAGGTCGTAGGTACGCCTAGTTGGGCCGCTATGGCAGTTGGAAGATGAGCCATGGAAGGCTCCAAAATCCTTACTATACACTACACAGTCTATACAGTCTTTGGATTTCGTTAATACACATCTCAACACATAACCACAGGTGCGCACAGGTCGTAGGTACGCCTAGTTGGGCCGCTGTGGCAGTTGGAAGATGAGCCATGGAAAGGCTCCAAAATCCTTACTATACACTGTACATTGTTTTAGGTGAAAAATTCGATGTCGTCGGATCCACTCCAGTCTTTGGATTTCGTTAATACACATCTCAACACATAACCACAGGTGCGCACAGGTCGTAGGTACGCCTAGTTGGGCCGCTGTGGCAGTTGGAAGATGAGCCATGGAAAGGCTCCAAAATCCTTACTATACACTGTACATTTTTTTAGGTGAAAAATTCGATGTCGTCGGATCCACTCCAGTCTTTGGATTTCGTTAATACACATCTCAACACATAACCACAGGTGCGCACAGGTCGTAGGTACGCCTAGTTGGGCCGCTGTGGCAGTTGGAAGATGAGCCATGGAAAGGCTCCAAAATCCTTACTATACACTGTACATTTTTTTAGGTGAAAAATTCGATGTCGTCGGATCCACTCCAGTCTTTGGATTTCGTTAATACACATCTCAACACATAACCACAGGTGCGCACAGGTCGTAGGTACGCCTAGTTGGGCCGCTGTGGCAGTTGGAAGATGAGCCATGGAAAGGCTCCAAAATCCTTACTATACACTGTACATTTTTTTAGGTGAAAAATTCAATGTCGTCGGATCCACTCCAGTCTTTGGATTTCGTTAATAGACATCTCAACACATAACTACAGGTGCGCACAGGTCGTAGGTACGCCTAGTTGGGCCGCTGTGGCAGTTGGAAGATGAGCCATGGAAGGCTCCAAAATCCTTACTATACACTACACAGTCTATACAGTCTTTGGATTTCGTTAATACACATCTCAACACATAACCACAGGTGCGCACAGGTCGTAGGTACGCCTAGTTGGGCCGCTGTGGCAGTTGGAAGATGAGCCATGGAAAGGCTCCAAAATCCTTACTATACACTGTACATTTTTTTAGGTGAAAAATTCGATGTCGTCGGATCCACTCCAGTCTTTGGATTTCGTTAATACACATCTCAACACATAACCACAGGTGCGCACAGGTCGTAGGTACGCCTAGTTGGGCCGCTGTGGCAGTTGGAAGATGAGCCATGGAAAGGCTCCAAAATCCTTACTATACACTACACAGTCTATACAGTCTTTGGATTTCGTTAATACACATCTCAACACATAACCACAGGTGCGCACAGGTCGTAGGTACGCCTAGTTGGGCCGCTGTGGCAGTTGGAAGATGAGCCATGGAAAGGCTCCAAAATCCTTACTATACACTACACAGTCTATACAGTCTTTGGATTTCGTTAATACACATCTCAACACATAACCACAGGTGCGCACAGGTCGTAGGTACGCCTAGTTGGGCCGCTGTGGCAGTTGGAAGATGAGCCATGGAAAGGCTCCAAAATCCTTACTATACACTGTACATTTTTTTAGGTGAAAAATTCGATGTCGTCGGATCCACTCCAGTCTTTGGATTTCGTTAATACACATCTCAACACATAACCACAGGTGCGCACAGGTCGTAGGTACGCCTAGTTGGGCCGCTGTGGCAGTTGGAAGATGAGCCATGGAAAGGCTCCAAAATCCTTACTATACACTACACAGTCTATACAGTCTTTGGATTTCGTTAATACACATCTCAACACATAACCACAGGTGCGCACAGGTCGTAGGTACGCCTAGTTGGGCCGCTGTGGCAGTTGGAAGATGAGCCATGGAAAGGCTCCAAAATCCTTACTATACACTGTACATTTTTTTAGGTGAAAAATTCGATGTCGTCGGATCCACTCCAGTCTTTGGATTTCGTTAATACACATCTCAACACATAACCACAGGTGCGCACAGGTCGTAGGTACGCCTAGTTGGGCCGCTGTGGCAGTTGGAAGATGAGCCATGGAAAGGCTCCAAAATCCTTACTATACACTGTACATTTTTTTAGGTGAAAAATTCGATGTCGTCGGATCCACTCCAGTCTTTGGATTTCGTTAATACACATCTCAACACATAACCACAGGTGCGCACAGGTCGTAGGTACGCCTAGTTGGGCCGCTGTGGCAGTTGGAAGATGAGCCATGGAAAGGCTCCAAAATCCTTACTATACACTGTACATTTTTTTAGGTGAAAAATTCGATGTCGTCGGATCCACTCCAGTCTTTGGATTTCGTTAATACACATCTCAACACATAACCACAGGTGCGCACAGGTCGTAGGTACGCCTAGTTGGGCCGCTGTGGCAGTTGGAAGATGAGCCATGGAAAGGCTCCAAAATCCTTACTATACACTGTACATTTTTTTAGGTGAAAAATTCAATGTCGTCGGATCCACTCCAGTCTTTGGATTTCGTTAATAGACATCTCAACACATAACTACAGGTGCGCACAGGTCGTAGGTACGCCTAGTTGGGCCGCTGTGGCAGTTGGAAGATGAGTCATGGAAAGGCTCCAAAATCCTTACTATACACTGTACATTTTTTTAGGTGAAAAATTCAATGTCGTCGGATCCACTCCAGTCTTTGGATTTCGTTAATAGACATCTCAACACATAACTACAGGTGCGCACAGGTCGTAGCTACGCCTAGTTGGGCCGCTGTGGCAGTTGGAAGATGAGCCATGGAAAGGCTCCAAAATCCTTACTATACACTGTAAATTTTTTTAGGTGAAAAATTCGATGTCGTCGGATCCACTCCAGTCTTTGGATTTCGTTAATACACATCTCAACACATAACCACAGGTGCGCACAGGTCGTAGGTACGCCTAGTTGGGCCGCTATGGCAGTTGGAAGATGAGCCATGGAAGGCTCCAAAATCCTTACTATACACTGTACATTTTTTTAGGTGAAAAATTCGATGTCGTCGGATCCACTCCAGTCTTTGGATTTCGTTAATAGACATCTCAACACATAACCACAGGTGCGCACAGGTCGTAGGTACGCCTAGTTAGGCCGCTGTGGCAGTTGGAAGATGAGCCATGGAAAGGCTCCAAAATCCTTACTATACACTGTACATTTTTTTAGGTGAAAAATTCGATGTCGTCGGATCCACTCCAGTCTTTGGATTTCGTTAATAGACATCTCAACACATAACTACAGGTGCGCACAGGTCGTAGGTACGCCTAGTTGGGCCGCTGTGGCAGTTGGAAGATGAGCCATGGAAAGGCTCCAAAATCCTTACTATACGCTGTACATTTTTTTAGGTGAAAAATTCGATGTCGTCGGATCCACTCCAGTCTTTGGATTTCGTTAATAGACATCTCAACACATAACCACAGGTGCGCACAGGTCGTAGGTACGCCTAGTTGGGCCGCTGTGGCAGTTGGAAGATGAGCCATGGAAAGGCTCCAAAATCCTTACTATACACTGTACATTTTTTTAGGTGAAAAATTCGATGTCGTCGGATCCACTCCAGTCTTTGGATTTCGTTAATAGACATCTCAACACATAACTACAGGTGCGCACAGGTCGTAGGTACGCCTAGTTGGGCCGCTGTGGCAGTTGGAAGATGAGCCATGGAAAGGCTCCAAAATCCTTACTATACACTGTACATTTTTTTAGGTGAAAAATTCGATGTCGTCGGATCCACTCCAGTCTTTGGATTTCGTTAATAGACATCTCAACACATAACCACAGGTGCGCACAGGTCGTAGGTACGCCTAGTTGGGCCGCTGTGGCAGTTGGAAGATGAGCCATGGAAAGGCTCCAAAATCCTTACTATACACTGTACATTTTTTTAGGTGAAAAATTTCGATGTCGTCGGATCCACTTCAGTCTTTGGATTTCGTTAATAGACATCTCAACACATAACCACAGGTGCGCACAGGTCGTAGGTACGCCTAGTTGGGCCGCTATGGCAGTTGGAAGATGAGCCATGGAAGGCTCCAAAATCCTTACTATACACTGTACATTTTTTTAGGTGAAAAATTCGATGTCGTCGGATCCACTCCAGTCCTTGGATTTCGTTAATAGACATCTCAACACATAACCACAGGTGCGCACAGGTCGTAGGTACGCCTAGTTGGGCCGCTGTGGCAGTTGGAAGATGAGCCATGGAAAGGCTCCAAAATCCTTACTATACACTGTACATTTTTTTAGGTGAAAAATTCGATGTCGTCGGATCCACTCCAGTCTTTGGATTTCGTTAATAGACATCTCAACACATAACCACAGTTGCGCACAGGTCGTAGGTACGCCTAGTTGGGCCGCTGTGGCAGTTGGAAGATGAGCCATGGAAAGGCTCCAAAATCCTTACTATACACTGTACATTTTTTTAGGTGAAAAATTCGATGTCGTCGGATCCACTCCAGTCTTTGGATTTCGTTAATAGACATCTCAACACATAACTACAGGTGCGCACAGGTCGTAGGTACGCCTAGTTGGGCCGCTATGGCAGTTGGAAGATGAGCCATGGAAGGCTCCAAAATCCTTACTATACACTGTACATTTTTTTAGGTGAAAAATTCGATGTCGTCGGATCCACTCCAGTCTTTGGATTTCGTTAATACACATCTCAACACATAACCACAGGTGCGCACAGGTCGTAGGTACGCCTAGTTGGGCCGCTGTGGCAGTTGGAAGATGAGCCATGGAAAGGCTCCAAAATCCTTACTATACACTGTACATTTTTTTATGTGAAAAATTCGATGTCGTCGGATCCACTCTAGTCTTTGGATTTCGTTAATAGACATCTCAACACATAACCACAGGTGCGCACAGGTCGTAGGTACGCCTAGTTGGGCCGCTGTGGCAGTTGGAAGATGAGCCATGGAAAGGCTCCAAAATCCTTACTATACACTGTACATTTTTTTAGGTGAAAAATTCGATGTCGTCGGATCCACTCCAGTCTTTGGATTCCGTTAATAGACATCTCAACACATAACCACAGGTGCGCACAGGTCGTAGGTACGCCTAGTTGGGCCGCTGTGGCAGTTGGAAGATGAGCCATGGAAGGCTCCAAAATCCTTACTGTACATTTTTTTAGGTGAAAAATTCGATGTCGTCGGATCCACTCCAGTCTTTGGATTTCGTTAATAGACATCTCAACACATAACCACAGGTGCGCACAGGTCGTAGGTACGCCTAGTTGGGCTGCTATGGCAGTTGGAAGATGAGCCATGGAAGGCTCCAAAATCCTTACTATACACTGTACATTTTTTTAGGTGAAAAATTCGATGTCGTCGGATCCACTCCAGTCTTTGGATTTCGTTAATACACATCTCAACACATAACCACAGGTGTGCACAGGTCGTAGGTACGCATAGTTGGGCCGCTGTGGCAGTTGGAAGATGAGCCATGGAAGGCTCCAAAATCCTTACTATACACTGTACATTTTTTTAGGTGAAAAATTCGATGTCGTCGGATCCACTCCAGTCTTTGGATTTCGTTAATACACATCTCAACACATAACCACAGGTGCGCACAGGTCGTAGGTACGCCTAGTTGGGCCGCTGTGGCAGTTGGAAGATGAGCCATGGAAGGCTCCAAAATCCTTACTATACACTGTACATTTTTTTAGGTGAAAAATTCGATGTCGTCGGATCCACTCCAGTCTTTGGATTTCGTTAATAGACATCTCAACACATAACCACAGGTGCGCACAGGTCGCAAGTACGCCTAGTTGGGCCGCTGTGGCAGTTGGAAGATGAGCCATGGAAGGCTCCAAAATCCTTACTATACACTGTACATTTTTTTAGGTGAAAAATTCGATGTCGTCGGATCCACTCCAGTCTTTGGATTTCGTTAATACACATCTCAACACATAACTACAGGTGCGCACAGGTCGTAGGTACGCCTAGTTGGGCCGCTGTGGCAGTTGGAAGATGAGCCATGGAAAGGCTCTAAAATCCTTACTATACACTGTACATTTTTTAGGTGAAAAATTCGATGCCGTCGGATCCACTCCAGCCTTTGGATTTCGTCAATAGACATCTCAACACATAACCACAGGTGCGCACAGGTCGTAGGTACGCCTAGTTGGGCCGCTGTGGCAGTTGGAAGATGAGCCATGGAAAGGCTCCACTGTACATTTTTTTAGGTGAAAAATTCGATGTCGTCGGATCCACTCCAGTCTTTGGATTTCGTTAATAGACATCTCAACACATAACCACAGGTGCGCACAGGTCGTAGGTACGCCTAGTTGGGCCGCTGTAGCAGTTGGAAAATGAGCCATGGAAGGCTCCAAAATCCTTACTATACACTGTACATTTTTTTAGGTGAAAAATTCGATGTCGTCGGATCCACTCCAGTCTTTGGATTTCGTTAATAGACATCTCAACACATAACCACAGGTGCGCACAGGTCGTAGGTACGCCTAGTTGGGCCGCTGTGGCAGTTGGAAGATGAGCCATGGAAAGGCGCCAAAATCCTTACTATACACTGTACATTTTTTTAGGTTAAAAATTCGATGTCGTCGGATCCACTCCAGTCTTTGGATTTCGTTAATACACATCTCAACACATAACCACAGGTGCGCACAGGTCGTAGGTACGCCTAGTTGGGCCGCTGTGGCAGTTGGAAGATGAGCCATGGAAAGGCTCCAAAATCCTTACTATACACTGTACATTTTTTTAGGTGAAAAAATCGATGTCGTCGGATCCACTCCAGTCTTTGGATTTCGTTAATAGACATCTCAACACATAACTACAGGTGCGCACAGGTTGGGCCGCTGTGGCAGTTGGAAGATGAGCCATGGAAAGGCTCCAAAATCCTTACTATACACTGTACATTTTTTTAGGTGAAAAAATCGATGTCGTCGGATCCACTCCAGTCTTTGGATTTCGTTAATAGACATCTCAACACATAACCACAGGTGCGCACAGGTCGTAGGTACGCCTAGTTGGGCCGCTGTGGCAGTTGGAAGATGAGCCATGGAAGGCTCCAAAATCCTTACTATACACTGTACATTTTTTTAGGTGAAAAATTCGATGTCGTCGGATCCACTCCAGTCTTTGGATTTCGTTAATAGACATCTCAACACATAACTACAGGTGCGCACAGGTCGTAGGTACGCCTAGTTGGGCCGCTGTGGCAGTTGGAAGATGAGCCATGGAAAGGCTCCAAAATCCTTACTATACACTGTACATTTTTTTAGGTGAAAAATTCGATGTCATCGGATCCACTCCAGTCTTTGGATTTGGTTAATATACATCTCAACACATAACCACAGGTGCGCACAGGTCGTAGGTACGCCTAGTTGGGCCGCTGTGGCAGTTGGAAGATGAGCCATGGAAGGCTCCAAAATCCTTACTATACACTGTACATTTTTTTAGGTGAAAAATTCGATGTCGTCGGATCCACTCCAGTCTTTGGATTTCGTTAATAGACATCTCAACACATAACTACAGGTGCGCACAGGTCGTAGGTACGCCTAGTTGGGCCGCTGTGGCAGTTGGAAGATGAGCCATGGAAGGCTCCAAAATCCTTACTATACACTGTACATTTTTTTAGGTGAAAAATTCGATGTCGTCGGATCCACTCCAGTCTTTGGATTTCGTTAATAGACATCTCAACACATAACTACAGGTGCGCACAGGTCGTAGGTACGCCTAGTTGGGCCGCTGTGGCAGTTGGAAGATGAGCCATGGAAGGCTCCAAAATCCTTACTATACACTGTACATTTTTTTAGGTGAAAAATTCGATGTCGTCGGATCCACTCCAGTCTTTGGATTTCGTTAATAGACATCTCAACACATAACCACAGGTGCGCACAGGTCGTAGGTACGCCTAGTTGGGCCGCTGTGGCAGTTGGAAGATGAGCCATGGAAAGGCTCCAAAATCCTCACTGTAAATTTTTTTAGGTGAAAAATTCGATGTCGTCGGATCCACTCCAGTCTTTGGATTTCGTTAATAGACATCTCAACACATAACCATAGGTGCGCACAGGTCGTAGGTACGCCTAGTTGGGCCGCTGTGGCAGTTGGAAGATGAGCCATGGAAAGGCTCCAAAATCCTTACTATACACTGTACATTTTTTTAGGTGAAAAATTCGATGTCGTCGGATCCACTCCAGTCTTTGGATTTCGTTAATACACATCTCAACACATAACCACAGGTGCGCACAGGTCGTAGGTACGCCTAGTTGGGCCGCTGTGGCAGTTGGAAGATGAGCCATGGAAGGCTCCAAAATCCTTACTATACACTGTACATTTTTTTAGGTGAAAAATTCGATGTCGTCGGATCCACTCCAGTCTTTGGATTTCGTTAATAGACATCTCAACACATAACTACAGGTGCGCACAGGTTGGGCCGCTGTGGCAGTTGGAAGATGAGCCATGGAAAGGCTCCAAAATCCTTACTATACACTGTACATTTTTTTAGGTGAAAAATTCGATGTCGTCGGATCCACTCCAGTCTTTGGATTTCGTTAATAGACATCTCAACACATAACCACAGGTGCGCACAGGTCGTAGGTACGCCTAGTTGGGCCGCTGTGGCAGGTGGAAGATGAGCCATGGAAAGGCTCCAAAATCCTTACTATACACTGTACATTTTTTTAGGTGAAAAATTCGATGTCGTCGGATCCACTCCAGTCTTTGGATTTCGTTAATAGACATCTCAACACATAACCACAGGTGCGCACAGGTCGTAGGTACGCCTAGTTGGGCCGCTGTGGCAGGTGGAAGATGAGCCATGGAAAGGCTCCAAAATCCTTACTATACACTGTACATTTTTTTAGGTGAAAAATTCGATGTCGTCGGATCCACTCCAGTCTTTGGATTTCGTTAATAGACATCTCAACACATAACTACAGGTGCGCGCAGGTCGTAGGTACGCCTAGTTGGGCCGCTGTGGCAGTTGGAAGATGAGCCATGGAAAGGCTCCAAAATCCTTACTATACACTGTACATTTTTTTAGGTGAAAAATTCGATGTCGTCGGATCCACTCCAGTCTTTGGATTTCGTTAATAGACATCTCAACACATAACTACAGGTGCGCACAGGTTGGGCCGCTGTGGCAGTTGGAAGATGAGCCATGGAAAGGCTCCAAAATCCTTACTATACACTGTACATTTTTTTAGGTGAAAAATTCGATGTCGTCGGATCCACTCCAGTCTTTGGATTTCGTTAATAGACATCTCAACACATAACTACAGGTGCGCACAGGTTGGGCCGCTGTGGCAGTTGGAAGATGAGCCATGGAAAGGCTCCAAAATCCTTACTATACACTGTACATTTTTTTAGGTGAAAAATTCGATGTCGTCGGATCCACTCCAGTCTTTGGATTTCGTTAATAGACATCTCAACACATAACTACAGGTGCGCACAGGTTGGGCCGCTGTGGCAGTTGGAAGATGAGCCATGGAAAGGCTCCAAAATCCTTACTATACACTGTACATTTTTTTAGGTGAAAAATTCGATGTCGTCGGATCCACTCCAGTCTTTGGATTTCGTTAATAGACATCTCAACACATAACTACCGGTGCGCACAGGTTGGGCCGCTGTGGCAGTTGGAAGATGAGCCATGGAAAGGCTCCAAAATCCTTACTATACACTGTACATTTTTTTAGGTGAAAAATTCGATGTCGTCGGATCCACTCCAGTCTTTGGATTTCGTTAATAGACATCTCAACACATAACTACAGGTGCGCACAGGTTGGGCCGCTGTGGCAGTTGGAAGATGAGCCATGGAAAGGCTCCAAAATCCTTACTATACACTGTACATTTTTTTAGGTGAAAAATTCGATGTCGTCGGATCCACTCCAGTCTTTGGATTTCGTTAATAGACATCTCAACACATAACCACAGGTGCGCACAGGTCGTAGGTACGCCTAGTTGGGCCGCTGTGGCAGGTGGAAGATGAGCCATGGAAAGGCTCCAAAATCCTTACTATACACTGTACATTTTTTTAGGTGAAAAATTCGATGTCGTCGGATCCACTCCAGTCTTTGGATTTCGTTAATAGACATCTCAACACATAACTACAGGTGCGCGCAGGTCGTAGGTACGCCTAGTTGGGCCGCTGTGGCAGTTGGAAGATGAGCCATGGAAAGGCTCCAAAATCCTTACTATACACTGTACATTTTTTTAGGTGAAAAATTCGATGTCGTCGGATCCACTCCAGTCTTTGGATTTCGTTAATAGACATCTCAACACATAACTACAGGTGCGCACAGGTTGGGCCGCTGTGGCAGTTGGAAGATGAGCCATGGAAAGGCTCCAAAATCCTTACTATACACTGTACATTTTTTTAGGTGAAAAATTCGATGTCGTCGGATCCACTCCAGTCTTTGGATTTCGTTAATAGACATCTCAACACATAACCACAGGTGCGCACAGGTCGTAGGTACGCCTAGTTGGGCCGCTGTGGCAGGTGGAAGATGAGCCATGGAAAGGCTCCAAAATCCTTACTATACACTGTACATTTTTTTAGGTGAAAAATTCGATGTCGTCGGATCCACTCCAGTCTTTGGATTTCGTTAATAGACATCTCAACACATAACCACAGGTGCGCACAGGTCGTAGGTACGCCTAGTTGGGCCGCTGTGGCAGTTGGAAGATGAGCCATGGAAGGCTCCAAAATCCTTACTATACACTGTACATTTTTTTAGGTGAAAAATTCGATGTCGTCGGATCCACTCCAGTCTTTGGATTTCGTTAATAGACATCTCAACACATAACTACAGGTGCGCACAGGTCGTAGGTACGCCTAGTTGGGCCGCTGTGGCAGTTGGAAGATGAGCCATGGAAGGCTCCAAAATCCTTACTATATATACACTGTACATTTTTTTAGGTGAAAAATTCGATGTCGTCGGATCCACTCCAGTCTTTGGATTTCGTTAATAGACATCTCAACACATAACCACAGGTGCGCACAGGTCGTAGGTACGCCTAGTTGGGCCGCTGTGGCAGTTGGAAGATGAGCCATGGAAGGCTCCAAAATCCTTACTATACACTGTACATTTTTTTAGGTGAAAAATTCGATGTCGTCGGATCCACTCCAGTCTTTGGATTTCGTTAATAGACATCTCAACACATGACCACAGGTGCGCACAGGTCGTAGGTACGCCTAGTTGGGCCGCTGTGGCAGTTGGAAGATGAGCCATGGAAAGGCGCCAAAATCCTTACTATACACTGTACATTTTTTTAGGTGAAAAATTCGATGTCGTCGGATCCACTCCAGTCTTTGGATTTCGTTAATACACATCTCAACACATAACCACAGGTGCGCACAGGTCGTAGGTACGCCTAGTTGGGCCGCTGTGGCAGTTGGAAGATGAGCCATGGAAGGCTCCAAAATCCTTACTATACACTGTACATTTTTTTAGGTGAAAAATTCGATGTCGTCGGATCCACTCCAGTCTTTGGATTTCGTTAATAGACATCTCAACACATAACTACAGGTGCGCACAGGTCGTAGGTACGCCTAGTTGGGCCGCTGTGGCAGTTGGAAGATGAGCCATGGAAAGGCTCCAAAATCCTTACTATACACTGTACATTTTTTTAGGTGAAAAATTCGATGTCGTCGGATCCACTCCAGTCTTTGGATTTCGTTAATAGACATCTCAACACATAACTACAGGTGCGCACAGGTCGTAGGTACGCCTAGTTGGGCCGCTGTGGCAGTTGGAAGATGAGCCATGGAAAGGCTCCAAAATCCTTACTATACACTGTACATTTTTTTAGGTGAAAAATTCGATGTCGTCGGATCCACTCCAGTCTTTGGATTTCGTTAATACACATCTCAACACATAACCACAGGTGCGCACAGGTCGTAGGTACGCCTAGT
Source organism: Eristalis pertinax (assembly GCA_907269125.1). NCBI lineage: Eukaryota > Metazoa > Arthropoda > Insecta > Diptera > Syrphidae > Eristalis > Eristalis pertinax. The sequence continues at coordinate 15,340,425 of OU026147.1, forward strand.
TGGGCCGCTGTGGCAGTTGGAAGATGAGCCATGGAAGGCTCCAAAATCCTTACTATACACTGTACATTTTTTTAGGTGAAAAATTCGATGTCGTCGGATCCACTCCAGTCTTTGGATTTCGTTAATACACATCTCAACACATAACCACAGGTGCGCACAGGTCGTAGGTACGCCTAGTTGGGCCGCTGTGGCAGTTGGAAGATGAGCCATGGAAAGGCTCCAAAATCCTTACTATACACTGTACATTTTTTTAGGTGAAAAATTCGATGTCATCGGATCCACTCCAGTCTTTGGATTTGGTTAATATACATCTCAACACATAACCATAGGTGCGCACAGGTCGTAGGTACGCCTAGTTGGGCCGCTGTGGCAGTTGGAAGATGAGCCATGGAAAGGCTCCAAAATCCTTACTATACACTGTACATTTTTTTAGGTGAAAAATTCGATGTCGTCGGATCCACTCCAGTCTTTGGATTTCGTTAATACACATCTCAACACATAACCACAGGTGCGCACAGGTCGTAGGTACGCCTAGTTGGGCCGCTGTGGCAGTTGGAAGATGAGCCATGGAAGGCTCCAAAATCCTTACTATACACTGTACATTTTTTTAGGTGAAAAATTCGATGTCGTCGGATCCACTCCAGTCTTTGGATTTCGTTAATAGACATCTCAACACATAACCATAGGTGCGCACAGGTCGTAGGTACGCCTAGTTGGGCCGCTGTGGCAGTTGGAAGATGAGCCATGGAAAGGCTCCAAAATCCTTACTATACACTGTACATTTTTTTAGGTGAAAAATTCGATGTCGTCGGATCCACTCCAGTCTTTGGATTTCGTTAATACACATCTCAACACATAACCACAGGTGCGCACAGGTCGTAGGTACGCCTAGTTGGGCCGCTGTGGCAGTTGGAAGATGAGCCATGGAAGGCTCCAAAATCCTTACTATACACTGTACATTTTTTTAGGTGAAAAATTCGATGTCGTCGGATCCACTCCAGTCTTTGGATTTCGTTAATACACATCTCAACACATAACCACAGGTGCGCACAGGTCGTAGGTACGCCTAGTTGGGCCGCTGTGGCAGTTGGAAGATGAGCCATGGAAGGCTCCAAAATCCTTACTATACACTGTACATTTTTTTAGGTGAAAAATTCGATGTCGTCGGATCCACTCCAGTCTTTGGATTTCGTTAATACACATCTCAACACATAACCACAGGTGCGCACAGGTCGTAGGTACGCCTAGTTGGGCCGCTGTGGCAGTTGGAAGATGAGCCATGGAAGGCTCCAAAATCCTTACTATACACTGTACATTTTTTTAGGTGAAAAATTCGATGTCGTCGGATCCACTCCAGTCTTTGGATTTCGTTAATAGACATCTCAACACATAACTACAGGTGCGCGCAGGTCGTAGGTACGCCTAGTTGGGCCGCTGTGGCAGTTGGAAGATGAGCCATGGAAAGGCTCCAAAATCCTTACTATACACTGTACATTTTTTTAGGTGAAAAATTCGATGTCGTCGGATCCACTCCAGTCTTTGGATTTCGTTAATAGACATCTCAACACATAACTACAGGTGCGCACAGGTCGTAGGTACGCCTAGTTGGGCCGCTGTGGCAGTTGGAAGATGAGCCATGGAAAGGCTTCAAAATCCTTACTATACACTGTACATTTTTTTAGGTGAAAAATTCGATGTCATCGGATCCACTCCAGTCTTTGGATTTCGTTAATACACATCTCAACACATAACCACAGGTGCGCACAGGTCGTAGGTACGCCTAGTTGGGCCGCTGTGGCAGTTGGAAGATGAGCCATGGAAAGGCTCCAAAATCCTTACTATACACTGTACATTTTTTTAGGTGAAAAATTCGATGTCGTCGGATCCACTCCAGTCTTTGGATTTCGTTAATAGACATCTCAACACATAACTACAGGTGCGCACAGGTCGTAGGTACGCCTAGTTGGGCCGCTGTGGCAGTTGGAAGATGAGCCATGGAAAGGCTCCAAAATCCTTACTATACACTGTACATTTTTTTAGGTGAAAAATTCGATGTCGTCGGATCCACTCCAGTCTTTGGATTTCGTTAATAGACATCTCAACACATAACCACAGGTGCGCACAGGTCGTAGGTACGCCTAGTTGGGCCGCTGTGGCAGTTGGAAGATGAGCCATGGAAGGCTCCAAAATCCTTACTATACACTGTACATTTTTTTAGGTGAAAAATTCGATGTCGTCGGCTCCACTCCAGTCTTTGGATTTCGTTAATAGACATCTCAACACATAACTACAGGTGCGCACAGGTCGTAGGTACGCCTAGTTGGGCCGCTGTGGCAGTTGGAAGATGAGCCATGGAAAGGCTCCAAAATCCTTACTATACACTGTACATTTTTTTAGGTGAAAAATTCGATGTCGTCGGATCCACTCCAGTCTTTGGATTTCGTTAATAGACATCTCAACACATAACCACAGGTGCGCACAGGTCGTAGGTACGCCTAGTTGGGCCGCTATGGCAGTTGGAAGATGAGCCATGGAAGGCTCCAAAATCCTTACTATACACTGTACATTTTTTTAGGTGAAAAATTCGATGTCGTCGGATCCACTCCAGTCTTTGGATTTCGTTAATAGACATCTCAACACATAACTACAGGTGCGCACAGGTCGTAGGTACGCCTAGTTGGGCCGCTGTGGCAGTTGGAAGATGAGCCATGGAAAGGCTCCAAAATCCTTACTATACACTGTACATTTTTTTAGGTGAAAAATTCGATGTCGTCGGATCCACTCCAGTCTTTGGATTTCGTTAATAGACATCTCAACACATAACCACAGGTGCGCACAGGTCGTAGGTACGCCTAGTTGGGACGCTATGGCAGTTGGAAGATGAGCCATGGAAGGCTCCAAAATCCTTACTATACACTGTACATTTTTTTAGGTGAAAAATTCGATGTCGTCGGATCCACTCCAGTCTTTGGATTTCGTTAATAGACATCTCAACACATAACTACAGGTGCGCACAGGTCGTAGGTACGCCTAGTTGGGCCGCTGTGGCAGTTGGAAGATGAGCCATGGAAAGGCTCCAAAATCCTTACTATACACTGTACATTTTTTTAGGTGAAAAATTCGATGTCGTCGGATCCACTCCAGTCTTTGGATTTCGTTAATAGACATCTCAACACATAACTACAGGTGCGCACAGGTCGTAGGTACGCCTAGTTGGGCCGCTGTGGCAGTTGGAAGATGAGCCATGGAAAGGCTCCAAAATCCTTACTATACACGGTACATTTTTTTAGGTGAAAAATTCGATGTCGTCGGATCCACTCCAGTCTTTGGATTTCGTTAATAGACATCTCAACACATAACCACAGGTGCGCACAGGTCGTAGGTAGCCGCTGTGGCAGTTGGAAGATGAGCCATGGAAAGGCTCCAAAATCCTTACTATACACTGTACATTTTTTTAGGTGAAAAATTCGATGTCGTCGGATCCACTCCAGTCTTTGGATTTCGTTAATAGACATCTCAACACATAACCACAGGTGCGCACAGGTCGTAGGTACGCCTAGTTGGGCCGCTATGGCAGTTGGAAGATGAGCCATGGAAGGCTCCAAAATCCTTACTATACACTGTACATTTTTTTAGGTGAAAAATTCGATGTCGTCGGATCCACTCCAGTCTTTGGATTTCGTTAATAGACATCTCAACACATAACTACAGGTGCGCACAGGTCGTAGGTACGCCTAGTTGGGCCGCTGTGGCAGTTGGAAGATGAGCCATGGAAAGGCTCCAAAATCCTTACTATACACTGTACATTTTTTTAGGTGAAAAATTCGATGTCGTCGGATCCACTCCAGTCTTTGGATTTCGTTAATAGACATCTCAACACATAACCACAGGTGCGCACAGGTCGTAGGTACGCCTAGTTGGGACGCTATGGCAGTTGGAAGATGAGCCATGGAAGGCTCCAAAATCCTTACTATACACTGTACATTTTTTTAGGTGAAAAATTCGATGTCGTCGGATCCACTCCAGTCTTTGGATTTCGTTAATAGACATCTCAACACATAACTACAGGTGCGCACAGGTCGTAGGTACGCCTAGTTGGGCCGCTGTGGCAGTTGGAAGATGAGCCATGGAAAGGCTCCAAAATCCTTACTATACACTGTACATTTTTTTAGGTGAAAAATTCGATGTCGTCGGATCCACTCCAGTCTTTGGATTTCGTTAATAGACATCTCAACACATAACTACAGGTGCGCACAGGTCGTAGGTACGCCTAGTTGGGCCGCTGTGGCAGTTGGAAGATGAGCCATGGAAAGGCTCCAAAATCCTTACTATACACTGTACATTTTTTTAGGTGAAAAATTCGATGTCGTCGGATCCACTCCAGTCTTTGGATTTCGTTAATAGACATCTCAACACATAACCACAGGTGCGCACAGGTCGTAGGTAGCCGCTGTGGCAGTTGGAAGATGAGCCATGGAAAGGCTCCAAAATCCTTACAATACACTGTACATTTTTTTAGGTGAAAAATTCGATGTCGTCGGATCCACTCCAGTCTTTGGATTTCGTTAATAGACATCTCAACACATAACCACATGTGCGCACAGGTCGTAGGTACGCCTAGTTGGGCCGCTGTGGCAGTTGGAAGATGAGCCATGGAAAGGCTCCAAAATCCTTACTATACACTGTACATTTTTTTAGGTGAAAAATTCGATGTCGTCGGATCCACTCCAGTCTTTGGATTTCGTTAATACACATCTCAACACATAACCACAGGTGCGCACAGGTCGTAGGTACGCCTAGTTGGGCCGCTGTGGCAGTTGGAAGATGAGCCATGGAAAGGCTCCAAAATCCTTACTATACACTGTACATTTTTTTAGGTGAAAAATTCGATGTCGTCGGATCCACTCCAGTCTTTGGATTTCGTTAATACACATCTCAACACATAACCACAGGTGCGCACAGGTCGTAGGTACGCCTAGTTGGGCCGCTGTGGCAGTTGGAAGATGAGCCATGGAAAGGCTCCAAAATCCTTACTATACACTGTACATTTTTTTAGGTGAAAAATTCGATGTCGTCGGATCCACTCCAGTCTTTGGATTTCGTTAATAGACATCTCAACACATAACCACATGTGCGCACAGGTCGTAGGTACGCCTAGTTGGGCCGCTATGGCAGTTGGAAGATTAGCCATGGAAGGCTCCAAAATCCTTACTATACACTACATTTTTTTAGGTGAAAAATTCGATGTCGTCGGATCCACTCCAGTCCTTGGATTTCGTTAATAGACATCTCAACACATAACCACAGGTGCGCACAGGTCGTAGGTACGCCTAGTTGGGCCGCTGTGGCAGTTGGAAGATGAGCCATGGAAAGGCTCCAAAATCCTTACTATACACTGTACATTTTTTTAGGTGAAAAATTCGATGTCGTCGGATCCACTCTAGTCTTTGGATTTCGTTAATAGACATCTCAACACATAACCACAGGTGCGCACAGGTCGTAGGTACGCCTAGTTGGGCAGCTGTGGCAGTTGGAAGATGAGCCATGGAAAGGCTCCAAAATCCTTACTATACACTGTACATTTTTTTAGGTGAAAAATTCGATGTCGTCGGATCCACTCCAGTCTTTGGATTTCGTTAATAGACATCTCAACACATAACTACAGGTGCGCACAGGTCGTAGGTACGCCTAGTTGGGCCGCTGTGGCAGTTGGAAGATGAGGCATGGAAAGGCTCCAAAATCCTTACTATACACTGTACATTTTTTTAGGTGAAAAATTCGATGTTGTCGGATCCACTCCAGTCTTTGGATTTCGTTAATACACATCTCAACACATAACCACAGGTGCGCACAGGTCGTAGGTACGCCTAGTTGGGCCGCTGTGGCAGTTGGAAGATGAGCCATGGAAAGGCTCCAAAATCCTTACTATACACTGTACATTTTTTTAGGTGAAAAATTCGATGTCGTCGGATCCACTCCAGTCTTTGGATTTCGTTAATACACATCTCAACACATAACCACAAGTGCGCACAGGTCGTAGGTACGCCTAGTTGGGCCGCTGTGGCAGTTGGAAGATGAGCCATGGAAAGGCTCCAAAATCCTTACTATACACTGTACATTTTTTTAGGTGAAAAATTCGATGTCGTCGGATCCTCTCCAGTCTTTGGATTTCGTTAATAGACATCTCAACACATAACCACAGGTGCGCACAGGTCGTAGGTACGCCTAGTTGGGCCGCTATGGCAGTTGGAAGATGAGCCATGGAAGGCTCCAAAATCCCTACTATACACTGTACATTTTTTTAGGTGAAAAATTCGATGTCGTCGGATCCACTCCAGTCTTTGGATTTCGTTAATAGACATCTCAACACATAACTACAGGTGCGCACAGGTCGTAGGTACGCCTAGTTGGGCCGCTGTGGCAGTTGGAAGATGAGCCATGGAAAGGCTCCAAAATCCTTACTATACACTGTACATTTTTTTAGGTGAAAAATTCGATGTCGTCGGATCCACTCCAGTCTTTGGATTTCGTTAATACACATCTCAACACATAACCACAGGTGCGCACAGGTCGTAGGTACGCCTAGTTGGGCCGCTGTGGCAGTTGGAAGATGAGCCATGGAAGGCTCCAAAATCCTTACTATACACTACATTTTTTTAGGTGAAAAATTCGATGTCGTCGGATCCACTCCAGTCCTTGGATTTCGTTAATAGACATCTCAACACATAACCACAGGTGCGCACAGGTCGTAGGTACGCCTAGTTGGGCCGCTGTGGCAGTTGGAAGATGAGCCATGGAAAGGCTCCAAAATCCTTACTATACACTGTACATTTTTTTAGGTGAAAAATTCGATGTCGTCGGATCCACTCTAGTCTTTGGATTTCGTTAATAGACATCTCAACACATAACCACAGGTGCGCACAGGTCGTAGGTACGCCTAGTTGGGCAGCTGTGGCAGTTGGAAGATGAGCCATGGAAAGGCTCCAAAATCCTTACTATACACTGTACATTTTTTTAGGTGAAAAATTCGATGTCGTCGGATCCACTCCAGTCTTTGGATTTCGTTAATAGACATCTCAACACATAACTACAGGTGCGCACAGGTCGTAGGTACGCCTAGTTGGGCCGCTGTGGCAGTTGGAAGATGAGGCATGGAAAGGCTCCAAAATCCTTACTATACACTGTACATTTTTTTAGGTGAAAAATTCGATGTTGTCGGATCCACTCCAGTCTTTGGATTTCGTTAATACACATCTCAACACATAACCACAGGTGCGCACAGGTCGTAGGTACGCCTAGTTGGGCCGCTGTGGCAGTTGGAAGATGAGCCATGGAAAGGCTCCAAAATCCTTACTATACACTGTACATTTTTTTAGGTGAAAAATTCGATGTCGTCGGATCCACTCCAGTCTTTGGATTTCGTTAATACACATCTCAACACATAACCACAAGTGCGCACAGGTCGTAGGTACGCCTAGTTGGGCCGCTGTGGCAGTTGGAAGATGAGCCATGGAAAGGCTCCAAAATCCTTACTATACACTGTACATTTTTTTAGGTGAAAAATTCGATGTCGTCGGATCCACTCCAGTCTTTGGATTTCGTTAATACACATCTCAACACATAACCACAGGTGCGCACAGGTCGTAGGTACGCCTAGTTGGGCCGCTGTGGCAGTTGGAAGATGAGCCATGGAAAGGCTCCAAAATCCTTACTATACACTGTACATTTTTTTAGGTGAAAAATTCGATGTCGTCGGATCCACTCCAGTCTTTGGATTTCGTTAATACACATCTCAACACATAACCACAGGTGCGCACAGGTCGTAGGTACGCCTAGTTGGGCCGCTGTGGCAGTTGGAAGATGAGCCATGGAAAGGCTCCAAAATCCTTACTATACACTGTACATTTTTTTAGGTGAAAAATTCGATGTCGTCGGATCCACTCCAGTCTTTGGATTTCGTTAATACACATCTCAACACATAACCACAGGTGCGCACAGGTCGTAGGTACGCCTAGTTGGGCCACTGTGGCAGTTGGAAGATGAGCCATGGAAAGGCTCCAAAATCCTTACTTATACACTGTACATTTTTTTAGGTGAAAAATTCGATGTCGTCGGATCCACTCCAGTCTTTGGATTTCGTTAATACACATCTCAACACATAACCACAGGTGCGCACAGGTCGTAGGTACGCCTAGTTGGGCCGCTATGGCAGTTGGAAGATGAGCCATGGAAGGCTCCAAAATCCTTACTATACACTGTACATTTTTTTAGGTCAAAAATTCGATGTCGTCGGATCCACTCCAGTCTTTGGATTTCGTTAATACACATCTCAACACATAACCACAGGTGCGCACAGGTCGTAGGTACGCCTAGTTGGGCCGCTATGGCAGTTGGAAGATGAGCCATGGAAGGCTCCAAAATCCTTACTATACACTGTACATTTTTTTAGGTGAAAAATTCGATGTCGTCGGATCCACTCCAGTCTTTGGATTTCGTTAATAGACATCTCAACACATAACCACAGGTGCGCACAGGTCGTAGGTACGCCTAGTTGGGCCGCTGTGGCAGTTGGAAGATGAGCCATGGAAAGGCTCCAAAATCCTTACTATACACTGTACATTTTTTTAGGTGAAAAATTCGATGTCGTCGGATCCACTCCAGTCTTTGGATTTCGTTAATAGACATCTCAACACATAACTACAGGTGCGCACAGGTCGTAGGTACGCCTAGTTGGGCCGCTGTGGCAGTTGGAAGATGAGCCATGGAAGGCTCCAAAATCCTTACTGTACATTTTTTTAGGTGAAAAATTCGATGTCGTCGGATCCACTCCAGTCTTTGGATTTCGTTAATAGACATCTCAACACATAACTACAGGTGCGCACAGGTCGTAGGTACGCCTAGTTGGGCCGCTGTGGCAGTTGGAAGATGAGCCATGGAAAGGCTCCAAAATCCTTACTATACACTGTACATTTTTTTAGGTGAAAAATTCGATGTCGTCGGATCCACTCCAGTCTTTGGATTTCGTTAATACACATCTCAACACATAACCACAGGTGCGCACAGGTCGTAGGTACGCCTAGTTGGGCCGCTGTGGCAGTTGGAAGATGAGCCATGGAAAGGCTCCAAAATCCTTACTATACACTGTACATTTTTTTAGGTGAAAAATTCGATGTCGTCGGATCCACTCCAGTCTTTGGATTTCGTTAATAGACATCTCAACACATAACTACAGGTGCGCACAGGTCGTAGGTACGCCTAGTTGGGCCGCTGTGGCAGTTGGAAGATGAGCCATGGAAGGCTCCAAAATCCTTACTATACACTGTACATTTTTTTAGGTGAAAAATTCGATGTCGTCGGATCCACTCCAGTCTTTGGATTTCGTTAATACACATCTCAACACATAACCACAGGTGCGCACAGGTCGTAGGTACGCCTAGTTGGGCCGCTATGGCAGTTGGAAGATGAGCCATGGAAGGCTCCAAAATCCTTACTATACACTGTACATTTTTTTAGGTGAAAAATTCGATGTCGTCGGATCCACTCCAGTCTTTGGATTTCGTTAATACACATCTCAACACATAACCACAGGTGCGCACAGGTCGTAGGTACGCCTAGTTGGGCCGCTGTGGCAGTTGGAAGATGAGCCATGGAAAGGCTCCAAAATCCTTACTATACACTGTACATTTTTTTAGGTGAAAAATTCGATGTCGTCGGATCCACTCCAGTCTTTGGATTTCGTTAATAGACATCTCAACACATAACTACAGGTGCGCACAGGTCGTAGGTACGCCTAGTTGGGCCGCTGTGGCAGTTGGAAGATGCGCCATGGAAAGGCTCCAAAATTCTTACTATACACTGTACATTTTTTTAGGTGAAAAATTCGATGTCGTCGGATCCACTCCAGTCTTTGGATTTCGTTAATAGACATCTCAACAAATAACTACAGGTGCGCACAGGTCGTAGGTACGCCTAGTTGGGCCGCTATGGCAGTTGGAAGATGAGCCATGGAAGGCTCCAAAATCCTTACTATACACTGTACATATTTTTAGGTGAAAAATTCGATGTCGTCGGATCCACTCCAGTCTTTGGATTTCGTTAATAGACATCTCAACACATAACCACAGGTGCGCACAGGTCGTAGGTACGCCTAGTTGGGCCGCTGTGGCAGTTGGAAGATGAGCCATGGAAAGGCTCCAAAATCCTTACTATACACTGTACATTTTTTTAGGTGAAAAATTCGATGTCGTCGGATCCACTCCAGTCTTTGGATTTCGTTAATACACATCTCAACACATAACCACAGGTGCGCACAGGTCGTAGGTACGCCTAGTTGGGCCGCTGTGGCAGTTGGAAGATGAGCCATGGAAGGCTCCAAAATCCTTACTATACACTGTACATTTTTTTAGGTGAAAAATTCGATGTCGTCGGATCCACTCCAGTCTTTGGATTTCGTTAATAGACATCTCAACACATAACTACAGGTGCGCACAGGTCGTAGGTACGCCTAGTTGGGCCGCTGTGGCAGTTGGAAGATGCGCCATGGAAAGGCTCCAAAATTCTTACTATACACTGTACATTTTTTTAGGTGAAAAATTCGATGTCGTCGGATCCACTCCAGTCTTTGGATTTCGTTAATAGACATCTCAACACATAACTACAGGTGCGCACAGGTCGTAGGTACGCCTAGTTGGGCCGCTGTGGCAGTTGGAAGATGAGCCATGGAAAGGCTCCAAAATCCTTACTATACACTGTACATTTTTTTAGGTGAAAAATTCGATGTCGTCGGATCCACTCCAGTCTTTGGATTTCGTTAATAGACATCTCAACACATAACTACAGGTGCGCACAGGTCGTAGGTACGCCTAGTTGGGCCGCTGTGGCAGTTGGAAGATGAGCCATGGAAAGGCTCCAAAATCCTTACTATACACTGTACATTTTTTTAGGTGAAAAATTCGATGTCGTCGGATCCACTCCAGTCTTTGGATTTCGTTAATACACATCTCAACACATAACCACAGGTGCGCACAGGTCGTAGGTACGCCTAGTTGGGCCGCTGTGGCAGTTGGAAGATGAGCCATGGAAAGGCTCCAAAATCCTTACTATACACTGTACATTTTTTTAGGTGAAAAATTCGATGTCGTCGGATCCACTCCAGTCTTTGGATTTCGTTAATACACATCTCAACACATAACCACAGGTGCGCACAGGTCGTAGGTACGCCTAGTTGGGCCGCTGTGGCAGTTGGAAGATGAGCCATGGAAAGGCTCCAAAAGCCTTACTATACACTGTACATTTTTTAGGTGAAAAATTCGATGTCGTCGGATCCACTCCAGTCTTTGGATTTCGTTAATACACATCTCAACACATAACCACAGGTGCGCACAGGTCGTAGGTACGCCTAGTTGGGCCGCTGTGGCAGTTGGAAGATGAGCCATGGAAAGGCTCCAAAATCCTTACTATACACTGTACATTTTTTTAGGTGAAAAATTCGATGTCGTCGGATCCACTCCAGTCTTTGGATTTCGTTAATACACATCTCAACACATAACCACAGGTGCGCACAGGTCGTAGGTACGCCTAGTTGGGCCGCTGTGGCAGTTGGAAGATGAGCCATGGAAAGGCTCCAAAATCCTTACTATACACTGTACATTTTTTTAGGTGAAAAATTCGATGTCGTCGGATCCACTCCAGTCTTTGGATTTCGTTAATAGACATCTCAACACATAACTACAGGTGCGCACAGGTCGTAGGTACGCCTAGTTGGGCCGCTGTGGCAGTTGGAAGATGAGCCATGGAAGGCTCCAAAATCCTTACTATACACTGTACATTTTTTTAGGTGAAAAATTCGATGTCGTCGGATCCACTCCAGTCTTTGGATTTCGTTAATACACATCTCAACACATAACCACAGGTGCGCACAGGTCGTAGGTACGCCTAGTTGGGCCGCTGTGGCAGTTGGAAGATGAGCCATGGAAAGGCTCCAAAATCCTTACTATACACTGTACATTTTTTTAGGTGAAAAATTCGATGTCGTCGGATCCACTCCAGTCTTTGGATTTCGTTAATAGACATCTCAACAAATAACTACAGGTGCGCACAGGTCGTAGGTACGCCTAGTTGGGCCGCTATGGCAGTTGGAAGATGAGCCATGGAAGGCTCCAAAATCCTTACTATACACTGTACATTTTTTTATCTGAAAAATTCGATGTCGTCGGATCCACTCCAGTCTTTGGATTTCGTTAATACACATCTCAACACATAACCACAGGTGCGCACAGGTCGTAGGTACGCCTAGTTGGGCCGCTGTGGCAGTTGGAAGATGAGCCATGGAAGGCTCCAAAATCCTTACTATACACTGTACATTTTTTTAGGTGAAAAATTCGATGTCGTCGGATCCACTCCAGTCTTTGGATTTCGTTAATACACATCTCAACACATAACCACAGGTGCGCACAGGTCGTAGGTACGCCTAGTTGGGCCGCTGTGGCAGTTGGAAGATGAGCCATGGAAAGGCTCCAAAATCCTTACTATACACTGTACATTTTTTTAGGTGAAAAATTCGATGTCGTCGGATCCACTCCAGTCTTTGGATTTCGTTAATAGACATCTCAACACATAACTACAGGTGCGCACAGGTCGTAGGTACGCCTAGTTGGGCCGCTGTGGCAGTTGGAAGATGCGCCATGGAAAGGCTCCAAAATTCTTACTATACACTGTACATTTTTTTAGGTGAAAAATTCGATGTCGTCGGATCCACTCCAGTCTTTGGATTTCGTTAATAGACATCTCAACAAATAACTATAGGTGCGCACAGGTCGTAGGTACGCCTAGTTGGGCCGCTGTGGCAGTTGGAAGATGAGCCATGGAAAGGCTCCAAAATCCTTACTATACACTGTACATTTTTTTAGGTGAAAAATTCGATGTCGTCGGATCCACTCCAGTCTTTGGATTTCGTTAATAGACATCTCAACACATAACTACAGGTGCGCACAGGTCGTAGGTACGCCTAGTTGGGCCGCTGTGGCAGTTGGAAGATGAGCCATGGAAAGGCTCCAAAATCCTTACTATACACTGTACATTTTTTTAGGTGAAAAATTCGATGTCGTCGGATCCACTCCAGTCTTTGGATTTCGTTAATAGACATCTCAACAAATAACTACAGGTGCGCACAGGTCGTAGGTACGCCTAGTTGGGCCGCTGTGGCAGTTGGAAGATGAGCCATGGAAAGGCTCCAAAATCCTTACTATACACTGTACATTTTTTTAGGTGAAAAATTCGATGTCGTCGGATCCACTCCAGTCTTTGGATTTCGTTAATAGACATCTCAACACATAACTACAGGTGCGCACAAGGTCGTAGGTACGCCTAGTTGGGCCGCTGTGGCAGTTGGAAGATGAGCCATGGAAAGGCTCCAAAATCCTTACTATACACTGTACATTTTTTTAGGTGAAAAATTCGATGTCGTCGGATCCACTCCAGTCTTTGGATTTCGTTAATAGACATCTCAACACATAACTACAGGTGCGCACAGGTCGTAGGTACGCCTAGTTGGGCCGCTGTGGCAGTTGGAAGATGCGCCATGGAAAGGCTCCAAAATTCTTACTATACACTGTACACTTTTTTAGGTGAAAAATTCGATGTCGTCGGATCCACTCCAGTCTTTGGATTTCGTTAATAGACATCTCAACACATAACTACAGGTGCGCACAGGTCGTAGGTACGCCTAGTTGTGCCGCTGTGGCAGTTGGAAGATGAGCCATGGAAAGGCTCCAAAAGCCTTACTATACACTGTACATTTTTTTAGGTGAAAAATTCGATGTCGTCGGATCCACTCCAGTCTTTGGATTTCGTTAATAGACATCTCAACAAATAACTACAGGTGCGCACAGGTCGTAGGTACGCCTAGTTGGGCCGCTGTGGCAGTTGGAAGATGAGCCATGGAAAGGCTCCAAAATCCTTACTATACACTGTACATTGTTTTAGGTGAAAAATTCGATGTCGTCGGATCCACTCCAGTCTTTGGATTTCGTTAATACACATCTCAACACATAACCACAGGTGCGCACAGGTCGTAGGTACGCCTAGTTGGGCCGCTGTGGCAGTTGGAAGATGAGCCATGGAAAGGCTCCAAAATCCTTACTATACACTGTACATTTTTTTAGGTGAAAAATTCGATGTCGTCGGATCCACTCCAGTCTTTGGATTTCGTTAATAGACATCTCAACACATAACTACAGGTGCGCACAGGTCGTAGGTACGCCTAGTTGGGCCGCTGTGGCAGTTGGAAGATGAGCAATGGAAAGGCTCCAAAATCCTTACTATACACTGTACATTTTTTTAGGTGAAAAATTCGATTTCGTCGGATCCACTCCAGTCTTTGGATTTCGTTAATACACATCTCAACACATAACCACAGGTGCGCACAGGTCGTAGGTACGCCTAGTTGGGCCGCTGTGGCAGTTGGAAGATGAGCCATGGAAAGGCTCCAAAATCCTTACTATACACTGTACATTTTTTTAGGTGAAAAATTCGATGTCGTCTCCAGTCTTTGGATTTCGTTAATAGACATCTCAACACATAACTACAGGTGCGCACAGGTCGTAGGTACGCCTAGTTGGGCCGCTGTGGCAGTTGGAAGATGAGCAATGGAAAGGCTCCAAAATCCTTACTATACACTGTACATTTTTTTAGGTGAAAAATTCGATATCGTCGGATCCACTCCAGTCTTTGGATTTCGTTAATACACATCTCAACACATAACCAAAGGTGCGCACAGGTCGTAGGTACGCCTAGTTGGGCCGCTGTGGCAGTTGGAAGATGAGCCATGGAAAGGCTCCAAAATCCTTACTATACACTGTACATTTTTTTAGGTGAAAAATTCGATGTCGTCGGATCCACTCCAGTCTTTGGATTTCGTTAATAGACATCTCAACACATAACTACAGGTGCGCACAGGTCGTAGGTACGCCTAGTTGGGCCGCTGTGGCAGTTGGAAGATGCGCCATGGAAAGGCTCCAAAATCCTTACTATACACTGTACATTTTTTTAGGTGAAAAATTCGATGTCGTCGGATCCACTCCAGTCTTTGGATTTCGTTAATAGACATCTCAACACATAACTACAGGTGCGCACAGGTCGTAGGTACGCCTAGTTGGGCCGCTGTGGCAGTTGGAAGATGCGCCATGGAAAGGCTCCAAAATCCTTACTATACACTGTACATTTTTTTAGGTGAAAAATTCGATGTCGTCGGATCCACTCCAGTCTTTGGATTTCGTTAATACACATCTCAACACATAACCACAGGTGCGCACAGGTCGTAGGTACGCCTAGTTGGGCCGCTGTGGCAGTTGGAAGATGAGCCATGGAAGGCTCCAAAATCCTTACTATACACTGTACATTTTTTTAGGTGAAAAATTCGATGTCGTCGGATCCACTCTAGTCTTTGGATTTCGTTAATAGACATCTCAACACATAACCACAGGTGCGCACAGGTCGTAGGTACGCCTAGTTGGGCCGCTGTGGCAGTTGGAAGAAGAGCCATGGAAAGGCTCTAAAATCCTTACTATACACTGTACATTTTTTTAGGTGAAAAATTCGATGTCGTCGGATCCACTCCAGTCTTTGGATTTCGTTAATAGACATCTCAACACATAACTACAGGTGCGCACAGGTCGTAGGTACGCCTAGTTGGGCCGCTGTGGCAGTTGGAAGATGCGCCATGGAAAGGCTCCAAAATCCTTACTATACACTGTACATTTTTTTAGGTGAAAAATTCGATGTCGTCGGATCCACTCCAGTCTTTGGATTTCGTTAATACACATCTCAACACATAACCACAGGTGCGCACAGGTCGTAGGTACGCCTAGTTGGGCCGCTGTGGCAGTTGGAAGATGAGCCATGGAAGGCTCCAAAATCCTTACTATACACTGTACATTTTTTTAGGTGAAAAATTCGATGTCGTCGGATCCACTCCAGTCTTTGGATTTCGTTAATAGACATCTCAACACATAACCACAGGTGCGCACAGGTCGTAGGTACGCCTAGTTGGGCCGCTGTGGCAGTTGGAAGAAGAGCCATGGAAAGGCTCTAAAATCCTTACTATACACTGTACATTTTTTTAGGTGAAAAATTCGATGTCGTCGGATCCACTCCAGTCTTTGGATTTCGTTAATAGACATCTCAACACATAACTACAGGTGCGCACAGGTCGTAGGTACGCCTAGTTGGGCCGCTGTGGCAGTTGGAAGATGCGCCATGGAAAGGCTCCAAAATCCTTACTATACACTGTACATTTTTTTAGGTGAAAAATTCGATGTCGTCGGATCCACTCCAGTCTTTGGATTTCGTTAATAGACATCTCAACACATAACTACAGGTGCGCACAGGTCGTAGGTACGCCTAGTTGGGCCGCTGTGGCAGTTGGAAGATGCGCCATGGAAAGGCTCCAAAATCCTTACTATACACTGTACATTTTTTTAGGTGAAAAATTCGATGTCGTCGGATCCACTCCAGTCTTTGGATTTCGTTAATACACATCTCAACACATAACCACAGGTGCGCACAGGTCGTAGGTACGCCTAGTTGGGCCGCTGTGGCAGTTGGAAGATGAGCCATGGAAGGCTCCAAAATCCTTACTATACACTGTACATTTTTTTAGGTGAAAAATTCGATGTCGTCGGATCCACTCTAGTCTTTGGATTTCGTTAATAGACATCTCAACACATAACCACAGGTGCGCACAGGTCGTAGGTACGCCTAGTTGGGCCGCTGTGGCAGTTGGAAGAAGAGCCATGGAAAGGCTCTAAAATCCTTACTATACACTGTACATTTTTTTAGGTGAAAAATTCGATGTCGTCGGTTCCACTCCAGTCTTTGGATTTCGTTAATAGACATCTCAACACATAACCACAGGTGCGCACAGGTCGAAGGTACGCCTAGTTGGGCCGCTGTGGCAGTTGGAAGATGAGCCATGGAAGGCTCCAAAATCCTTACTATACACTGTAAATTTTTTTAGGTGAAAAATTCGATGTCGTCGGATCCACTCCAGTCTTTGGATTTCGTTAATAGACATCTCAACACATAACCACAGGTGCGCACAGGTCGTAGGTACGCCTAGTTGGGCCGCTATGGCAGTTGGAAGATGAGCCATGGAAGGCTCCAAAATCCTTACTATACACTGTACATTTTTTTAGGTGAAAAATTCGATGTCGTCGGATCCACTCTAGTCTTTGGATTTCGTTAATAGACATCTCAACACATAACTACAGGTGCGCACAGGTCGTAGGTACGCCTAGTTGGGCCGCTGTGGCAGTTGGAAGATGAGCCATGGAAGGCTCCAAAATCCTTACTATACACTGTACATTTTTTTAGGTGAAAAATTCGATGTCGTTGGATCCCCTCCAGTCTTTGGATTTCGTTAATACACATCTCAACACATAACCACAGGTGCGCACAGGAAGATGAGCCATGGAAAGGCTCCAAAATCCTTACTATACACTGTAAATTTTTTTAGGTGAAAAATTCGATGTCGTCGGATCCACTCCAGTCCTTGGATTTCGTTAATAGACATCTCAACACATAACTAAAGGTGCGCACAGGTCGTAGGTACGCCTAGTTGGGCCGCTATGGCAGTTGGAAGATGAGCCATGGAAGGCTCCAAAATCCTTACTATACACTGTACATTTTTTTAGGTGAAAAATTCGATGTCGTCGGATCCACTCCAGTCTTTGGATTTCGTTAATAGACATCTCAACACATAACCACAGGTGCGCACAGGTCGTAGGTACGACTAGTTGGGCCGCTGTGGCAGTTGGAAGATGAGCCATGGAAAGGCTCTAAAATCCTTACTATACACTGTACATTTTTTTAGGTGAAAAATTCGATGTCGTCGGATCCACTCCAGTCTTTGGATTTCGTTAATACACATCTCAACACATAACCACAGGTGCGCACAGGTCGTAGGTACGCCTAGTTGGGCCGCTGTGGCAGTTGGAAGATGAGCCATGGAAAGGCTCCAAAATCCTTACTATACACTGTACATTTTTTTAGGTGAAAAATTCGATGTCGTCGGATCCACTCCAGTCTTTGGATTTCGTTAATAGACATCTCAACACATAACCACAGGTGCGCACAGGTCGTAGGTACGCCTAGTTGGGCCGCTATGGCAGTTGGAAGATGAGCCATGGAAGGCTCCAAAATCCTTACTATACACTGTACATTTTTTTAGGTGAAAAATTCGATGTCGTCGGATCCACTCTAGTCTTTGGATTTCGTTAATAGACATCTCAACACATAACTACAGGTGCGCACAGGTCGTAGGTACTTCTAGTTGGGCCGCTGTGGCAGTTGGAAGATGAGCCATGGAAAGGCTCCAAAATCCTTACTATACACTGTACATTTTTTTAGGTGAAAAATTCGATGTCGTCGGATCCACTCCAGTCTTTGGATTTCGTTAATAGACATCTCAACACATAACCACAGGTGCGCACAGGTCGTAGGTACGCCTAGTAGGGCCGCTATGGCAGTTGGAAGATGAGCCATGGAAGGCTCCAAAATCCTTACTATACACTGTACATTTTTTTAGGTGAAAAATTCGATGTCGTCGGATCCACTCCAGTCTTTGGATTTCGTTAATAGACATCTCAACACATAACCACAGGTGCGCACAGGTCGTAGGTACGACTAGTTGGGCCGCTGTGGCAGTTGGAAGATGAGCCATGGAAAGGCTCTAAAATCCTTACTATACACTGTACATTTTTTTAGGTGAAAAATTCGATGTCGTCGGATCCACTCCAGTCTTTGGATTTCGTTAATACACATCTCAACACATAACCACAGGTGCGCACAGGTCGTAGGTACGCCTAGTTGGGCCGCTGTGGCAGTTGGAAGATGAGCCATGGAAAGGCTCCAAAATCCTTACTATACACTGTACATTTTTTTTTAAGTGAAAAATTCGATGTCGTCGGATCCACTCTAGTCTTTGGATTTCGTTAATAGACATCTCAACACATAACCACAGGTGCGCACAGGTCGTAGGTACGCCTAGTTGGGCCGCTGTGGCAGTTGGAAGAAGAGCCATGGAAAGGCTCTAAAATCCTTACTATACACTGTACATTTTTTTAGGTGAAAAATTCGATGTCGTCGGATCCACTCCAGTCTTTGGATTTCGTTAATAGACATCTCAACACATAACCACAGGTGCGCACAGGTCGTAGGTACGCCTAGTTGGGCCGCTGTGGCAGTTGGAAGATGAGCCATGGAAGGCTCCAAAATCCTTTCTATACACTGTACATTTTTTTAGCTGAAAAATTCGATGTCGTCGGATCCACTCCAGTCTTTGGATTTCGTTAATAGACATCTCAACACATAACCACAGGTGCGCACAGGTCGTAGGTACGCCTAGTTGGGCCGCTATGGCAGTTGGAAGATGAGCCATGGAAGGCTCCAAAATCCTTACTATACACTGTACATTTTTTTAGGTGAAAAATTCGATGTCGTCGGATCCACTCTAGTCTTTGGATTTCGTTAATAGACATCTCAACACATAACTACAGGTGCGCACAGGTCGTAGGTACTTCTAGTTGGGCCGCTGTGGCAGTTGGAAGATGAGCCATGGAAGGCTCCAAAATCCTTACTATACACTGTACATTTTTTTAGGTGAAAAATTCGATGTCGTCGGATCCACTCCAGTCTTTGGATTTCGTTAATAGACATCTCAACACATAACCACAGGTGCGCACAGGTCGTAGGTACGCCTAGTTGGGCCGCTATGGCAGTTGGAAGATGAGCCATGGAAGGCTCCAAAATCCTTACTATACACTGTACATTTTTTTAGGTGAAAAATTCGATGTCGTCGGATCCACTCTAGTCTTTGGATTTCGTTAATAGACATCTCAACACATAACCACAGGTGCGCACAGGTCGTAGGTACGCCTAGCTGGGCCGCTGTGGCAGTTGGAAGATGAGCCATGGAAAGGCTCCAAAATCCTTACTATACACTGTACATTTTTTTAGGTGAAAAATTCGATGTCGTTGGATCCACTCCAGTCTTTGGATTTCGTTAATACACATCTCAACACATAACCACAGGTGCGCACAGGTCGTAGGTACGCCTAGTTGGGCCGCTGTTGCAGTTGGAAGATGAGCCATGGAAAGGCTCCAAAATCCTTACTATACACTGTACATTTTTTTAGGTGAAAAATTCGATGTCGTTGGATCCACTCCAGTCTTTGGATTTCGTTAATACACATCTCAACACATAACCACAGGTGCGCACAGATCGTAGGTACGCCTAGTTGGGCCGCTGTGGCAGTTGGAAGATGAGCCATGGAAGGCTCCAAAATCGTTACTATACACTGTACATTTTTTTAGGTGAAAAATTCGATGTCGTTGGATCCACTCCAGTCTTTGGATTTCGTTAATACACATCTCAACACATAACCACAGGTGCGCACAGGTCGTAGGTACGACTAGTTGGGCCGCTGTGGCAGTTGGAAGATGAGCCATGGAAAGGCTCTAAAATCCTTACTATACACTGTACATTTTTTTAGATAACCACAGGTGCGCACAGGTCGTAGGTACGCCTAGTTGGGCCGCTGTGGCAGTTGGAAGATGAGCCATGGAAAGGCTCCAAAATCCTTACTATACACTGTACATTTTTTTAGGTGAAAAATTCGATGTCGTTGGATCCACTCCAGTCTTTGGATTTCGTTAATACACATCTCAACACATAACCACAGGTGCGCACAGGTCGTAGGTACGCCTAGTTGGGCCGCTGTGGCAGTTGGAAGATGAGCCATGGAAAGGCTCTAAAATCCTTACTATACACTGTATATTTTTTTAGGTGAAAAATTCGATGTCGTCGGATCCACTCCAGTCTTTGGATTTCGTTAATAGACATCTCAACACATAACCACAGGTGCGCACAGGTCGTAGGTACGCCTAGTTGGGCCGCTGTGGCAGTTGGAAGATGAGCCATGGAAGGCTCCAAAATCCTTACTGTACATTTTTTTAGGTGAAAAATTCGATGTCGTCGGATCCACTCCAGTCTTTGGATTTCGTTAATAGACATCTCAACACATAACCACAGGTGCGCACAGGTCGTAGGTACGCCTAGTTGGGCCGCTGTGGCAGTTGAAAGATGAGCCATGGAAAGGCTCCAAAATCCTTACTATACACTGTACATTTTTTTAGGTGAAAAATTCGATGTCGTCGGATCCACTCCAGTCTTTGGATTTCGTTAATAGAGATCTCAACACATAACCACAGGTGCGCACAGGTCGTAGGTACGCCTAGTTGGGCCGCTGTGGCAGTTGGAAGATGAGCCATGGAAGGCTCCAAAATCCTTACTAAACACTGTACATTTTTTTAGGTGAAAAATTCGATGTCGTCGGATCCACTCCAGTCTTTGGATTTCGTTAATAGACATCTCAACACATAACCACAGGTGCGCACAGGTCGTAGGTACGCCTAGTTGGGCCGCTATGGCAGTTGGAAGATGAGCCATGGAAGGCTCCAAAATCCTTACTATACACTGTACATTTTTTTAGGTGAAAAATTCGATGTCGTCGGATCCACTCCAGTCTTTGGATTTCGTTAATAGACCTCTCAACACATAACTACAGGTGCGCACAGGTCGTAGGTACGCCTAGTTGGGCCGCTGTGGCAGTTGGAAGATGAGCCATGGAAGGCTCCTAAATCCTTACTATACACTGTACATTTTTTTAGGTGAAAAATTCGATGTCGTCGGATCCACTCCAGTCTTTGGATTTCGTTAATACACATCTCAACACATAACCACAGGTGCGCACAGGTCGTAGGTACGCCTAGTTGGGCCGCTGTGGCAGTTGGAAGATGAGCCATGGAAGGCTCCTAAATCCTTACTATACACTGTACATTTTTTTAGGTGAAAAATTCGATGTCGTCGGATCCACTCCAGTCTTTGGATTTCGTTAATAGACATCTCAACACATAACCACAGGTGCGCACAGGTCGTAGGTAATCCTTACAAAATCCTTACTATACACTGTACATTTTTTTAGGTGAAAAATTCGATGTCGTCGGATCCACTCCAGTCTTTGGATTTCGTTAATAGACATCTCAACACATAACCACAGGTGCGCACAGGTCGTAGGTACGCCTAGTTGGGCCGCTGTGGCAGTTGGAAGATGAGCCATGGAAGGCTCCAAAATCCTTACTATACACTGTACATTTTTTTAGGTGAAAAATTCGATGTCGTCGGATCCACTCCAGTCTTTGGATTTCGTTAATAGACATCTCAACACATAACTACAGGTGCGCACAGGTCGTAGGTACGCCTAGTTGCGCCGCTATTGCAGTTGGAAGAAGAACGAGGGAAAATCTCAAATTTGACCATGCCGGCTATATGATTTTTTGTGGAAAATTTCGATGTCTCCAAATTCACTCCAAAGTGTCTGATTCGATGGATACACGTGAGACAACATCGCCAGAGATGTACAGAAGTCTTAGGTAGGTCATATTGCGCCGCTATGGCAGTTGGAAGAAGAACGAGTGAAAACCTCAAATTTGACCATGCCGGCTATATGATTTTTTGTGGAAAATTTCGATGTCTCCAAATTCACTCCAAAGTGTCTGATTCGATGGATACACGTGAGAAAACATCGCCAGAGGTGTACAGAAGTCTTAGGTAGGTCATATTGCGCCGCTACGGCAGTTGGAAGAAGAACGAGGAAAAACCTCAAATTTGACCATGCCGGCTATACGATTTTTTGTGGAAAATTTCGATGTCTCCAAATTCACTCCAAAGTGTCTGATTCGATGGATACACGTGAGACAACATCGCCAGAGGTGTACAGAAGTCTTAGGTAGGTCATATTGCGCCGCTATGGCAGTTGGAAGAAGAACGAGGGAAAACCTCAAATTTGACCATGCCGGCTATACGATTTTTTGTGGAAAATTTCGATGTCTCCAAATTCACTCCAAAGGGTCTGATTCGATGGATACACGTCAGAAAACATCGCCAGAGGTGTACAGAAGTCTTGGGTAGGTCATATTGCGCCGCTATGGCAGTTGGAAGAAGAACGAGGGAAAACCTCAAATTTGACCATGCCGGCTATACGATTTTTTGTGGAAAATTTCGATGTCTCCAAATTCACTCCAAAGTGTCTGATTCGATGGATACACGTGAGACAACATCGCCAGAGGTGTACAGAAGTCTTAGGTAGGTCATATTGCGCCGCTATGGCAGTTGGAAGAAGAACGAGGAAAAACCTCAAATTTGACCATGCCGGCTATACGATTTTTTGTGGAAAATTTCGATGTCTCCAAATTCACTCCAAAGTGTCTGATTCGATGGATACACGTCAGAAAACATCGCCAGAGGTGTACAGAAGTCTTAGGTAGGTCATATTGCGCCGCTATGGCAGTTGGAAGAAGAGCGAGGGAAAATCTCAAATTTGACCATGCCGGCTATACGATTTTTTGTGGAAAATTTCGATGTCTCCAAATTCACTCCAATGTGTCTGATTCGATGGATACACGTCAGAAAACATCGCCAGAGGTGTACAGAAGTCTTAGGTAGGTCATATTGCGCCGCTATGGCGGTTGGAAGAAGAACGAGGGAAAACCTTAAATTTGACCATGCCGGCTATATGATTTTTTGTGGAAAATTTCGATGTCTCCAAATTCACTCCAAAGTGTCTGATTCGATGGATACACGTGAGAAAACATCGCCAGAGGTGTACAGAAGTCTTAGGTAGGTCATATTGCGCCGCTATGGCGGTTGGAAGAAGAACGAAGGAAAACCTCAAATTTGACCATGCCGGCTATACGATTTTTTGTGGAAAATTTCGATGTCTCCAAATTCACTCCAAAGTGTCTGATTCGATGGATACACGTCAAAAAACATCGCCAGAGGTGTACAGAAGTCTTAGGTAGGTCATATTGCGCCGCTATGGCAGTTGGAAGAAGAACGAGGAAAAACTTCAAATTTGACCATGCCGGCTATACGATTTTTTGTGGAAAATTTCGATGTCTCCAAATTCACTCCAAAGTGTCTGATTCGATGGATAAACGTCAGAAAACATCGCCAGAGGTGTACAGAAGTCTTAGGTAGGTCATATTGCGCCGCTATGGCAGTTGGAAGAAGAACGAGGGAAAACCTCAAATTTGACCGTGCCGGCTATACGATTTTTTGTGGAAAATTTCGATGTCTCCAAATTCACTCCAAAGTGTCTGATTTGATGGATACACGTCAGAAAACATCGCCAGAGGTGTACAGAAGTCTTAGGTAGGTCAAATTTTACCATGCCGGCTATACGATTTTTTGTGGAAAATTTCGATGTCTCCAAATTCACTCCAAAGTGTCTGATTCGATGGATACACGTGAGACAACATCGCCAGAGGTGTACAGAAGTCTTAGGTAAGTCATATTGCGCCACTATGGCAGTTGGAAGAAGAACGAGGGAAAACCTCAAATTTGACCATGCCGGCTATATGATTTTTTGTGGAAAATTTCGATGTCTCCAAATTCACTCCAAAGTGTCTGATTCGATGGATACACGTCAGAAAACATCGCCAGAGGTGTACAGAAGTCTTAGGTAGGTCATATTGCGCCGCTATGGCAGTTGGAAGAAGAACGAGGGAAAACCTCAAATTTGACCATGCCGGCTATACGATTTTTTGTGGAAAATTTCGATGTCTCCAAATTCACTCCAAAGTGTCTGATTTGATGGATACACGTCAGAAAACATCGCCAGAGGTGTACAGAAGTCTTAGGTAGGTCAAATTTTACCATGCCGGCTATACGATTTTTTGTGGAAAATTTCGATGTCTCCAAATTCACTCCAAAGTGTCTGATTCGATGGATACACGTGAGACAACATCGCCAGAGGTGTACAGAAGTCTTAGGTAAGTCATATTGCGCCACTGTGGCAGTTGGAAGAAGAACGAGGGAAAACCTCAAATTTGACCATGCCGGCTATATGATTTTTTGTGGAAAATTTCGATGTCTCCAAATTCACTCCAAAGTGTCTGATTCGATGGATACACGTCAGAAAACATCGCCAGAGGTGTACAGAAGTCTTAGGTAGGTCATATTGCGCCGCTATGGCAGTTGGAAGAAGAACGAGGAAAAACCTCAAATTTGACCATGCCGGCTATACGATTTTTTGTGGAAAATTTCGATGTCTCCAAATTCACTCCAAAGTGTCTGATTCGATGGATACACGTGAGACAACATCGCCAGAGGTGTACAGAAGTCTTAGGTAGGTCATATTGCGCCGCTATGGCAGTTGGAAGAAGAACGAGGGAAAACCTCAAATTTTACCATGCCGGCTATACGATTTTTTGTGGAAAATTTCGATGTCTCCAAATTCACTCCAAAGTGTCTGATTTGATGGATACACGTCAGAAAACATCGCCAGAGGTGTACAGAAGTCTTAGGTAGGTCATATTGCGCCGCTATGGCAGTTGGAAGAAGAACGAGGGAAAACCTCAAATTTGACCATGCCGGCTATACGATTTTTTGTGGAAAATTTCGATGTCTCCAAATTCACTCCAAAGTGTCTGATTTGATGGATACACGTCAGAAAACATCGCCAGAGGTGTACAGAAGTCTTAGGTAGGTCATATTGCGCCGCTATGGCAGTTGGAAGAAGAACGAGGGAAAACCTCAAATTTGACCATGCCGGCTATACGATTTTTTGTGGAAAATTTCGATGTCTCCAAATTCACTCCAAAGTGTCTGATTCGATGGATACACGTGAGACAACATCGCCAGAGGTGTACAGAAGTCTTAGGTAGGTCATATTGCGCCGCTATGGCAGTTGGAAGAAGAACGAGGGAAAACCTCAAATTTTACCATGCCGGCTATACGATTTTTTGTGGAAAATTTCGACGTCTCCAAATTCACTCCAAAGTATCTGATTTGATGGATACACGTCAGAAAACATCGCCAGAGGTGTACAGAAGTCTTAGGTAGGCCAAATTTGACCATGCCGGCTATACTATTTTTTGTGGAAAATTTCGATGTCTCCAAATTCACTCCAAAGTGTCTGATTCGATGGATACACGTGAGACAACATCGCCAGAGATGTACAGAAGTCTTAGGTAGGTCATATTGCGCCGCTATGGCAGTTGTAAGAAGAACGAGGGAAAACCTCAAATTTAACCATGCCGGCTATATGATTTTTTGTGGAAAATTTCGATGTCTCCAAATTCACTCCAAAGTGTCTGATTCGATGGATACACGTCAGAAAACATCGCCAGAGGTGTACAGAAGTCTCAGGTAGATCATATTGCGCCGCTATGGCAGTTGGAAGAAGTACGAGGGAAAACCTCAAATTTGACCATGCCGGCTATACGATTTTTTGTGGAAAATTTCGATGTCTCCAAATTCACTCCAAAGTGTCTGATTCGATGGATACACGTCAGAAAACATCGCCAGAGGTGTACAGAAGTCTTAGGTAGGTCATATTGCGCCGCTATGGCAGTTGGAAGAAGAACGAGGAAAAACCTCAAATTTGACCATGCCGGCTATACGATTTTTTGTGGAAAATTTCGATGTCTCCAAATTCACTCCAAAGTGTCTGATTCGATGGATACACGTCAGAAAACATCGCCAGAGGTGTACAGAAGTCTTAGGTAGGTCATATTGCGCAGCTATGGCAGTTGAAAGAAGAACGAGGAAAAACCTCAAATTTGACCATGCCGGCTATACGATTTTTTGTGGAAAATTTCGATGTCTCCAAATTCACTCCAAAGTGTCTGATTCGATGGATAAACGTCAGAAAACATCGCCGGAGGTGTACAGAAGTCTTAGGTAGGTCATATTGCGCCGCTATGGCAGTTGGAAGAAGAACGAGGGAAAACCTCAAATTTGACCATGCCGGCTATACGATTTTTTGTGGAAAATTTCGATGTCTCCAAATTCACTCCAAAGTGTCTGATTCGATGGATACACGTGAGACAACATCGCCAGAGGTTTACAGAAGTCTTAGGTAGGTCATATTGCGCCGCTATGGCAGTTGGAAGAAGAACGAGGAAAAACCTCAAATTTGACCATGCCGGCTATACGATTTTTTGTGGAAAATTTCGATGTCTCCAAATTCACTCCAAAGTGTCTGATTCGATGGATAAACGTCAGAAAACATCGCCAGAGGTGTACAGAAGTCTTAGGTAGGTCATATTGCGCCGCTATGGCAGTTGGAAGAAGAACGAGGGAAAACCTCAAATTTGACCATGCCGGCTATACGATTTTTTGTGGAAAATTTCGATGTCTCCAAATTCACTCCAAAGTGTCTGATTCGATGGATACACGTCAAAAAACATCGCCAGAGGTGTACAGAAGTCTTAGGTAGGTCATATTGCGCCGCTATGGCAGTTGGAAGAAGAACGAGGGAAAACCTCAAATTTGACCATGCCGGCTATACGATTTTTTGTGGAAAATTTCGATGTCTCCAAATTCACTCCAAAGTGTCTGATTCGATGGATACACGTCAGAAAACATCGCCAGAGGTGTACAGAAGTCTTAGGTAGGTCATATTGCGCCGCTATGGCAGTTGGAAGAAGAGCGAGGGAAAACCTCAAATTTGACCATGCCGGCTATACGATTTTTTGTGAAAAATTTCGATGTCTCCAAATTCACTCCAAAGTGTCTGATTCGATGGATACACGTCAGAAAACATCGCCAGAGGTGTACAGAAGTCTTAGGTAGGTCATATTGCGCCGCTATGGCAATAAGAAGAAGAACGAGGAAAAACCTCAAATTTGACCATGCCGGCTATACGATTTTTTGTGGAAAATTTCGATGTCTCCAAATTCACTCCAAAGTGTCTGATTTGATGGATACACGTCAGAAAACATCGCCAGAGGTGTACAGAAGTCTTAGGTAGGTCAAATTTGACCATGCCGGCTATACGATTTTTTGTGGGAAATTTCGATGTCTCCAAATTCACTCCAAAGTGTCTGATTCGATGGATAAACGTCAGAAAACATCGCCAGAGGTGTACAAAAGTCTTAGGTAGGTCATATTGCGCCGCTATGGCAGTTGGAAGAAGAACGAGGGAAAACCTCAAATTTGACCATGCCGGCTATACGATTTTTTGTGGAAAATTTCGATGTCTCCAAATTCACTCCAAAGTGTCTGATTCGATGGATACACGTGAGACAACATCGCCAGAGGTGTACAGAAGTCTTAGGTAGGTCATATTGCGCCGCTATGGCAGTTGGAAGAAGAACGAGGAAAAACCTCAAATTTGACCATGCCGGCTATATGATTTTTTGTGGAAAATTTCGATGTCTCCAAATTCACTCCAAAGTGTCTGATTCGATGGATACACGTCAGAAAACATCGCCAGAGGTGTACAGAAGTCTTAGGTAGGTCATATTGCGCCGCTATGGCAGTTGGAAGAAGAACGAGGGAAAACCTCAAATTTGACCATGCCGGCTATACGATTTTTTGTGGAAAATTTCGATGTCTCCAAATTCACTCCAAAGTGTCTGATTCGATGGATACACGTCAGAAAACATCGCCAGAGGTGTACAGAAGTCTTAGGTAGGTCATATTGCGCCGCTATGGCAATTGGAAGAAGAACGAGGAAAAACCTCAAATTTGACCATGCCGGCTATACGATTTTTTGTGGAAAATTTCGATGTCTCCAAATTCACTCCAAAGTGTCTGATTTGATGGATACACGTCAGAAAACATCGCCAGAGGTGTACAGAAGTCTTAGGTAGGTCAAATTTGACCATGCCGGCTATACGATTTTTTGTGGAAAATTTCGATGTCTCCAAATTCACTCCAAAGTGTCTGATTCGATGGATACACGTGAGACAACATCGCCAGAGGTGTACAGAAGTCTTAGGTAAGTCATATTGCGCCACTATGGCAGTTGGAAGAAGAACGAGGGAAAACCTCAAATTTGACCATGCCGGCTATATGATTTTTTGTGGAAAATTTCGATGTCTCCAAATTCACTCCAAAGTGTCTGATTCGATGGATACACGTCAGAAAACATCGCCAGAGGTGTACAGAAGTCTTAGGTAGGTCATATTGCGCCACTATGGCAATTGGAAGAAGAACGAGGAAACACCTCAAATTTTACCATGCCGGCTATACGATTTTTTGTGGAAAATTTCTATGTCTCCAAATTCACTCCAAAGTGTCTGATTCGATGGATACACGTCAGAAAACATCGCCAGAGGTGTACAGAAGTCTTAGGTAGGTCATATTGCGCCGCTATGGCAGTTGGAAGAAGAACGAGGAAAAACCTCAAATTTTACCATGCCGGCTATACGATTTTTTGTGGAAAATTTCGATGTCTCCAAATTCACTCCAAAGTGTCTGATTCGATGGATAAACGTCAGAAAACATCGCCAGAGGTGTACAGAAGTCTTAGGTAGGTCATATTGCGCCGCTATGGCAGTTGGAAGAAGAACGAGGGAAAACCTCAAATTTGACCATGCCGGCTATACGATTTTTTGTGGAAAATTTCGATGTCTCCAAATTCACTCCAAAATGTCTGATTCGATGGATACACGTGAGAAAACATCGCCAGAGGTGTACAGAAGTCTTAGGTAGGTCATATTGCGCCGCTATGGCAATTGGAAGAAGAACGAGGAAAAACCTCAAATTTGACCATGCCGGCTATACGATTTTTTGTGGAAAATTTCGATGTCTCCAAATTCACTCCAAAGTGTCTGATTCGATGGATACACGTCAGAAAACATCGCCAGAGGTGTACAGAAGTCTTAGGTAGGTCAAATTTGACCATGCCGGCTATACGATTTTTTGTGGAAAATTTCGATGTCTCCAAATTCACTCCAAAGTGTCTGATTCGATGGATACACGTGAGAAAACATCGCCAGAGGTGTACAGAAGTCTTAGGTAGGTCATATTGCGCCGCTATGGCAATTGGAAGAAGAACGAGGAAAAACCTCAAATTTGACCATGCCGGCTATACGATTTTTTGTGGAAAATTTCGATGTCTCCAAATTCACTCCAAAATGTCTGATTCGATGGATGCACGTGAGACAACATCGCCAGAGGTGTACAGAAGTCTTAGGTAGGTCATATTGCGCCGCTATGGCAGTTGGAAGAAGAACGAGGAAAAACCTCAAATTTGACCATGCCGGCTATACGATTTTTTGTGGAAAATTTCGATGTCTCCAAATTCACTCCAAAGTGTCTGATTCGATGGATAAACGTCAGAAAACATCGCCAGAGGTGTACAGAAGTCTTAGGTAGGTCAAATTTGACCATGCCGGCTATACGATTTTTTGTGAAAATTTCGATGTCTCCAAATTCACTCCAAAGTGTCTGATTCGATGGATACACGTGAGAAAACATCGCCAGAGGTGTACAGAAGTCTTAGGTAGGTCATATTGCGCCGCTATGGCGGTTGGAAGAAGAACGAGGGAAAACCTCAAATTTTACCATGCCGCCTATACGATTTTTTGTGGAATATTTCGATGTCTCCAAATTCACTCCAAAGTGTCTGATTCGATGGATACACGTCAGAAAACATCGCCAGAGGTGTACAGAAGTCTTAGGTAGGTCATATTGCGCCGCTATGGCAGTTGGAAGAAGAACGAGGGAAAACCTCAAATTCGACCATGCCGGCTATACGATTTTTTGTGGAAAATTTCGATGTCTCCAAATTCACTCCAAAATGTCTGATTCGATGGATACACGTGAGAAAACATCGCCAGAGGTGTACAGAAGTCTTAGGTAGGTCATATTGCGCCGCTATGGCAATTGGAAGAAGAACGAGGAAAAACCTCAAATTTGACCATGCCGGCTATACGATTTTTTGTGGAAAATTTCGATGTCTCCAAATTCACTCCAAAGTGTCTGATTCGATGGATACACGTCAGAAAACATCGCCAGAGGTGTACAGAAGTCTTAGGTAGGTCAAATTTGACCATGCCGGCTATACGATTTTTTGTGGAAAATTTCGATGTCTCCAAATTCACTCCAAAGTGTCTGATTCGATGGATACACGTGAGAAAACATCGCCAGAGGTGTACAGAAGTCTTAGGTAGGTCATATTGCGCCGCTATGGCAATTGGAAGAAGAACGAGGAAAAACCTCAAATTTGACCATGCCGGCTATACGATTTTTTGTGGAAAATTTCGATGTCTCCAAATTCACTCCAAAGTGTCTGATTCGATGGATGCACGTGAGACAACATCGCCAGAGGTGTACAGAAGTCTTAGGTAGGTCATATTGCGCCGCTATGGCAGTTGGAAGAAGAACGAGGAAAAACCTCAAATTTGACCATGCCGGCTATACGATTTTTTGTGGAAAATTTCGATGTCTCCAAATTCACTCCAAAATGTCTGATTCGATGGATGCACGTGAGACAACATCGCCAGAGGTGTACAGAAGTCTTAGGTAGGTCATATTGCGCCGCTATGGCAGTTGGAAGAAGAACGAGGAAAAACCTCAAATTTGACCATGCCGGCTATACGATTTTTTGTGGAAAATTTCGATGTCTCCAAATTCACTCCAAAGTGTCTGATTCGATGGATAAACGTCAGAAAACATCGCCAGAGGTGTACAGAAGTCTTAGGTAGGTCAAATTTGACCATGCCGGCTATACGATTTTTTGTGAAAATTTCGATGTCTCCAAATTCACTCCAAAGTGTCTGATTCGATGGATACACGTGAGAAAACATCGCCAGAGGTGTACAGAAGTCTTAGGTAGGTCATATTGCGCCGCTATGGCGGTTGGAAGAAGAACGAGGGAAAACCTCAAATTTTACCATGCCGGCTATACGATTTTTTGTGGAATATTTCGATGTCTCCAAATTCACTCCAAAGTGTCTGATTCGATGGATACACGTCAGAAAACATCGCCAGAGGTGTACAGAAGTCTTAGGTAGGTCATATTGCGCCGCTATGGCAGTTGGAAGAAGAACGAGGGAAAACCTCAAATTTGACCATGCCGGCTATACGATTTTTTGTGGAAAATTTCGATGTCTCCAAATTCACTCCAAAGTGTCTGATTTGATGGATACACGTCAGAAAACATCGCCAGAGGTGTACAGAAGTCTTAGGTAGGTCATATTGCGCCGCTATGGCAGTTGGAAGAAGAACGAGGGAAAACCTCAAATTTGACCATGCCGGCTATATGCTTTTTTGTGGAAAATTTCGATGTCTCCAAATTCACTCCAAAGTGTCTGATTCGATGGATACACGTGAGACAACATCGCCAGAGATGTACAGAAGTCTTAGGTAGGTCATATTGCGCAGCTATGGCAGTTGGAAGAAGAACGAGGAAAAACCTCAAATTTGACCATGCCGGCTATACGATTTTTTGTGGAAAATTTCGATGTCTCCAAATTCACTCCAAAGTGTCTGATTCGATGGATACACGTGAGACAACATCGCCAGAGGTGTACAGAAGTCTTAGGTAGGTCATATTGCGCCGCTATGGCAGTTGGAAGAAGAACGAGGAAAAACCTCAAATTTGACCATGCCGGCTATACGATTTTTTGTGGAAAATTTCGATGTCTCCAAATTCACTCCAAAGTGTCTGATTCGATGGATACACGTGAGACAACATCGCCAGAGGTGTACAGAAGTCTTAGGTAGGTCATATTGCGCCGCTATGGCAGTTGGAAGAAGAACGAGGAAAAACCTCAAATTTGACCATGCCGGCTATACGATTTTTTGTGGGAAATTTCGATGTCTCCAAATTCACTCCAAAGTGTCTGATTCGATGGATAAACGTCAGAAAACATCGCCAGAGGTGTACAGAAGTCTTAGGTAGGTCATATTGCGCCGCTATGGCAGTTGGAAGAAGAACGAGGGAAAACCTCAAATTTGACCATGCCGGCTATACGATTTTTTATGGAAAATTTCGATGTCTCCAAATTCACTCCAAAGTGTCTGATTCGATGGATACACGTGAGACAACATCGCCAGAGGTGTACAGAAGTCTTAGGTAGGTCATATTGCGCCGCTATGGCAGTTGGAAGAAGAACGAGGAAAAACCTCAAATTTGACCATGCCGGCTATATGATTTTTTGTGGAAAATTTCGATGTCTCCAAATTCACTCCAAAGTGTCTGATTCGATGGATACACGTCAGAAAACATCGCCAGAGGTGTACAGAAGTCTTAGGTAGGTCATATTGCGCCGCTATGGCAGTTGGAAGAAGAACGAGGGAAAACCTCAAATTTGACCATGCCGGCTATACGATTTTTTGTGGAAAATTTCGATGTCTCCAAATTCACTCCAAAGTGTCTGATTCGATGGATACAGGTCAGAAAACATCGCCAGAGGTGTACCCTCTATGGCAGTTGGAAGAAGAACGAGGAAAAACCTCAAATTTGACCATGCCGGCTATACGATTTTTTGTGGAAAATTTCGATGTCTCCAAATTCACTCCAAAGTGTCTGATTCGATGGATACACGTGAGACAACATCGCCAGAGGTGTACAGAAGTCTTAGGTAGGTCATATTGCGCCGCTATGGCAGTTGGAAGAAGAACGAGGAAAAACCTCAAATTTGACCATGCCGGCTATACGATTTTTTGTGGGAAATTTCGATGTCTCCAAATTCACTCCAAAGTGTCTGATTCGATGGATAAACGTCAGAAAACATCGCCAGAGGTGTACAGAAGTCTTAGGTAGGTCATATTGCGCCGCTATGGCAGTTGGAAGAAGAACGAGGGAAAACCTCAAATTTGACCATGCCGGCTATACGATTTTTTATGGAAAATTTCGATGTCTCCAAATTCACTCCAAAGTGTCTGATTCGATGGATACACGTGAGACAACATCGCCAGAGGTGTACAGAAGTCTTAGGTAGGTCATATTGCGCCGCTATGGCAGTTGGAAGAAGAACGAGGAAAAACCTCAAATTTGACCATGCCGGCTATATGATTTTTTGTGGAAAATTTCGATGTCTCCAAATTCACTCCAAAGTGTCTGATTCGATGGATACACGTCAGAAAACATCGCCAGAGGTGTACAGAAGTCTTAGGTAGGTCATATTGCGCCGCTATGGCAGTTGGAAGAAGAACGAGGGAAAACCTCAAATTTGACCATGCCGGCTATACGATTTTTTGTGGAAAATTTCGATGTCTCCAAATTCACTCCAAAGTGTCTGATTCGATGGATACAGGTCAGAAAACATCGCCAGAGGTGTACCCTCTATGGCAGTTGGAAGAAGAACGAGGAAAAACCTCAAATTTGACCATGCCGGCTATACGATTTTTTGTGGAAAATTTCGATGTCTCCAAATTCACTCCAAAGTGTCTGATTCGATGGATACACGTCAGAAAACATCGCCAGAGGTGTACAGAAGTCTTAGGTAGGTCATATTGCGCCGCTATGGCAGTTGGAAGAAGAACGAGGAAAAACCTCAAATTTGACCATGCCGGCTATACGATTTTTTGTGGAAAATTTCGATGTCTCCAAATTCACTCCAAAGTGTCTGATTCGATGGATACACGTGAGACAACATCGCCAGAGGTGTACAGAAGTCTTAGGTAGGTCATATTGCGCCGCTATGGCAGTTGGAAGAAGAACGAGGAAAAACCTCAAATTTGACCATGCCGGCTATACGATTTTTTGTGGGAAATTTCGATGTCTCCAAATTCACTCCAAAGTGTCTGATTCGATGGATAAACGTCAGAAAACATCGCCAGAGGTGTACAGAAGTCTTAGGTAGGTCATATTGCGCCGCTATGGCAGTTGGAAGAAGAACGAGGGAAAACCTCAAATTTGACCATGCCGGCTATACGATTTTTAATGGAAAATTTCGATGTCTCCAAATTCACTCCAAAGTGTCTGATTCGATGGATACACGTGAGACAACATCGCCAGAGGTGTACAGAAGTCTTAGGTAGGTCATATTGCGCCGCTATGGCAGTTGGAAGAAGAACGAGGAAAAACCTCAAATTTGACCATGCCGGCTATATGATTTTTTGTGGAAAATTTCGATGTCTCCAAATTCACTCCAAAGTGTCTGATTCGATGGATACACGTCAGAAAACATCGCCAGAGGTGTACAGAAGTCTTAGGTAGGTCATATTGCGCCGCTATGGCAGTTGGAAGAAGAACGAGGGAAAACCTCAAATTTGACCATGCCGGCTATACGATTTTTTGTGGAAAATTTCGATGTCTCCAAATTCACTCCAAAGTGTCTGATTCGATGGATACAGGTCAGAAAACATCGCCAGAGGTGTACCCTCTATGGCAGTTGGAAGAAGAACGAGGAAAAACCTCAAATTTGACCATGCCGGCTATACGATTTTTTGTGGAAAATTTCGATGTCTCCAAATTCACTCCAAAGTGTCTGATTCGATGGATACACGTCAGAAAACATCGCCAGAGGTGTACAGAAGTCTTAGGTAGGTCATATTGCGCCGCTATGGCAGTTGGAAGAAGAACGAGGGAAAACCTCAAATTTGACCATGCCGGCTATATGATTTTTTGTGGAAAATTTCGATGTCTCCAAATTCACTCCAAAGTGTCTGATTCGATGGATACACGTCAGAAAACATCGCCAGAGGTGTACAGAAGTCTTAGGTAGGTCAAATTTTACCATGCCGGCTATACGATTTTTTGTGGAAAATTTCGATGTCTCCAAATTCACTCCAAAGTGTCTGATTCGATGGATACACGTGAGACAACATCGCCAGAGGTGTACAGAAGTCTTAGGTAAGTCATATTGCGCCACTATGGCAGTTGGAAGAAGAACGAGGGAAAACCTCAAATTTGACCATGCCGGCTATATGATTTTTTGTGGAAAATTTCGATGTCTCCAAATTCACTCCAAAGTGTCTGATTCGATGGATACACGTCAGAAAACATCGCCAGAGGTGTACAGAAGTCTTAGGTAGGTCATATTGCGCCGCTATGGCAATTGGAAGAAGAACGAGGAAAAACCTCAAATTTGACCATGCCGGCTATACGATTTTTTGTGGAATATTTCGATGTCTCCAAATTCACTCCAAAGTGTCTGATTCGATGGATACACGTCAGAAAACATCGCCAGAGGTGTACAGAAGTCTTAGGTAGGTCAAATTTTACCATGCCGGCTATACGATTTTTTGTGGAAAATTTCGATGTCTCCAAATTCACTCCAAAGTGTCTGATTCGATGGATACACGTCAGAAAACATCGCCAGAGGTGTACAGAAGTCTTAGGTAGGTCATATTGCGCCGCTATGGCAGTTGGAAGAAGAACGAGGGAAAACCTCAAATTTGACCATGCCGGCTATATGATTTTTTGTGGAAAATTTCGATGTCTCCAAATTCACTCCAAAGTGTCTGATTCGATGGATACACGTCAGAAAACATCGCCAGAGGTGTACAGAAGTCTTAGGTAGGTCATATTGCGCCGCTATGGCAGTTGGAAGAAGAACGAGGAAAAACCTCAAATTTGACCATGCCGGCTATACGATTTTTTGTGGGAAATTTCGATGTCTCCAAATTCACTCCAAAGTGTCTGATTCGATGGATAAACGTCAGAAAACATCGCCAGAGGTGTACAGAAGTCTTAGGTAAGTCATATTGCGCCACTATGGCAGTTGGAAGAAGAACGAGGGAAAACCTCAAATTTGACCATGCCGGCTATATGATTTTTTGTGGAAAATTTCGATGTCTCCAAATTCACTCCAAAGTGTCTGATTCGATGGATACACGTCAGAAAACATCGCCAGAGGTGTACAGAAGTCTTAGGTAGGTCATATTGCGCCGCTATGGCAATTGGAAGAAGAACGAGGAAAAACCTCAAATTTGACCATGCCGGCTATACGATTTTTTGTGGAATATTTCGATGTCTCCAAATTCACTCCAAAGTGTCTGATTCGATGGATACACGTCAGAAAACATCGCCAGAGGTGTACAGAAGTCTTAGGTAGGTCAAATTTTACCATGCCGGCTATACGATTTTTTGTGGAAAATTTCGATGTCTCCAAATTCACTCCAAAGTGTCTGATTCGATGGATACACGTGAGAAAACATCGCCAGAGGTGTACAGAAGTCTTAGGTAGGTCATATTGTGCCGCTATGGCGGTTGGAAGAAGAACGAGGGAAAACCTCAAATTTTACCATGCCGGCTATACGATTTTTTGTGGAATATTTCGATGTCTCCAAATTCACTCCAAAGTGTCTGATTCGATGGATACACGTCAGAAAACATCGCCAGAGGTGTACAGAAGTCTTAGGTAGGTCATATTGCGCCGCTATGGCAGTTGGAAGAAGAACGAGGAAAAACCTCAAATTTGACCATGCCGGCTATACGATTTTTTGTGGAAAATTTCGATGTCTCCAAATTCACTCCAAAGTGTCTGATTCGATGGATACACGTCAGAAAACATCGCCAGAGGTGTACAGAAGTCTTAGGTAGGTCATATTGCGCCGCTATGGCAGTTGGAAGAAGAACGAGGGAAAACCTCAAATTTGACCATGCCGGCTATATGATTTTTTGTGGAAAATTTCGATGTCTCCAAATTCACTCCAAAGTGTCTGATTCGATGGATACACGTCAGAAAACATCGCCAGAGGTGTACAGAAGTCTTAGGTAGGTCATATTGCGCCGCTATGGCGGTTGGAAG
The DNA here is from genome assembly GCA_907269125.1 of Eristalis pertinax. Lineage (NCBI taxonomy): Eukaryota > Metazoa > Arthropoda > Insecta > Diptera > Syrphidae > Eristalis > Eristalis pertinax. Next base: position 15,377,979 of record OU026147.1, read on the forward strand.
AAGAACGAGGGAAAACCTCAAATTTGACCATGCCGGCTATACGATTTTTTGTGGAAAATTTCGATGTCTCCAAATTCACTCCAAAGTGTCTGATTCGATGGATACACGTCAGAAAACATCGCCAGAGGTGTACAGAAGTCTTAGGTAGGTCATATTGCGCCGCTATGGCAGTTGGAAGAAGAACAAGGAAAAACCTCAAATTTGACCATGCCGGCTATACGATTTTTTGTGGAAAATTTCGATGTCTCCAAATTCACTCCAAAGTGTCTGATTCGATGGATACACGTGAGACAACATCGCCAGAGATGTACAGAAGTCTTAGGTAGGTCATATTGCGCCGCTATGGCAGTTGGAAGAAGAACGAGGGAAAACCTCAAATTTGACCATGCCGGCTATATGATTTTTTGTGGAAAATTTCGATGTCTCCAAATTCACTCCAAAGTGTCTGATTCGATGGATACACGTCAGAAAACATCGCCAGAGGTGTACAGAAGTCTTAGGTAGGTCAAATTTGACCATGCCGGCTATACGATTTTTTGTGGAAAATTTCGATGTCTCCAAATTCACTCCAAAGTGTCTGATTCGATGGATACACGTGAGACAACATCGCCAGAGGTGTACAGAAGTCTTAGGTAAGTCATATTGCGCCACTATGGCAGTTGGAAGAAGAACGAGGGAAAACCTCAAATTTGACCATGCCGGCTATATGATTTTTTGTGGAAAATTTCGATGTCTCCAAATTCACTCCAAAGTGTCTGATTCGATGGATACACGTCAGAAAACATCGCCAGAGGTGTACAGAAGTCTTAGGTAGGTCATATTGCGCCACTATGGCAATTGGAAGAAGAACGAGGAAACACCTCAAATTTTACCATGCCGGCTATACGATTTTTTGTGGAAAATTTCTATGTCTCCAAATTCACTCCAAAGTGTCTGATTCGATGGATACACGTGAGACAACATCGCCAGAGGTGTACAGAAGTCTTAGGTAGGTCATATTGCGCCGCTATGGCGGTTGGAAGAAGAACGAGGGAAAACCTTAAATTTGACCATGCCGGCTATATGATTTTTTGTGGAAAATTTCGATGTCTCCAAATTCACTCCAAAGTGTCTGATTCGATGGATACACGTGAGAAAACATCGCCAGAGGTGTACAGAAGTCTTAGGCAGGTCATATTGCGCCGCTATGGCAGTTGGAAGAAGAACGAGGGAAAACCTCAAATTTGACCATGCCGGCTATACGATTTTTTGTGGAAAATTTCGATGTCTCCAAATTCACTCCAAAGTGTCTGATTCGATGGATACACGTGAGACAACATCGCCAGAGGTGTACAGAAGTCTTAGGTAGGTCATATTGCGCCGCTATGGCAGTTGGAAGAAGAACGAGGGAAAACCTCAAATTTGACCATGCCGGCTATACGATTTTTTGTGGAAAATTTCGATGTCTCCAAATTCACTCCAAAGTGTCTGATTCGATGGATACACGTGAGACAACATCGCCAGAGGTGTACAGAAGTCTTAGGTAGGTCATATTGCGCCGCTATGGCAGTTGGAAGAAGAACGAGGGAAAACCTCAAATTTGACCATGCCGGCTATACGATTTTTTGTGGAAAATTTCGATGTCTCCAAATTCACTCCAAAGTGTCTGATTCGATGGATACACGTGAGACAACATCGCCAGAGATGTACAGAAGTCTTAGGTAGGTCATATTGCGCCGCTATGGCGGTTGGAAGAAGAACGAGGGAAAACCTTAAATTTGACCATGCCGGCTATATGATTTTTTGTGGAAAATTTCGATGTCTCCAAATTCACTCCAAAGTGTCTGATTCGATGGATACACGTGAGAAAACATCGCCAGAGGTGTACAGAAGTCTTAGGTAGGTCATATTGCGCCGCTATGGCGGTTGGAAGAAGAACGAGGGAAAACCTCAAATTTGACCATGCCGGCTATATGATTTTTTGTGGAAAATTTCGATGTCTCCAAATTCACTCCAAAGTGTCTGATTCGATGGATACACGTCAGAAAACATCGCCAGAGGTGTACAGAAGTCTTAGGTAGATCATATTGCGCCGCTATGGCAGTTGGAAGAAGAACGAGGGAAAACCTCAAATTTGACCATGCCGGCTATACGACTTTTTGTGGAAAATTTCGATGTCTCCAAATTCACTCCAAAGTGTCTGATTCGATGGATACACGTCAGAAAACATCGCCAGAGGTGTACAGAAGTCTTAGGTAGGTCATATTGCGCCGCTATGGCAGTTGGAAGAAGACCGAGGAAAAACCTCAAATTTGACCATGCCGGCTATACGATTTTTTGTGGAAAATTTCGATGTCTCCAAATTCACTCCAAAGTGTCTGATTCGATGGATACACGTGAGACAACATCGCCAGAGATGTACAGAAGTCTTAGGTAGGTCATATTGCGCAGCTATGGCAGTTGGAAGAAGAACGAGGAAAAAACCTCAAATTTGACCATGCCGGCTATACGATTTTTTGTGGGAAATTTCGATGTCTCCAAATTCACTCCAAAGTGTCTGATTCGATGGATAAACGTCAGAAAACATCGCCAGAGGTGTACAGAAGTCTTAGGCAGGTCATATTGCGCCGCTATGGCAGTTGGAAGAAGAACGAGGGAAAACCTCAAATTTGACCATGCCGGCTATACGATTTTTTGTGGAAAATTTCGATGTCTCCAAATTCACTCCAAAGTGTCTGATTCGATGGATACACGTGAGACAACATCGCCAGAGGTGTACAGAAGTCTTAGGTAGGTCATATTGCGCCGCTATGGCAGTTGGAAGAAGAACGAGGGAAAACCTCAAATTTGACCATGCCGGCTATACGATTTTTTGTGGAAAATTTCGATGTCTCCAAATTCACTCCAAAGTGTCTGATTCGATGGATACACGTGAGACAACATCGCCAGAGGTGTACAGAAGTCTTAGGTAGGTCATATTGCGCCGCTATGGCAGTTGGAAGAAGAACGAGGGAAAACCTCAAATTTGACCATGCCGGCTATACGATTTTTTGTGGAAAATTTCGATGTCTCCAAATTCACTCCAAAGTGTCTGATTCGATGGATACACGTGAGACAACATCGCCAGAGGTGTACAGAAGTCTTAGGTAAGTCATATTGCGCCACTATGGCAGTTGGAAGAAGAACGAGGGAAAACCTCAAATTTGACCATGCCGGCTATACGATTTTTTGTGGAAAATTTCGATGTCTCCAAATTCACTCCAAAGTGTCTGATTCGATGGATACACGTGAGACAACATCGCCAGAGGTGTACGGAAGTCTTAGTAGGTCATATTGCGCCGCTATGGCGGTTGGAAGAAGAACGAGGGAAAACCTCAAATTTGACCATGCCGGCTATACGATTTTTTGTGGAAAATTTCGATGTCTCCAAATTCACTCCAAAGTGTCTGATTCGATGGATACACGTCAGAAAACATCGCCAGAGGTGTACAGAAGTCTTAGGTAGGTCATATTGCGCCGCTATGGCAGTTGGAAGAAGAACGAGGAAAAACCTCAAATTTGACCATGCCGGCTATACGATTTTTTGTGGAAAATTTCGATGTCTCCAAATTCACTCCAAAGTGTCTGATTCGATGGATACACGTCAGAAAACATCGCCAGAGGTGTACAGAAGTCTTAGGTAGGTCATATTGCGCAGCTATGGCAGTTGGAAGAAGAACGAGGAAAAACCTCAAATTTGACCATGCCGGCTATACGATTTTTTGTGGAAAATTTCGATGTCTCCAAATTCACTCCAAAGTGTCTGATTCGATGGATACACGTCAGAAAACATCGCCAGAGGTGTACAGAAGTCTTAGGTAGGTCATATTGCGCCGCTATGGCAGTTGGAAGAAGAACGAGGAAAAACCTCAAATTTGACCATGCCGGCTATACGATTTTTTGTGGAAAATTTCGATGTCTCCAAATTCACTCCAAAGTGTCTGATTCGATGGATAAACGTCAGAAAACATCGCCAGAGGTGTACAGAAGTCTTAGGTAGGTCATATTGCGCCGCTATGGCAGTTGGAAGAAGAACGAGGAAAAACCTCAGACCATGCCGGCTATACGATTTTTTGGGGAAAATTTCGATGTCTCCAAATTCACTCCAAAGTGTCTGATTCGATGGATACACGTGAGACAACATCGCCAGAGGTGTACAGAAGTCTTAGGTAGGTCATATTGCGCCGCTATGGCAGTTGGAAGAAGAACGAGGGAAAACCTCAAATTTGACCATGCCGGCTATACGATTTTTTGTGGAAAATTTCGATGTCTCCAAATTCACTCCAAAGTGTCTGATTCGATGGATACACGTCAAAAAACATCGCCAGAGGTGTACAGAAGTCTTAGGTAGGTCATATTGCGCCGCTATGGCAGTTGGAAGAAGAACGAGGGAAAACCTCAAATTTGACCATGCCGGCTATACGATTTTTTGTGGAAAATTTCGATGTCTCCAAATTCACTCCAAAGTGTCTGATTTGATGGATACACGTCAGAAAACATCGCCAGAGGTGTACAGAAGTCTTAGGTAGGTCAAATTTTACCATGCCGGCTATACGATTTTTTGTGGAAAATTTCGATGTCTCCAAATTCACTCCAAAGTTTCTGATTCGATGGATACACGTGAGACAACATCGCCAGAGGTGTACAGAAGTCTTAGGTAAGTCATATTGCGCCACTATGGCAGTTGGAAGAAGAACGAGGGAAAACCTCAAATTTTACCATGCCGGCTATATGATTTTTTGTGGAAAATTTCGATGTCTCCAAATTCACTCCAAAGTGTCTGATTCGATGGATAAACGTCAGAAAACATCGCCAGAGGTGTACAGAAGTCTTAGGCAGGTCATATTGCGCCGCTATGGCAGTTGGAAGAAGAACGAGGGAAAACCTCAAATTTGACCATGCCGGCTATACGATTTTTTGTGGAAAATTTCGATGTCTCCAAATTCACTCCAAAGTGTCTGATTCGATGGATACACGTGAGACAACATCGCCAGAGGTGTACAGAAGTCTTAGGTAGGTCATATTGCGCCGCTATGGCAGTTGGAAGAAGAACGAGGGAAAACCTCAAATTTGACCATGCCGGCTATACGATTTTTTGTGGAAAATTTCGATGTCTCCAAATTCACTCCAAAGTGTCTGATTCGATGGATACACGTGAGACAACATCGCCAGAGGTGTACAGAAGTCTTAGGTAGGTCATATTGCGCCGCTATGGCAGTTGGAAGAAGAACGAGGAAAAACCTCAAATTTGACCATGCCGGCTATATGATTTTTTGTGGAAAATTTCGATGTCTCCAAATTCACTCCAAAGTGTCTGATTCGATGGATACACGTCAGAAAGCATCGCCAGAGGTGTACAGAAGTCTTAGGTAGGTCATATTGCGCCGCTATGGCAGTTGGAAGAAGAACGAGGGAAAACCTCAAATTTGACCATGCCGGCTATACGATTTTTTGTGGAAAATTTCGATGTCTCCAAATTCACTCCAAAGTGTCTAATTCGATGGATACACGTCAAAAAACATCGCCAGAGGTGTACAGAAGTCTTAGGTAGGTCATATTGCGCCGCTATGGCAGTTGGAAGAAGAACGAGGGAAAACCTCAAATTTGACCATGCCGGCTATACGATTTTTTGTGGAAAATTTCGATGTCTCCAAATTCACTCCAAAGTGTCTGATTCGATGGATACACGTCAGAAAACATCGCCAGAGGTGTACAGAAGTCTTAGGCAGGTCATATTGCGCCGCTATGGCAGTTGGAAGAAGAACGAGGGAAAACCTCAAATTTGACCATGCCGGCTATATGATTTTTTGTGGAAAATTTCGATGTCTCCAAATTCACTCCAAAGTGTCTGATTCGATGGATACACGTCAGAAAACATCGCCAGAGGTGTACAGAAGTCTTAGGTAGGTCATATTGCGCCGCTATGGCAATTGGAAAAAGAACGAGGAAAAACCTCAAATTTGACCATGCCGGCTATACGATTTTTTGTGGAAAATTTCGATGTCTCCAAATTCACTCCAAAGTGTCTGATTCGATGGATACACGTGAGACAACATCGCCAGAGGTGTACAGAAGTCTTAGGTAGGTCATATTGCGCCGCTATGGCAGTTGGAAGAAGAACGAGGAAAAACCTCAAATTTGACCATGCCGGCTATACGATTTTTTGTGGAAAATTTCGATGTCTCCAAATTCACTCCAAAGTGTCTGATTCGATGGATAAACGTCAGAAAACATCGCCAGAGGTGTACAGAAGTCTTAGGTAGGTCATATTGCGCCGCTATGGCAGTTGGAAGAAGAACGAGGGAAAACCTCAAATTTGACCATGCCGGCTATACGATTTTTTGTGGAAAATTTCGACGTCTCCAAATTCACTCCAAAGGATCTGATTTGATGGATACACGTGAGAAAACATCGCCAGAGGTGTACAGAAGTCTTAGGTAGGTCAAATTTGACCATGCCGGGTATACGATTTTTTGTGGAATATTTCGATGTCTCCAAATTCACTCCAAAGTGTCTGATTCGATGGATACACGTCAGAAAACATCGCCAGAGGTGTACAGAAGTCTTAGGTAGGTCATATTGCGCCGCTATGGCAGTTGGAAGAAGAACGAGGGAAAACCTCAAATTTTACCATGCCGGCTATACGATTTTTTGTGGAAAATTTCGATGTCTCCAAATTCACTCCAAAGTGTCTGATTCGATGGATACACGTCAGAAAACATCGCCAGAGGTGTACAGAAGTCTTAGGTAGGTCATATTGCGCAGCTATGGCAGTTGGAAGAAGAACGAGGAAAAACCTCAAATTTGACCATGCCGGCTATACGATTTTTTGTGGAAAATTTCGATGTCTCCAAATTCACTCCAAAGTGTCTGATTCGATGGATACACGTCAGAAAACATCGCCAGAGGTGTACAGAAGTCTTAGGTAGGTCATATTGCGCCGCTATGGCGGTTGGAAGAAGAACGAGGGAAAACCTTAAATTTGACCATGCCGGCTATATGATTTTTTGTGGAAAATTTCGATGTCTCCAAATTCACTCCAAAGTGTCTGATTCGATGGATACACGTGAGAAAACATCGCCAGAGGTGTACAGAAGTCTTAGGTAGGTCATATTGCGCCGCTATGGCGGTTGGAAGAAGAACGAGGAAAAACCTCAAATTTGACCATGCCGGCTATACGATTTTTTGTGGAAAATTTCGATGTCTCCAAATTCACTCCAAAGTGTCTGATTCGATGGATACACGTCAGAAAACATCGCCAGAGGTGTACAGAAGTCTTAGGTAGGTCATATTGCGCAGCTATGGCAGTTGGAAGAAGAACGAGGAAAAACCTCAAATTTGACCATGCCGGCTATACGATTTTTTGTGGAAAATTTCGATGTCTCCAAATTCACTCCAAAGTGTCTGATTCGATGGATACACGTCAGAAAACATCGCCAGAGGTGTACAGAAGTCTTAGGTAGGTCATATTGCGCCGCTATGGCAGTTGGAAGAAGAACGAGGAAAAACCTCAAATTTGACCATGCCGGCTATACGATTTTTTGTGGAAAATTTCGATGTCTCCAAATTCACTCCAAAGTGTCTGATTCGATGGATAAACGTCAGAAAACATCGCCAGAGGTGTACAGAAGTCTTAGGTAGGTCATATTGCGCCGCTATGGCAGTTGGAAGAAGAACGAGGAAAAACCTCAGACCATGCCGGCTATACGATTTTTTGGGGAAAATTTCGATGTCTCCAAATTCACTCCAAAGTGTCTGATTCGATGGATACACGTGAGACAACATCGCCAGAGGTGTACAGAAGTCTTAGGTAGGTCATATTGCGCCGCTATGGCAGTTGGAAGAAGAACGAGGAAAAACCTCAAATTTGATCATGCCGGCTATACGATTTTTTGTGGAAAATTTCGATGTCTCCAAATTCACTCCAAAGTGTCTGATTCGATGGATACACGTCAGAAAACATCGCCAGAGGTGTACAGAAGTCTTAGGTAGGTCATATTGCGCCGCTATGGCAGTTGGAAGAAGAACGAGGAAAAACCTCAAATTTGACCATGCCGGCTATACGATTTTTTGTGGAAAATTTCGATGTCTCCAAATTCACTCCAAAGTGTCTGATTCGATGGATACACGTCAGAAAACATCGCCAGAGGTGTACAGAAGTCTTAGGTAGGTCATATTGCGCAGCTATGGCAGTTGGAAGAAGAACGAGGAAAAACCTCAAATTTGACCATGCCGGCTATACGATTTTTTGTGGAAAATTTCGATGTCTCCAAATTCACTCCAAAGTGTCTGATTCGATGGATACACGTGAGACAACATCGCCAGAGATGTACAGAAGTCTTAGGTAGGTCATATTGCGCCGCTATGGTAGTTGGAAGAAGAACGAGGAAAAACCTCAGACCATGCCGGCTATACGATTTTTTGGGGAAAATTTCGATGTCTCCAAATTCACTCCAAAGTGTCTGATTCGATGGATACACGTGAGACAACATCGCCAGAGGTGTACAGAAGTCTTAGGTAGGTCATATTGCGCCGCTATGGCAGTTGGAAGAAGAACGAGGGAAAACCTCAAATTTGACCATGCCGGCTATACGATTTTTTGTGGAAAATTTCGATGTCTCCAAATTCACTCCAAAGTGTCTGATTCGATGGATACACGTCAGAAAACATCGCCAGAGGTGTACAGAAGTCTTAGGTAGGTCATATTGCGCCGCTATGGCAGTTGGAAGAAGAACGAGGGAAAACCTCAAATTTGACCATGCCGGTTATACGATTTTGTGTGGAAAATTTCGATGTCTCCAAATTCACTCCAAAGTGTCTGATTCGATGGATACACGTCAGAAAACATCGCCAGAGGTGTACAGAAGTCTTAGGTAGGTCATATTGCGCCGCTATGGCAGTTGGAAGAAGAACGAGGGAAAACCTCAAATTTGACCATCCGGCTATACGATTTTTTGTGGAAAATTTCGATGTCTCCAAATTCACTCCAAAGTGTCTGATTCGATGGATACACGTGAGACAACATCGCCAGAGGTGTACAGAAGTCTTAGGTAGGTCATATTGCGCCGCTATGGCAGTTGGAAGAAGAACGAGGGAAAACCTCAAATTTGACCATGCCGGCTATACGATTTTTTGTGGAAAATTTCGATGTCTCCAAATTCACTCCAAAGTGTCTGATTCGATGGATACACGTCAGAAAACATCGCCAGAGGTGTACAGAAGTCTTAGGTAGGTCATATTGCGCCACTATAGCAGTTGGAAGAAGAACGAGGAAAAACCTCAAATTTGACCATGCTGGCTATACGATTTTTTGTGGAAAATTTCGATGTCTCCAAATTCACTCCAAAGTGTCTGATTCGATGGATACACGTCAGAAAACATCGCCAGAGGTGTACAGAAGTCTTAGGTAGGTCATATTGCGCCGCTATGGCAGTTGGAAGAAGAACGAGGGAAAACCTCAAATTTGACCATGCCGGCTATGCGATTTTTTGTGGAAAATTTCGATGTCTCCAAATTCACTCCAAAGTGTCTGATTCGATGGATACACGTCAGAAAACATCGCCAGAGGTGTACAGAAGTCTTAGGTAGGTCATATTGCGCCGCTATGGCAGTTGGAAAAAGAACGAGGAAAAACCTCAAATTTGACCATGCCGGCTATACGATTTTTTGTGGAAAATTTCGATGTCAGCAAATTCACTCCAAAGTGTCTGATTCGATGGATACACGTCAGAAAACATCGCCAGAGGTGTACAGAAGTCTTAGGTAGGTCATATTGCGCCGCTATGGCAGTTGGAAGAAGAACGAGGGAAAACCTCAAATTTGACCATGCCCGGCTATACGATTTTTTGTGGAAAATTTCGATGTCTCCAAATTCACTCCGAAGTGTCTTATTCGATGGATCACGTCAGAAAACATCGCCAGAGGTGTACAGAAGTCTTAGGTAGGTCATATTGCGCCGCTATGGCAGTTGGAAGAAGAACGAGGAAAAACCTCAAATTTGACCATGCCGGCTATACGATTTTTTGTGGAAAATTTCGATGTCTCCAAATTCACTCCAAAGTGTCTGATTCGATGGATACACGTCAGAAAACATCGCCAGAGGTGTACAGAAGTCTTAGGTAGGTCATATTGCGCCGCTATGGCAGTTGGAAAAAGAACGAGGAAAAACCTCAAATTTGACCATGCCGGCTATACGATTTTTTGTGGAAAATTTCGATGTCTCCAAATTCACTCCAAAGTGTCTGATTCGATGGATACACGTCAGAAAACATCGCCAGAGGTGTACAGAAGTCTTAGGTAGGTCATATTGCGCCGCTATGGCAGTTGGAAGAAGAACGAGGGAAAACCTCAAATTTGACCATGCCGGCTATATGATTTTTTGTGGAAAATTTCGATGTCTCCAAATTCACTCCAAAGTGTCTGATTCGATGGATACACGTCAGAAAACATCGCCAGAGGTGTACAGAAGTCTTAGGTAGGTCATATTGCGCCGCTATGGCAGTTGGAAGAAGAACGAGGAAAAACCTCAAATTTGACCATGCCGGCTATACGATTTTTTGTGGAAAATTTCGATGTCTCCAAATTCACTCCAAAGTGTCTGATTCGATGTATACACGTCAGAAAACATCGCCAGAGGTGTACAGAAGTCTTAGATAGGTCATATTGCGCCGCTATGGCAGTTGGAAAAAGAACGAGGAAAAACCTCAAATTTGACCATGCCGGCTATACGATTTTTTGTGGAAAATTTCGATGTCTCCAAATTCACTCCAAAGTGTCTGATTCGATGGATACACGTCAGAAAACATCGCCAGAGGTGTACAGAAGTCTTAGGTAGGTCATATTGCGCCGCTATGGCAGTTGGAAGAAGAACGAGGGAAAACCTCAAATTTGACCATGCCTGTTACGATTTTTTGTGGAAAATTTCGATGTCTCCAAATTCACTCCAAAGTGTCTGATTCGATGGATCGGGACACGTCAGAAAACATCGCCAGAGGTGTACAGAAGTCTTAGGTAGGTCATGTTGCGCCGCTATGGCAGTTGGAAGAAGAACAAGGGAAAACCTCAAATTTGACCATGCCGGCTATACGATTTTTTGTGGAAAATTTCGATGTCTCCAAATTCACTCCAAAGTGTCTGATTCGATGGATACACGTCAGAAAACATCGCCAGAGGTGTACAGAAGTCTTAGGTAGGTCATATTGCGCCGCTATGGCAGTTGGAAGAAGAACGCGGGAAAACCTCAAATTTTACCATGCCGGCTATACGATTTTTTGTGGAAAATTTCGATGTCTCCAAATTCACTCCAAAGTGTCTGATTCGATGGATACACGTCAGAAAACATCGCCAGAGGTGTACAGAAGTCTTAGGTAGGTCATATTGCGCCGCTATGGCAGTTGGAAAAAGAACGAGGGAAAACCTCAAATTTGACCATGCCGGCTATACGATTTTTTGTGGAAAATTTCGATGTCTCCAAATTCACTCCAAAGTGTCTGATTCGATGGATACACGTCAGAAAACATCGCCAGAGGTGTACAGAAGTCTAAGGTAGGTCATATTGCGCCGCTATGGCAGTTGGAAGAAGAACGAGGGAAAACCTCAAATTTGACCATGCCGGCTATACGATTTTTTGTGGAAAATTTCGATGTCTCCAAATTCACTCCAAAGTGTCTGATTCGATGGATACACGTCAGAAAACATCGCCAGAGGTGTACAGAAGTCTTAGGTAGGTCATATTGCGCCGCTATGGCAGTTGGAAGAAGAACGAGGGAAAACCTCAAATTTGACCATGCCGGCTATACGATTTTTTGTGGAAAATTTCGATGTCTCCAAATTCACTCCAAAGTGTCTGATTCGATGGATACACGTCAGAAAACATCGCCAGAGGTGTACAGAAGTCTTAGGTAGGTCATATTGCGCCGCTATGGCAGTTGGAAGAAGAACGAGGGAAAACCTCAAATTTGACCATGCCGGCTATACGATTTTTTGTGGAAAATTTCAATGTCTCCAAATTCACTCCAAAGTGTCTGATTCGATGGATACACGTCAGAAAACATCGCCAGAGGTGTACAGAAGTCTTAAGTAGGTCATATTGCGCCACTATAGCAGTTGGAAGAAGAACGAGGAAAAACCTCAAATTTGACCATGCCGGCTATACGATTTTTTGTGGAAAATTTCGATGTCTCCAAATTCACTCCAAAGTGTCTGATTCGATGGATACACGTCAGAAAACATCGCCAGAGGTGTACAGAAGTCTTAGGTAGGTCATATTGCGCCGCTATGGCAGTTGGAAGAAGAACGAGGGAAAACCTCAAATTTGACCATGCCGGCTATACGATTTTTTGTGGAAAATTTCGATGTCTTCAAATTCACTCCAAAGTGTCTGATTCGATGGATACACGTCAGAAAACATCGCCAGAGGTGTACAGAAGTCTTAGGTAGGTCATATTGCGCCACTATAGCAGTTGGAAGAAGAACGAGGAAAAACCTCAAATTTGACCATGCCGGCTATACGATTTTTTGTGGAAAATTTCGATGGCTCCAAATTCACTCCAAAGTGTTTGATTCGATGGATACACGTGAGACAACATCGCCAGAGGTGTACAGAAGTCTTAGGTAGGTCATATTGCGCAGCTATGGCAGTTGGAAGAAGAACGAGGAAAAACCTCAAATTTGACCATGCCGGCTATACGATTTTTTGTGGAAAATTTCGATGTCTCCAAATTCACTCCAAAGTGTCTGATTCGATGGATACACGTGAGACAACATCGCCAGAGGTGTACAGAAGTCTTAGGTAGGTCATATTGCGCCGCTATGGCAGTTGGAAGAAGAACGAGGGAAAACCTCAAATTTGACCATGCCGGCTATACGATTTTTTGTGGAAACTTTCGATGTCTCAAAATTCACTCCAAAGTCTCTGATTCGATGGATACACGTCAGAAAACATCGCCAGAGGTGTACAGAAGTCTTAGGTAGGTCATATTGCGCAGCTATGGCAGTTGGAAGAAGAACGAGGAAAAACCTCAAATTTGACCATGCCGGCTATACGATTTTTTGTGGAAAATTTCGATGTCTCCAAATTCACTCCAAAGTGTCTGATTCGATGGATACACGTCAGAAAACATCGCCAGAGGTGTACAGAAGTCTTAGGTAGGTCATATTGCGCCGCTATGGCAGTTGGAAGAAGAACGAGGGAAAACCTCAAATTTGACCATGCCGGCTATACGATTTTTTGTGGAAAATTTCGATGTCTCCAAATTCACTCCAAAGTGTCTGATTCGATGGATACACGTCAGAAAACATCGCCAGAGGTGTACAGAAGTCTTAGGTAGGTCATATTGCGCCGCTATGGCAGTTGGAAGAAGAACGAGGGAAAACCTCAAATTTGACCATGCCGGCTATACGATTTTTTGTGGAAAATTTCGATGTCTCCAAATTCACTCCAAAGTGTCTGATTCGATGGATACACGTGAGACAACATCGCCAGAGGTGTACAGAAGTCTTAGGTAGGTCATATTGCGCCGCTATGGCAGTTGGAAGAAGAACGAGGGAAAACCTCAAATTTGACCATGCCGGCTATACGATTTTTTGTGGAAAATTTCGATGTCTCCAAATTCACTCCAAAGTGTCTGATTCGATGGATACACGTCAGAAAACATCGCCAGAGGTGTACAGAAGTCTTAGGTAGGTCATATTGCGCCGCTATGGCAGTTGGAAGAAGAACGAGGGAAAACCTCAAATTTGACCATGCCGGCTATACGATTTTTTGTGGAAAATTTCGATGTCTCCAAATTCACTCCAAAGTGTCTGATTCGATGGATACACGTCAGAAAACATCGCCAGAGGTGTACAGAAGTCTTAGGTAGGTCATATTGCGCCGCTATGGCAGTTGGAAGAAGAACGAGGGAAAACCTCAAATTTGACCATGCCGGCTATACGATTTTTTGTGGAAAATTTCGATGTCTCCAAATTCACTCCAAAGTGTCTGATTCGATGGATACACGTCAGAAAACATCGCCAGAGGTGTACAGAAGTCTTAGGTAGGTCATATTGCGCCGCTATGGCAGTTGGAAGAAGAACGAGGGAAAACCTCAAATTTGACCATGCCGGCTATACGATTTTTTGTGGAAAATTTCGATGTCTCCAAATTCACTCCAAAGTGTCTGATTCGATGGATACACGTGAGACAACATCGCCAGAGGTGTACAGAAGTCTTAGGTAGGTCATATTGCGCCGCTATGGCAGTTGGAAGAAGAACGAGGGAAAACCTCAAATTTGACCATGCCGGCTATACGATTTTTTGTGGAAAATTTCGATGTCTCCAAATTCACTCCAAAGTGTCTGATTCGATGGATACACGTCAGAAAACATCGCCAGAGGTGTACAGAAGTCTTAGGTAGGTCATATTGCGCCGCTATGGCAGTTGGAAGAAGAACGAGGGAAAACCTCAAATTTGACCATGCCGGCTATACGATTTTTTGTGGAAAATTTCGATGTCTCCAAATTCACTCCAAAGTGTCTGATTCGATGGATACACGTCAGAAAACATCGCCAGAGGTGTACAGAAGTCTTAAGTAGGTCATATTGCGCCGCTATAGCAGTTGGAAGAAGAACGAGGAAAAACCTCAAATTTGACCATGCCGGCTATACGATTTTTTGTGGAAAATTTCGATGTCTCCAAATTCACTCCAAAGTGTCTGATTCGATGGATACACGTCAGAAAACATCGCCAGAGGTGTACAGAAGTCTTAGGTAGGTCATATTGCGCCACTATAGCAGTTGGAAGAAGAACGAGGAAAAACCTCAAATTTGACCATGCCGGCTATACGATTTTTTGTGGAAAATTTCGATGTCTCCAAATTCACTCCAAAGTGTCTGATTCGATGGATACACGTCAGAAAACATCGCCAGAGGTGTACAGAAGTCTTAGGTAGGTCATATTGCGCCGCTATGGCAGTTGGAAGAAGAACGAGGGAAAACCTCAAATTTGACCATGCCGGCTATACGATTTTTTGTGGAAAATTTCGATGTCTTCAAATTCACTCCAAAGTGTCTGATTCGATGGATACACGTCAGAAAACATCGCCAGAGGTGTACAGAAGTCTTAGGTAGGTCATATTGCGCCACTATAGCAGTTGGAAGAAGAACGAGGAAAAACCTCAAATTTGACCATGCCGGCTATACGATTTTTTGTGGAAAATTTCGATGGCTCCAAATTCACTCCAAAGTGTTTGATTCGATGGATACACGTGAGACAACATCGCCAGAGGTGTACAGAAGTCTTAGGTAGGTCATATTGCGCAGCTATGGCAGTTGGAAGAAGAACGAGGAAAAACCTCAAATTTGACCATGCCGGCTATACGATTTTTTGTGGAAAATTTCGATGTCTCCAAATTCACTCCAAAGTGTCTGATTCGATGGATACACGTGAGACAACATCGCCAGAGGTGTACAGAAGTCTTAGGTAGGTCATATTGCGCCGCTATGGCAGTTGGAAGAAGAACGAGGGAAAACCTCAAATTTGACCATGCCGGCTATACGATTTTTTGTGGAAACTTTCGATGTCTCAAAATTCACTCCAAAGTCTCTGATTCGATGGATACACGTCAGAAAACATCGCCAGAGGTGTACAGAAGTCTTAGGTAGGTCATATTGCGCAGCTATGGCAGTTGGAAGAAGAACGAGGAAAAACCTCAAATTTGACCATGCCGGCTATACGATTTTTTGTGGAAAATTTCGATGTCTCCAAATTCACTCCAAAGTGTCTGATTCGATGGATACACGTCAGAAAACATCGCCAGAGGTGTACAGAAGTCTTAGGTAGGTCATATTGCGCCGCTATGGCAGTTGGAAGAAGAACGAGGGAAAACCTCAAATTTGACCATGCCGGCTATACGATTTTTTGTGGAAAATTTCGATGTCTCCAAATTCACTCCAAAGTGTCTGATTCGATGGATACACGTCAGAAAACATCGCCAGAGGTGTACAGAAGTCTTAGGTAGGTCATATTGCGCCGCTATGGCAGTTGGAAGAAGAACGAGGGAAAACCTCAAATTTGACCATGCCGGCTATACGATTTTTTGTGGAAAATTTCGATGTCTCCAAATTCACTCCAAAGTGTCTGATTCGATGGATACACGTGAGACAACATCGCCAGAGGTGTACAGAAGTCTTAGGTAGGTCATATTGCGCCGCTATGGCAGTTGGAAGAAGAACGAGGGAAAACCTCAAATTTGACCATGCCGGCTATACGATTTTTTGTGGAAAATTTCGATGTCTCCAAATTCACTCCAAAGTGTCTGATTCGATGGATACACGTCAGAAAACATCGCCAGAGGTGTACAGAAGTCTTAGGTAGGTCATATTGCGCCGCTATGGCAGTTGGAAGAAGAACGAGGGAAAACCTCAAATTTGACCATGCCGGCTATACGATTTTTTGTGGAAAATTTCGATGTCTCCAAATTCACTCCAAAGTGTCTGATTCGATGGATACACGTCAGAAAACATCGCCAGAGGTGTACAGAAGTCTTAGGTAGGTCATATTGCGCCGCTATGGCAGTTGGAAGAAGAACGAGGGAAAACCTCAAATTTGACCATGCCGGCTATACGATTTTTTGTGGAAAATTTCGATGTCTCCAAATTCACTCCAAAGTGTCTGATTCGATGGATACACGTCAGAAAACATCGCCAGAGGTGTACAGAAGTCTTAGGTAGGTCATATTGCGCCGCTATGGCAGTTGGAAGAAGAACGAGGGAAAACCTCAAATTTGACCATGCCGGCTATACGATTTTTTGTGGAAAATTTCGATGTCTCCAAATTCACTCCAAAGTGTCTGATTCGATGGATACACGTGAGACAACATCGCCAGAGGTGTACAGAAGTCTTAGGTAGGTCATATTGCGCCGCTATGGCAGTTGGAAGAAGAACGAGGGAAAACCTCAAATTTGACCATGCCGGCTATACGATTTTTTGTGGAAAATTTCGATGTCTCCAAATTCACTCCAAAGTGTCTGATTCGATGGATACACGTCAGAAAACATCGCCAGAGGTGTACAGAAGTCTTAGGTAGGTCATATTGCGCCGCTATGGCAGTTGGAAGAAGAACGAGGGAAAACCTCAAATTTGACCATGCCGGCTATACGATTTTTTGTGGAAAATTTCGATGTCTCCAAATTCACTCCAAAGTGTCTGATTCGATGGATACACGTCAGAAAACATCGCCAGAGGTGTACAGAAGTCTTAAGTAGGTCATATTGCGCCGCTATAGCAGTTGGAAGAAGAACGAGGAAAAACCTCAAATTTGACCATGCCGGCTATACGATTTTTTGTGGAAAATTTCGATGTCTCCAAATTCACTCCAAAGTGTCTGATTCGATGGATACACGTCAGAAAACATCGCCAGAGGTGTACAGAAGTCTTAGGTAGGTCATATTGCGCCGCTATGGCAGTTGGAAGAAGAACGAGGAAAAACCTCAAATTTGACCATGCCGGCTATACGATTTTTTGTGGAAAATTTCGATGTCTCCAAATTCACTCCAAAGTGTCTGATTCGATGGATACACGTGAGACAACATCGCCAGAGGTGTACAGAAGTCTTAGGTAGGTCATATTGCGCCGCTATGGCAGTTGGAAGAAGAACGAGGAAAAACCTCAAATTTGACCATGCCGGCTATACGATTTTTTGTGGAAAATTTCGATGTCTCCAAATTCACTCCAAAGTGTCTGATTCGATGGATACACGTCAGAAAACATCGCCAGAGGTGTACAGAAGTCTTAGGTAGGTCCTATTGCGCCGCTATGGTAGTTAGAAGAAGAACGAGGGAAAACCTCAAATTTGACCATGCCGGCTATACGATTTTTTGTGGAAAATTTCGATGTCTCCAAATTCACTCCAAAGTGTCTGATTCGATGGATACACGTGAGACAACATCGCCAGAGGTGTACAGAAGTCTTAGGTAGGTCATATTGCGCCGCTATGGCAGTTGGAAGAAGAACTAGGAAAACCTCAAATTTGACCATGCCGGCTATACGATTTTTTGTGGAAAATTTCGATGTCTCCAAATTCACTCCAAAGTGTCTGATTCGATGGATACACGTGAGACAACATCGCCAGAGGTGTACAGAAGTCTTAGGTAGGTCATATTGCGCCGCTATGGCAGTTGGAAGAAGAACGAAAGAAAACCTCAAATTTGACCATTTGACCATACGATTTTTTGTGGAAAATTTCGATGTCTCCAAATTCACTCCAAAGTGTCTGATTCGATGGATACACGTGAGAAAACATCGCCAGAGGTGTACAGAAGTCTTAGGTAGGTCATATTGCGCCGCTATGGCAGTTGGAAGAAGAACGAGGGAAAACCTCAAATTTGACCATGCCGGCTATACGATTTTTAGTGGAAAATCTCGATGTCTCCAAATTCACTCCAAAGTGTCTGATTCGATGGATACACGTGAGAAAACATCGCCAGAGGTGTACAGAAGTCTTAGGTAGGTCATATTGCGCCGCTATGGCAGTTGGAAGAAGAACGAGGGAAAACCTCAAATTTGACCATGCCGGCTATACGATTTTTTGTGGAAAATTTCGATGTCTCCAAATTTACTCCAAAGTGTCTGATTCGATGGATACACGTCAGAAAACATCGCCAGAGGTGTACAGAAGTCTTAGGTAGGTCATATTGCGCCGCTATGGCAGTTGGAAGAAGAACGAGGGAAAACCTCAAATTTGACCATGCCGGCTATACGATTTTTTGTGGAAAATTTCAATGTCTCCAAATTCACTCCAAAGTGTCTGATTCGATGGATACACGTCAGAAAACATCGCCAGAGGTGTACAGAAGTCTTAAGTAGGTCATATTGCGCCACTATAGCAGTTGGAAGAAGAACGAGGAAAAACCTCAAATTTGACCATGCCGGCTATACGATTTTTTGTGGAAAATTTCGATGTCTCCAAATTCACTCCAAAGTGTCTGATTCGATGGATACACGTCAGAAAACATCGCCAGAGGTGTACAGAAGTCTTAAGTAGGTCATATTGCGCCACTATAGCAGTTGGAAGAAGAACGAGGAAAAACCTCAAATTTGACCATGCCGGCTATACGATTTTTTGTGGAAACTTTCGATGTCTCAAAATTCACTCCAAAGTCTCTGATTCGATGGATACACGTCAGAAAACATCGCCAGAGGTGTACAGAAGTCTTAGGTAGGTCATATTGCGCCACTATAGCAGTTGGAAGAAGAACGAGGAAAAACCTCAAATTTGACCATGCCGGCTATACGATTTTTTGTGGAAAATTTCGATGTCTCCAAATTCACTCCAAAGTGTCTGATTCGATGGATACACGTCAGAAAACATCGCCAGAGGTGTACAGAAGTCTTAGGTAGGTCATATTGCGCCGCTATGGCAGTTGGAAGAAGAACGAGGGAAAACCTCAAATTTGACCATGCCGGCTATACGATTTTTTGTGGAAAATTTCGATGTCTCCAAATTCACTCCAAAGTGTCTGATTCGATGGATACACGTCAGAAAACATCGTCAGAGGTGTACAGAAGTCTTAGGTAGGTCATATTGCGCCGCTATGGCAGTTGGAAGAAGAACGAGGGAAAACCTCAAATTTGACCATGCCGGCTATACGATTTTTAGTGGAAAATCTCGATGTCTCCAAATTCACTCCAAAGTGTCTGATTCGATGGATACACGTGAGAAAACATCGCCAGAGGTGTACAGAAGTCTTAGGTAGGTCATATTGCGCCGCTATGGCAGTTGGAAGAAGAACGAGGAAAAACCTCAAATTTGACCATGCCGGCTATACGATTTTTTGTGGAAAATTTCGATGTCTCCAAATTCACTCCAAAGTGTCTGATTCGATGGATACACGTGAGACAACATCGCCAGAGGTGTACAGAAGTCTTAGGTAGGTCATATTGCGCCGCTATGGCAGTTGGAAGAAGAACGAGGAAAAACCTCAAATTTGACCATGCCGGCTATACGATTTTTAGTGGAAAATCTCGATGTCTCCAAATTCACTCCAAAGTGTCTGATTCGATGGATACACGTGAGAAAACATCGCCAGAGGTGTACAGAAATCTTAGGTAGGTCATATTGCGCCGCTATGGCAGTTGGAAGAAGAACGAGGGAAAACCTCAAATTTGACCATGCCGGCTATACGATTTTTTGTGGAAAATTTCAATGTCTCCAAATTCACTCCAAAGTGTCTGATTCGATGGATACACGTCAGAAAACATCGCCAGAGGTGTACAGAAGTCTTAAGTAGGTCATATTGCGCCACTATAGCAGTTGGAAGAAGAACGAGGAAAAACCTCAAATTTGACCATGCCGGCTATACGATTTTTTGTGGAAAATTTCGATGTCTCCAAATTCACTCCAAAGTGTCTGATTCGATGGATACACGTCAGAAAACATCGCCAGAGGTGTACAGAAGTCTTAGGTAGGTCATATTGCGCCGCTATGGCAGTTGGAAGAAGAACGAGGAAAAACCTCAAATTTGACCATGCCGGCTATACGATTTTTTGTGGAAAATTTCGATGTCTCCAAATTCACTCCAAAGTGTCTGATTCGATGGATACACGTCAGAAAACATCGTCAGAGGTGTACAGAAGTCTTAGGTAGGTCATATTGCGCCGCTATGGCAGTTGGAAGAAGAACGAGGGAAAACCTCAAATTTGACCATGCCGGCTATACGATTTTTAGTGGAAAATCTCGATGTCTCCAAATTCACTCCAAAGTGTCTGATTCGATGGATACACGTGAGAAAACATCGCCAGAGGTGTACAGAAATCTTAGGTAGGTCATATTGCGCCGCTATGGCAGTTGGAAGAAGAACGAGGGAAAACCTCAAATTTGACCATGCCGGCTATACGATTTTTTGTGGAAAATTTCGATGTCTTCAAATTCACTCCAAAGTGTCTGATTCGACGGATACACGTGAGACAACATCGCCAGAGGTGTACAGAAGTCTTAGGTAGGTCATATTGCGCCGTTATGGCAGTTGGAAGAAGAACGAGGAAAAACCTCAAATTTGACCATGCCGGCTATACGATTTTTTGTGGAAAATTTCGATGTCTCCAAATTCACTCCAAAGTGTCTGATTCGATGGATACACGTCAGAAAACATCGCCAGAGGTGTACAGAAGTCTTAGGTAGGTCATATTGGGCCATTATGGCAGTTGGAAGAAGAACGAGGAAAAACCTCAAATTTGACCATGCCGGCTATACGATTTTTTGTGGAAAATTTCGATGTCTCCAAATTCACTCCAAAGTGTCTGATTCGATGGATACACGTCAGAAAACATCGCCAGAGGTGTACAGAAGTCTTAGGTAGGTCATATTGCGCCGCTATGGCAGTTGGAAGAAGAACGAGGGAAAACCTCAAATTTGACCATGCCGGCTATACGATTTTTAGTGGAAAATCTCGATGTCTCCAAATTCACTCCAAAGTGTCTGATTCGATGGATACACGTGAGAAAACATCGCCAGAGGTGTACAGAAGTCTTAGGTAGGTCATATTGCGCCGCTATGGCAGTTGGAAGAAGAACGAGGGAAAACCTCAAATTTGACCATGCCGGCTATACGATTTTTTGTGGAAAATTTCGATGTCTCCAAATTCACTCCAAAGTGTCTGATTCGATGGATACACGTCAGAAAACATCGCCAGAGGTGTACAGAAGTCTTAGGTAGGTCATATTGCGCCGCTATGGCAGTTGGAAGAAGAACGAGGGAAAACCTCAAATTTGACCATGCCGGCTATACGATTTTTAGTGGAAAATCTCGATGTCTCCAAATTCACTCCAAAGTGTCTGATTCGATGGATACACGTCAGAAAACATCGCCAGAGGTGTACAGAAGTCTTAGGTAGGTCATATTGCGCCGCTATGGCAGTTGGAAGAAGAACGAGGAAAAACCTCAAATTTGACCATGCCGGCTATACGATTTTTTGTGGAAAATTTCGATGTCTCCAAATTCACTCCAAAGTTTCTGATTCGATGGATACACGTCAGAAAACATCGCCAGAGGTGTACAGAAGTCTTAGGTAGGTCATATTGCGCCGCTATGGCAGTTGGAAGAAGAACGAGGGAAAACCTCAAATTTGACCATGCCGGCTATACGATTTTTTGTGGAAAATTTCGATGTCTCCAAATTCACTCCAAAGTGTCTGATTCGATGGATACACGTCAGAAAACATCGCCAGAGGTGTACAGAAGTCTTAGGTAGGTCATATTGCGCCGCTATGGCAGTTGGAAGAAGAACGAGGGAAAACCTCAAATTTGACCATGCCGGCTATACGATTTTTTGTGGAAAATTTCGATGTCTCCAAATTCACTTCAAAGTGTCTGATTCGATGGATACACGTCAGAAAACATCGCCAGAGGTGTACAGAAGTCTTAGGTAGGTCATATTGCGCCGCTATGGCAGTTGGAAGAAGAACGAGGAAAAACCTCAAATTTGGCCATGCCGGCTATACGATTTTTTGTGGAAAATTTCGATGTCTCCAAATTCACTCCAAAGTGTCTTATTCGATGGATACACGTCAGAAAACATCGCCAGAGGTGTACAGAAGTCTTAGGTAGGTCATATTGCGCCGCTATGGCAGTTGGAAGAAGAACGAGGGAAAACCTCAAATTTGACCATGCCGGCTATACGATTTTTTGTGGAAAATTTCGATGTCTCCAAATTCACTCCAAAGTGTCTGATTCGATGGACACACGTCAGAAAACATCGCCAGAGGTGTACAGAAGTCTTAGGTAGGTCATATTGCGCCGCTATGGCAGTTGGAAGAAGAACGAGGGAAAACCTCAAATTTGACCATGCCGGCTATACGATTTTTTGTGGAAAATTTCGATGTCTCCAAATTCACTCCAAAGTGTCTGATTCGATGGATACACGTCAGAAAACATCGCCAGAGGTGTACAGAAGTCTTAGGTAGGTCATATTGCGCCGCTATGGCAGTTGGAAGAAGAACGAGGGAAAGCCTCAAATTTGACCATGCCGGCTATACGATTTTTTGTGGAAAATTTCGATGTCTCCAAATTCACTCCAATGTGTCTGATTCGATGGATACACGTCAGAAAACATCGCCAGAGGTGTACAGAAGTCTTAGGTAGGTCATATTGCGCCGCTATGGCAGTTGGAAGAAGAACGAGGAAAAACCTCAAATTTGACCATGCCGGCTATACGATTTTTTGTGGAAAATTTCGATGTCTCCAAATTCACTCCAAAGTGTCTGATTCGATGGATACACGTCAGAAAACATCGCCAGAGGTGTACAGAAGTCTTAGGTAGGTCATATTGCGCCGCTATGGCAGTTGGAAGAAGAACGAGGAAAAACCTCATATTTGACCATGCCGGCTATACGATTTTTTGTGGAAAATTTCGATGTCTCCAAATTCACTCCAAAGTGTCTGATTCGATGGATACACGTCAGAAAACATCGCCAGAGGTGTACAGAAGTCTTAGGTAGGTCATATTGCGCCGCTATGGCAGTTGGAAGAAGAACGAGGGAAAACCTCAAATTTGACTATGCCGGCTATACGATTTTTTGTGGAAAATTTCGATGTCTCCAAATTCACTCCAAAGTGTCTGATTCGATGGATACACGTCAGAAAACATCGCCAGAGGTGTACAGAATTCTTAGGTAGGTCATATTGCGCCGCTATGGCAGTTGGAAAAAGAACGAGGAAAAACCTCAAATTTGACCATGCCGGCTATACGATTTTTTGTGGAAAATTTCGATGTCTCCAAATTCACTCCAAAGTGTCTGATTCGATGGATACACGTCAGAAAACATCGCCAGAGGTGTACAGAAGTCTTATTGTACAGAAGGTCATATTGCGCCGCTATGGCAGTTGGAAGAAGAACGAGGGAAAACCTCAAATTTGACCATGCCGGCTATACGATTTTTTGTGGAAAATTTCGATGTCTCCAAATTCACTCCAAAGTGTCTGATTCGATGGATACACGTGAGACAACATCGCCAGAGGTGTACAGAAGTCTTAGGTAGGTCATATTGCGCCGCTATGGCAGTTGGAAGAAGAACGAGGGAAAACCTCAAATTTGACCATGCCGGCTATACGATTTTTTGTGGAAAATTTCGATGTCTCCAAATTCACTCCAAAGTGTCTGATTCGATGGATACACGTCAGAAAACATCGCCAGAGGTGTACCGAAGTCTTAGGTAGGTCATATTGCGCCGCTATGGCAGTTGGAAGAAGAACGAGGGAAAACCTCAAATTTGACCATGCCGGCTATACGATTTTTTGTGGAAAATTTCGATGTCTCCAAATTCACTCCAAAGTGTCTGATTCGATGGATACACGTCAGAAAACATCGCCAGAGGTGTACAGAAGTCTTAGGTAGGTCATATTGCGCCGCTATGGCAGTTGGAAGAAGAACGAGGAAAAACCTCAAATTTGACCATGCCGGCTATACTATTTTTAGTGGAAAATCTCGATGTCTCCAAATTCACTCCAAAGTGTCTGATTCGATGGATACACGTCAGAAAACATCGCCAGAGGTGTACAGAAGTCTTAGGTAGGTCATATTGCGCCGCTATGGCAGTTGGAAGAAGAACGAGGAAAAACCTCAAATTTGACCATGCCGGCTATACGATTTTTTGTGGAAAATTTCGATGTCTCCAAATTCACTCCAAAGTGTCTGATTCGATGGATACACGTGAGACAACATCGCCAGAGGTGTACAGAAGTCTTAGGTAGGTCATATTGCGCCGCTATGGCAGTTGGAAGAAGAACGAGGAAAAACCTCAAATTTGACCATGCCGGCTATACTATTTTTAGTGGAAAATCTCGATGTCTCCAAATTCACTCCAAAGTGTCTGATTCGATGGATACACGTGAGACAACATCGCCAGAGGTGTACAGAAGTCTTAGGTAGGTCATATTGCGCCGCTATGGCAGTTGGAAGAAGAACGAGGAAAAACCTCAAATTTGACCATGCCGGCTATACGATTTTTTGTGGAAAATTTCGATGTCTCCAAATTCACTCCAAAGTGTCTGATTCGATGGATACACGTCAGAAAACATCGCCAGAGGTGTACAGAAGTCTTAGGTAGGTCATATTGCGCCACTATAGCAGTTGGAAGAAGAACGAGGAAAAACCTCAAATTTGACCATGCCGGCTATACGATTTTTTGTGGAAAATTTCGATGTCTCCAAATTCACTCCAAAGTGTCTTATTCGATGGATACACGTCAGAAAACATCGCCAGAGGTGTACAGAAGTCTTAGGTAGGTCATATTGCGCCGCTATGGCAGTTGGAAGAAGAACGAGGGAAAACCTCAAATTTGACCATGCCGGCTATACGATTTTTTGTGGAAAATTTCGATGTCTCCAAATTCACTCCAAAGTGTCTGATTCGATGGATACACGTCAGAAAACATCGCCAGAGGTGTACCGAAGTCTTAGGTAGGTCATATTGCGCCGCTATGGCAGATGGAAGAAGAACGAGGGAAAACCTCAAATTTGACCATGCCGGCTATACGATTTTTTGTGGAAAATTTCGATGTCTCCAAATTCACTCCAAAGTGTCTGATTCGATGGATACACGTCAGAAAACATCGCCAGAGGTGTACAGAAGTCTTAGGTAGGTCATATTGCGCCGCTATGGCAGTTGGAAGAAGAACGAGGAAAAACCTCAAATTTGACCATGCCGGCTATACTATTTTTAGTGGAAAATCTCGATGTCTCCAAATTCACTCCAAAGTGTCTGATTCGATGGATACACGTCAGAAAACATCGCCAGAGGTGTACAGAAGTCTTAGGTAGGTCATATTGCGCCGCTATGGCAGTTGGAAGAAGAACGAGGAAAAACCTCAAATTTGACCATGCCGGCTATACGATTTTTTGTGGAAAATTTCGATGTCTCCAAATTCACTCCAAAGTGTCTGATTCGATGGATACACGTGAGACAACATCGCCAGAGGTGTACAGAAGTCTTAGGTAGGTCATATTGCGCCGCTATGGCAGTTGGAAGAAGAACGAGGAAAAACCTCAAATTTGACCATGCCGGCTATACGATTTTTTGTGGAAAATTTCGATGTCTCCAAATTCACTCCAAAGTGTCTGATTCGATGGATACACGTCAGAAAACATCGCCAGAGGTGTACAGAAGTCTTAGGTAGGTCATATTGCGCCGCTATGGCAGTTGGAAGAAAAACGAGGGAAAACCTCAAATTTGACCATGCCGGCTATACGATTTTTTGTGGAAAATTTCGATGTCTCCAAATTCACTCCAAAGTGTCTGATTCGATGGATACACGTCAGAAAACATCGCCAGAGGTGTACAGAAGTCTTAGGTAGGTCATATTGCGCCGCTATGGCAGTTGGAAGAAGAACGAGGAAAAACCTCAAATTTGACCATGCCGGCTATACGATTTTTTGTGGAAAATTTCGATGTCTCCAAATTCACTCCAAAGTGTCTGATTCGATGGATACACGTCAGAAAACATCGCCAGAGGTGTACAGAAGTCTTAGGTAGGTCATATTGCGCCGCTATGGCAGTTGGAAGAAGAACGATTTTTTGTGGAAAATTTCGATGTCTCCAAATTTACTCCAAAGTGTCTGATTCGATGGATACACGTCAGAAAACATCGCCAGAGGTGTACAGAAGTCTTAGGTAGGTCATATTGCGCCGCTATGGCAGTTGGAAGAAGAACGAGGGAAAACCTCAAATTTGACCATGCCGGCTATACGATTTTTTGTGGAAAATTTCGATGTCTCCAAATTCACTCCAAAGTGTCTGATTCGATGGATACACGTCAGAAAACATCGCCAGAGGTGTACAGAAGTCTTAGGTAGGTCATATTGCGCCGCTATGGCAGTTGGAAGAAGAACGAGGGAAAACCTCAAATTTGACCATGCCGGCTATACGATTTTTTGTGGAAAATTTCGATGTCTCCAAATTCACTCCAAAGTGTCTGATTCGATGGATACACGTCAGAAAACATCGCCAGAGGTGTACAGAAGTCTTAGGTAGGTCATATTGCGCCGCTATGGCAGTTGGAAGAAGAACGAGGAAAAACCTCAAATTTGACCATCCGGCTATACGATTTTTTGTGGAAAATTTCGATGTCTCCAAATTCACTCCAAAGTGTCTGATTCGATGGATACACGTGAGACAACATCGCCAGAGGTGTACAGAAGTCTTAGGTAGGTCATATTGCGCCGCTATGGCAGTTGGAAGAAGAACGAGGAAAAACCTCAAATTTGACCATGCCGGCTATACGATTTTTTGTGGAAAATTTCGATGTCTCCAAATTCACTCCAAAGTGTCTGATTCGATGGATACACGTCAGAAAACATCGCCAGAGGTGTACAGAAGTCTTAGGTAGGTCATATTGCGCCGCTATGGCAGTTGGAAGAAGAACGAGGAAAAACCTCAAATTTGACCATCCGGCTATACGATTTTTTGTGGAAAATTTCGATGTCTCCAAATTCACTCCAAAGTGTCTGATTCGATGGATACACGTCAGAAAACATCGCCAGAGGTGTACAGAAGTCTTAGGTAGGTCATATTGCGCCGCTATGGCAGTTGGAAGAAGAACGAGGGAAAACCTCAAATTTGACCATGCCGGCTATACGATTTTTTGTGGAAAATTTCGATGTCTCCAAATTCACTCCAAAGTGTCCTGATTCGATGGATACACGTGAGACAACATCGCCAGAGGTGTACAGAAGTCTTAGGTAGGTCATATTGCGCCGCTATGGCAGTTGGAAGAAGAACGAGGAAAAACCTCAAATTTGACCATGCCGGCTATACGATTTTTTGTGGAAAATTTCGATGTCTCCAAATTCATTCCAAAGTGTCTGATTCGATGGATACACGTCAGAAAACATCGCCAGAGGTGTACAGAAGTCTTAGGTAGGTCATATTGCGCCGCTATGGCAGTTGGAAGAAGAACGAGGAAAAACCTCAAATTTGACCATGCCGGCTATACGATTTTTTGTGGAAAATTTCGATGTCTCCAAATTCACTCCAAAGTGTCTGATTCGATGGATACACGTCAGAAAACATCGCCAGAGGTGTACAGAAGTCTTAGGTAGGTCATATTGCGCCGCTATGGCAGTTGGAAGAAGAACGAGGGAAAACCTCAAATTTGACCATGCCGGCTATACGATTTTTTGTGGAAAATTTCGATGTCTCCAAATTCACTCCAAAGTGTCTGATTCGATGGATACACGTCAGAAAACATCGCCAGAGGTGTTACAGAAGTCTTAGGTAGGTCATATTGCGCCGCTATGGCAGTTGGAAGAAGAACGAGGGAAAACCTCAAATTTGACCATGCCGGCTATACGATTTTTTGTGGAAATTTCGATGTCTCCAAATTCACTCCAAAGTGTCTGATTCGATGGATACACGTCAGAAAACATCGCCAGAGGTGTACAGAATTCTTAGGTAGGTCATATTGCGCCGCTATGGCAGTTGGAAGAAGAACGAGGAAAAACCTCAAATTTGACCGGCTATACGATTTTTTGTGGAAAATTTCGATGTCTCCAAATTCACTCCAAAGTGTCTGATTCGATGGATACACGTCAGAAAACATCGCCAGAGGTGTACAGAAGTCTTAGGTAGGTCATATTGCGCCGCTATGGCAGTTGGAAGAAGAACGAGGGAAAACCTCAAATTTGACCATGCCGGCTATACGATTTTTAGTGGAAAATCTCGATGTCTCCAAATTCACTCCAAAGTGTCTGATTCGATGGATACACGTCAGAAAACATCGCCAGAGGTGTACAGAAGTCTTAGGTAGGTCATATTGCGCCGCTATGGCAGTTGGAAGAAGAACGAGGAAAAACCTCAAATTTGACCATGCCGGCTATACGATTTTTTGTGGAAAATTTCGATGTCTCCAAATTCACTCCAAAGTGTCTGATTCGATGGATACACGTCAGAAAACATCGCCAGAGGTGTACAGAAGTCTTAGGTAGGTCATATTGCGCCGCTATGGCAGTTGGAAGAAGAACGAGGAAAAACCTCAAATTTGACCATGCCGGCTATACGATTTTTTGTGGAAAATTTCGATGTCTCCAAATTCACTCCAAAGTTTCTGATTCGATGGATACACGTGAGACAACGTCGCCAGAGGTGTACAGAAGTCTTAGGTAGGTCATATTGCGCCGCTATGGCAGTTGGAAGAAGAACGAGGGAAAACCTCAAATTTGACCATGCCGGCTATACGATTTACAGAAGTCTTAGGTAGGTCATATTGCGCCGCTATGGCAGTTGGAAGAAGAACGAGGGAAAACCTGAAATTTGACCATGCCGGCTATACGATTTTTTGTGGAAAATTTCGATGTCTCCAAATTCACTCCAAAGTGTCTGATTCGATGGATACACGTCAGAAAACATCGCCAGAGGTGTACAGAAGTCTTAGGTAGGTCATATTGCGCCGCTATGGCAGTTGGAAGAAGAACGAGGGAAGACCTCAAATTTGACCATGCCGGCTATACGATTTTTTGTGGAAAATTTCGATGTCTCCAAATTCACTCCAAAGTGTCTGATTCGATGGATACACGTCAGAAAACATCGCCAGAGGTGTACAGAAGTCTTAGGTAGGTCATATTGCGCCGCTATGGCAGTTGGAAGAAGAACGAGGGAAAACCTCAAATTTGACCATGCCGGCTATACGATTTTTTGTGGAAAATTTCGATGTCTCCAAATTCACTCCAAAGTGTCTGATTCGATGGATACACGTCAGAAAACATCGCCAGAGGTGTACAGAAGTCTTAGGTAGGTCATATTGCGCCGCTATGGCAGTTGGAAGAAGAACGAGGGAAAACCTCAAATTTGACCATGCCGGCTATACGAATTTTTGTGGAAAATTTCGATGTCTCCAAATTCACTCCAAAGTATCTGATTCGATGGATACACGTGAGACAACATCGCCAGAGGTGTACAGAAGTCTTAGGTAGGTCATATTGCGCCGCTATGGCAGTTGGAAGAAGA
This sequence comes from Eristalis pertinax, assembly GCA_907269125.1. Taxonomy (NCBI): domain Eukaryota; kingdom Metazoa; phylum Arthropoda; class Insecta; order Diptera; family Syrphidae; genus Eristalis; species Eristalis pertinax. The sequence continues at coordinate 15,407,969 of OU026147.1, forward strand.
ACGAGGAAAAACCTCAAATTTGACCATGCCGGCTATACGATTTTTTGTGGAAAATTTCGATGTCTCCAAATTCACTCCAAAGTGTCTGATTCGATGGATACACGTCAGAAAACATCGCCAGAGGTGTACAGAAGTCTTAGGTAGGTCATATTGCGCCGCTATGGCAGTTGGAAGAAGAACGAGGGAAAACCTGACATTTGACCATGCCGGCTATACGATTTTTTGTGGAAAATTTCGATGTCTCCAAATTCACTCCAAAGTGTCTGATTCGATGGATACACGTCAGAAAACATCGCCAGAGGTGTACAGAAGTCTTAGGTACGTCATATTGCGCCGCCATGGCAGTTGGAAGAAGAACGAGGGAAAACCTCAAATTTGACCATGCCGGCTATATGATTTTTTGTGGAAAATTTCGATGTCTCCAAATTCACTCCAAAGTGTCTCATTCGATGGATACACGTCAGAAAACATCGCCAGAGGTGTACAGAAGTCTTAGGTAGGTCATATTGCGCCGCTATGGCAGTTGGAAGAAGAACGAGGAAAAACCTCAAATTTGACCATGCCGGCTATACGATTTTTTGTGGAAAATTTCGATGTCTCCAAATTCACTCCAAAGTGTCTGATTCGATGGATACACGTCAGAAAACATCGCCAGAGGTGTACAGAAGTCTTAGGTAGGTCATATTGCGCCGCTATGGCAGTTGGAAGAAGAACGAGGAAAAACCTCAAATTCGACCATGCCGGCTATACGATTTTTTGTGGAAAATTTCGATGTCTCCAAATTCACTCCAAAGTGTCTGATTCGATGGATACACGTCAGAAAACATCGCCAGAGGTGTACAGAAGTCTTAGGTAGGTCATATTGCGCCGCTATGGCAGTTGGAACAAGAACGAGGAAAAACCTCAAATTTGACCATGCCGGCTATACGATTTTTTGTGGAAAATTTCGATGTCTCCAAATTCACTCCAAAGTGTCTGATTCGATGGATACACGTCAGAAAACATCGCCAGAGGTGTACAGAAGTCTTAGGTAGGTCATATTGCGCCGCTATGGCAGTTGGAAGAAGAACGAGGGAAAACCTCAAATTTGACCATGCCGGCTATACGATTTTTTGTGGAAAATTTCGATGTCTCCAAATTCACTCCAAAGTGTCTGATTCGATGGATACACGTCAGAAAACATCGCCAGAGGTGTACAGAAGTCTTAGGTAGGTCATATTGCGCCGCTATGGCAGTTGGAAGAAGAACGAGGAAAAACCTCAAATTTGACCATGCCGGCTATACGATTTTTTGTGGAAAATTTCGATGTCTCCAAATTCACTCCAAAGTGTCTGATTCGATGGATACACGTCAGAAAACATCGCCAGAGGTGTACAGAAGTCTTAGGTAGGTCATATTGCGCCGCTATGGCAGTTGGAAGAAGAACGAGGAAAAACCTCAAATTTAACCATGCCGGCTATACGATTTTTTGTGGAAAATTTCGATGTCTCCAAATTCACTCCAAAGTGTCTGATTCGATGGATACACGTCAGAAAACATCGCCAGAGGTGTACAGAAGTCTTAGGTAGGTCATATTGCGCCGCTATGGCAGTTGGAAGAAGAACGAGGAAAAACCTCAAATTTGACCATGCCGGCTATACGATTTTTTGTGGAAAATTTCGATGTCTCCAAATTCACTCCAAAGTGTCTGATTCGATGGATACACGTCAGAAAACATCGCCAGAGGTGTACAGAAGTCTTAGGTAGGTCATATTGCGCCGCTATGGCAGTTGGAAGAAGAACGAGGAAAAACCTCAAATTCGACCATGCCGGCTATACGATTTTTTGTGGAAAATTTCGATGTCACCAAATTCACTCCAAAGTGTCTGATTCGATGGATACACGTGAGACAACATTGCCAGAGGTGTACAGAAGTCTTAGGTAGGTCATATTGCGCCGCTATGGCAGTTGGAAGAAGAACGAGGAAAAACCTCAAATTTGACCATGCCGCCTATAGGATTTTTTGTGGAAAATTTCGATGTCTCCAAATTCACTCCAAAGTGTCTGATTCGATGGATACACGTCAGAAAACATCGCCAGAGGTGTACAGAAGTCTTAGGTAGGTCATATTGCGCCGCTATGGCAGTTGGAAGAAGAACGAGGAAAAACCTCAAATTTGACCGGCTATACGATTTTTTGTGGAAAATTTCGATGTCTCCAAATTCACTCCAAAGTGTCTGATTCGATGGATACACGTGAGACAACATCGCCACAGGTGTACAGAAGTCTTAGGTAGGTCATATTGCGCCGCTATGGCAGTTGGAAGAAGAACGAGGAAAAACCTCAAATTTGACCGGCAATGGTCAAAACGAGGAAAAACCTCAAATTTTACCATGCCGGCAATACGATTTTTTGTGGAAAATTTCGATGTCACCAAATTCACTCCAAAGTGTCTGATTCGATGGATACACGTGAGACAACATCGCCAGAGGTGTACAGAAGTCTTAGGTAGGTCATATTGCGCCGCTATGGCAGTTGGAAGAAGAACGAGGAAAAACCTCAAATTTGACCATGCCGGCTATACGATTTTTTGTGGAAAATTTCGATGTCTCCAAATTCACTCCAAAGTGTCTGATTCGATGGATACACGTCAGAAAACATCGCCAGAGGTGTACAGAAGTCTTAGGTAGGTCATATTGCGCCGCTATGGCAGTTGGAAGAAGAACGAGGAAAAACCTCAAATTTGACCATGCCGGCTATACGATTTTTTGTGGAAAATTTCGATGTCACCAAATTCACTCCAAAGTGTCTGATTCGATGGATACACGTGAGACAACATCGCCAGAGGTGTACAGAAGTCTTAGGTAGGTCATATTGCGCCGCTATGGCAGTTGGAAGAAGAACGAGGGAAAACCTCAAATTTGACCATGCCGGCTATACGATTTTTTGTGGAAAATTTCGATGTCTCCAAATTCACTCCAAAGTGTCTGATTCGATGGAAACACGTCAGAAAACATCGCCAGAGGTGTACAGAAGTCTTAGGTAGGTCATATTGCGCCGCTATGGCAGTTGGAAGAAGAACGAGGGAAAACCTCAAATTTGACCATGCCGGCTATACGATTTTTTGTGGAAAATTTCGATGTCTCCAAATTCACTCCAAAGTGTCTGATTCGATGGATACACGTGAGACAACATCGCCAGAGGTGTACAGAAGTCTTAGGTAGGTCATATTGCGCCGCTATGGCAGTTGGAAGAAGAACGAGGAAAATCCTCAAATTTGACCATGCCGGCTATACGATTTTTTGTGGAAAATTTCGATGTCTCCAAATTCACTCCAAAGTGTCTGATTCGATGGATACACGTCAGAAAACATCGCCAGAGGTGTACAGAAGTCTTAGGTAGGTCATATTGCGCCGCTATGGCAGTTGGAAGAAGAACGAGGAAAAACCCCAAATTTGACCATGCCGGCTATACGATTTTTAGTGGAAAATTTCGATGTCTCCAAATTCACTCCAAAGTGTCTGATTCGATGGATACACGTCAGAAAACATCGCCAGAGGTGTACAGAAGTCTTAGGTAGGTCATATTGCGCCGCTATGGCAGTTGGAAGAAGAACGAGGGAAAACCTCAAATTTTACCATGCCGGCTATACGATTTTTTGTGGAAAATTTCGATGTCTCCAAATTCACTCCAAAGTGTCTGATTCGATGGATACACGTCAGAAAACATCGCCAGAGGTGTACAGAAGTCTTAGGTAGGTCATATTGCGCCGCTATGGCAGTTGGAAGAAGAACGAGGGAAAACCTCAAATTTGACCATGCCGGCTATACGATTTTTTGTGGAAAATTTCGATGTCTCCAAATTCACTCCAAAGTGTCTGATTCGATGGATACACGTCAGAAAACATCGCCAGAGGTGTACAGAAGTCTTAGGTAGGTCATATTGCGCCGCTATGGCAGTTGGAAGAAGAACGAGGAAAAACCTCAAATTTGACCATGCCGGCTATACGATTTTTTGTGGAAAATTTCGATGTCTCCAAATTCACTCCAAAGTGTCTGATTCGATGGATACACGTCAGAAAACATCGCCAGAGGTGTACAGAAGTCTTAGGTAGGTCATATTGCGCCGCTATGGCAGTTGGAAGAAGAACGAGGAAAAACCTCAAATTTGACCATGCCGGCTATACGATTTTTTGTGGAAAATTTCGATGTCTCCAAATTCACTCCAAAGTGTCTGATTCGATGGATACACGTCAGAAAACATCGCCAGAGGTGTACAGAAGTCTTAGGTAGGTCATATTGCGCCGCTATGGCAGTTGGAAGAAGAACGAGGAAAAACCTCAAATTTGACCATGCCGGCTATACGATTTTTTGTGGAAAATTTCGATGTCTCCAAATTCACTCCAAAGTGTCTGATTCGATGGATACACGTCAGAAAACATCGCCAGAGGTGTACAGAAGTCTTAGGTAGCTCATATTGCGCCGCTATGGCAGTTGGAAGAAGAACGAGGAAAAACCTCAAATTTGACCATGCCGGCTATACGATTTTTTGTGGAAAATTTCGATGTCTCCAAATTCACTCCAAAGTGTCTGATTCGATGGATACACGTCAGAAAACATCGCCAGAGGTGTACAGAAGTCTTAGGTAGGTCATATTGCGCCGCTATGGCAGTTGGAAGAAGAACGAGGAAAAACCTCAAATTTGACCATGCCGGCTATACGATTTTTTGTGGAAAATTTCGATGTCTCCAAATTCACTCCAAAGTGTCTGATTCGATGGATACACGTCAGAAAACATCGCCAGAGGTGTACAGAAGTCTTAGGTAGGTCATATTGCGCCGCTATGGCAGTTGGAAGAAGAACGAGGGAAAACCTCAAATTTGACCATGCCGGTTATATGATTTTTTGTGGAAAATTTCGATGTCTCCAAATTCACTCCAAAGTGTCTGATTCGATGGATACACGTCAGAAAACATCGCCAGAGGTGTACAGAAGTCTTAGGTAGGTCATATTGCGCCGCTATGGCAGTTGGAAGAAGAACGAGGAAAAACCTCAAATTTGACCATGCCGGCTATACGATTTTTTGTGGAAAATTTCGATGTCTCCAAATTCACTCCAAAGTGTCTGATTCGATGGATACACGTCAGAAAACATCGCCAGAGGTGTACAGAAGTCTTAGGTAGGTCATATTGCGCCGCTATGGCAGTTGGAAGAAGAACGAGGAAAAACCTCAAATTTGACCATGCCGGCTATACGATTTTTTGTGGAAAATTTCGATGTCTCCAAATTCACTCCAAAGTGTCTGATTCGATGGATACACGTCAGAAAACATCGCCAGAGGTGTACAGAAGTCTTAGGTAGGTCATATTGCGCCGCTATGGCAGTTGGAAGAAGAACGAGGGAAAACCTCAAATTTGACCATGCCGGCTATATGATTTTTTGTGGAAAATTTCGATGTCTCCAAATTCACTCCAAAGTGTCTGATTCGATGGATACACGTCAGAAAACATCGCCAGAGGTGTACAGAAGTCTTAGGTAGGTCATATTGCGCCGCTATGGCAGTTGGAAGAAGAACGAGGAAAAACCTCAAATTTGACCATGCCGGCTATACGATTTTTTGTGGAAAATTTCGATGTCTCCAAATTCACTCCAAAGTGTCTGATTCGATGGATACACGTCAGAAAACATCGCCAGAGGTGTACAGAAGTCTTAGGTAGGTCATATTGCGCCGCTATGGCAGTTGGAAGAAGAACGATTTTTTGTGGAAAATTTCGATGTCTCCAAATTCACTCCAAAGTGTCTGATTCGATGGATACACGTCAGAAAACATCGCCAGAGGTGTACAGAAGTCTTAGGTAGGTCATATTGCGCCGCTATGGCAGTTGGAAGAAGAACGAGGGAAAACCTCAAATTTGACCATGCCGGCTATATGATTTTTTGTGGAAAATTTCGATGTCTCCAAATTCACTCCAAAGTGTCTGATTCGATGGATACACGTCAGAAAACATCGCCAGAGGTGTACAGAAGTCTTAGGTAGGTCATATTGCGCCGCTATGGCAGTTGGAAGAAGAACGAGGAAAAACCTCAAAGTTGACCATGCCGGCTATACGATTTTTTGTGGAAAATTTCGATGTCTCCAAATTCACTCCAAAGCGTCTGATTCGATGGATACACGTCAGAAAACATCGCCAGAGGTGTACAGAAGTCTTAGGTAGGTCATATTGCGCCGCTATGGCAGTTGGAAGAAGAACGAGGGAAAACCTCAAATTTGACCATGCCGGCTATATGATTTTTTGTGGAAAATTTCGATGTCTCCAAATTCACTCCAAAGTGTCTGATTCGATGGATACACGTCAGAAAACATCGCCAGAGGTGTACAGAAGTCTTAGGTAGGTCATATTGCGCCGCTATGGCAGTTGGAAGAAGAACGAGGAAAAACCTCAAATTTGACCATGCCGGCTATACGATTTTTTGTGGAAAATTTCGATGTCTCCAAATTCACTCCAAAGTGTCTGATTCGATGGATACACGTCAGAAAACATCGCCAGAGGTGTACAGAAGTCTTAGGTAGGTCATATTGCGCCGCTATGGCAGTTGGAAGAAGAACGAGGAAAAACCTCAAATTTGACCATGCCGGCTATACGATTTTTTGTGGAAAATTTCGATGTCTCCAAATTCACTCCAAAGTGTCTGATTCGATGGATACACGTCAGAAAACATCGCCAGAGGTGTACAGAAGTCTTAGGTAGGTCATATTGCGCCGCTATGGCAGTTGGAAGAAGAACGAGGGAAAACCTCAAATTTGACCATGCCGGCTATATGATTTTTTGTGGAAAATTTCGATGTCTCCAAATTCACTCCAAAGTGTCTGATTCGATGGATACACGTCAGAAAACATCGCCAGAGGTGTACAGAAGTCTTAGGTAGGTCATATTGCGCCGCTATGGCAGTTGGAAGAAGAACGAGGAAAAACCTCAAATTTGACCATGCCGGCTATACGATTTTTTGTGGAAAATTTCGATGTCTCCAAATTCACTCCAAAGTGTCTGATTCGATGGATACACGTCAGAAAACATCGCCAGAGGTGTACAGAAGTCTTAGGTAGGTCATATTGCGCCGCTATGGCAGTTGGAAGAAGAACGAGGAAAAACCTCAAATTTGACCATGCCGGCTATACGATTTTTTGTGGAAAATTTCGATGTCTCCAAATTCACTCCAAAGTGTCTGATTCGATGGATACACGTCAGAAAACATCGCCAGAGGTGTACAGAAGTCTTAGGTAGGTCATATTGCGCCGCTATGGCAGTTGGAAGAAGAACGAGGAAAAACCTCAAATTTGACCATGCCGGCTTACGATTTTTTGTGGAAAATTTCGATGTCTCCAAATTCACTCCAAAGTGTCTGATTCGATGGATACACGTCAGAAAACATCGCCAGAGGTGTACAGAAGTCTTAGGTAGGTCATATTGCGCCGCTATGGCAGTTGGAAGAAGAACGAGGGAAAACCTCAAATTTGACCATGCCGGCTATATGATTTTTTGTGGAAAATTTCGATGTCTCCAAATTCACTCCAAAGTGTCTGATTCGATGGATACACGTCAGAAAACATCGCCAGAGGTGTACAGAAGTCTTAGGTAGGTCATATTGCGCCGCTATGGCAGTTGGAAGAAGAACGAGGGAAAACCTCAAATTTGACCATGCCGGCTATATGATTTTTTGTGGAAAATTTCGATGTCTCCAAATTCACTCCAAAGTGTCTGATTCGATGGATACACGTCAGAAAACATCGCCAGAGGTGTACAGAAGTCTTAGGTAGGTCATATTGCGCCGCTATGGCAGTTGGAAGAAGAACGAGGAAAAACCTCAAATTTGACCATGCCGGCTATACGATTTTTTGTGGAAAATTTCGATGTCTCCAAATTCACTCCAAAGTGTCTGATTCGATGGATACACGTCAGAAAACATCGCCAGAGGTGTACAGAAGTCTTAGGTAGGTCATATTGCGCCGCTATGGCAGTTGGAAGAAGAACGAGGAAAAACCTCAAATTTGACCATACGATTTTTTGTGGAAAATTTCGATGTCTCCAAATTCACTCCAAAGTGTCTGATTCGATGGATACACGTCAGAAAACATCGCCAGAGGTGTACAGAAGTCTTAGGTAGGTCATATTGCGCCGCTATGGCAGTTGGAAGAAGAACGAGGAAAAACCTCAAATTTGACCATGCCGGCTATACGATTTTTTGTGGAAAATTTCGATGTCTCCAAATTGACTCCAAAGTGTCTGATTCGATGGATACACGTCAGAAAACATCGCCAGAGGTGTACAGAAGTCTTAGGTAGGTCATATTGCGCCGCTATGGCAGTTGGAAGAAGAACGAGGAAAAACCTCAAATTTGACCATGCCGGCTATATGATTTTTTGTGGAAAATTTCGATGTCTCCAAATTCACTCCAAAGTGTCTGATTCGATGGATACACGTCAGAAAACATCGCCAGAGGTGTACAGAAGTCTTAGGTAGGTCATATTGCGCCGCTATGGCAGTTGGAAGAAGAACGAGGAAAAACCTCAAATTTTACCATGCCGGCTATACGATTTTTTGTGGAAAATTTCGATGTCTCCAAATTGACTCCAAAGTGTCTGATTCGATGGATACACGTCAGAAAACATCGCCAGAGGTGTACAGAAGTCTATATGATTTTTTGTGGAAAATTTCGATGTCTCCAAATTCACTCCAAAGTGTCTGATTCGATGGATACACGTCAGAAAACATCGCCAGAGGTGTACAGAAGTCTTAGGTAGGTCATATTGCGCCGCTATGGCAGTTGGAAGAAGAACGAGGAAAAACCTCAAATTTGACCATGCCGGCTATACGATTTTTTGTGGAAAATTTCGATGTCTCCAAATTCACTCCAAAGTGTCTGATTCGATGGATACACGTCAGAAAACATGGCCAGAGGTGTACAGAAGTCTTAGGTAGGTCGTATTGCGCCGCTATGGCAGTTGGAAGAAGAACGAGGAAAAACCTCAAATTTGACCATGCCGGCTATACGATTTTTTGTGGAAAATTTCGATGTCTCCAAATTCACTCCAAAGTGTCTGATTCGATGGATACACGTCAGAAAACATCGCCAGAGGTGTACAGAAGTCTTATTGTACAGAAGGTCATATTGCGCCGCTATGGCAGTTGGAAGAAGAACGAGGAAAAACCTCAAATTTGACCATGCCGGCTATACGATTTTTTGTGGAAAATTTCGATGTCTCCAAATTCACTCCAAAGTGTCTGATTCGATGGATACACGTCAGAAAACATCGCCAGAGGTGTACAGAAGTCTTAGGTAGGTCATATTGCGCCGCTATGGCAGTTGGAAGAAGAACGAGGAAAAACCTCAAATTTGACCATGCCGGCTTACGATTTTTTGTGGAAAATTTCGATGTCTCCAAATTCACTCCAAAGTGTCTGATTCGATGGATACACGTCAGAAAACATCGCCAGAGGTGTACAGAAGTCTTAGGTAGGTCATATTGCGCCGCTATGGCAGTTGGAAGAAGAACGAGGGAAAACCTCAAATTTGACCATGCCGGCTATATGATTTTTTGTGGAAAATTTCGATGTCTCCAAATTCACTCCAAAGTGTCTGATTCGATGGATACACGTCAGAAAACATCGCCAGAGGTGTACAGAAGTCTTAGGTAGGTCATATTGCGCCGCTATGGCAGTTGGAAGAAGAACGAGGGAAAACCTCAAATTTGACCATGCCGGCTATATGATTTTTTGTGGAAAATTTCGATGTCTCCAAATTCACTCCAAAGTGTCTGATTCGATGGATACACGTCAGAAAACATCGCCAGAGGTGTACAGAAGTCTTAGGTAGGTCATATTGCGCCGCTATGGCAGTTGGAAGAAGAACGAGGAAAAACCTCAAATTTGACCATGCCGGCTATACGATTTTTTGTGGAAAATTTCGATGTCTCCAAATTCACTCCAAAGTGTCTGATTCGATGGATACACGTCAGAAAACATCGCCAGAGGTGTACAGAAGTCTTAGGTAGGTCATATTGCGCCGCTATGGCAGTTGGAAGAAGAACGAGGAAAAACCTCAAATTTGACCATACGATTTTTTGTGGAAAATTTCGATGTCTCCAAATTCACTCCAAAGTGTCTGATTCGATGGATACACGTCAGAAAACATCGCCAGAGGTGTACAGAAGTCTTAGGTAGGTCATATTGCGCCGCTATGGCAGTTGGAAGAAGAACGAGGGAAAACCTCAAATTTGACCATGCCGGCTATATGATTTTTTGTGGAAAATTTCGATGTCTCCAAATTCACTCCAAAGTGTCTGATTCGATGGATACACGTCAGAAAACATCGCCAGAGGTGTACAGAAGTCTTAGGTAGGTCATATTGCGCCGCTATGGCAGTTGGAAGAAGAACGAGGAAAAACCTCAAATTTGACCATGCCGGCTATACGATTTTTTGTGGAAAATTTCGATGTCTCCAAATTCACTCCAAAGTGTCTGATTCGATGGATACACGTCAGAAAACATCGCCAGAGGTGTACAGAAGTCTTAGGTAGGTCATATTGCGCCGCTATGGCAGTTGGAAGAAGAACGAGGAAAAACCTCAAATTTGACCATGCCGGCTATATGATTTTTTGTGGAAAATTTCGATGTCTCCAAATTCACTCCAAAGTGTCTGATTCGATGGATACACGTCAGAAAACATCGCCAGAGGTGTACAGAAGTCTTAGGTAGGTCATATTGCGCCGCTATGGCAGTTGGAAGAAGAACGAGGGAAAACCTCAAATTTGACCATGCCGGCTATATGATTTTTTGTGGAAAATTTCGATGTCTCCAAATTCACTCCAAAGTGTCTGATTCGATGGATACACGTCAGAAAACATCGCCAGAGGTGTACAGAAGTCTTAGGTAGGTCATATTGCGCCGCTATGGCAGTTGGAAGAAGAACGAGGAAAAACCTCAAATTTGACCATGCCGGCTATACGATTTTTTGTGGAAAATTTCGATGTCTCCAAATTCACTCCAAAGTGTCTGATTCGATGGATACACGTCAGAAAACATCGCCAGAGGTGTACAGAAGTCTTAGGTAGGTCATATTGCGCCGCTATGGCAGTTGGAAGAAGAACGAGGAAAAACCTCAAATTTGACCATACGATTTTTTGTGGAAAATTTCGATGTCTCCAAATTCACTCCAAAGTGTCTGATTCGATGGATACACGTCAGAAAACATCGCCAGAGGTGTACAGAAGTCTTAGGTAGGTCATATTGCGCCGCTATGGCAGTTGGAAGAAGAACGAGGAAAAACCTCAAATTTGACCATGCCGGCTATACGATTTTTTGTGGAAAATTTCGATGTCTCCAAATTCACTCCAAAGTGTCTGATTCGATGGATACACGTCAGAAAACATCGCCAGAGGTGTACAGAAGTCTTAGGTAGGTCATATTGCGCCGCTATGGCAGTTGGAAGAAGAACGAGGGAAAACCTCAAATTTGACCATGCCGGCTATATGATTTTTTGTGGAAAATTTCGATGTCTCCAAATTCACTCCAAAGTGTCTGATTCGATGGATACACGTCAGAAAACATCGCCAGAGGTGTACAGAAGTCTTAGGTAGGTCATATTGCGCCGCTATGGCAGTTGGAAGAAGAACGAGGGAAAACCTCAAATTTGACCATGCCGGCTATATGATTTTTTGTGGAAAATTTCGATGTCTCCAAATTCACTCCAAAGTGTCTGATTCGATGGATACACGTCAGAAAACATCGCCAGAGGTGTACAGAAGTCTTAGGTAGGTCATATTGCGCCGCTATGGCAGTTGGAAGAAGAACGAGGAAAAACCTCAAATTTGACCATGCCGGCTATACGATTTTTTGTGGAAAATTTCGATGTCTCCAAATTCACTCCAAAGTGTCTGATTCGATGGATACACGTCAGAAAACATCGCCAGAGGTGTACAGAAGTCTTAGGTAGGTCATATTGCGCCGCTATGGCAGTTGGAAGAAGAACGAGGAAAAACCTCAAATTTGACCATACGATTTTTTGTGGAAAATTTCGATGTCTCCAAATTCACTCCAAAGTGTCTGATTCGATGGATACACGTCAGAAAACATCGCCAGAGGTGTACAGAAGTCTTAGGTAGGTCATATTGCGCCGCTATGGCAGTTGGAAGAAGAACGAGGCAAAACCTCAAATTTGACCATGCCGGCTATATGATTTTTTGTGGAAAATTTCGATGTCTCCAAATTCACTCCAAAGTGTCTGATTCGATGGATACACGTCAGAAAACATCGCCAGAGGTGTACAGAAGTCTTAGGTAGGTCATATTGCGCCGCTATGGCAGTTGGAAGAAGAACGAGGAAAAACCTCAAATTTGACCATGCCGGCTATACGATTTTTTGTGGAAAATTTCGATGTCTCCAAATTCACTCCAAAGTGTCTGATTCGATGGATACACGTCAGAAAACATCGCCAGAGGTGTACAGAAGTCTTAGGTAGGTCATATTGCGCCGCTATGGCAGTTGGAAGAAGAACGAGGCAAAACCTCAAATTTGACCATGCCGGCTATATGATTTTTTGTGGAAAATTTCGATGTCTCCAAATTCACTCCAAAGTGTCTGATTCGATGGATACACGTCAGAAAACATCGCCAGAGGTGTACAGAAGTCTTAGGTAGGTCATATTGCGCCGCTATGGCAGTTGGAAGAAGAACGAGGGAAAACCTCAAATTTGACCATGCCGGCTATATGATTTTTTGTGGAAAATTTCGATGTCTCCAAATTCACTCCAAAGTGTCTGATTCGATGGATACACGTCAGAAAACATCGCCAGAGGTGTACAGAAGTCTTAGGTAGGTCATATTGCGCCGCTATGGCAGTTGGAAGAAGAACGAGGAAAAACCTCAAATTTGACCATGCCGGCTATACGATTTTTTGTGGAAAATTTCGATGTCTCCAAATTCACTCCAAAGTGTCTGATTCGATGGATACACGTCAGAAAACATCGCCAGAGGTGTACAGAAGTCTTAGGTAGGTCATATTGCGCCGCTATGGCAGTTGGAAGAAGAACGAGGAAAAACCTCAAATTTGACCATACGATTTTTTGTGGAAAATTTCGATGTCTCCAAATTCACTCCAAAGTGTCTGATTCGATGGATACACGTCAGAAAACATCGCCAGAGGTGTACAGAAGTCTTAGGTAGGTCATATTGCGCCGCTATGGCAGTTGGAAGAAGAACGAGGAAAAACCTCAAATTTGACCATGCCGGCTATACGATTTTTTGTGGAAAATTTCGATGTCTCCAAATTGACTCCAAAGTGTCTGATTCGATGGATACACGTCAGAAAACATCGCCAGAGGTGTACAGAAGTCTTAGGTAGGTCATATTGCGCCGCTATGGCAGTTGGAAGAAGAACGAGGGAAAACCTCAAATTTGACCATGCCGGCTATATGATTTTTTGTGGAAAATTTCGATGTCTCCAAATTCACTCCAAAGTGTCTGATTCGATGGATACACGTCAGAAAACATCGCCAGAGGTGTACAGAAGTCTTAGGTAGGTCATATTGCGCCGCTATGGCAGTTGGAAGAAGAACGAGGAAAAACCTCAAATTTGACCATGCCGGCTATACGATTTTTTGTGGAAAATTTCGATGTCTCCAAATTCACTCCAAAGTGTCTGATTCGATGGATACACGTCAGAAAACATGGCCAGAGGTGTACAGAAGTCTTAGGTAGGTCGTATTGCGCCGCTATGGCAGTTGGAAGAAGAACGAGGAAAAACCTCAAATTTGACCATGCCGGCTATACGATTTTTTGTGGAAAATTTCGATGTCTCCAAATTCACTCCAAAGTGTCTGATTCGATGGATACACGTCAGAAAACATCGCCAGAGGTGTACAGAAGTCTTAGGTAGGTCATATTGCGCCGCTATGGCAGTTGGAAGAAGAACGAGGGAAAACCTCAAATTTGACCATGCCGGCTATATGATTTTTTGTGGAAAATTTCGATGTCTCCAAATTCACTCCAAAGTGTCTGATTCGATGGATACACGTCAGAAAACATCGCCAGAGGTATACAGAAGTCTTAGGTAGGTCATATTGCGCCGCTATGGCAGTTGGAAGAAGAACGAGGAAAAACCTCAAATTTGACCATGCCGGCTATACGATTTTTTGTGGAAAATTTCGATGTCTCCAAATTCACTCCAAAGTGTCTGATTCGATGGATACACGTCAGAAAACATCGCCAGAGGTATACAGAAGTCTTAGGTAGGTCATATTGCGCCGCTATGGCAGTTGGAAGAAGAACGAGGAAAAACCTCAAATTTGACCATGCCGGCTTACGATTTTTTGTGGAAAATTTCGATGTCTCCAAATTCACTCCAAAGTGTCTGATTCGATGGATACACGTCAGAAAACATCGCCAGAGGTGTACAGAAGTCTTGGGTAGGTCATATTGCGCCGCTATGGCAGTTGGAAGAAGAACGAGGGAAAACCTCAAATTTGACCATGCCGGCTATACGATTTTTTGTGGAAAATTTCGATGTCTCCAAATTCACTCCAAAGTGTCTGATTCGATGGATACACGTCAGAAAACATCGCCAGAGGTGTACAGAAGTCTTAGGTAGGTCATATTGCGCCGCTATGGCAGTTGGAAGAAGAACGAGGAAAAACCTCAAATTTGACCATGCCGGCTATACGATTTTTTGTGGAAAATTTCGATGTCTCCAAATTCACTCCAAAGTGTCTGATTCGATGGATACACGTCAGAAAACATCGCCAGAGGTGTACAGAAGTCTTATTGTACAGAAGGTCATATTGCGCCGCTATGGCAGTTGGAAGAAGAACGAGGAAAAACCTCAAATTTGACCATGCCGGCTATACGATTTTTTGTGGAAAATTTCGATGTCTCCAAATTCACTCCAAAGTGTCTGATTCGATGGATACACGTCAGAAAACATCGCCAGAGGTGTACAGAAGTCTTAGGTAGGTCATATTGCGCCGCTACGGCAGTTGGAAGAAGAACGAGGAAAAACCTCAAATTTGACCACGCCGGCTTACGATTTTTTGTGGAAAATTTCGATGTCTCCAAATTCACTCCAAAGTGTCTGATTCGATGGATACACGTCAGAAAACATCGCCAGAGGTGTACAGAAGTCTTAGGTAGGTCATATTGCGCCGCTATGGCAGTTGGAAGAAGAACGAGGGAAAACCTCAAATTTGACCATGCCGGCTATATGATTTTTTGTGGAAAATTTCGATGTCTCCAAATTCACTCCAAAGTGTCTGATTCGATGGATACACGTCAGAAAACATCGCCAGAGGTGTACAGAAGTCTTAGGTAGGTCATATTGCGCCGCTATGGCAGTTGGAAGAAGAACGAGGAAAAACCTCAAATTTGACCATGCCGGCTATACGATTTTTTGTGGAAAATTTCGATGTCTCCAAATTCACTCCAAAGTGTCTGATTCGATGGATACACGTCAGAAAACATCGCCAGAGGTGTACAGAAGTCTTAGGTAGGTCATATTGCGCCGCTATGGCAGTTGGAAGAAGAACGAGGAAAAACCTCAAATTTGACCATGCCGGCTATACGATTTTTTGTGGAAAATTTCGATGTCTCCAAATTCACTCCAAAGTGTCTGATTCGATGGATACACGTCAGAAAACATCGCCAGAGGTGTACAGAAGTCTTAGGTAGGTCATATTGCGCCGCTATGGCAGTTGGAAGAAGAACGAGGAAAAACCTCAAATTTGACCATACGATTTTTTGTGGAAAATTTCGATGTCTCCAAATTCACTCCAAAGTGTCTGATTCGATGGATACACGTCAGAAAACATCGCCAGAGGTGTACAGAAGTCTTAGGTAGGTCATATTGCGCCGCTATGGCAGTTGGAAGAAGAACGAGGAAAAACCTCAAATTTGACCATGCCGGCTATACGATTTTTTGTGGAAAATTTCGATGTCTCCAAATTGACTCCAAAGTGTCTGATTCGATGGATACACGTCAGAAAACATCGCCAGAGGTGTACAGAAGTCTTAGGTAGGTCATATTGCGCCGCTATGGCAGTTGGAAGAAGAACGAGGGAAAACCTCAAATTTGACCATGCCGGCTATATGATTTTTTGTGGAAAATTTCGATGTCTCCAAATTCACTCCAAAGTGTCTGATTCGATGGATACACGTCAGAAAACATCGCCAGAGGTGTACAGAAGTCTTAGGTAGGTCATATTGCGCCGCTATGGCAGTTGGAAGAAGAACGAGGAAAAACCTCAAATTTGACCATGCCGGCTATACGATTTTTTGTGGAAAATTTCGATGTCTCCAAATTCACTCCAAAGTGTCTGATTCGATGGATACACGTCAGAAAACATCGCCAGAGGTGTACAGAAATCTTAGGTAGGTCATATTGCGCCGCTATGGCAGTTGGAAGAAGAACGAGGGAAAACCTCAAATTTGACCATGCCGGCTATATGATTTTTTGTGGAAAATTTCGATGTCTCCAAATTCACTCCAAAGTGTCTGATTCGATGGATACACGTCAGAAAACATCGCCAGAGGTGTACAGAAGTCTTAGGTAGGTCATATTGCGCCGCTATGGCAGTTGGAAGAAGAACGAGGGAAAACCTCAAATTTGACCATGCCGGCTATATGATTTTTTGTGGAAAATTTCGATGTCTCCAAATTCACTCCAAAGTGTCTGATTCGATGGATACACGTCAGAAAACATCGCCAGAGGTGTACAGAAGTCTTATTGTACAGAAGGTCATATTGCGCCGCTATGGCAGTTGGAAGAAGAACGAGGGAAAACCTCAAATTTGACCATGCCGGCTATATGATTTTTTGTGGAAAATTTCGATGTCTCCAAATTCACTCCAAAGTGTCTGATTCGATGGATACACGTCAGAAAACATCGCCAGAGGTGTACAGAAATCTTAGGTAGGTCATATTGCGCCGCTATGGCAGTTGGAAGAAGAACGAGGGAAAACCTCAAATTTGACCATGCCGGCTATATGATTTTTTGTGGAAAATTTCGATGTCTCCAAATTCACTCCAAAGTGTCTGATTCGATGGATACACGTCAGAAAACATCGCCAGAGGTGTACAGAAGTCTTAGGTAGGTCATATTGCGCCGCTATGGCAGTTGGAAGAAGAACGAGGGAAAACCTCAAATTTGACCATGCCGGCTATATGATTTTTTGTGGAAAATTTCGATGTCTCCAAATTCACTCCAAAGTGTCTGATTCGATGGATACACGTCAGAAAACATCGCCAGAGGTGTACAGAAATCTTAGGTAGGTCATATTGCGCCGCTATGGCAGTTGGAAGAAGAACGAGGGAAAACCTCAAATTTGACCATGCCGGCTATATGATTTTTTGTGGAAAATTTCGATGTCTCCAAATTCACTCCAAAGTGTCTGATTCGATGGATACACGTCAGAAAACATCGCCAGAGGTGTACAGAAGTCTTAGGTAGGTCATATTGCGCCGCTATGGCAGTTGGAAGAAGAACGAGGGAAAACCTCAAATTTGACCATGCCGGCTATATGATTTTTTGTGGAAAATTTCGATGTCTCCAAATTCACTCCAAAGTGTCTGATTCGATGGATACACGTCAGAAAACATCGCCAGAGGTGTACAGAAGTCTTATTGTACAGAAGGTCATATTGCGCCGCTATGGCAGTTGGAAGAAGAACGAGGAAAAACCTCAAATTTGACCGTGCCGGCTATACGATTTTTTGTGGAAAATTTCGATGTCTCCAAATTCACTCCAAAGTGTCTGATTCGATGGATACACGTCAGAAAACATGGCCAGAGGTGTACAGAAGTCTTAGGTAGGTCGTATTGCGCCGCTATGGCAGTTGGAAGAAGAACGAGGAAAAACCTCAAATTTGACCATGCCGGCTATACGACTTTTTGTGGAAAATTTCGATGTCTCCAAATTCACTCCAAAGTGTCTGATTCGATGGATACACGTCAGAAAACATCGCCAGAGGTGTACAGAAGTCTTAGGTAGGTCATATTGCGCCGCTATGGCAGTTGGAAGAAGAACGAGGAAAAACCTCAAATTTGACCATGCCGGCTATACGATTTTTTGTGGAAAATTTCGATGTCTCCAAATTCACTCCAAAGTGTCTGATTCGATGGATACACGTCAGAAAACATCGCCAGAGGTGTACAGAAGTCTTAGGTAGGTCATATTGCGCCGCTATGGCAGTTGGAAGAAGAACGAGGGAAAACCTCAAATTTGACCATGCCGGCTATATGATTTTTTGTGGAAAATTTCGATGTCTCCAAATTCACTCCAAAGTGTCTGATTCGATGGATACACGTCAGAAAACATCGCCAGAGGTGTACAGAAGTCTTAGGTAGGTCATATTGCGCCGCTATGGCAGTTGGAAGAAGAACGAGGAAAAACCTCAAATTTGACCATGCCGGCTATACGATTTTTTGTGGAAAATTTCGATGTCTCCAAATTCACTCCAAAGTGTCTGATTCGATGGATACACGTCAGAAAACATCGCCAGAGGTGTACAGAAGTCTTAGGTAGGTCATATTGCGCCGCTATGGCAGTTGGAAGAAGAACGAGGAAAAACCTCAAATTTGACCATGCCGGCTATACGATTTTTTGTGGAAAATTTCGATGTCTCCAAATTCACTCCAAAGTGTCTGATTCGATGGATACACGTCAGAAAACATCGCCAGAGGTGTACAGAAGTCTTAGGTAGGTCATATTGCGCCGCTATGGCAGTTGGAAGAAGAACGAGGAAAAACCTCAAATTTGACCATGCCGGCTATACGATTTTTTGTGGAAAATTTCGATGTCTCCAAATTCACTCCAAAGTGTCTGATTCGATGGATGCACGTCAGAAAACATCGCCAGAGGTGTACAGAAGTCTTAGGTAGGTCATATTGCGCCGCTATGGCAGTTGGAAGAAGAACGAGGGAAAACCTCAAATTTGACCATGCCGGCTATATGATTTTTTGTGGAAAATTTCGATGTCTCCAAATTCACTCCAAAGTGTCTGATTCGATGGATACACGTCAGAAAACATCGCCAGAGGTGTACAGAAGTCTTAGGTAGGTCATATTGCGCCGCTATGGCAGTTGGAAGAAGAACGAGGAAAAACCTCAAATTTGACCATGCCGGCTATACGATTTTTTGTGGAAAATTTCGATGTCTCCAAATTCACTCCAAAGTGTCTGATTCGATGGATACACGTCAGAAAACATCGCCAGAGGTGTACAGAAGTCTTAGGTAGGTCATATTGCGCCGCTATGGCAGTTGGAAGAAGAACGAGGAAAAACCTCAAATTTGACCATGCCGGCTATACGATTTTTTGTGGAAAATTTCGATGTCTCCAAATTCACTCCAAAGTGTCTGATTCGATGGATACACGTCAGAAAACATCGCCAGAGGTGTACAGAAGTCTTAGGTAGGTCATATTGCGCCGCTATGGCAGTTGGAAGAAGAACGAGGAAAAACCTCAAATTTGACCATGCCGGCTATACGATTTTTTGTGGAAAATTTCGATGTCTCCAAATTCACTCCAAAGTGTCTGATTCGATGGATACACGTGAGAAAACATCGCCAGAGGTGTACAGAAGTCTTAGGTAGGTCATATTGCGCCGCTATGGCAGTTGGAAGAAGAACGAGGGAAAACCTCAAATTTGACCATGCCGGCTATATGATTTTTTGTGGAAAATTTCGATGTCTCCAAATTCACTCCAAAGTGTCTGATTCGATGGATACACGTCAGAAAACATCGCCAGAGGTGTACAGAAGTCTTAGGTAGGTCATATTGCGCCGCTATGGCAGTTGGAAGAAGAACGAGGAAAAACCTCAAATTTGACCATGCCGGCTATACGATTTTTTGTGGAAAATTTCGATGTCTCCAAATTCACTCCAAAGTGTCTGATTCGATGGATACACGTCAGAAAACATCGCCAGAGGTGTACAGAAGTCTTAGGTAGGTCATATTGCGCCGCTATGGTAGTTGGAAGAAGAACGAGGAAAAACCTCAAATTTGACCATGCCGGCTATACGATTTTTTGTGGAAAATTTCGATGTCTCCAAATTCACTCCAAAGTGTCTGATTCGATGGATACACGTCAGAAAACATCGCCAGAGGTGTACAGAAGTCTTAGGTAGGTCATATTGCGCCGCTATGGCAGTTGGAAGAAGAACGAGGAAAAACCTCAAATTTGACCATGCCGGCTATACGATTTTTTGTGGAAAATTTCGATGTCTCCAAATTCACTCCAAAGTGTCTGATTCGATGGATACACGTCAGAAAACATCGCCAGAGGTGTACAGAAGTCTTAGGTAGGTCATATTGCGCCGCTATGGCAGTTGGAAGAAGAACGAGGAAAAACCTCAAATTTGACCATGCCGGCTATACGATTTTTTGTGGAAAATTTCGATGTCTCCAAATTCACTCCAAGGTGTCTGATTCGATGGATACACGTCAGAAAACATCGCCAGAGGTGTACAGTCTTAGGTAGGTCATATTGCGCCGCTATGGCAGTTGGAAGAAGAACGAGGGAAAACCTCAAATTTGACCATGCCGGCTATATGATTTTTTGTGGAAAATTTCGATGTCTCCAAATTCACTCCAAAGTGTCTGATTCGATGGATACACGTCAGAAAACATCGCCAGAGGTGTACTTAGGTAGGTCATATTGCGCCGCTATGGCAGTTGGAAGAAGAACGAGGAAAAACCTCAAATTTGACCATGCCGGCTATACGATTTTTTGTGAAAATTTCGATGTCTCCAAATTCACTCCAAAGTGTCTGATTCGATGGATACACGTCAGAAAACATCGCCAGAGGTGTACAGAAGTCTTAGGTAGGTCATATTGCGCCGCTATGGCAGTTGGAAGAAGAACGAGGAAAAACCTCAAATTTGACCATGCCGGCTATACGATTTTTTGTGGAAAATTTCGATGTCTCCAAATTCACTCCAAAGTGTCTGATTCGATGGATACACGTCAGAAAACATCGCCAGAGGTGTACAGAAGTCTTAGGTAGGTCATATTGCGCCGCTATGGCAGTTGGAAGAAGAACGAGGGAAAACCTCAAATTTGACCATGCCGGCTATATGATTTTTTGTGGAAAATTTCGATGTCTCCAAATTCACTCCAAAGTGTCTGATTCGATGGATACACGTCAGAAAACATCGCCAGAGGTGTACAGAAGTCTTAGGTAGGTCATATTGCGCCGCTATGGCAGTTGGAAGAAGAACGAGGAAAAACCTCAAATTTGACCATGCCGGCTATACGATTTTTTGTGGAAAATTTCGATGTCTCCAAATTCACTCCAAAGTGTCTGATTCGATGGATGCACGTCAGAAAACATCGCCAGAGGTGTACAGAAGTCTTAGGTAGGTCATATTGCGCCGCTATGGCAGTTGGAAGAAAAACGAGGGAAAACCTCAAATTTGACCATGCCGGCTATATGATTTTTTGTGGAAAATTTCGATGTCTCCAAATTCACTCCAAAGTGTCTGATTCGATGGATACACGTCAGAAAACATCGCCAGAGGTGTATAGAAGTCTTAGGTAGGTCATATTGCGCCGCTATGGCAGTTGGAAGAAGAACGAGGGAAAACCTCAAATTTGACCATGCCGGCTATACGATTTTTTGTGGAAAATTTCGATGTCTCCAAATTCACTCCAAAGTGTCTGATTCGATGGATACACGTCAGAAAACATCGCCAGAGGTGTACAGAAGTCTTAGGTAGGTCATATTGCGCCGCTATGGCAGTTGGAAGAAGAACGAGGGAAAACCTCAAATTTGACCATGCCGGCTATATGATTTTTTGTGGAAAATTTAGATGTCTCCAAATTCACTCCAAAGTGTCTGATTCGATGGATACACGTCAGAAAACATCGCCAGAGGTGTACAGAAGTCTTAGGTAGGTCATATTGCGCCGCTATGGCAGTTGGAAGAAGAACGAGGAAAAACCTCAAATTTGACCATGCCGGCTATACGATTTTTTGTGGAAAATTTCGATGTCTCCAAATTCACTCCAAAGTGTCTGATTCGATGGATGCACGTCAGAAAACATCGCCAGAGGTGTACAGAAGTCTTAGGTAGGTCATATTGCGCCGCTATGGCAGTTGGAAGAAGAACGAGGGAAAACCTCAAATTTGACCATGCCGGCTATATGATTTTTTGTGGAAAATTTCGATGTCTCCAAATTCACTCCAAAGTGTCTGATTCGATGGATACACGTCAGAAAACATCGCCAGAGGTGTACAGAAGTCTTAGGTAGGTCATATTGCGCCGCTATGGCAGTTGGAAGAAGAACGAGGAAAAACCTCAAATTTGACCATGCCGGCTATACGATTTTTTGTGGAAAATTTCGATGTCTCCAAATTCACTCCAAAGTGTCTGATTCGATGGATACACGTCAGAAAACATCGCCAGAGGTGTACAGAAGTCTTAGGTAGGTCATATTGCGCCGCTATGGCAGTTGGAAGAAGAACGAGGAAAAACCTCAAATTTGACCATGCCGGCTATACGATTTTTTGTGGAAAATTTCGATGTCTCCAAATTCACTCCAAAGTGTCTGATTCGATGGATACACGTCAGAAAACATCGCCAGAGGTGTACAGAAGTCTTAGGTAGGTCATATTGCGCCGCTATGGCAGTTGGAAGAAGAACGAGGGAAAACCTCAAATTTGACCATGCCGGCTATATGATTTTTTGTGGAAAATTTAGATGTCTCCAAATTCACTCCAAAGTGTCTGATTCGATGGATACACGTCAGAAAACATCGCCAGAGGTGTACAGAAGTCTTAGGTTGGTCATATTGCGCCGCTATGGCAGTTGGAAGAAGAACGAGGAAAAACCTCAAATTTGACCATGCCGGCTATACGATTTTTTGTGGAAAATTTCGATGTCTCCAAATTCACTCCAAAGTGTCTGATTCGATGGATGCACGTCAGAAAACATCGCCAGAGGTGTACAGAAGTCTTAGGTAGGTCATATTGCGCCGCTATGGCAGTTGGAAGAAGAACGAGGGAAAACCTCAAATTTGACCATGCCGGCTATATGATTTTTTGTGGAAAATTTCGATGTCTCCAAATTCACTCCAAAGTGTCTGATTCGATGGATACACGTCAGAAAACATCGCCAGAGGTGTATAGAAGTCTTAGGTAGGTCATATTGCGCCGCTATGGCAGTTGGAAGAAGAACGAGGGAAAACCTCAAATTTGACCATGCCGGCTATATGATTTTTTGTGGAAAATTTCGATGTCTCCAAATTCACTCCAAAGTGTCTGATTCGATGGATACACGTCAGAAAACATCGCCAGAGGTGTACAGAAGTCTTAGGTAGGTCATATTGCGCCGCTATGGCAGTTGGAAGAAGAACGAGGGAAAACCTCAAATTTGACCATGCCGGCTATATGATTTTTTGTGGAAAATTTCGATGTCTCCAAATTCACTCCAAAGTGTCTGATTCGATGGATACACGTCAGAAAACATCGCCAGAGGTGTACAGAAGTCTTAGGTAGGTCATATTGCGCCGCTATGGCAGTTGGAAGAAGAACGAGGAAAAACCTCAAATTTGACCATGCCGGCTATACGATTTTTTGTGGAAAATTTCGATGTCTCCAAATTCACTCCAAAGTGTCTGATTTGATGGATACACGTCAGAAAACATCGCCAGAGGTGTACAGAAGTCTTAGGTAGGTCATATTGCGCCGCTATGGCAGTTGGAAGAAGAACGAGGAAAAACCTCAAATTTGACCATGCCGGCTATACGATTTTTTGTGGAAAATTTCGATGTCTCCAAATTCACTCCAAAGTGTCTGATTCGATGGATACACGTCAGAAAACATCGCCAGAGGTGTACAGAAGTCTTAGGTAGGTCATATTGCGCCGCTATGGCAGTTGGAAGAAGAACGAGGAAAAACCTCAAATTTGACCGTGCCGGCTATACGATTTTTTGTGGAAAATTTCGATGTCTCCAAATTCACTCCAAAGTGTCTGATTCGATGGATACACGTCAGAAAACATGGCCAGAGGTGTACAGAAGTCTTAGGTAGGTCATATTGCGCCGCTATGGCAGTTGGAAGAAGAACGAGGAAAAACCTCAAATTTGACCGTGCCGGCTATACGATTTTTTGTGGAAAATTTCGATGTCTCCAAATTCACTCCAAAGTGTCTGATTCGATGGATACACGTCAGAAAACATGGCCAGAGGTGTACAGAAGTCTTAGGTAGGTCGTATTGCGCCGCTATGGCAGTTGGAAGAAGAACGAGGAAAAACCTCAAATTTGACCATGCCGGCTATACGACTTTTTGTGGAAAATTTCGATGTCTCCAAATTCACTCCAAAGTGTCTGATTCGATGGATACACGTCAGAAAACATCGCCAGAGGTGTACAGAAGTCTTAGGTAGGTCATATTGCGCCGCTATGGCAGTTGGAAGAAGAACGAGGGAAAACCTCAAATTTGACCATGCCGGCTATATGATTTTTTGTGGAAAATTTCGATGTCTCCAAATTCACTCCAAAGTGTCTGATTCGATGGATACACGTCAGAAAACATCGCCAGAGGTGTACAGAAGTCTTAGGTAGGTCATATTGCGCCGCTATGGCAGTTGGAAGAAGAACGAGGAAAAACCTCAAATTTGACCATGCCGGCTATACGATTTTTTATGGAAAATTTCGATGTCTCCAAATTCACTCCAAAGTGTCTGATTCGATGGATACACGTCAGAAAACATCGCCAGAGGTGTACAGAAGTCTTAGGTAGGTCATATTGCGCCGCTATGGCAGTTGGAAGAAGAACGAGGAAAAACCTCAAATTTGACCATGCCGGCTATACGATTTTTTGTGGAAAATTTCGATGTCTCCAAATTCACTCCAAAGTGTCTGATTCGATGGATACACGTCAGAAAACATCGCCAGAGGTGTACAGAAGTCTTAGGTAGGTCATATTGCGCCGCTATGGCAGTTGGAAGAAGAACGAGGAAAAACCTCAAATTTGACCATGCCGGCTATACGATTTTTTGTGGAAAATTTCGATGTCTCCAAATTCACTCCAAAGTGTCTGATTCGATGGATACACGTCAGAAAACATCGCCAGAGGTGTACAGAAGTCTTAGGTAGGTCATATTGCGCCGCTATGGCAGTTGGAAGAAGAACGAGGAAAAACCTCAAATTTGACCATGCCGGCTATACGATTTTTTGTGGAAAATTTCGATGTCTCCAAATTCACTCCAAAGTGTCTGATTCGATGGATACACGTCAGAAAACATCGCCAGAGGTGTACAGAAGTCTTAGGTAGGTCATATTGCGCCGCTATGGCAGTTGGAAGAAGAACGAGGAAAAACCTCAAATTTGACCATGCCGGCTATACGATTTTTTGTGGAAAATTTCGATGTCTCCAAATTCACTCCAAAGTGTCTGATTCGATGGATACACGTCAGAAAACATCGCCAGAGGTGTACAGAAGTCTTAGGTAGGTCATATTGCGCCGCTATGGCAGTTGGAAGAAGAACGAGGGAAAACCTCAAATTTGACCATGCCGGCTATATGATTTTTTGTGGAAAATTTCGATGTCTCCAAATTCACTCCAAAGTGTCTGATTCGATTTGGGCACTAAGAACGAACAAGTATCGTATGAGTTGTGAACTCAGGAGGAAGCCTGAGACTAAGAGAAATCGACCACGAAATTGTAAGGGCTTCGCCGTTCATCGAAATTTGCTTCAAAAACTCAGGTTCAGTGTCAACCCTTCGAGCGACTGTTTGGCCATATTCCCAACGACGTGGACGGCCGTTAAAATGCGCCGCAAGATGCTTCCACTGACGCCAAAAATGATGATGCGACACACTCTCTCTCTCTTACCGCTTCAACCAACTCATTGGAATGATGATCTTGTGCGTTACTGAATGCCATGTAGACCAGATCATCCATTGTTCGGTGCCCAACTAAATTCAACACCAAACGAGGAATAGTCTTGTCAGACGGTGCTTGTTGGTATTTTCGACGATATGCCCGTCGAGTTGACTGAATGAATAGTTTTCAATGCACAACGTCACTATTGCGGCTCGTTGTTTCGATGTGAAGCGATTCATGGTTCACATTCTATTGAATTGACGTTTCAAGCACAGGGGGGGTACTCAAGTAAATCGGTTGATAAGTATCGATACAGGACTATGGGAGAATTCTTCTTCCATGAGCTGCAAGAAATCTATCTATCTAACTTTTTCCGATTCATTAGGATGTCGGGCTGGCTAGACGAAGAGAGCTCAACAACGAATACAACGTCTCGATGAGTGGGATAAGGGTACAAGGAGGAACATTTCCCCCTCTGGGCAACACAATGGGTCCACACGAACTTAAGTAAGACGTGCTTCCGCACGTCTACCCACATTCCTATCCTATCCTAAATAGGGATCAGATAGATAATTTGATCAAATTGTGTAAAGTTTTCTCGGAAGGAATTGCCGAAGCTTGTGTTTCAAGCAGAAATCATGTACACCGAGATAGTCGTCTTTCCAGTGGAAAACCCCTTGCCCATCGCGTTTCACCACGATTTTGCTCTAAACGCACACGTACTACTTTATTTTCACGCATACTTCGTAAGCCTTTAGAGCAGCGCCATGTTGCTTTTAAGATTTACCCCCAATAGTTGAAAATGCTCATGTTTGGAAGTATTCCAAGGAGAATGTAGGTATTTCCATTAATCAAATCAATGGATTGCTGGCTTTGTTTTGTTTACCGTTGGCTTGGCCAAGAGTCGAGTGCAATGGAAAGCAGATAGCTTCCTGTGATCACAGAGGTTGATGCAATTAAAAGTTGATTGTGCTTCTGTCGCTAGAAGATTGAAGAGGGATCAGTGCGATCTACTGCGTGTTCGGTTCGTTTTTTAAGTGATCGAGCATGTCCACGAGTGGGTGTTCATTGGTTTTGATTGTCAGTGCATCTAGATGGACATCGCAAGAGCAAAGGTAGTCAGACTATTTGGGGCGAAAAAACAACGCTGCTTTGGTTTGAAAAAAAAAATGATGTTCAAATGCGTCTACGGTCCATGTAGGACGCGTGGACAACATGTGTGGCAGTCTTCGATCCTGGACTTAAAAGACAAGACAAAAGAGGACGCAGAGGTGGACCACAACCAACTGACAGCTAGGCAGAGTTACGTGCCAGCTGGATAGGCATGTACATTGACGGCCAAGACGAAGAAATATGTTCAGTCTACAAAAAGCTTGCATTGCTCCAAATGAGTCCTCTTCAAAAAAGGTTCGAATCGAAAGAAAGGTTTGTGTTATTAATCATGTCTTTGTAACGCCACCGTCACCGTTGACAGGAACGTCTTGATTTTTTAAGACACTGGGAGATAAACGCTAATGATTCCACCCAGAGTACCAAACGTTGACTTTGTCTGCAAACACTGGTGTTTCGACAATGGCTTGTGTTATCATCAGAAAAAACCGGGCGATCAGCGCAAGTGACTCCATCTATTGGCTGGGATGTGATTCAATCAATGTATAGTTGTGTTCTGAACTGGATTGGAGTTGGATTCTTTAATGCGATCATAAACTCCTTTAATTGATGACTGATTTAAGAGCACGGATCCAGTGATGATCATAGCTGATCGCCGCAACCTAAAGTCATGATCTGAGACTTGCTCTGTGGCAAAGAGATGATTTAATTACAATGATGGAGATTCTTGGGAAGCGAAATGTGATATTTTGCTAGCTTCAAGACTTCAGGGAAACAGGCTCGATTGAGGTGATCGCGACTTAGGTGATCGCACTGGAAATGCTGCGCTGCAATCCTCGACTGTCTTGGATTCCGATGAGGATCTTGAAGAAGTCGTCTTGACATAGTTGACATAGCCTTTTGACCAAAAGTGTGTGCTTCATCGCTGAACAACATTTTTAAATGGAACTGTCATTCACTAAATGTACGGCGCGAACGATGATCGTGTGTCTTCAATTCTTGTAAAGAGTGATTTTTTAAAAGCTATAGGAAAGTTTTAAAAAAAAAAACACAAAATTCAGAAAAATGCATGAAATCTTTATATGAATCGATAGTACGATCAATATAATTTAATGTTTGAAGATTATTCCATGCAAATGTTGGCCTTGACTGCGTCTCAAATGGTCCATCCGCTTAGTCCAATTTTGGCATACTCTTTCCAACATTTCGGCCGGTATCTCACGAAAAAATGCTTCAATGTTGTCTTCCAATGCGTCAACTGAAGCGGGCTTGTCTGTATAGACATGAGCTTTAACATAGCCCAACAAAAAATAGTCTAAAGGCGTTAAATCGCACGATCTAGGCGGACAATTGACCGGTCCCGAACGTGAAATAAAATGTTCACCGAACTTGCCCCTCAATAAGTCCATTGTTGCGCGTGCTGTGTGGCATGTGGCACCGTCTTGTTGAAACCACATGCCATGCAAGTCAAGCTCTTGCATTTTGGGCAAAAAAAAGTTGGATATCATCTCACGGTAGCACTCACCATTCATAGTTACGTTACAATTCGCATCGTCTTTGAAGAAGTATGGTCCAATGATGCCACCAGCCCATAAACCGCACCAAACTGTGACTTTTTCTGGATGCATTGGTAGCTCTTGCAATGCGTCTGGCTGATATTCACTCCAAAATCGACAATTCTGCTTATTTACGTACCCATTGAGCCAAAAATGAGCTTCGTCGCTGAACACAATTTTACTTTGATGAACTTTCTTAACAGAGCAAGCATTTTGATAATAAAATTCAATAATTTGCAAGCGTTGTTCGTTCGTAAGACGATTCATGGTTAAATTATAGACCAAACTGAAGATGTTTGACAGTGAAACAAAACACGAAACGTGCGTCAGCTGTTTAAACCAGTGTTGCCAAAAAGATAATAGCTAAAAAATCACCCTTTACAATATACTAATCTTTCATACTATACATATTTCATACGCACTGTACTAAGGTTTAATTTGTTTACGATTCCGTTTTTTGAATTAAGCCTAGAAGTGCAAGTCATATATGCAACACAGAATTGCATTGCTGCATATTACATCCAATATTAAATTTAAATTTACTGTATGCTTGTAATTTAGAATAAACTTCGTGTTTGTCTTATCAGGTTTTTCACAAATTGTTGTGTGCGAACTCCCATATTGATATGTGGTAATATGTTTTTATTGAATCTGATAATTTTCAAACTTAACGTCGTTTTCCAGTCGAATTTTCCAGTCCCACTTTTCATGCATCTCGTGAACATACATTTTCTTCTAATATTTCCCGCCATTTTTGGTGGTGAATATTTTACACAGAATTTTGAATCCGGTAAGAACTGATGTCCAAATGAGAAGGGCACTTGCGATATATACATAAGTTGTTGTGCATGTTTTTATTAATTTCTAAAAAAGGACTAATTAAATAAAGGATTTATGCGGCCACAATTATCTTCAGAAATAATGTTATTAAAGGGAAATCATCAACATCAGAAGTGGTGGCCTGTGGCGTTGTGGTTATGTGCGTCGACTCCTACGCACTTGGACCTACATGTCTAGGTTCGATTCCTGGTACGACAAGAAATACTTTTCACGGCCCCACCTCTTTCGAGTCACTGACAATGCTCAAAGAGTATAACTGTCTGGAAAAAGCTTCTCAAACTTGGCAGTTCGGAGTCGGCATAAAACTGTAGGTCCCTTCCACTCATGATAGAACTATAGCACGCACAACACGAGTGGTTGCTGAGAAGCTAGACCCTGGCCCTCTACGGGCTGTAGCGCCACCCATATTATTATATTATTATTATCAACATCAGATATCATCTTCAACCAGATGTCCAACCCGGGCTTGGATTTTTTCCTAAAAACCATCGTGTCCCAGTCCTCTAAAGTCACACACACTACTGACAGCTTTTTTTTTTTATTTTCACAGACAGGGCTTGTGAATACGAGTGATCTAAGAACAACATGGCGCTGCTCTAAGGCCTTACGAAGTGTGCGTGAAAATAAAGTAGTATGGGTGCGTTTAGAGCAAAATCAGTAATATCAAGCAAATCAAATTCACATCGATGAATTTAGGTGGGGGTAATCAGCTGTTCGCTTAGGTCACACGTATTTAAAAGCCCCTGGCTGCGAAATGTTATAAAAAACGCTGTCAAATGAAATCTAGGGGGAAGAGACGAGGAAGTTGGCTATCTCTTTAATACTTCATCTCTGGCTTCAAGCCTTCGTGCCAAACTTTGTCAAAGGCTTGCGAAACATCGAGAAATACAGCTGAGCAGACTTGCTCTTGTTCAAACGATTTTTCTATAACATCAGGTATTCGATGTACTCGGTCAATAGTTGGATGCTTGCGTATAAAACCGAACTGATAATTAGAAATAAGTCGTCTTTCTTCCACAACCGGGCTTAAACGTCTAAGTAATATTCGTTCAAACACCTTAGACATTGTCGGAAGAAGTGAAATCGGTCCAAAAGACTTTTTGTTTGTTGGGGGTTTACCCGGCTTCGGCACCATTATTAGGCATCATATCGAACAGCGACTAGGAACATGTTCCAATCTAAAGGCTGCGTTGATAAGGTAGAGAAACATAAGAAGCGTTATTCTTTCAGACGTTCGCCTGTGATTAAGTCATAACCAGGAGCTTTCTGGGTACTTATGTCTGAACCGCAGGAGTTTACAGGAATTGCTTGTCCATCACGTGATTTAAACGTTGCTTCCAAATGCGAAGAGAATCACTTTCTCTTTATCTTCTTTTGCCCACTCGTTTTGATTCTGGTTAGGATCCATGCATGGATCTGACGTTGACAGTCCTGGCCTCTCTACTTTCAGTCATCAGGACCAGTCCGCGATGACTTGGTCCTTAATTCGGAGATGAGACCAGATGAGATCAAAGGCTGTTACGATCTGCCGCGACTCACTGAGGTCCATCAGGCACTACATGGTTAAACTCTGCTGGGTTCCAGGTCGCAGCTCAATAGTAGGGAACGAGAGACTGGACGAACTAGCCAGACAAGGGTCTGAAATGGACATTAGCGAAGCGGACCCATCACTGCGACCACCGATCAGTGCATTATACCAGACTATAAACGGCATAATAGAAAAGAAAGCCAACTCTACTGGCTCACAAGAAATGATTGTCACACGACAAGACCGACGTGGCCAGAGCTTAACAACGGCAAGACAAAGAAGCTTCTGGCGTTAGACCGCAACTCGATCCGTGAACTCGTCGGAGTGGCACTGCCCATCGGAGTAATGCTCCGGAAATGGAACGCGGATTCCGGATCGAGACCGAGACGATCCAACATCTGCTGTGTCGCTGCATAGCTCCCCAGAATCGACGCCAGCAATTCAGACATATCGGTTCTCTTCAGATTCGTAAAGTGCACGAGGTGGTTTAAGCCATCACGCGACAGGTTGGGTTAATAGATTATGCACCCCACAAATAAAGGGATTCACAATGGGCCCTAAGGCCTCCGAGTGGAAGTGATGTTCAACCATAACAATCCCGTTCCAAAACCTAACCCAATTCGGAGATTCGGTGTCCCTCCTCATCGAACTAGGAGCCTTGGATTGGAAGCCAGAGCATTGCTGTGCATGCGCTCGATGACTGACTAAGACCGTGGAAGTGGACAGATTAGAAGAGACATGGAATGCCTTCAAGTCACCCGTGCACAGATTGTCGGAGAGGGTGTGGGATCCCCTGCCCCTGTGCCATAATCTTGGTTGATGATTTCTGTCAACCGCATTTATCGTCATCTTGGTCAGTCGTGTTGAACTCTTTCTGAGCGAGCAGGAATGGCGCTTCGATGAATTGAAGCCACAAGTATTCAATGCACAATGCACACGCGACTTGATGAAATTCAGTCAATTTCTGATCAGATTACACACTCAGCTTACATTTAACACGGATTATACGCTTCATACTTTGGTCCGCCCCCAAGCGTAGATGATCACATCATTAATCGCAAAAATATCCGCCCCTGCGCTCCCCCCACCACCGAAAAACATGCACGCACCACCAAACACTCCTGATTAAGATATTAATTACCTAGGAAGCCTGCACCATAAAGCCACTCGGCAAACGTTTAATTACGTGCGCAGAGCGGGCTGCCCTCCGCCTTCGTTTGGAATCTTTTTTTTTTTCCGAATAAATTCATTTAATCCATTTGGTAATGGAAGTTTAAACCTCACAATAATCATCAGAAATTTTAATTAGATTTTTTTTTCGCCTGTTTTCTGTGTAAATAGACCTCGCTCAGATTACTTGACAAACAAACAAAAAAAATCATGGCGTTTTTTTTCGTTGCACCCTGTGTCGGATTTAATCAAAAACTATTCATCATATTAGTATTCGAGGGCGCTGTGTCCGCTTTAAACAAAGTTTCAATCGACGTCCTCGCCTCAAAGTGAAGCCTCATTCCCTCCTTCCGATGAACGGAAGCTGTGTGTTCATTGAGTGGAAAGTCCTGTATTTTGTCCATTTTTTTTGTTGTTTTCGCCGCCATGGCGGAGCATTTAGATCGTGCGAGAGCCCAGCCACAATCCCTCCCTCAAGGGAATCGCGGGGAATCAATTTGATTTGCCTCATGTACCGCCACACCACATCTGTAAATGAAAATCGCTAAATTGAATTCCACCCCACCCCCGTCGAGCCACAGCAGGCAGGCGGGGTTGACAAGGTCGAGTATATAGTTGCACTACCCCCCCCCCCCCCCCCCCCCTCGGACCCGATGTGTCAAAAGGGATCAAGCAAAGGAAGGGCGGGCAAAGTTAAGTTTCCGTTGGTTACCTCTGAGGACGGTTGCGAACGACGTGCGATGGCGACCGGAAAAGAAAATTCGCTTCGCCACTGACCCCCTCACCGCTGCGAGAAGTCAAAAGAAGGCGAACACCCCCCGAAGTCGCACAACAAAATGAGCGACGAGCAGAACGTGAGCGCTACTCGCAGGGCGCTGTGTGATTGTGGAGACACAGAAGAAGCAAAAAACGAGCGGAACAACTTTGCAATTGATTAGTCTGGTGACCTTTTTTTCGCTTCTCCATTTTTGCGCACTCCCCCGCTCCACCCGATGGGGCTCTTGAAAACCGTAATTATGAAAAGTTTGTCCTCCACCCCGGCCACCGAGAGCACAGCAGCATCTCTCATAATTCGGGAGTGGACGCGACCAGTCGAGTGCCGAGCGCTAGTGCTAGGTGCCCGGTTATGGCTTAAGTACATGCCGGAGGGTCGGTGCGGTCGGCAAATTGGTCTCAGCAATTTTCCGCCATGTTTGCTCTGCGCCACCCTCGCCGCTCACGTCCGTCTCGTGAGTCGTGAGCAAGCTCCATTGGCTAGACCTCGGCGGAACGATATAAACACTTTTTGAACTTTTAATTTCATTCAGCGCGGCGCGGCGTCTTTGGGTGGACGCCGTGTTCGTGGTGTCGGTCGAGGGCTGAACGGACCGAACGAAGAAGAAGTTAAACTTTGATAATTTGCTTTTGAATGACGATTATGAAGAGTCAGTGGGTTGCGTGGGCGGGCGGCTTGCAACGAGAAGAGGGCCTCCTCCATCGGCTTGTTCATGTTGGCTGTCAAATAAATGTTAATTACCCTCGGAGACGAGTGGACAGTGAGAAGGGTTCCCAGCGGAGTCTAGCTGGCTGGGTGGTGATTAATTTTGGTTTGACATCCAACGATTTGGTTGGATGTAAATGGACCCCGAACGAAGGTCAGAAGGTCGCAACACGAAATCATCATAAAACTAATACTTATGCTTTTGCGTCTTCCAGGCATCTCTGGGTGTAGAAAGTCCTTTCCCTGGTGGTTTGATGCGGCGCATCGGCGGTGGTGGTGGAAAGACAAAAAGCACTGCGTGACATTCAGATTGGAGATTGATGGTTTGCCACTATGACTGCCAGCCGATGCGGGCTCGAAGGACTTCTCATTCTGTGGAGCTGCTGTCCGGTGTTCAGCTGGGTCTCAGAAGCCAAGAAGCCTCTTCCACTAGCGCAATGTCTGGCCAATTGTCTCCAGTTACGCCGCACACCAAATTGGTTGAGGCTTGAACGGGCGTCATCTGACTCGAAATCGAGAACTTTTCGAAAATCCTGACTCGCCTATTCAAAATCATGTCCGCAAAAATGTCTTATTCTACAAGACTTGCTCTACGGCGCCGAAAGCTGGACAAGACACAAAGCGACGATGCTGATTTGGAACTGGTTTAAAGTCGGATATATGGTCCTGTCTACGAGAAATGTGGCGGCGCAACTGTGAACTCTATGAGCTGTACAAGGTTGAGAAAGAAGGCAAGGATTTGTTGACTAATCGAAAGGAATACTGCTTCAAGTTAAAGAGTGGTCGAATGCAATTGCCCTGGTTGGGGAGGATGAGCAAGCCTCAACGTCCACCATAACGGCCAAGTGATCACTGACGCAAGATAACTTGGCCGGAACATAAAGCAATGTGCTCGCGACCTTCAAGAATAGAAGGCGGCATTGAATCCAGCTCAGACCATCCATAGCGCACTGTCTAAGACGTCGACGACGGAACATATGCTTCGCTTTGCCTCGTTCCCCGGCAAACCCATTTTAGGCGACTCGTCTCAATGTCAGAGCAGAACAACCGCATCTGGCATCTTTTTCTTTCATTTCATTCGGTTAACAGCAAAAACGCGCAACAAAAGCTCCAAAGGACCGCACCAAAGGCCTTTTAAAACTACAAACGATAGAAATTACATCAAAAATCCTTACCTTCGTGTACAAATTCAACAAAAGGCAAACTGTTGTACAAAATCGGCATGGAGCTCGGGGTCGACTTGAACTCATCAGGAAAAGCGACACATTGGCCATCCGATACAGCAAAAGTACCCGACTTAGTAGAGTTTTTTTTTATCATCGAAGGCGTAGCCACAAACTTCGTCCAAGTAGAATAAAGCTTTGACCTCTCTTCCGATCACTCGCCTGTAATCTTGACCATAAGCGATAAGTTAAGGAAAGTGGAAGGTGCCCCGAGATTGACAAATAGCAAAACTAAAAGAAAAGCGCACAAAAAATGGCAGGATCCTCGAGCCCCGCAACTTAAAACGTACTTAAATCGTCTGAGAGACGAGTCGATTGAGTAGACCATGAGATATCGACTTATCTTGAGGCCTAACAAATGAAAGATGTACAAACTACTCGCTCTGGAAAGCAGTAAAAAATATGAAGAAGGCCCAAATGCAATATGCGCCAATCTAAAAAACAATGATAAGTGGGCAAGGGATAAGAAAAGGCGGATCTTTTGTGCCGAAAATTCAGAGGAAACATTTCAGGTCGACGAGCCAAGTATAACTACTAAAGGGTGGTTAAATTTTAAGGGCCGATGTTGGTTTTGAATAAAACACAAATTACTTAAGAAATGATTGTCATTTCTTTTTATTATGATAATATTGGTATGGTTCAATTATGAATGGAATAAAATATCGGCCAAAAGGTCGCCGCGACCTCAGCGGCACACCTCCATCCGATGGTCCAAATTTTCGATGACGCTGAAGCATAATTGAGGTTCTATGCCGTTAATGTGCCGAATTATCTCATCCTTTATCTCTTGAATTGTTGCTGGCTTATCGACGTACACCTTTTCTTTCAAATAACCCCAAAGAATAAAAATCCAACGGTGTCAAATCACATGATCTTGGCGGCCAATTGACATCGCCACCACGTGAGATAACACGGCCATTGAATTTGTCGCGCAAAAGAGCCATTGTTTCGTTAGCTGTGTGGCAAGTGGCACCGTCCTGTTGAAACCACATATCGTCCACATTCATATCTTCCAATTCGGGCCATAAAAAGTTCGTTATCATTTCACGATAGCGAACACCATTCACAGTAACTGCCTGACCGGCCTCATTTTGCAAAAAATACGGCCCGATGATGCCGCCAGCCCATAAACTGCACCAAGCAGTCACCCTTTGTGGGTGCATTGGTTTTTCGACAATCACTCTTGGATTATCATTCGGCCAAATGCGGCAATTCTGCTTATTGACGAATCCACTGAGGTGAAAATGTGCCTCATCACTGAAGATGATTTTCTTCGAAAATTGCTCATCCACTGTAGCCATTTCTTGCCACCATTCTGACCATTGACGACGCTTGAAATGGTCAAGAGGCTTTAGTTCTTGAGTCAATTGCACCTTGTAAGCGTGTAAATGCAAGTCTTTATGCATAATGTTCATCAGCGACGAGCGTGAGAGGTGCAATTGTTGGGCACGACTACGATTTGAGGTGGACGGCTCTTCAGCCACACAATCGCGAACAGCAGCAATATTTTCTGCAGTAGGAGCTGTACGAGCATGCACTGGTGTTTTCACATCTCCTACAGACCCGGTTTGCTCAACTTTTTGCACGATTTTTCCGATTGTACGCACATTTGGACGATTAAATTGACCGAAAAAATCACGAAGTGCACGATATGCATTTCGATTTGAACGCCCATTTTCATAATAAGCCTGAAAAACATTAGCTTAACGCGTTGCTCGATTGTGTATCTTTGAGTTAGTCTGAAATTGAGATATGTCAAATGAAATGCAGAAAAAAACTTGACGTTTAGGTGTGGTTCACATTCAACATCGGCCCTTAAAATTTAACCACCTTTTATAACCGACAGATTTAGAGTAGAAAGTGTGCCGTTAACCAAGCTTCGCCAGGCAATCAAAAATCTAAAAAAACAACATGGCTCCTGGCTACGGTCTAATAACCGAAGAAATCCTCGAGAACTTGCCGAAAAAGGCTACCTTTAGGCTATTATATGTTCCTCAGGCTCATGGAAGGTTGCCGAACTGATTATGGTCCCAAAGCCGGGCTGTTACCAATAATATCGAAAATATTTCAAAAACTTTTGTTAAACGCATTCAAACATATCAAACATTTTGAATCGAAGAGAAGCGACCAATTCCTGACCATCAATTTGGGTTTCGAGCGAAACAGTCGACAAGCTTTAGAGGAGAAAAAGATCTGCTCTACCACCCTACTTGACGTTTTCCAGGCCTTCGACAAAGTCTGGCGTGAAGACCTAAAACACAAACTAAGCTGGCTTCTCCCGACAGGCTTATATACTATCCTAGAATCCTAGGACATGGAACTGAACACTCCGATTTTAAGGAGATCCGCAACGGGAGTCCCACTGGGAAGTGTAGATGGCCCAACGTTATATCTGTTGTACACCAGGGACATACCTCAAACTGAGGGTACACTTGTGGCCACATTTGCGGATGACACCCTTACAAATTGCAGCCAATACAGAGACCAAATGGAAAGTGCTGCCATATTATTTTCGAACTCGGCTTAAGGGCCAGGATTGAACTGAGGATCAATCAAGGACAGTGGCATTTTGAACATCCCGACACAATACCGCTGTACTGCATCGGAGGAAACCCTCCTCAGTGCGACGCAACGGTGCGGTCGTGGTTGAGTCGCCCAACCACAGTTGAACGGGCGATGTGGGAGAGAAGCGGTACCTCATCTTTGTCTTTACTCAAACCGTGCTTATCCAAAACAAGGATACGAATCCGTTGTTAGATACCCTCTCGTGGTATTAGGACGCATAAGAACTGAGGTTATTAACCGAGTTCATCTTTCAGCCAGAATCATCTTCAACAAGAAAACGGCCACTCTTGTCACGAAAAAGACTTCATTGGAAGGCGACGGACAGAAGACAGAACCCCTCAAGCGCCCGATTCTTTTACATCAAGCTTGCACTCACGTTGAACCACGCACGACCACCATAGGTGAGCACTGGCCGAATTAGAGCCATGTGGCTGATTACCTTCACCCAATCGCATCCAGTTGGCTCTTGTAAAATAGTCTCCTCGTAAAAGCGCCTCGGGCAGTTCCGCAGATACCTAGCTGACTACAGTCGTCTGGGCCGTCCTCACTTGCATTATTCCACTAATTTCGAGTCAGGGACTCATCAAACTGGAGCCCAGATGTCTCTGCGTTCTAATTGGCCGAGCTGGCAAGCAAAAATGAAGTATAGCGAAATTGAACGAAATTGAACGAAACTTAACGAAACTCTGGAAATTGGTTATTATAGTCACAATGTATGAATTTATGTGTATTCACTCGATTGCTTAAGTTGACTTAAGTCTCCTTGGCGCTCGATCCGTCGACGCCACCTGAGACTCATGTCGTTGTACAGTCTGTTCATTTCGTAGTTGGATCCTCTTCTCCAATTGTCACGCAGAATGTTTCCTTTAAAATGTGGTTGCGATGGAGCGCATGTAGCATATTGCGAATTTTCTTGTCCGAACGGATGTCTGATGACCAAACATCTTTACGAGAGAACGGGCCAGGAACGAATATAACGACGGAAATAGCCGGAGATTGGACACATACCACGAAAGGGTGACAGCCAGTGTCGTCCAAAAACTAAGAACTGTCACCAATTCTTTTGCGAGTGCTCCAAATCCTGTACAGCGGCGTTCTGAACATAATGATTTCTGACTTCGCCAAGTTGATATTCAGCTTCCAGTCGTCGCAGTCAGAGTGGTAATGTCCTCGATCTTTAGACACGATCAAGTCATCAGCGTACCCGTCAGATGGAGACTTTTTTTTACTTCAAAAATACCAGCAGAGGCCATTCTTGACGACAAACCTTCTACTGGCGCATGTTGCCCTCTGTGGCGTTCTTACACTCCACGGAGCTAAACATTTCTCCGACTCCAGCAGAGCTTATCCTACGTTCAACCTCGTTTTTCCCACCATCGCCGACGCCTAGCCTACACCCAAGTTGCTCTTCAATCTTTGCTCTTCGCAAGATCATCCTTTCACCTGAAAGCTCTTGCTTTTAACAACCCGAAGAATCCAGCAATTCATCAAAGCCTCCACCTCATCCACCGGCCGACCTCATCACTGCAAAATCTAAAGTCGGCCCCCGTCAATCCGTTCTCGACCACTCAACATGCTAAATACCCAAAACTGCCCCCCCACCCCCCCATTCATCCTGCCCGTAAAAAGCTTAAGGAAACCATCAAAAAGGGTTGCAATGAACGAACGAATGAAGGGCACACGAGTATCCAATTTGAAGGGCATTTCCAGGTGAAAATTTAAGTACGCCCATCAAACAGTCGTTTGCACACCGAATTCACTTGGCCGCTCCGCTCCGCTTCGGTACTCAGCTCAGCTCCGCTCCGCTCCGGCACGGCTCTAAAATCAAATGAACCAAGGTATTCTTACGAGCAATCATCCGACTGATGGAAGGGGGGTGGCGGCTCTCTTTCATGCACTTTCCCACTGTTTCCTGATTCCATAAATTCCATCCATCTCCTCTCCGGTTAACCATTACCTCGCTTAACATCCACTTAAGACTTTTGTGCCCCACCATAAACTCTCCTCGCCAGTTTTGTGGAATAACCCTTCTTTCCCTCGCCTTCCTCGACCGCCAGCCGTTCAAGCACATCGGTGAACATGGGAATATTAAGTTCCCCGCCCCGCAGCGCCGTCGAGCCACTCGGAGAATTCGATTTCTGTTTTACAACTACATCAATCCGACATACCGAGCCCTTGTCAGCCGTCACCGCTGCCCTCCCCCCCTCTTTGCTGCCAACCCTCATCCCGTGTCCGGATGGATAAACGAATATATTCCTTGAACAAACTCTCGTTTTGCGGTTCCACGACGGACGTAGCATTGAATTTCAAAAACTTGTGAAACATTTCGTCAAAAACCAAACGGCTCGCCCTCTCTCGTGTCGTCGCCCGCTTTCTTTCCCCACCCCCCGCACAGTCGGGGATGTGCGATGCGAACATGAATAGAGCACCACCAGCTCACAGGATAACGTGGCATTATGCTGTACGAGAACGACCGACCATCTCTGCATGCAGAGAGCAGAGCTAACGTTTTTCCAAACTTATAAGTAGTCACAGTCCTTCGAGTCGTCATCGCTGTGTCCTTTTCAGCAGCATCATGCACCATAGCCTGGTGGTGGTGTTCGTCGATACGACATTTACATTCCAATTGTACACCCCCTCCGGCCACGCCGAGCCACGCCACGCCACGCCGCCCGCCAGCAAGTGGCTTCAACTTGCCGGGATTTACTTTTGTTGGCTGCGAGGGAAAAAATGAAAGGAAAACTTCGCCACACACCGCCCGTGGGAACGGAAGGGAAGTGTTTCGATGTTTGGGTGCTTGGGTGCTTTAGACAGATTTCAACAATGCAAAGTTGTGCTCCATCGTCGTCGTCGTCGTCGACGTCGTTACCTCAGCTTTCCACATGCGGTGTGGTCGGGGGGGCGCCCGACGTCGCCCGGAGGTTATCCCGGAGCCGGTTTAACCGCCCGTTCAAGTGGCTATTATGCGCCATCGTTCGAGCAGTTGCAGCACTTCAACGGGTCCCAGTGCCCAACCTGAGGGGACCGCGAAGCCCGCGCTCGCTGGGGATGTTCAAAATTTATAATTGTGAAGCATTTCTCGTAAAAAAAGACGAACCACGAACCATCACGACCGGGGCTAGGATTTATCATCTGAATATTGACGCAATAAAAATGCGCATTTAAGGATCGAATGGGGGTTGCTTCTTGCTTTTAATTCCCATCCTCCCTCGGCCCGGAAGTTCTTTTACGATTCTCAATATCTTCCGTTCTCCGGTCGCATTAAACTCTGACATCGCATCAAGAGCTTAGAGTAGTTTCGAGTAGAATTGGCCAGCAAATGAACGGGCGCTCCTCGTTTATGGGGCCCGCACACGCTGCCCTGAGGCATGCCGTGCGATCCACTTGGACAGTGAGATTAAAAGTGAAATTTTAATATTTAATAAAAATGAATTTACGAACCTCGTGGTGGGCAATCATTTGCGCCGGTAATAAACGGAAATTAACGATTTGTCTTGGGGTTGATGGGACAATAATCCCGGGCAATGTTAATGTTCTTGTCCACCAACACCTCGACAGGCCGACACTGACACTGAGCGTGCTGCCTGGGGGCGGCTCAGCCGGAAGGATGATATAATTGATGCGGTCAATAGCTGGCGCTATTGTTATCGGTGACGAGTGTGCATTCGAAGTTTGACCTTTCCGGTGATTCGGGCGGAATGAGCTGATGTGCCCATGAAATGCCAGACACTTGCATGCACCTGCGGATGATGTGGTGGTCAATCGATGGTGGATTTCTGTTTTGATAGTAGAATGTGCGTTTGAATTCGTGGAATAAATTCAGCGGCTTTATTGGCTGTGTTTGACTGCATTAGAGGCGGTCAAACCCTTTTTTTTTTTGTCAAGCGTACATGCTATTCAAACTAAACGACCTGTGGTTGCGGATGATTGGCGGGAGACTTGAACAGTTCTGTGGCATTAAAGGTCAGCTGCTGTATGGAAACAGCAGAGCGCAACGGTGGCTTCGATGAATCGTCAAAGCCTTGCTCTCACAGTTCTTGAGAGCTGGCCACGAAGTCTTCCTCTTTCGACAAAGCCAGTGTCTGTCATTCTTTGACTTGACTGATGGTTAGACGAAATAAAGGGTCTTCCAATAGGGACTGCCGAACTTTGACAGTTGATAGCGGCCATATTGATGAAGCTACATCTGTCAAATTGGCTGTCATTTATTCAGTCTGTTTTGCCAAATCACCTTGAAGGGACATAGCGTGGATTCTGTTGGGTGTTCTGTTCGGGCAATGCAGCGCGCGCTTCGCCCTTTTTACGGTCGCCATAAGATGAGGCCAATTTCCGGATTCCGGATGAATGGGCACGTCAAAAAAAACAAATTGGTCGAATTTTAGACGATAGCAATCCAAGAGCGTCCAAAGGCCACGGTTTGGTGCGGATTTTGGGCTGGCGGCGTCATCGGTCCATATTTCGTTGGCCATGGCGATGATTACCAACATCTTTTGGCCTGAATTGGGTGATATGGCCACCACAACGACATGTACTGTCAACAGGACGACGCTACGTGCCACACAGAGCTCAGGCCAGATTGGAAATTCGGCGCTAGCGATTCGAGGGCATGATCATCTCATGTGGAGGCGATGTGAACTGGCCGAGACCGAGATTGTGCGATTTGAGTCAGTTAGTCTTTTCATTTATGCGAGTAAACCACAGCTGTCCATCGGTCAAATTCAGGCTAATTTATGCGCCAGAGTCATGGAACATTGGTCATTCGGATGTGCGCCACCCAGAGAAGTCGGGACGGACATTTGAACGAATGGCATCGATAGGCCTTTCAAACGAATAGACAATGTAGATGAAATCTCACAGACACTTTGTTGTATTTAAGTTCAAACATTGGAAGCGCTTAATGAAATACGTTTTTGAAGCCATTCTTTGCAACGCTTCTCCGAGTTCTCTAATGTAGTTGAAGGTCTTCTTTGATGTGCGGCTAGATTCACAGAAATCTGCAGTAAGACGTTCGTAGATCATTTCCAAGGACTAACTGAGTTGTGTGTTATTTTGCGAATCTAGATCTAGTAGAATCACTGTATGTCTGCCAATGTGGAACTACTGGGTTGACCAAAACTAGACCAGCTCAGCCTCTCAGAGACACAATTAATGCTTGGCAATAAAGGATCACACTTTCAACGCCCATAATAGCGTCGAAACTATGGCAATAAGGAGGCAATCCCGAGGTACGGCATGCCTGTCGTAAGAGGCGACTAAAATCATGAGCTAACTGGCTTAGGATACATCCCTGCTCCAGTGATCGTTAATATGACGGTTACAAGCTCACAAATTGAGGATTATGTGGATAGTGCCATATTTTAGATTGAGGCGCACAAAACGAAAGTAGTGACCATTCGGTTGCGAAGGCTTGATCAGAACCTAATCTGTTGACACGGCAGATCGGGAACGCCCCTGAGAACCGAACACGTTTCAGCCTGATCGCTTGAGATTGGCTCCCAAGTGGGAGTATGGTGGTGAGTCTGGGAGTCTTGGGTGTGGTGTTGGGGAGAACCAGGCCAAGGGTTTCAAGTTTCGAAAGACGCTAGATAAAGCCGGCACGGCCATGGGGTAGGAAGCCGGCTGTCGTGCCAGTTTTAGGGGGGGGGGGGGGGCTCTGGCTCTGCCTATGGCTCTGGCTCTGCCTATGGCTCTGGCTATGCCTATGGCTCTGGCTCTGCCTATGGCTCTGGCTCTGCCTATGGCTCTGGCTCTGCCTATGGCTCTGGCTCTGCCTATGGCTCTGGCTCTGCCTATGGCTCTGGCTCTGCCTATGGCTCTGGCTCTGCCTATGGCTCTGCCTATGGCTCTGCTTATGGCTCTGCCTATGGCTCTGGGTCTGGCTCTGGCTCTGGCTGGTCTGCACCCACATTGATATTGTGTGATAATCAGGGGACTGTCTTTAGGATCGGGCAAACGATGCTGCGATTCCATCCGTCGGGCATACTTTCATGCAACCAGGTTTACAGATGAGCTGGTGTATGCGCCTTACCGGCAGCAGCAGCCTGGTTGGACTTTTGCTTGGCGATTGCTTCCGTATCTTCGTTGAGGTTGGGTGGGCAGAATTCTCGTCCATCATCTGCCTGAAGGTGGCGTTGTGGGTCAGTGCGTGGAATCCTACATTTGAACCTCGACGTCATTGTTCGAATCCCAGTACGACAAAAATAAAAACCTCTTTCGAGTCGCTGACAATGCTCGAAGAGTAAAACTGTCTAGGAAATGCTTCTGTAGGTCCCCTCCACACGTGGGAGAACAATACTCACGCACAACACAAGTGGTTGCTGAGTAGCTAGACCCTGCCCCTCTACGGTCTGTAGCACCACCCATATTATTATATTATTATTCTGCCTGGCAGAAGTGATATTTCCATATTCCATGCAACTACTAGGTTCCCATGCAGCGTCTGTTCGGTTTTATAAACTTGGCATGTTCTGTTAAGCTGTCTCCCGATAGCGCGCTTCGCATGCACCATCTGTTTATTCCGTCCAAGCCAGTGCATTCCTCGTCCATATTTCCAGCGCCGCTTTGCATTCTTCCACTTCCTGGTGGCGGGATGGAACTTAGCACATCAGCTGCACCTTTTCTGATGGCTTCTTGGCAATATTGCCACCATTCTTCAGCAGTTGATGTTGGCGGTCATAGGACTTTGTGAGGGGTTAGAATCCGTAACAGTATTGAAACCTCGAAACGTCCGGACGCCCAAAATGCTGATGTCTCGCGTCTCGTGGTGGACCGCGGATTGATCTGGTGCGGGCACTATGTTTGTGCTACATTGAGGTTACGCCTCGCTGCCAAGCCAATTAGCCTACGTCCCTTATCGGCGGTGGTGTGGTGTAGGCAATGTTTTTCGACTGTGCTTCAAAAGATACCCTCCTTGTCTGTCCACCTTTGCGTTAAAGTCACCAAGGACGATCTGGACGTCGAAGCTAGGAGCTCGTAGGAGCTATCTTTGGTACGAATGCCTCTAACGTTGCCCAACGACTTCTCTCTTCATGACGGAAACTTTTCCTTCTGTTCCCTCGAAACCATCAAACCCACTTGTGCCGTCTGTCGGGGTGTGAAGAGGCGCTGACCATACCCTAAAGTCGTCGCACTTTGAAACCACATCAACAGTCTCCTTGAATGCTTGCTTATACCACACATTTCTCGGTGACGGAGGCAGGAGGGAAATGTCCACGATTCCTACGCGGCTTATACCATTTCTCCT
The DNA here is from genome assembly GCA_907269125.1 of Eristalis pertinax. Taxonomy (NCBI): domain Eukaryota; kingdom Metazoa; phylum Arthropoda; class Insecta; order Diptera; family Syrphidae; genus Eristalis; species Eristalis pertinax. Next base: position 15,452,533 of record OU026147.1, read on the forward strand.
CAAAAAAAAACTTCCCGTTTCCCGACTTAAATCCACCTCACCAAAAATCACAACCACACGTCCAGCCTTCCTCTTCGCAACAGTAGATGTCGCAACAAATACGCAAAATCCAACCAGATGTCGCTCCTCGCAGAAACAAGTGTAGACTTAATGTTCCGGATAACCCACTTCCCCATGTTCTTCACGTTCACCAACAATCCCCGCATTTTCTGCTGAAAACTCGAATGTCCCACGCCATTTCCCCGACCAAGCCCTCAGTTCCCATTATTTCTCCTTCGTTCTCCTTCCATCGCCTCCTTAAGACCCACGCGGTTGATGTCATCGTCAACATTCCCCAGCTGTTACTCGCCGCGTCACCTAGATGTCGCCGCGAGCACAAGCAAACAAATCTAGAAATGACGTCTGTCAAGCCAAACGAAAGAGTGAATCATTTTTCTATCCAACTAGGAAACAAATACCAGAAGACGGAGTATTTTCCACTCGCGTTACCAGCAATTAAATCGAATTTAAAACCTCTTTCGTTTGTTCAAATTCATTGTTTCGCTTCGAAGTCATCACACTGGGGAACGAAATGTCTGTCTCGGCAATGGAAAGTATCCTTTTCAAAGCATTCATCACTTTGTTTTTGTTCCTCACCACTGCCTCCTTGATGGAGTTCATTCATTCCTCACGGCAGCGTATTTATTTTCCTTAACTCCCCAAGAAATCATTTAGAACACATGTTCAACCTTAAGTTCGCTGTTAAGGACTTGGAACGACAATCGAAGCGATGCGAAAAGGAGGAGAAACTGGAGCGTGCCAAAGCGAAGAAGGCCATACAGAAGGGCAACATGGATGTGGCTCGAATACACGCAGAGAATGCGATTCGACAGAAGAATCAAGCTGTGAACTATCTGCGAATGAGTGCGAGAGTCGATGCTGTTGCCAGTCGTGTGCAATCGGCCCTGACCACACGTAAGGTGACCAGCTCGATGGCGGGTGTGGTGAAGGCCATGGACGCGGCCATGAAGGGAATGAATCTGGAGAAGATATCCAATCTGATGGAGAAATTCGAGACTCAATTCGAGGATTTGGACGTCCAGAGCTCGGTGATGGAGAACACCATGTCGGATACGACCACCACATCAGTGCCACAGGGAGATGTTGACAACCTGCTGCAGCAAGTTGCCGACGAAGCTGGGTGAGTCATAGTGACAACTTTGTGTGAGCCATTGGACAGGAGTCCGCCTTCTGCAAAAGCTCACGAAAGTTGTCTTCTGTGCCGGTCGACATGTCGTCACTCACATTCTCTTCATTCACAGCTTGGAATTGAACATGGAGCTGCCAACAGGACCACAAAGCTCTACGATCGGTGCGTCTACACAGGTTTCACAGGAGCAGGACGAACTTACACAGCGTTTGGCTCGACTTCGGCAGGCTGAGTAGGGAATACATTTGCTGCTTCCATGTTCGCTCGATGTTTTCACATGTATATTTGCTAAGAACGTCCTTGAAGGACACAAAATCAAAAATCCACACCTTACGTATTTCTCAACTTTTTATTTTCACTTGCAATTACTTAGTTTTATGCTTATAGAGGAAAGGAAACTTTAAATAAAAACATAAATCACTACACACACACTAGGAGTGGGGGAGATCTTTATTCAGTCGTTTTGCTCGTTGCTGCAGGTTCGGACAATCCAGGTGCTGGCGTTGATTGCGATGGCTGTTGCTGTTTCTGCTTCATGCGTTTCTGTTTGTTGGGCCCCCGCACTCGGGGTTCCGTCGCATTCTTTGGTTTCGGCTTGGGACCGCGTTTCAGTTCGGTTTTGCGCGTCCGATGGGGCACAACCATGGGCACATGACGCCAGCTGTCGTTATAACGATCCAAACGTTTCTTCAAAATTTCCACATCTCTCGTCCGTCTCTTTAAAATCTTTTTTGTGTTTGTTATCCTTTAAATTGAATACAGTTTGATCGAAGATGAGCTGATCAGTGGTTCGGCTGGACTTACCGCAACACCAAACGTTCGTTCTCCGTTTGAATATCTTGACATTTTCGATAGAGGCGCTCCACCAAGACTTTGTACTTCTGATGATCGGCTTGAATTAGCATATCCTTTATTGAAGTTATTTTTATAATCAATTCAATACAGGGGTGATGTTTTAGAAACTATTTTGCTTCGAGAGCAAAACAACATTAAAATTTTGACAGCTAACCGAAGGGCGTAGGTCACAATGGGGAATTATGGTGAAGATGTGTATTCACAATGAGTGGGATCTGTTTCTTTTGCGATGCACGGTATACATTTTGCTTCGAAATAAAAATCTGAAGTTTTTAATACATTTTTTTTGTTGCGAATAATGAAAAGTGTAGGGAATTTTTATTGCTTCAAGAACCATTCCTATGTTTCTGGAAATTTGTGGATTGTAGCAGAGATGAAGTATTAAAGAGATAGTCAACTTCTACCTCTCTTGCCCCTTGATTTCTTCTGACAGCGTTTCTTATAAAATGTTCACAGTGTTTGAGAATACGATTCATCAGAGAGCAACTGCAGGCTGCTCTAAAGCCTTAAGAAGTGTGCCTGAAAATAAAGTAGTATGCGTGCCTTTAGAGCAAATCAGAGATAGGCGAGGGGTTTTTTAGTAATGACCCAAACCCGAGTTGGACATCTCTTTACTACTTCATCTCTGGATTGTAGCCACGGTTACATGTCAGTCGTCAGGTTACGAATTGGCAGGCAACAGGGTCCAGGCGATAAAACATTTTCTCCATCGGCTGTAGATAAACAATCGAATATGATAATAAGCCACAAAATGTTAAATGTGCTCTCAAAACCAGAGCTGACGCCGAATGATGCGAACAAAGCAGTAGCAGTCGAACTTTCCTCAATTAGAAGCCGAGACCAACGCGAAAATGATCCCGAAACCTCTCGAATGATGCGAACAAAGTAGTAGCAGTCGAACTTCCCTCAATTAGAAGCCGAGACCAACACGAAAATGATCCCGAAACCTCTCGAAAAGAAAATGAAACCAAAAGAAACCATTAAGAGATAGGAATCAATACAATTTTATTTATGAATATACAATTAAACAATAAATCAATTCAATAACCCTGAGACATCGTTGGCTCCCGGCCATGCTGTGCCGAGCTACTCTTGGGCAACAGGACCGGTTGAATGTTCGGCAATACGCCCCCTTGAAATATGGTGACACCAGCCAGCAATCTATTCAATTCTTCATCGTTCCTTATGGCCAATTGCAAGTGACGTGGTATAATTCTTGCCTTTTTGTTGTCACGCGCCGCATTGCCACCTAATTCGAGAACTTCAGCGGCAAGGTACTCGAGCACAGCGGCCATATAAATCGCTGCACCGGATCCAATGCGTTCGGCGTAGTGACCAGATCGAAGCATTCTGTGTATACGTCCAACGGGAAACTGTAGTCCAGCCTTTGCCGACCGGGTTGTTTGTTTCTTTCCCAACGGTGCTCCACGACCACTCATTTTGTTTTTCTTTATTTTTTTATCGAATTTCGTACAAAAACAAATTAAGACACACTTTAAAGAGTTTCCAAAGGTTATTGAAGACGTTACACAAGTCTACACTTTTGCGATCGACACAAGAGTGATGCTCGGTCAGAGGTTGAGACCTGTATTTATGCAGGAAAGCGGCAGATAGAGAGACAAAGAAAGTACTTACGGGTCTGTGATGTGTGATCGGCTATGTAACAGGACGATACCGTAATTTCACTGAAACCGATTCAATCGAAAAACAAAGAAACGACCAGATATCCCTCAATTTCTCAGAAAATTGTTGGCCCTAAAAAGGACCTTTTTTTTCATTGCCAACAGAAATCAAACAGAAACACATTAAAAACAATTACTTAGAACTGGTATACTTAGTGACAGCCTTGGTGCCCTCACTAACCGCATGCTTGGCCAGTTCGCCGGGCAACAATAACCGTACGGCTGTTTGAATCTCCCTACTGGTTATGGTCGATTTTTTATTGTACTGCGACAAACGGGCGGCCTCGGCACCCAGCCTCTCAAAGATGTCATTCACGAAGCTGTTCATGATGCTCATGGCCTTCGATGAGATTCCCGTGTCGGGATGGACTTGCTTCAGCACTTTGTATATGTAAATTCCGTAGCTCTCCTTGCGTTTGCGTTTCTTTTTTCTTTCGGTTGTGTTCATGCTCTTCGGCGCTTTGCCGACTTTTTTCATTGAACCGTTGGAACTTGATTTTGGTGGCATTTTGTTTTAGCTGTATGTGTACCGTCTTTTTGCTTATATTCACTGAAAACAAACACTAGTCTTCACTAAATGACAAATAGACAAAAACTGATCGTATTGCTGAAATGAAAGGGGGTTTAAGTTAACTCGAATGGTTGGCTGGTTGTTGGGGAGAGTGGTCAGAGTTTTTTTTTTTGTTTTCGGGAGTAATTTGAGTGAGACTGAGAGAAAGTCAGTCCTTTGGGGAGAGGAGTGTCGCACTCTGAAACAACGGATTTGAGTTAAGAGAAATGGCAAAGAGTTGATGCATTTTCTGAAAGGAAAAGTAGACGCTACTGGGGAAGATTGCTTGAAATGAGGATGCAGTGATCCGGGGATTATTTGTAGCAGAAGAAAATGTTCACCCATCTTTGAAATCACCTACCATCTCAGGTACGGTCTAAAGCTAAGGTACAGACAATTTCGTATCGCTTGGCAGACCCAGGACGAGGTGGTTGGACCAAGTCCAAAAACTCGCCGGGTTACGCTTGGCCATTGCTCGTGACGAATTAGAGTCGATGGCGGAGGATCGAGTTGCCTGGAGATCTCTCGTGCATGGTTTACCCCCGCGACCCCTTTAGTGGATCATGCGGGTCAGAAGATGATGATGATGATGATGTTTCTCCTATTTCTCTCGTTCGAACTGAAATCATTCCTAAACATTTTTTATGCACATCGTTGGAAATCGTTGAAAAATCATTGCAAATCTACACTTTTCTGAACAATCTACTACTTTGCTTAATTTTTTTATTATTTTTTATTTTTATTTAATTTCTTAATTTTTTACTCTCTCATGAGCACGTTCTTCTGTGAAAAAACTACGAAAAAATCACCAAATGGAGCGGCTTTTGACAGTTTTTCGGTGATTTTCGGTGAATTTGAATTTCATAGCAATTGGAACCGACCTTATAATTGAATTAATTTGATATCAATGAATTTGATGAAAATGAAATGAAAATGTTTTCAAGTTAAAAAAAAAAAAAAACTTCCAAAATAAGACTTCCCATGATTTCACAAAAAAAAAAAAAAACATCCTCGACTTGTATTTACGAACCACGAACGACAGATAACATTTACGAACACACCACACCATGGCCACACAGAAATGTCATTCAATATCGCTTGTGAACAAAGTGAAACTGAAACAGAAACTTCAAGTGATTCTCATTTTCTGTCACATAACCTACCAACAAAATCTGTTTACATAAATATTTCGACAAAAATATATACCACTTAAAGTACCAATATATGTATTCATTCGAAAGCAATTGAAATAATCTCTTAAATATACAAATAATGGGTAGTCCACACAAGAAGAATATCGGTCAATTAATGGAGTCACCATACGCAAGGCATTTATCACATTATCCATCACAGACGGAGGGTTTTGTGCCAAATGAATTTGGTGGCAATGGTCAGCATTGTGGTCCACCGACTCCATCGAAACAGCAATACCATGGGAATAATTATTATCAAAACAATTCAAATCAACGGAGACGCGGCAATAATCGGTATTTTAACGCGCAACGGGGTAGCAGCGGTGGTGGTGGCGGTGGCAATAATATAGGCGGTGGCATTGCTGGCGGTGGTGGCGGTGGAGGCTATCGGAACCAGAATAATTTTCAAAGCAATTACAATGATCATCAAAGCAATAGGTACAGCAATAGCGGGAATCGGCAACAACCATATCATGGGCAGAAGCATGTAAGTTTGACAAGAAACAGTGAGTGATGGCGAATCTTGTGCATGGCTTGGCTTGTGCTAAGTAGACGGCGTGGGGCGATGCTCGTGGTTCGTGGTACGTGTAGTGATTGAGATAATGACGAAGAATGCGCACTAAAGTCTTGTCGATGCCTGAGTTGGCCTCATGGCAACACCTGTGCTTTAATTTTCTTGCATTATATCAAATTTAGTGTTTGACTTGTATCGAAATGTGCCCAAAACGTCTACCAATCAGTGTATTTTTCGATTACTTCTCCTTTGCGTGGCGCTGCAGTTCGAAGTGGACAAGGACATCAATCAATCAGATTCCTCACACCAACTTGTGTATATTATCTTCGTCCTCTGCTGCGTTGTCCAAGAGCTGCGAAATCAAAGACTTCCGATCGGAGTTAGGCGCTGTTCCGGAAGTTACCTGAATATACCCGCCTCAGTTGGTTGTTGAATCTTCTCTCCCCTCGTTGCCATCAACCAAATCATTCCCCTTTCATTTCCTCTCAGCTACAAACGTCGTAGTAGTCGTCTCAACGAGGGCACCCGTGCCCGCCAAAAATGATGTGAAAACTCCACTCATCGGCAAGAACCGTCGCAAAATCCCTAAAGAATCATGTCCAACCATCGAAACTCCCCATTCTCAGATAGTAACAAACACAATTCTTTTTCAAATTCCAGAACAGATCAGATGGCAACTCGAGAAGCGACTACTATCACCCGTCGATGGTGGTTGATCCGTGGAAGGATCTCATCGATCGGCATAATGCAATCAAAAACAGTCAAATCAACATCACGTCGGCGGCGGGCAACGATTCGGACCATGAACCCATCAGCTCGTCGTCACCGATCACCGATCCAAGCGCAATAACCGATGAGAGCGACAGAGATACCCCCGCAACCCCGACTGAAACATCGCCGAGTATACCAACGTAGGGGCGAATCCGATCGTCGAACGAGCGAGGAACAAAATGCAAACAACACGATTAACCTTTCATTCTGCCTGGATGTACTTTTATATTATCGAAGAGAATGGAGAAACTTAACAAATTTTCATATTTTTATAGATCTATGTATAGTATATTTGAAAAGAGGATATTTTCTCTTTTGTAACGCGCTCACGTGCGAAACAAGACGTCGTCTCCGAAAACCGAAGATTGTTTTCATTTTAAGATAAATGTTTTATTTGTTGATTCGTTGGTTCCCTTTTGGCGATTTAGTGGGGTGCAGGGCGTAAGGCAGCGTCCAAGTCCTATCTCGAGCGATTTTTGGTCTGTATGAATTTCTCCCAGTCGGCGCTGAGGCGATTGTAAATGCTCATCGCAGCCCGTGCGTCCTCCACCGAGTTGTGTTCGCCCTTCTGGATCTCCATGCCGAGAATGGCCTGACTGAGTCGCTTCAGGCTCGGCGTTCTGCCGTTCGAGACCAGGCGAGCGAGCGGTTTGTACGTCGCTGTGTCCCGTATATTCGCGTACGGGTGCTTGATGAACAGAACCGCAAGATCGTTGCGAATCCCATGGCCGACGAGGACCTTTCCCTGTAGCAGTTCGACGACTTCGTCTTGTACCTTGTCAAATTCCTCAGCGTGTTCGATGTCCTGCGGCCGTATCCCACTCACACTGGTGCGATAGTCGGTGACTTTCTCTCTCGGCTTGACGAACTTGTCCATCAGAACCTCGCCGTTTTTGCTGACAATCGAGACTCTGGCCAACATGTCGTCGTCGCCCTCTGGTCCCGTGCCAACCATCTCGCAGTCCATTGCCACGACAACGGTCCGTTGCTGTTTCTTGCGACGATTCCGCGATATCTTCGGCACTGCCTGTGCACTGTCTGTGTTGTTATTGTTCGCTTCGACAATGGCATCGTCTTTCACCAGCTGCTGGATTTCAACATCTGGCGCAGCATTAACAGCTGCCAGTACATTGTTCCAATTTGCTCCGGCATTTTTCCGACTTAGTGAGGGCTTCATCTCGCCCGAGGGCTGCAGCAGAGGTGGCTTCATGCTTTTGACATTTCCTCGATTGTTATCAGCTGTACTGGTGGGCTCATTGTTTTCGTTTGGTTTTCGCGCAGATTTACCCTTTCGCTGGCGATTCGTCTCCATTGAGTGCACTACAATTGGACGCGAATCGATTATGAATGATTTCTGAGATTTGCTTTGTTGTGTGTTGTTGAAATCATTCAAATTGTTTCACACTTGTATTTTGTAATTTTTCTACTTTACTCTAAAAAAAATTTGAGGACGGTGGATAAAAATAAAGACTCGCGTGCGCCCGCGTTGTATAGAATTGCACACAATTTTGACAACACAATATGACTGACATGACATTTGTGTGTGCGATGGAAATGGAGTCGGTTTTCGTGCATGAGATGTTTGGAAGATGTTAGGCAGAGATGCAAGTGAGTGTGTTCGAAGGTGGGACATATTTTCTTAGCAGTTTTTTTCTTTCCCTTAATTTTCAATCTTTTAATACGAACTTATACGTCCTTGAGTACACTGAGAGGTGCAAGCGTACTTGCAACGCACACAGTGCCCTCGAGCGACGCCAATGTGCTTCAAATTCACTTGTCTGTCTCAATCAGTCGGGCTAAAGGCTCGTGTCATTTCAAAATAATTACAAAGCTCTAAAAGTTGGGCCGATTTGGGTCTGCCGGAGGATTTAAATCGACTCGACATGAACTGAATGAAAGTATACCAGCCATGATAAATCTTGTTTTCCATCGCAGTGTCAGCAATTGTATTCCTTTGTCGGCATTGAGGCTGACAATTGAATTGTCTTCTTGTAGCTTCAGTCGGTTTTCTTGGGCTGCGGACAGTCAACTTTAGAGGTGCACCAGCCAGGCGCATTTTAGTCATTAACGACGTGCTATGAGAACGTTCCGGTCTCCGCATTAGTTTGTCTCTGGAATCCTTGAATTTATGTGTCATTATGACACCCAAAGTATTCCCACGAGACCTAAATGAATGGCAAAGAAGGAAGTCACGTCAAATGTAATTTTACCCCAGAGCCTCTGTCGAATCTACCGAAGATAAGTAGAATTCCCATTCCCACAAAAAAAAAACCAACAAAACTCATCCAAGTTGCATTCCCGAACACGCATTCGTCCAATTGTCAAATCTCAATTCAGCCGCAGAGTTGCCAGCACACACTTCCACCGAACACACATCTGATGTGAATTCACCAACTGCAGCAAAACAACAACACCGAAGCAGGGAAACACAAAAAACCCCAACCATCGGCATTCAGCTATTCAACCCTCAGGCGGCCGTTCACTGTTCAATTCACTCAATTCAGTCTCAAATTTGTCGCGTTCGTGAATAGTTCAACGAGAATCGCTGGTGCAGTACACACGTCCGTTTAGTGTCGCACCCCAAAAACCAACAACAACATCAACAGACACGAGAAAATAAAAAATATAAGAAGAAATAATAAAACGAAGCAATTCCCTAAGCGACTTCAAATCACTGCCCAGTGTACGTGTGTGTGTTTGTGTGCTTGATTGAATAAGTAGATTCCAAGAAGAAAAAAAAAAAGTGCAATTTTCCCATTCACTGCATTTGACTGTGTCTTCTCCCGTTTTGTGTTGTTTTTGTGTTTTTTTTTTTTTTTTTTTTTAATGAAATCAATATCCCCGCCCAACTCCAAGTAGTTGTAGTGTGTAGTGCATTCTCTGTTCGTAGTTCATTCGCTGCTCCTTGCTGGCTTCGGCGTATTTTTATTTCTCCTCATTTTTACATTTTGCTTGCACTGCCGCCGGTTCAATGGGATAACCGACACGACAAGAGCCCGCAACAAAAACAACAACCGGGAAAAATAAACGATTTTTGCAACCCGTCGTAGTAGAAAACGTCAAAAGAACAAACAAAAAAAAAAAAAGGACACCCATCGTACGCACGCACACTCTGAAAACGACAACGATTTGTATCCACCAAATCCAACAGAACTGCATTCCGAGTTGTGACGCTGCTGCCGCTAAACCTGTTGCGTTTTTTTTTCTTTTTTTTTTTTGTGTCTCTTTTTCGTTGTTTCCCTTCAAAGACATACATTTTTTTTTTTCATCCGTTGTTGATTTGTACTTGTCTCGTATGAAATACTTTAATTTTTTTGTTTGACGATAGTGTGGTCAACGCAACGACCGAGCCGAGGAACACATTGCAACGACTGCAACGAACGACAAGCCCGAACGAATTCTTTTTTTTTTTTTCGGTTTCTTTTTCCTCCGATTCTGCTTGTGGAAGTGTCAAAAGGAGCAGCAAACAGCAAAATTCCCTGTCGTTTTATTTCCGGAAATTAAATGAAAATATGAAAATTAGAAAATCTCGAAGAATCCCTTGCGAAAATTGTGCGTGAATTCGAAAGAAGGAAGAGATTTGCTCGCATCCTGTTGGTTTAATCCGTTGTATATCTTTTTTTTTTTGATTCTTCTTTTGGTTTGTTTGCTGTGTTTAGTGCTTGATTTTTTTTGGCTTGTTTTTGATTTGCGAATCAGTCGAAATCGATGATCGATATATGTAAAGTGTGTGTGTGGCCTAATTGCATTTGTATTTGTATAATTTCATGTATCCTCACAGTCGGTCAGGTCGAGTGAGCGATTTTTCTATAAACCGTTCAAAATTAATTTTGGTGGTCTGGATCTGTTAAATTCCCTTTGGGAGCAACTTAATAGTTGCCCGACAAAGCTCTGCTTCGTCACAACTGCTGGAGCGGTTGGTGACGAGAACGATTACGCCGGCAGCAGTGGCGGTGGCTGCAGCAGCAGCAGTAGCAGCAGAGGCATCAGAGAGCTGAGGGCGAAAGACGAAGGCGGTGGCGGCGGAGGTGGTGGAGGAGGCGGAGGAGGAGGAGGTGGTGGTGGCGGCGGCGTCGGCGGCAGTGCAGTCGGAAGTGTTGCCAGCATCTTGGGCCTTGGCAAATTCGGTATACGACGCTTCGGCAAAATGGGTACAGTTAAATCACGTCCACTGACACAATCCGATTCGATGTCGGATGGAACTGCATCACAGATGAACGGCAGTGGCAACAACGGTGGGGTTTGCAGCATTGTCACCAGCTTCCCCAACAAACACGATCTGCGGTACGAGATCTCACCGCAGAGCTCCATATCGACGACAACAAATCAATATCATGTGCGCCAGCCGAGTGTCAGGAGTCGCTCACAGCAGCCAATGCCCGATACAGCCGAATTGGATAAGAGATTTGCTAAAGTTTTGGTAAGTTTTTCTCCTTTATTCGTATGCATTTTTTTTTTTTTGAATTAGTTTTCTTTGTCTCCTCTCTCGAATGAGCGCATCTGCACGTCATTTGCATTCATCTCCCCGGGAGATGAGATAAAAAAAAAAATACAAATCTCTTTCAAATAAACAATCAAACAAACTGCGGCCGCGAGAGAGCGATGTTTGCTGTAGCGCTACCCCATCACCATCGCCAGCACCTCTACTAGACGTGTGATTCATGGGAAACAACGCACAGTGGCGTTGTTTGTTTATTCTCCTTCACCGGCGCTGGGGTATGTGCGCTGGTATCGGCGCATTTCACTTAAGTTCATTGGGTTTTCACAAAAAAAAAAAAAAAAAAAAACACTGAAGAAAAGAAATACGCCATACCGTTGCCGAGAGATACTAAATCTTTGAACGATAACGAGGGCAATGTGTGACAAATTGTCGGGTATGCTCGCATGAAAATCTCAAACACGAGAGGATGAGGATGGATGCAAACTTGTGGTCTGCGAACCCCTCTTATCTGATGCCAATTGGAACAAGAGCAAACCTCTTCGAAATCATGCCGTGCCCAGTTTTATTTTTTTCAATTGCCTTCCTCGAAGGTTGTGGATTCTTTTTGTTTTGGTTTTATTGTCTGATTCAGCTGCTGCTTGAACCGGTTCTCCGGTGTCACTTGTGACATTTTGTGTGACAAACAAATTAATGTGTCAAACAGAGTCTCGGCTCGGTTTGTAGGAGTTTTCTGTATCGTCGTGTGTCTCAACATCTTCAGCTCAGTGGATTGTGAATTCAATGCACTGACCAGGCAGCACTCTGGCCTGTGAATTCGCAAGACAAACTTTTGGCTGTTCCATTGTGTCTCTCGACCTCGGGGCTCTGATATCGATCTGAATGGGACACAATAAAATGCCAGAGCAATTCGTCTTAAAGGTGGCATTTCGAAATTCTCTGTCGCGCTCACAATCACCACCGTGCATGCATGTTTCATGATTGGGATCAATTAATTAGTCCAACACTAGTCGAGGATAAATCAGTGCCAGGTCAACTGGGCACCAACTACGGCCAGACACAGGCACATGCACAGTCACGTTGTACTAGTTTTTTTTTTTTTTTTTTTTTGAGAGAATGACATGTACTTTATTTCCCACTCATTGGAGAACTGCATCGAAAGCAATCACTTTGTGCCCCTTCCTTCGAACTTGTTATCTCTATCTCGCTCCTCGTGTGCCCTGTGGCGGAGGAGAGTCCAAAGTCTAACGTCATATCGTTTGCTGTGCTTCTTAACTGGCAGCTGCCGGTTGTGGCGCGTCTTTCGTATTACGAGCATTTCGTTTCCCCCCGTTTTTGGTGGGTGGCTATATTTAGAATGATTCCCTCTGTCACATACCATCATCCCATAAATAGCCAACGGTTTTCTTCAATTCGATTGTGTGCGCACGCGACTTATTTCAACTCGAGTGCACATGCAGGCATGCGTTCGTTCGTTCGCTCGCCACAGTCGTTCACGTTGGAAGGAAGTTCCAAATGCTTGATCTCAATAATAACTTCCGATGTCATCCGCATCCGGATGGATGTTCCGTCGGTCATTCATTTTGCAATTGACAACGAGCACCCCTCTCTGCCTGTCGCAGATCCAGTCAATTCCAAACCAATTCCATCCACTTCCATTCATGCGAATTCTATTTCTGTTCAATCTCTCGCGCTGTCTCTGTTTATGGATCGTTAATCGATTGTGTAAACTGGTGTTATTTTCGTGGATTTTGTTGTGTGTTTGCTTTGCCGATCTCTGCTGAAGGTCGTGATCGGTTTTAAGGCAAATAATTAATTCCTAATGGGATTCGCTGTTGTGCTCGCCGAAAGGGAAATCAATCAAATGCGTTCATTAGGCATTCAAAAACAAAACATCATGTTTCCCGGTCACCTTGTGATAAAGCTGTGTTGCGGTGAATCGTCGGAGATGTTGGTGGTTTGCTTTTATGTTGATTTCTAATCGGAATCGGTTTTGGGTTGCTTTTGAAACAGGAAACCCACAAAAATGCCGGTTCTTGTGCGATAAGCGCTCGCATTTGACACCCTGTTTTGGTGGTGTAACAGAAACCTAGTTTTTGTTGCTTCTTTTATCGCTGCCAAGGCGAGCAACAGCGGCGTACGGCTGAGGTCTACGATGCGGGCGGGACTTCTTTGTGGTCACAGCACATAGCACAGTCACAGGCAATGACTATTTATAGGAAGCGCTGGTTACTTGTGAAGAAATGTTCGCTCTTTGTTTGAGCCGCATTCCGTTTGATCTTACATGACCCGAGATCTTTGCATCATTGAGGATGGGTTTCAAGGGGGAGGATGCTCTTTTATAACGAACGAGCGTACATTTAAGTCAAATTAATCAAAACTGACACATGTTGGCCATAATGCCCGCTTCGTCAACTTTCGTTAATTTCGTTCAGTACTGCTTACTTAAGTGAAACCTATTTGAATAGCTCACATTAAGTCAAACTAAACAAAACTGAAACATTTTGGCCATAATGCCCGCTTCGTCAACTTTCGTTAAGTTCGTTCAGTACTGCTTACTTAAGTGAAAACTATTTGAATAGCTCACATTAAGTCAAACTAAACAAAACTGTCACATATTTTGGCCATAATGGCCGCTTCGTTAACTTTCGTTAAGCTCGTTCAGTACTGCTTACTTAAGTGAAAACTATTTGAATAGCTCTCTACGTAAACAAATGTCAGTTGGCATTGGAATTTTGCTTACGTTTCCAGATGCAATTGTGGCCACTTTGAAAATTCTATAATGATTGTGGCTACTCTTCCTTCGGTTTCGACACAAGCTTTATGCAACGACAGTGTGTCAACGAATTCGTGGTCCGGCTGTGACACATCCTCACTTCGATCACATATGTCAAACCGAGCTGTCACTCGAGAGTGTGTCATGGATCGTTGAACGTGTTAAAATTCTGAACATTTTTGTAAGAGGTACGTCAGATTACAGATGTCTTAAGGTCTACCCTTCATCGAACTGCGAATATGGCTGCTCTTAGTAAAAGTTATGCCCGAGTTATTGCCCGAAATGGGTCGAAAAGTTGTCGAGCAGTTATCGAAAACTCATCGAAAATTCCATCGCCCAAAATCGAGTCGTGCAACAACTCCCTTGGAAGACGTTTGAATTGCGTAATATTCCATTCAAAATGGCAAGATGCGCACAACGTGATGAAATCGAACTTTAGTCGAAATGTCAATCAGAAATTTGATTTATTTAAATTTACTTTTGTAACCATAAAATGGATGACCCTGCATTTTTGTGTGATCCACATCACACATTTTTAACGACTCTTGACTCGATCGAGATCGGTGCATTCGCTACCAACACAATTTGACCGCATTCCGATCGCAGATCAGGTATGCTGATGCTGAAGTCAAGGCCAAAAATCATACGCAACCTGACTGAAGTTTTAGCATCAATGCCATCGGTCAGTCCATCTTTCGTCAGATGATGCTTCTGGTTCACTTCAAGGATGGAGATTCATATCACTTGATGTGCCATCAGCGACTAATGGTCACCTCGATCAAATAAACCACCAAGTTTTGAGGAAGTTTCAGGAGACTACAGCCACCGACTTCGTTGATTGCTCCAGCCACTGGACGCGACGGAACTTTTCAAACCACACGACGTTCTCAGCGGAAAACTTGGTGCGCTCAGCTATTAATTGCCCAAAGGATTTGGCTCTCCTTCTCCAACAGAAAAAGTTCCCCAATACAACCCAACTTTTCTTCTGGATTTTATGGGCACACGAGGAAATTGTTTCGTTTGCTTGTTTGGCTTTTACGAGGGGCCGTGTATATTTGTCTTGTTTTTTTTGTCTCATTCTTTCTTGGTTGCTGTTTTGTACTCTGGAACTGGCCATAAAAAGAAGGAAACATTGTCAGGTTCTTTAATGGCCCATGGAATAATCGAGCCCACGGCAATAAGGAAAAATGAGCAGAACAAGTTCTTCAGTGAAACTGACAAAGAAGGCAAATGAAAACTTTTACAGTCGTCGCTCGGATCCAGGCGCTCCACAGACCTTGCTTGAACTTTTAAGACCACAAAGTGTGTCGGGGGACGTGTTAGGTGACTTTTATTTTTCTCCAGAGATCACCCTTCGGAACGGGTGAACATGGCTGCCCGTTGATTGATTATCTCCCAGTGGCAGGAACCTAATAGTTTCAATCCATAAATAGAGACACCAAACCGAACAGAAGTGATTTGTTGTGATAATTTTAGACAGAGCCTGAGAGTTGGTGGATGGGTTGGGGATAATCTGTCATTACTCTGGCATGTGTGTGCTGTGTAACGGTCCAACGAGTAACGGACTGTGCGCGCTTGCTTGTTCGTCGACCGGGACATAAGATCAGTCAGCTGGTTGATGTAGTTTTCGTCTCTTGTAGACTTGCAGTGGTTTTTTTTTTTTGGGGATGTCTGAGTTCGATGGCTGAGAACATTTGTTTTCTTTGGTAAATTAGTCAAAAGGTCGTCGGGGGAAGTTACAATAAAATGGAGCGTCGGATGATCTTTGTTGGGCATGTTCAGATGGTGGTGTGGCAAGGGTTGTGGAATTCACTTCAGCCGAAATGTCGAATGGGGCCTTAATGAGTATCCATTCTGTGAGGACGTGGCTATACATTCAAGTTTGTAATTGTCATCCAACTCAACGCTGCCTTGCATCTCCGTCGCCATCTTAATCTTCATCAACGCCAAACTTGAAGCTATTCAGAGTGCCGAGTGAAAAAAGGCCCAACTTTTACAGCAGCCACAAGTTCGTCGTTTCGAGGACGCGTAGAAGGTATAGAAGTTGAGCAAGTCTTGTCCTGATGGACGCGAGGTTGTCACCACATCCTCCCGTCCATCAGGACAAGACTTGCTCAAATTATCTTTGCAATCGACTTAGAAGTCATTAGTTAAACAACCAAGAGACTTAGGGGCATGTGGAAGGGTTAACAGGCGAAAAAACTAGCTCTGGCATGAACTGAAGACACCCCAAAATTCATAAGAAATGTGGCTTCCTTAGGCCCTGTCAAAACGACGAAACATTATCGCAGTGACATGATGAATCTGATAGCTAGAGAGGTGTGACGCCTAAGCATGGGAACCTTCACATCACTTGCCGTCACATGTTCCTTTTCCATCCAACTCTGTCAACAAACAAAAACTCTATAGCTCATTGCTGCGATTTAAGAACCGAACAAACAATCACCACAAAACCTCTGAACATTTGGATTCAGTAAACTCTTCGCTTAGACTACTGTACGTTCCAGATTCGTGGAAGGTGGCGGAAGCTATAGAAGTTCTGAAGCTGGTGAAAACTTCCAAGCGGCGAAGAGTAGTACCGACCAATATATCTTCAACCTTCGCTATCCAAGGTATTCCTGAAGGTTTCCTAACGTAGCAGTGCACAGCAGCACCGTGCTTAGAGAATTAATCGATTCAATTGAACAAGTGGCCTTAGAGGCAATAACTAGAGTATACCCTTCCACAAGGCACGATTGCTTGAAACACAGACTTTGTCTCTCAGTCTTCGAAAAGATGTGGCGAGCTGACTAGAGGAATACGCCTCTCAGGCCTTTGACAATGAGCAGCAGAATGGCTTTAAGTGCCAAGCTTCCCTGCGCTTGCCCTATGAACAGTCGAACACGGAAGGCAATTCTCCGAATAAAAGATGTCCCACAAGGGAGGAGGCTTGGTCCCACATTATTTTTGCTTTTGTACAAGAGATATCACCCAAATTGAGCGCTCATTAGTGGCTACATTAACGGGTGATGCGACTGTCTTGCAACGGAAGTTGGCAAAAAGTGTGTGATTGGACAAAGATCTGGCGGATTGATCTGCAGTAGTACTCCATGTGGCCTAAGCATCCTCGCAGAGGCTTAAACGACTCTTGGATGGCAAAATAGCAGCTCTTGTAGACAAGATCAAATAAGAGAAACTTTGTTTTTGGTCACGGTTGCCTCCTTGCCCACCATTCTCGAACAACGTTCGCCCACAGACAAACGCGTTCTCTGAAACATTCTCCGACAAATTGTTGACGCCATTGACTATTGCAAAATATGCAAACACTCGAGGCAGTAACCTATTCACAAATGTCAGCGCGACTGGTATTTCTAATTGCAAATTAATCAGTCTACACTCTCATTAAGATTCTTGAGCGTACGCGTGACCAATAGACACGTCATGGCGTGCCTTTCAATGTGCTGTCGAAGCCCAGACCACGTCCTCGCTGGCCTTTCTGGCTGGTTGTGGTTGACATTCACTTGAAATGTTGTCGGATATGCATTCGAGATTAATTTTTTGTTTGTATTTGCGGTTTTTTTTTTTTTGAGAAATGATTTGCTGTAGTGAAGGGGTTCGCCTTCCAGTGCTTGGAAGTGACACGACCACAAGGCAAAGTAAACTAGATTCTTATCACTTTGAGTGAATAATCTTTGGGAAATATTAGTGAAGTAAAGCATTACCACAAGAATGTGAAAATTGACCACGACCTGGCAGCACTGTTTTCGTCAACTGGTTGTGTTGATTCTGTGGAACTGAATGAGATAGTGCCGTTGATTCTGTGGAACTAAGGCCAGATGGTTCGTTGTCGTTTATTGTGCTTCTGCGTGGCGCTGCACAGCCCGTATCTATTCTCCGCACGCGACCTTGAATTCAACGAAAAGGTGACCTGGCTGAGTTTGCATCCAGAGCACTAGTTTCAGGATCTGACGTAGTGTGGGATTTCTTCGCCAGCGAGCACAATTTATCGATGATCTTCGACATTCTGCTGCGGTCTGGCCAGTGTCAAGGAGGTCGTTTGTATGCAATTCCAGTGCCAAGCCCCATTTAACAGAACGTGACATTTTTGCGGAAACATTAGCTTGGCATGGTCTCCTAAACTTGCCTTCTAACTAGATTTATCTGCGTCCAGAAAGGAGCTTCGATTGAGGGCCGTTTTGTACGCTAAAACTCTCCTAAATTTGCCTCGTGACATTTCGTCTCCCATCTATGATCATGGCTTTAAATCGACAAACTTCATCCATTCCCCGTGGCGAATGCCTCCCAGCCGCTCGCAGATGGGGTGTGAAAATCCCCACGAGCTCATTTCATCAATCGTTGGCAAATGCAAACCACATTCAGATGAGAAGCAGAGAATTGGATCATTCCCAACGAGAGCCCGTGTCCCCGAAGAATCGTGTCCAGACTCGACGAGTGCGTTCATTATTCACTCTGAGGTGGTGGCGAAACGTGCCAATCGCTTCTGCACGCACATCGCACATTTCGAAGGAGCTCCTCGCTCCCACATCTCCAGCTCCTGCACGACTGTGGCGTCATCTCTTAGGTGAATCACATCTATAACCTCTCCTCGTTGGATCACAAAATGGATTGTGTCCCTACATTGCCTCCCACCAGGGGTCTCTCCATCCGGCTCCATCTCTCCAACTGCTTCCGCAGTGAATTCAATGAATTCCGTACTTAAACAAGCGCGAGCGCATCGTTCATTACTCACTCCAGTCCAGTTCGACTTTTTTACAGTTCCTTGGAAGTGTGTTGCATTTGTTTGGATGGATCCCCCCGCCTCTGCTGCCGTTGTGTCTCTTGAAGTGGTTTC
Organism: Eristalis pertinax; assembly: GCA_907269125.1. Lineage (NCBI taxonomy): Eukaryota > Metazoa > Arthropoda > Insecta > Diptera > Syrphidae > Eristalis > Eristalis pertinax. Next base: position 15,471,332 of record OU026147.1, read on the forward strand.
GGTCCGATTCGTCATAAACTCTCAAAATAATGCAACACCCCTCCGAATCCCACACACACACACACAAACTGACAGAGACCCGATCCACAACGAATTCCTCAAGAATTACATCACCGCTCGTCGCGGCACCGAAGAGCCGCGGAAAGGAAAAGAAAAGAAAAAAAAGACGAGAGAAACAAACGAAACGAAAAAAAAATTGGAGTAAATGAAATCGAAAGTGTAATCACTCCCTCGCCGGGGCGCGCGCACAGACACATTGGAGTGCATCCAGATAACGCGGGCTGCCCTCCAATAACTTCCGGCTTTAGATTGAAAGCCGCATCAACGAATTTCGGATTTGAACAGCACTAGGGGAGACGACCGAGAAACAAAAGCAAACAAAAGAACACAGTGAACGAGGAATTCTTCAATCAATCTCTGTCCTCGTTGCGCTACGCCTCCACGATTGCTCGGTGCGTCAATCTATATTCCACGCGTATGTGCGTCATGCCTATTAAAGCACCCCTCGACTGGGACAATGCGTGGCCCAATGCTCATTACGGAGCGAGCTGCTTTGAAATCAGTTCATTCATGAAATCCACAAGAGCACACACGCACACTGTGGCGGCGCATCGTCGTCAATCCTTTTAAAACGCATGCACCCGACGCACCGAAATCTGTCCAAAGCCGATGGCTTTATGGCTGACAATGGATGGATCGACTGCTTCCAAGAATAAGAGCGGGGCGCTGTTGAATCACCAACCAACCATCGATGCGAAATGTAATGGATATCCGATGCGAGGGGCGGCAAACGAAGGCAAGGGCAAGGGCGACACAAGGCGACTCAACCAAGACCAAGAAGTCAATTTCATCTTCGGGTGAACATGCGTGCATAAATGAGAAGACATCCCAGGCCGTAGCTTGGTTGCGGTGACAGAGAGGGCAGATGGGGACGACGAGTTGAAACCAAGCACAGCACATGGAGTGAACTTTAAGTGGCATCCGCGAGTGAAAGACTCATTGGCTGTGGTTTCAATTAATTTGCAGTTAATTTGAGAAAAAGTCCTCGTCTGTCTCTTTGGGGCGGGGAACTTTCTATCGATCTGTGTGACATGACATGCGGTGCAGTTGTAACCGCTACGAGTACATCGGCACACCAGAGCAGACTCCTTGACATTTGCTCCACTTCTGTGCTGTCGATGAAGGCATTTCCTCGGCGAGTAACACAAGACATGACATCTTGGCTTGGGCGTGGAGACAAGAGATTGATGTTTTGAGAGCAGCTTCCTGGAACGGAGCTTCGGCTTCGGAAAAACGCAAAACAGAAGAGATTGACGTTTCGAGAGCGCAGAGAATGGAGGGTTTCCTTCCTGGATCGGATGATGCGCCTTCGTTGGAATGGGGAAATGAGCGCTTGAGATTGTATGGAACTGATTAATGGCGAGAAGTGGACGCCACGCTGGACTGGTCCATCCGTGTCAGCGCATTGAAGGATTGACAGTGACTTCTCGGGTCTGCAGCAGTCTCCTGTGACCAGATGGCTTCGGGAAGACGAAGATGGGCTCGACAGACGGTGTCGATGGTGGTCTTGGCCTCAGGGGCAAGGCAATCGGGGAGCGATGTTGATTTGCAGGCGGTCTTTGCACGACAGATTGTGCCCTATAGTGGGCCGGGTGCCAGTCATGCTCTCCCAAGACAACATGGTGCGAGGAAGCAGAACGGCAAAGCAGACAGTGTCGAAGGTGGCTCCAGCAACAGTGGCAAGCCAAACTAAAATCGGCTTTGATCTCTGTCCAATGACACATCGCTCAGCTTCAAAGTCAAAACAGCTGGATCACCTTATCGACTCGACGAGGCTTCAAGAATTTAATGCGCCACGTTTGACTACTCCCAAGAACTCTGAGCGGTCTTGGGATATCTTGAAGACTGTGTTGGCGTCGCGGCTTTGTACCTAAAGTGGATGAAAGTGCTTCTACCAGGTTTCCGTCTAGAAACTGCTTTCTTTCGTCAAATTCGCTGTCTTCCGCGCCGTTTCTGCCATCGAAGTGCTACAGGGAGTCCTCTCTCTCGTCACAGCATCTCATTTCTATCCAGTTCAGTCCATTTTCTGTTGCTTACTGCTGCTGCGTCACCAGAGCGTAGGCGCTTGTTCCACAATTCTACTTACACACAATCTCACTTCCCACTCGCACCGCACCGCACAACAAATCAATGGCGCTTCAAGCCAGTCACTTGAATTGCGTTCTTTCAATTCCCAGAAGCCAATCGTTCAAATCCCATGCCATTCGCATTCCACTCCGGATCCCGATTCTCGCGCGATTGCATCGAGTTCAACTCCGCGCGAAACTCCACAGCGACCTTGAGCTGAGAAATTCCTCCATTCCGCAAGCGTTCAACTCACACAATGACATCATGGCGTCGAAACTCTTGAATTTCCACCCGACTTTAATTCGCAATCGACTCTAGCTGATCGCGAGACTCTGCGTTTCTGTACCGCCCAGATGATCGGGGCACTCTCCGTCACTTGGCACGTCAAACAAAGGGAAATATCTTTCGCGGTGCATGACTCATGGCCTGACTTCTTCAGAAGTTCACTTAAGCGATCGCGCATATAGCACCACGAGTGTGCTCCAGCCATGGATGCGGTGTTTGGCCAGGAAAGACACTCGCGAGTCACACATAGCGCCCGCACACACGCTGCCACAAAGATAAAAATAAATGAAGACAAAAATAAAGAATCAGTGGTGTCGGTTGCGCTTAGTCATTTCCAGTCGAGTCCACCCGCCCCTTGGCAGCAGTCTCTGGCCAGAAACTGGAGTCTCCTTCAACCGCAAGCCGTCCCCAGCCTCCCTTTCGACTGAACTTTGGTGGGAATTCAATTTGGCATTTGGCAGCACCGAACCGCGGTGGCGGGCGTTTTTGGCAAAATTGCACCGTAGACAGGGAGAGGAGTGAAGAGAGGGTATTGCTACGAAAACTGGATTTCAATGTGGAGCACGAACAAAGGTCCAGAATCGGTTTGAGGCGGTTTTCCTGTGTTTGGCCGGATTATGTGTGTTGTTTCTCGATTGGATCAACTTGCCACCGATACCCGCTCTTGTGGCAACCGGTTTTCAGTTGCCTCTGCCTCCCCCTCCCCCCACCCATGACATGCCAGAGGTTATGTGCTGCGGGCGAAAAAGAATTGAATTTCGATGAATTCCGTCTCGGAAATGGCAGTTGGCTGGGGTATCGATAATAATCGATTTGTCAGTAAATTGAATTCCATTCCATGTTGTGCGTCGTGTCTTCGACGGAGGCTGCTTTGTGTGGCTCCTTATGGTTTCGGCAGAGAGGAGGATTACGTGATGATTGAGAGGAGATTTGATTAGATTCCTGGGTGTCCTCTGTGGGGTGGGGTGGATGTGAGATGGGTGGTTGCTTTGCAGAACACTGCTAACTGCACTGCTCGTCGACGTGAACGGGAGTGCTGAGCAAAAGGATTAAATTGACTGGAGTCAGCCTTTGATTTGGAGTGCTATTGTGATTGTGAACTAAAGTGGGAGTACAGATGGTGGTTAGGTCTCCACTGTGAACGGGTCGAACTGTGAACTGTTATTTCTTTCTTTTTTTTTTTATTGATACAATATTATTAATAGTAGTTTATAATAGTTTACCTGCAAAGCTAACTGCTTATCTGCAGGTGGTTGTAAATTTATCGTTACAAATTTTGAAGTGACTGAATTTAATTTTTTAAATATTTCTGAACCATGAAATTTATGATACGGAATGAGTTTCCATTAAAAACCTTTTTAGCTCTTTTTTTCTTTTTTTGAAATTCGGAATTACTTTAAGATACTGTGGTAGCGAATTCGTAGATTTGGGGACGGTGCAAAGTAGTTCTCGGTCTCCATATAAGTTGTATGCTCTCGGAACCAGCAAGCATCCCTTGAGCGCGTCTTCTGGTGTTAAGCGTGTGACTTAATGATTGCTGGAACCGTGGGTCATCTGGAAAATAGCTTTGACATCTAGAACTTGAAAAGTTTGAGTTAAAGTGTCTGTTGTGTGCAGAATGTGTTATCCTGGTGGGACTTTGCTGCGTTTCCCCAACCCAGAATACGGTATCTGACGCACGATTTCTGCTTAAGCACTTCTACGTTTGTATAACGCTTAAGATACGTCATTGCGAAGACGGTGCTCTTAAGTTGCAGACGCAGGACGTTGATGTGCTCACGCCAAAGAAAGTTCTCGTCGATGGTATTTCCTGAGTAAAGGGTGATTTTTTAGCTATTATCTTTTTGGCAACACTGGTTTAAACAGCTGACGCACGTTTCGTGTTTTGTTTCACTGTCAAACATCTTCAGTTTGGTCTATAATTTAACCATGAATCGTCTTACAAACGAACAACGCTTGCAAATTATTGAATTTTATTATCAAAATGCGTGCTCTGTTAAGAAAGTTCATCGCGCGCTTCTTGTGTTCAGCGACGAAGCTCATTTTTGGCTCAATGGGTACGTAAATAAGCAGAATTGTCGATTGTGAATATCAGCCAGAAGCATTGCAAGAGCTACCAATGCATGCAGAAAAAGTCACAGTTTGGTGCGGTTTATGGGCTGGTGGCATCATTGGACCGTACTTCTTCAAAGATGATGCGAATCGTAACGTAACTGTGAATGGTGAGCGCTACCGTGAGATGATATCCAACTTTTTGTTGCCCAAAATGCAAGAGCTTGACTTGCATGACATGTGGTTTCAACAAGGCGGTGCCACATGCCACACAGCACGCGCAACAATGGACGTATTGAGGGGCGAGTTCGGTGAACATTTTATTTCACGTTCGGGACCGGTCAATTGTCCGCCTAGATCGTGCGATTTAACGCCTTTAGACTATTTTTTGTGGGGCTATGTTAAAGCTCATGTCTATACAGATAAGCCCGTTTCGATTGACGCATTGGAAGACAACATTGAAGCATTTATTCGTGAGCTACCGGCCGAAATGTTGGAAAGAGTATGCCAAAATTGGACTAAGCGGATGGACCATTTGAGGCGCAGTCAAGGTCAACATTTGCATGAAATAATCTTCAAACATTAAATTATATGGACCGTACTATCGATTCAAATAAAGATTTCATGCATTTTTCTGAATTTTATGTATTTTTTTTTTTTTGAAAAACTTTCCTATAGCTTTTTAAAAATCACCCTTTATAACGCTTAAGATACGTCATTGCGAAGACGGTGCTCTTAAGTTGCAGACGCAGGACGTTGATGTGCTCACGCCAAAGAAAGTTCTCGTCGATGGTAAATCCTAAATATTTGATACTTCTGACAACTTCGATTTCGTTGCTGTTGATTGATTGCGGACAGCGGTCAATTCGATGAAGGATTTGGAAGACTTCTGCAGGTGTTGATGGGGTGCGAATGTGCATCGCCTTTGTTTTCGTAGCATTTATGACTAGGCCATTATCATGGCACCATTCGGATATAGCATTATCTGCACAGCTGAATGCAAGTTTTGGTGTTTCACCACGATTGCTATGTCGTCGGCATACGCATAAGCTGTCGATTTTTTCAGTAACTTCAGTAGCTCGTTAGTGAAAATGATGAATAATATGGGGCTCAATTTTGAGCCTTGTGGCACACCGTATTGGACTTCCTTTTCAGTACTCAATGCATCAGCTAACTTGACTTGGATAGTTCTGTCAACTTTTGAGCCAATTTGATAGGACTCCCCTCAACCCCATTCTGCTGACACTTTCTACGAGCTTTTCATGTGTTAAAGTATCGAATGCTTTGATGAAGTCGATAAATAGCACAATTACGTCATGATTCTTGTTAAAGCCTGCATTGACGACATTTGTAAGCTGCCCCAGCAGTGATTGGGTGCTCTTGCATTTTTGGAAGCCTTACTCATTCGGGTGTAGTACTTTATGCTTCGATAGAAAACAATTGACACGATTAACAAGTACTTCGAATTGAACTACTTTCCAATTGGTAGCCGGTATTTTTAAGTGATTGGACCACAAGCCACCTTTGTCTGGTCACCGTGCCGCGGCGTTATGCGTTTTGCTCAATGTCATCCTTCATCGGCAGCACGCCTACTTTTGACATCCCCACCGAACTTGTCTGGTTGCGCAGGATGACTATGGAGACTCCTCACTGCTCCATCAAAGTCGGTACAAAGTACTCACCGAGTCCTTCAATGTTAAAAAAAGGGATTTAGACAAGGCGACGCGCTGCCGTGTGATTTCTTCAACATCATCCTGGTGAAGATCGTGCAAAAACTCAGACGTCAGCACCAGAGGCTCGATCTGCCAGAAGTCCGCCCAGTTTGTTGGCAGACGCGAATGACATCGACAACTTTGACAGATTGACAGAATACAGCGAGCCGTCAGTGAGCGGCTAAAATGGGTCTGGCGGTGAATGGGGGCATAACGAAGTATATGCTGTTCTGAAGAACGGTCGTACAACATCGACGGCTTGGACAGAGCGTCACAATGGATCCTCGAGGTGGTTAAAGACTTAGTCTACGAAACAGAACCGAGATCAAACGCAGGGTAACTCTTGCCAGCCGCTGTTTCTTCGGCCTCAAGAGGCAATTGAGCAATAGAGCCGTCTCTCGAAGGACCAAGCTGACTTTATACAAGACACTACATCGACAGTCTCCAAAGCGGATGAAGAAGTTCTTGTGCTTGTGCTTGTGCTCTGCATGTGCTCCTTGATCATGTGTGCATCGATGGCTTCTGGAAACGAGTCTGGCCCCTGCGGGAGGAGGACAGCCGCAGATGTCATTTGTTTAGTTCCCGTCTGCCCTGAGGTAGACAAACACCCCAATTTCCTCGACATTTTAGCTGCATATCGTGATGTTTTGTCAGAAGTGGTGTGTGACGGAGCGAGTTTGTTTTGTCCCCATTGACCTTAAGTTCGTTTCGCATGCTCAACTGCCCTAAAACCTTTTAATACGGCACGATGGGAACGCGCGGCCATGTTGATGTCATCTGCGTAGGCCCCTCAGTTGGACTAATTTGTTATAGCTACCCGTTCTCCACTATCAGGTTGTGGAAATCACAGGATACCGCATCTCCTTGTCGAAATCCGACACCGAAGAGCAGCTACACCACAACCGGCTTCCTGAATCGGCCCATCGCATCGGATAGTTCACTGCGATGAAGGCTGTCGAATGCGGCTTTAAAACCGAACAAAAATTCGTGTGTTCTTTTCCAGGATTTGCATCTACTCTCAGTATTTGGTGTACAAACGATTTGCTGGGCCGGAAACTACTCGGGTTCGTGTCGATTAGTGCGGTAAAATATGGCGCAAGAGCAGAATTGAACCGAATCTTATGTACATTTCCCGTTTTAGCACGAATAAACGAGTTCTTGGCTGCCCCCTTGGAATTGTTTACCCATTTCTGGCCACCCGCGTTAGGCCTAAATTCAGTTACTTAATGCTCTGCACACTCCATCAAATCTTAACTGCCATTAGACCATTCATCTCCAAATGCGGCACCGCCCTGGTCCCTAAATCTAAGCTGATTTCCACATTTTCTGGCCACCCACGTTAGGCCTGATTTGCGAATGCTCCCCAAACTCGACTGGTCACAGAATGCTTTTAGGCCAGGACTGGATTGTTGCACGAGCACACGTGGACTCTTGATTCGCTCGTACTGGTTTTTTTTTATCGCTTGAGACCAAAAGTGATTGGATCTAGTTTCCCTCTGAAGATATTCTGTGAACTGGCAGACCAACCAACCAACTTGCGGCCATAAAGACAACTTTGACGCGTCAAAATGCCTCCGTCAGGTGTTGACAGATGCCACATCCGTCCCTGATCTCTGGGGGATCTCACAATTTCTCGACTGTCAGCGTTGACGCCTGAAAAGCTTCAATTTCTGAGTTACAACTCAGACTTCGCCTGAAATTTCGCATGTCACCTTCAGCCTTCAACTCGTTTGTCCATCAAAACTTTTTAACGAGCCAGCGCTCTAAAAGTGTTCTCATTTAAAACTCCACCCACCATGACGTGAGAGCATGTCTTTGAACTCGCATCTCCTGTCATGTGTCCAATTTGAGCTCGCAAGCGCTCCGTGACAGCTCATCTCGTTTTTATTTTCTTCGGCTTTACGCTTTTTATACGCAATAAAAGCATACTTTTCAACGTTCCCAGCAATTGCCTGCGTCTCGCACTCAGCACGAATCTCGTGAATCATTATGTCACGCCAAGGTTATGATTACGGCAGACTTCTCCCCTCCCCTCCCCCCCAACCAGCTCAAAAAGAGCGCCTGTCATCCCGAAGGCGGCGGAGGAGAGCGTCGAGAATTGTGTTGACCTTAACCGCAAACGAGACTTCCTCTAGCTGGTTTCACTTTTAATTGCGATGCGTTTGGACACCGACAACAATTGCTGTCATTACCATACAGAGCCAAACGAGCGTTTAGTCAATTTGCCAGCCGGGCCCGATCGCATGTAGGTCCGTCCAGTAGAACATGTTTATTTCATGGTCAGGCCACGTTTGGAAACACGTCCAGAAGGGAAACCAACCGAGCGACCACACCAGACCCGGTGTGTGCTCACCTTCTTTTCGTGTTTATTGACAATTTGAATGGCTTTCTCGAGTTGGTCGCTCCAGCAAACGGGCACCACTTCTGATGACATCATTGCAGGAATTAAAAATTCTAATGGGGGATCTGTCAATGCTGTGAGTGGCACACGGAACGCAGGCTCACAGCTGCTTCCGTCTGTATGTGACCACAACTAATGTTTCCAGTCGTCGGTCGCCGCGTCGTGATTTCTCGTGTTGCTTTTGTGAACAAAGCTGCGCGCATGAGTCAGTCCCTGAGCTGTTGCCTGTTTGCTCGGCTGCACTGTTGATCGACAATGACTACTGCGCGACTGCGACGTGAAGTACCAGCGGCTGATGACGGCCGAAACGGGAAACAAATTATTAAACATTTCAATTGTTGCGCATATTCATTAGTCATACAGTCGAGCGCGCTCTGGCTCTGGCGTTTGGAGAGCGGTTACACTTTGGTACACCGGCGGCGTGCGAGCAGTCAGCAATCGCTGTGGTGCTCTCCAAAGCATGACGCGCTCCACGCCGGTTGAGTCAGAAATGATGTGGATAGACGCGGACGTGCTTCGAATGTGTTGCTTTTTTAATTCGGCTGCTCCGCACTGGGATGGGATTGCGATTGCGATTGAATTTTCATTAATCTAGGAGGATTCACACGCACGCACACTCAGTGCGCTTATGGTGATGAAGTTTGAATTAAATCGGGCGCAGATGCGGTGGCAAGCATAGCGTAACCGCAGCGGCATTGAACCTCCCGGGAAGTGATCTCGCTTGACTTGGATCGGAGGTGTGTGACTAGGTTGACAAGAGCCCTGCTCTCAAATCATTCGATTTTCAGCTGAAGTGCACCGATGGACGCGCGAAATGTGATACTTACTTGATTGTTGAGGACTCGCTCCTGACTGTATTCATTCTTCGACCATAAGTGCGACGTCAACGATGTTTGTTGATGCCCCTCCTGACTAGAGTAGCCTTCTGATTTGGCTTGGCAACGAATTTTGCTGGTTTCCCAATCGTTTGCACATCAACATCATCCATCGTTCTTAATGTTTACGGCCATGCCCACTCAAGTCTGGTTGTGTGGTACCTTCAAAGCTACTGTTCTCCATGTTGTCAAAATTGGCTCCTGCCGGTCGTATTCTGCGGCGCTACAGTCCCAAATGGACCTGTGTCTTGCCTCCACAGCATCATATGGCAATTCTCATTGCTTGGGAGGAATAAGACGGGAGACAAGTGACACCCTTGAGGCACCCCACGGAAACAAACAAAAATCTTGATGCCCAGCTCCTGCGATCGACTGTCGATACATCTTTGGATACATGGTCTATGTAGGAATAAGTAAGACTAGAGAAAAGTGGTACCCTTGCGGCGGCCCACGCTTTATCGTTAATCATTGTGAGGCTTTGAGGCCAAGAGTGACAGCACCTTAGAACCTAGTTGGGGTCCGTTGGAGACTGTCACTACTCAGCGTACAGAGACCCTTTGCTCCACGCTTGCCAGTCTCCAAGCATTCCTAAATTCAAACTCGCTTGATTCAGTTCTCGACGAGAGCCACTAATAATGTCTCGTCTTTCTGTTCCGAATCTTGCCTCGAAACTGAATTCCTAATGCTTTACAGACGGTTGCCGAGTCTAAAGTCTGTTATACAGCAGCTGTCTTTCAGAAGCTGGCCGCTCGTAGCAGTCGGAGTTCGACCAAATGTGGCTAAAATTCGCTCAAACTGAGTGCCGCTTACGTTAACTAGAATCGAGAAATTCCATTGGCCACGGCTTCCCGATCAAAAAATCACTGCTATTCCCTTCCCACGATGTTCATCTTCAGTTTCGCTTTCGATGGACTCTGCAAAAAAAAAAACTCCAAACAAACCTGAACGCGGCCAAATCTTTCATGGTCTTCTTCTTCGTTTTAGTCTTCAACTCCACACACCCCCATTCCCCCGGCCGTTCCCAATCGTAGCGGCTTGAGATAATCGCCCCCAGTTTAAAGCACACGTAACTTGAAGCCCAAGCCCGGTTTCACTTAAGCGTCACTCACTCAGTCGCTCGTCTAAAACGAAACGAAACGAAATGAAAATCTAGCACGCACACGAGATGATGCTCCAACAAATCGCATTCCAAGCGCAAAAGATCTGCTCTCAAGCCTGTCGTCTCAAGTCCGAGTCCAAGCAACAGCCGATGGCTTTCGCAATTATTAACGCACGCACGAATTTGACACAATTTCCATTCCCATTTCCGACGACTCGCGCACACTTTTCCTTTCAGCGTCGCCACACGAAACTCACTCGTTCACAAAAGGATTTAGCGCACCAACAATAGGGATCTCGTTGTGGATGGCTGGCGATGGGGGCGAGGAGGAACGGATAAACACGCAGAAAACGAGGACAAAGAGCAGTCTTGAGTTTCTACACGACTGTGCACGCATGTTGTGCAGTTGTTGGACGAGGCTGTTTCGATGCGACGACGTTCTCGTGTACGTTTTGACACGTTTTCGCGAGGCCTTGCAGTGGTGCCAGAGCAGCGCGGATATCACATCGCATATTGTGTTGTGCATCCTGTTTGCTCGATGGCAACTGAGAGCCAGAGAGACAGAGAGGCGGACGAATTGAATGTGCACGAGCAGCGTGCTCTCGAGCTCAGGTTCTGTGAATTGTCAGCACAAGGCATGTGATTGTGTGTGATTGTGTATATTGAAGGCACACACACATGCACATGGATGCGACTGTGAACTCGAATTGGGACTTGTGACTTGAAATGTAAAGTTGCTGACGGCATTTATTCTATTTGAGGAGTTCTCTTACACTGCCCGAGGGCACGGAGGCGGCAGAGGAAGACTTTAGAAATCGAGCTGAAAGGAATTCTGGCCCAATGTGGGATGGCTTCTGATGGACTGATGTGTGGGGGGACAGTAGTTTGTTTGGTTTGATTTTCATTGCAGAACTTTGCCCTTTCGGGTGGTGGGTACTCATGGACGGGAATAGACTTTTCGGCGGATGACTCGGAGGCTAAAAGGCTAAAATATTTCAAATGGGAATTCAGGCGCGAAGGTGATTAGGTCAGGATAGGGCTCGAACGACCGAAAAGAGGTCGCTGTCGCTCAGTTTTTGTCTAAGACAATTTTGACAGAAGCAACCACCCCAGTTTCTATTAAAGGGTGTTTTTTTAGAGCTTTGAAATGGAATAATACAAAGATGTTTTTTTTAAATTGACCTGAAATTTACTTTATTCGAAAGATAATCTTCTGGCATTATAATTTAAATATGATTTCTGGCATATGACGGGCACGGCCCAATTTTCGATGACTTTTTCCAACATTTCTGATCGTATATCGACAATAACACGGCGAATGCTGTCCTCCAAGTGGTCAATCGTTTCGGGCTTATCGGCGTTGACTAGCGATTTCACATATCCCCACAGAAAATAGCCAAGCGGCGTTAAATCGCACGATCTTGGAGGCCAATTCACGGATCCGTAGCGTGAAACTATGCGGTTACCAAACATTTCCTTCAGTAAATCAATTGTGGCACGACACAGCTCGTCATGTTGCGCCGTCTTGTTGAAACCACAGTTCCTGCACATCGTGGTTGTTCAATTGATGAACGAAAAAGTCAGTAATCATCGCTTTATAGCGATTACCATTGACTGTAAAGTTCTGGCCAGTTAGTATTCCACCAACCCATAAAGCACATCAAACCGTCAGTTTCTGTGGATGTAACGGTGTCTCAACATACACATGATGATTATCATCACTCCAAATACGGCAGTTGTTTGTTTATTGACGTATCCATCCAACCAAAAGTGAGCATGGTGAAAATGGACGTAGTGTGCGATACGTATTTCGAACAGAACCATGATTTTCCAAATAAATTTGCACAATTTGGAAGCGTTCATGTTGAAATGCCAAACCAAACTAAAAATAAATCAATGACAGCTGACAAAATGGCCCCCAATTAAAAATAGTGTTGCCAGCTTAAAGTTCTATACCTCTAAAAAAAAACACCCTTTATCGAGAAATCGAGAAAACTGTAGTTCCACTTTGTCCACAATTCTTTGGACATCTGAAAATGAACATCAAAATAAACTAAAGTTCATTCAGTTCACGCTGTAGGCTTGTTCGCTTTGACAACCTCTCACGGACTCAATGAACTGAAGGAGGTTTCAAATAGCTTTCGCTAGCTTTCGAAACCCCGATAGTGTATGGCGAAATGCTTTTGACATGATGAACCATAGTATAGTCATACTTTAAGATGGATAGCATTTTTTGTTTTTTGTCAGAGGTTTTTGAACACTAATTGAAGCACTCAGACTCAAAAACCGGTCCATTGTACTACCAGGCAGCAACCTACATTTAATGAAATTTCATGGTATTCTGGAAGAATACCATTAGGCGCTTCTGTGATGAGGAGCCTACATCATCAGCATTAAATAACTGCCACCTGATTCGAGCAAAGGCGGCAAATGCTCTGCAGTGTCATCGTCTTCTCCACAGGCGTCGCAGAGAGTTTCGTCGCTTAGGCCAAGGTGCAGTGCCCCTTAGTACGCCAGTAAGTCGTCTGCAGTCTTTTCTGTTAAGAGATAACAAGAATACCGCGGATTTCTTACAGACATTAGGTAGCGCTTGGTTGGCTACATCCTGGAGTGTCATGCCACCTCCGGTTGTGCTCTCGAGAAGCCCAGCCGTCGATGGAAGCCCTAACCGAGGACGCGGGTAGTCCCTGCGCCGGTTCGGCTCCTAAGAGTATCTCCTCTGATCCTTGTCTAGCTAGTTCATCGGCGATCTCATTTCCCATGATTCCGTGGTGGTCCGGGACCCAGACAAGTCTTAGTGAATTGAACCTGCCAGCTTGTCTGTCCCTACAGACACAAATACTTCGCCCCTTCCACCTGTTCTTCACAATATAGTTCGTGGCTATTAGAGTCGCATGGGTTTCCGCCTGGAAGACCGACGCAAATTTACCTAACGAGATGTGCAGTCTAATGTCTAATGTCTCTCTACGAAAGCGCCAGCGCCAGATTCTTCATAGCTTCCTATCTGAATGATAGAAAGTTAAAACTCGGAGATATGTCAGTAGTTTTAGAACTATTTATCTTGGAGTACCTCAGGGCGTCTGTATTGGGCCCGATTCTTTTCTTTAAATTCCTTGTTTCTTCAGCCCTTTCCAGTTCATGTTACAGACGTCGCCTTTGCTGACGATCTTGGTATTGCGTACGACTCTGTTAGCCCCTTGAATCTGAAACGGTGATTGTGGTTTGCTAAATATAAGTTTAAATTTAGAAATAACACGAAACTTATCTTATTTAGCCTTAGATTGCATGATTACCTTACCATGCCGCTAGTTATGTTCGCTACAAAATGTCCTTAGTCTGTGCTGGTTGAAGATGCTGCGTGTGGGCCTGGCTGTTTCCAAATTGATATTGTAGCATACTACAAGTATTTAGGCATCATTATTGATCAAAATATGAACTGGTCTAATCACATTGCGAACTTGGAACAACTTATATTCGTTCCTCTATCCGTGATTAGTATCTCCGCAGATTCTTTACAAATAAAATGTTGAGGGCTGTCTATTTCGGCATAATCCACTTCAGTGCTGGAGAGGAACTCACCGCTGAAAACGTCATAATTTACTTGTACTGCAGAAATGTGCCATTTCGAAAGATTCGTAGCGTTCCTAGTCTCATTCATTCCATAGTCTCTAGTCTCTGTAGGAGTCTGAACGTTTTTACTACCCGGTGTACATTTTTTAATGAGAAGTTGCTATCTTCTGAGTCCAATCCCTGATGGCTGAAGTCTACGTAGTACCTGTGGATTTTTCGTAAGCATAACTTCCTTTCGTAGCTGACTTCTGCAGACTAGACAGACTTCTACTTCGACGCCTGCGTCCTCGCATAGTTAGATCCCTTACTTCTTTCCTAAGTCAAATCAAAGCTTGGCTTCTAGATGTGTCTGGTTTTTGTTTGACTAAAGATGTCACAAAATGTCTGGAGGAAGTGAAATTTGGATGATCGAATGTACTAAGAATAGCTGAAAGTTCTAAGTCCGACTTAAGATGCACTGTCTGGTGCGGTGTCATGGCCGGCAAAAGCTCGTATTTCCTAAGACAACATCCAGCGATCGACAACATTTTGTGGCCAGTATGCAGCTCAGCATCCTACTTTCTGGTTCCTGCCAGATGTAGGGATTGCTAGGCCGTTTCTGGGGCTTCCGCTTGACTAGACGAGGTACACTGCTAGGCAAAGTGTGACAATTTGTTTTAACAATGGTTGGTCTTATTTAGCGCACCCTGTACCAACTGGTCTACGTTGAGTCTAAGCTTTGTGGGAAACATATTTTGACTTTGACCAAGGGCGTCGGAAAGAGCAACCAAGACTAAGGCTGTTGACTTTGAACTTCTGTTGACTCTAAAGTTTGACCACAGGTGCCAGAAAGGACGTCAGAAATTTGCTCTAGAAAAAGTTAAAATCCCGGTAATGGTCTTCAATGTATGAACCAGAAATGACTGAAAAAAACATTTTCCGCGGCTTAAAAGGCAGCTTGTCCTTTGAATTTTCGACCAAAGAGGTGTCTAAAAACGTATTTATGTGCACAACTAGTTCTCTTGTCCGGAACCCTGCACCCTCATACGATGAGTATTTCAAATCTGTCAGCGGGAACCAAAAAATCACAATCTTCTATCGTCAAAGTAGCACGAACGCATTCCATGCAGTGTGTGTCCCTTGTACGTCCGAAGTCACAGCATTTTGTCATAGATGCATATGCATTATCCATGCGACAGGCGAGAGTGAACGAACGACTCTATGTGCGGCTCCGACACGGTATCCTCTGTGCGACAGGCCAATTCAGCGGACAAAGAGGCAGCGAGGAAATAAAACAACAAACGAGCCACCAGCACCGACCCTGGGCAATGCATACCGATACTTTGGCAGCAAATTCGCTTTTGGCAGATGCCATATCCCACGATTTGTGGTCTGTGCACATCTCCCCGCTACCCCAGAGATACACCGAAGGGACCGGCAGGAGGAGAAGAAGAACGATCCCGGACAAAGGGAATAATTATTCCGATACGAGCACCGGGAGTGTGCTCACTGCTGCTGCTGTGCGCTCACCGTGGTCGTGTCTTCTTTCAGCCCTCAGCCTCATTGTGTTGCGTTCAGTGTGTGTGAGCAGTGAGCAGTGAGCGCCCGCGATTGAATAGGCAAAGAGGGCGAGGGCTAGGGCGCCTTTATATAGGCTACATGCCATCCATTCCCATTTACCCATGTGGAATTGTTGGGCTCTCTCGCCGTATGTGTGTCTGGGCAAGCGAGAGAGAGAGAGAGAGAATGCCGGGGAAATGGATGACTGGCTGAGGAGGAATGAATATGAAATGAAATGCGGATTAGAAGGGAAAGGTACGCTGATTAGGCGCGAGCGGGGGAGACACGGATTATGTTCCCGTTTTCTTTTTTATCCTTTGCTCTTATTAATATTCAACCCCAAGTGGAGTGCAGAATTAAGCCTTTAAGTGAAGTGGTTCATTGAATTGTCAAAAGGAAGCCACCACGCGCGTCTGCGGGGAGGAAGCGAGCGAATATGTTTGAATTTTACAAATATCCACGTGCCATGGTGGAATATTCGGTTTTTTCTAGAGTGGAAATGCATCCGCCGCAGGATTCGTAGGAAGACATATTTTTCTGTGCCATTAAGGGAGCCATTAGGGCTGCTGCGTGGACCCATTAAATACTCAGCGAACGATTGCCAAATCAAAAGGGACGTGAATTGCGTTTTGCCAAATCTCGGATGGGGACCGGCGGCACTGGGTGTGAGTGGATGTGCGTGAGTGTTTGAAGAATTTGTGAAAGGCTTTTAAAGCGTTGAGGTGTCGAGATGGAGTGGAGTTTTGAGCGACAAGGAGTTGCTGAAGTTTCGTCAACGCGATAATCTGGGATTGACTGGGACTTTGACGGGGGGGCACAGTTGCACTCGTAGACTCTCAAGAGGAGGCGAGGTATTCAGCTGACGTTTGTTTGTTATGAGTACAAAGTTGCTTCTTAATTCCCTCGAAATCCGAACTTCTGCATAGACGTGTTGAATCTATAGATTCCATGCCTGGTCGAGCTGCTCTCTTTCGCACTTTCCTACCGACTTGGAGGCGCCTACGACAACATCACTGAAGTCTTCGAAAAGCCCACCGAGACGCCATCGTCCATCGCCCGTTCGTCCGTAGACGCTCAGCTGGAGTTGTCCTTTTGTTGTGTTGCCTTTTGTTGTTGTGACAGCTCGCGAAGTCAAATATTGTGTGGAACGTCTATTCTGGCTTAAGTCAGGTCGCTGCACCAGTTCCAGTTCGTGGCTGAGTTTTCTCTTCCAAATCTTCATCTGTGCTCGTTTCCGTCCATGATTTCTAGAATTTTTCGCCGAGGTCTTCTTCCCAATCTGAAGAGCATGCAAGGATTCAAGATTTGGCAGCATTCGATTCAAGATTCGAAAAAAATAACTTTTCGTTGAGTCAGAAAGCCTGACGTTGGGTTCCGTTTGTTGGCCCTTTATGGTGTTCTTGCTTCTTCATGGACCCTTGGCTGGAGCTGGCATCCGTTGTACTGTCTCACAGGATCGGAGGGGAAGGCTCTTCGGCACGGATACGGCCAGTGTGTGGATTTCGTAGCTGCATGGCCAGAGCTGACGTTTGTCTTGTTGCCCCCGCAAGCTCAGGAATGACTACCGGAACGCCTGCATCCATCGCGTTAAATCCATAGTCGTCGTCTGGCTAGAGTTGCCTTCCATCGTGTTGTCCCTCAGGCTCGGTGGCGATAATGGTTCGAGCCTTGTCCAAAGTCCTTAAACTCTTTCTATCTCGGCCTTCAAATCTAACCTCAAACTTCATGCGATGTCCATTGTTCCATCCACTGACAGACCGACTCTTGGCTTCTTTTGCATCTAAACCTTGACGAAAGGGATTAGAAATTAATTTGGACACCAGGGAAAATGTTGGTTTCCAATTCCCATCCACTCACCCAAACCCAAGCCTCTGTAAATGAACACATCCTCTCCAATGGGCCCTATTCCGTCACTGTGAACAGGCCTTTCTGACAGACGAGAGCAATGCTGCCAGATTGTGTTAAAATTTAGCTTTTTTAAGACATTCTGACATTTCGGCTCTAGTGGAGTGGTAAGCTTTTAGCTCTCTCTTCTATCTCATGGTAGCAGTGGTCGCTTCGGCAGCACTGGGAGACAGTAGGAAAATCCCGTCAAATGAGTATATACTCGCGCTTGTGGAATCGCAACAAGATCGTCCACTTTTTTACAGCCATTCTGCTTGGGGAGGCCGCCTCCAGGTTCATTCACAAGCAACTGCTAGTCCTTGCTAATCCTATGACAGCCTCTCCCCCTCTGCTACAAAATGTGTGCAACAACACTTATTCGCTTCATTCCAAAGACTGCTCTATTTCCTCAACAAGGCAATTCAATTAGTTTGTGGAATCCGCCCCCAGGTTCCACCTCTAGTCCTTTGAGTGACTCAGAGACTTGCTTCACCAGCTCCCAAGTGTGTTTCACTCTCCAACGACTCAGTTGCTGAGTTTTCAAAAAAGGCGTCCTCTGGTCATGATTCAAAGTAAAACAATCACAATCCCCTTCGCGATGCCGTGTAGCACATTGCGTGTTTTCATCACGAACTGCACAAGGTCGGCCAAACTAAACCACAGGCGCGATAACAAAACGACAAAAGTCATCAAAAGAAAAAAAAAAAACCCAAGGAATGCTCCTAATCAGTTCCACCAATCGTCACGTCAAGGAAGTGCGACTAATTAGTGAACACAAAATAAACACCCTCTCCACGGCGCAGATATCCTTTCGAAAAGGAAATCACACTCGCATCCCTGTCCATTGTCGTCCGGAAACCTGATAGAGAAACGTGAGCGAAGAACCTTTCGCTAATTACAGCGCACACCCTCGCCCAGCCATCCGTCGGTTTTGCTCTTCCCCTCCGCGCCATGCCGTTGCCTGTGTGAGTGCGCCTGCAAAGGACAACGTCCTGACAAGTATGCACGAAGCAGCAACATATTGAACTTTTCCCATCACAAGAACAGATTTGCGATGATGTACATTGACCCTCCATGGGAGGACAAATATCGTCGTAGTCGTCGTCAACGAGGGTACATTGTTCGTTCAGCTGCTGGACACCGGAGGGACGACACTCTGTCCAGACGGTGTTGTAAACATGTGCAGAGCTCTTCATGCCACACCGCATTACAAGACAACTACCTGGCAAATACCTGTTAAGTGTTCGTCTTTGTCAAAAGTCACGTTCTCTCTCAGACGTGTGTTTGTGTGTGTGTGTGGGTGTGTGTGGGACGGGAAGTGATGGAAAACCCACCACAACGGCACAACGGAAGGAATTCCAAGCGTAACAAGAGCCCTTTCCTTGTAAATGTAACACTTAGCACCTCGCTTTCACATCCTTTGTGCCGATCCTTCTGCCAGAGTCCACAGTGTCTGACGTCTTGTGTGATGGGAAATCTGAAAACGCAAACCGTCCCAAAATTCCGTGTTCCGCTTTGAGGAGGAACACTTTAGTCACAATGACATCATTCAGAGCTATTAAAATGTTTTTAAATATGTTTCTCATTTCTGTGGAACCTAATTGGCGACCGACTGAGTGCTGCTGCTGTTGCTGCTGTTGCTGCTGGTGGTGGTCGTCGTATGACGGTTGCTAAAGGTCGTTACGGTGCGAGAGTGAAGATTATAATTAAGCACGATCCGATAAAAAAAAAACACACACACAGTCAACGTGCACGCTGGAAACACACTTGACTTGGTTTTTTTTTTTTTTCGATTGAGAGAGAGGAGGGACGATTGCCAGTGGTTGTGGAACTCAAGTGGTGAATGGTAAAGTAAAACTAATTCTTGTTCCAAAAGGAGGGCCTCTCAAACGGCAGAATGTCAAAAACTGATGAAGTGGGGTGAAGTGTCGAAAGAAATCGCCATCGGACTGAGGGGAGTGAGGTGGCGTATTGAAGAAGTTTGCACATTCTTTTGCGATTGTGTTCAAACGGCTACCGTTATTCCGGTTGACGGACGAGGAATGAGAGGGAGAGGGGAAGCGAGGGAGAGAGAATCCCCCCCGAGACAGCGAATGATAATTGGTTTGAAGGGTGCATTGGCCTGTAAGTCGTCGGAATGCGTGTGCATTTCTGAGGGCGATTGACTGATTGGGAATGGAAGTATGTAGGTTCCATTCAAGGGCGGGAATGCAATTGTGGTTGAGGTGAGCTGTGTGTGTAGATATTTGAGAGGAATGCCACAAAAGGAGTGACGTTTGACCGATTAGTGGCTTAAGTCTGCGACTAAGAGAATGACAGAATAATGTGAGGGTTCGGGAAAGACTCATGCGCAATTCAAGTGAGTTTTGCAACATTTTTCAAGACAGCACACAAATTTGGGTCTTGTACACAGGAGTTCAGGTCTCAAAACCAGTGCTGCCAGGCTGGGTAGGTAGGAGTGGTGGTTCGAACTTAATTACCACTATGTAGCGTTTTAATGTCACAGCTCTGTCACCTTATTCATGAGGAGTGTTTCTGAGGTATCTAAGAAGGGCATTTGTTCCTTACTGTCCTTAGGAGAGATTTCATCGAGTGAGTTGATGAAAGGGTCTACCAAGCACTCGTTGCCTGACTTTAGCAAGAGCCCGACAGGCACAAATGAAATGCTGTATTGTTGCAACTGTGTGGGGTATCCAGTTTGACGGCATGTGTGCCAATCGTCCAGTGTCCTCCTGTCAAGCTTGCGATATCGCATCGGCATCGGCTTTACTCAAGCTGTGGTCAGTGTGGCCCATCTAAGGAAGTGCGCAGAGATATTAGCCTTGACTGCTTGTAGGTAGATTAACGCCGCCTTTGCAAGGGCAGATCCCTGCTTAGCCAGTTCATCATTTCTTGGGATGTCACTGTGACCTGCAGCCCAGATAAGGGAAACTTTGAGCTGGCCTTCTATCGATGCCAGCTCAGCCCTGCATTCCTGTACTAGTTTTGAATGTGAAGCAAAGGAGGCGACAGATTTGATGGCTGCTTGGCTATAAGTGCATATGGCAATCTTCTGCCTTGGCAAAACATTTGGGTGCTGTCAATTCGTGGTGAAATTACCTTTACCTTTTACCTTTACCTTTTTCCACAAAACCTAATCAAAAGGAGGTAAGCTAACGCTAAAGAATAGCTGGATGGCACAGTTGGTTGAGTGCCTGCACTTCGTTTGAGGGGTCCCCGGTGCGAATCCCAGTCAAAGCAAAGTTAATACGTTTGGTTCGGTTTTCAAACCTGGTCCAGTCACCATATGCCGTTGTGATCAAATTAACGGCACTATCACTGGAGTTTGTCGATCAGTGGTAGTAGTCTGACTATATGTGGTTATCACATTAGATCGACATGCGTCTAAGTGTGCTGGCGATTTCGCTGGTAGCGCACCTACTCCACTCTATGCGAAAGAAAACGTTCTAATCGACCTCATCCTCCATCCTTCGAGTGACAAGTGCACTGCTCGAGCAGAGGCGGTGTTCCTTTCTAAAAGCTAACGCCGTGGCAGGGTTTCAACAGATCAGATGAACACCTTGTAGGAGTCTACAATTTAACCGGCCGTTGGGTTGGGCGTTGGAAAGTACAATGGAACTAAGTCGAACTCCCTCTAATTCGAACTAATTTTAATGTTACGTGAATATTTGACTTAGAGGGAGTCCACTGTATTGGGGGAACCGGACAATGGATTTGATGTTTAAATTATGTACCTTGATTCAGCCCAGGATCAAACTCTCGCTATCCGATCGCGTTTTTGCCCCGTTTCGTTACAAATCATGGATCAATAACAACACACTAAGAGACCAAGGAACAACCAAGACAGTGAGTTTCTCCGTGTGAATGAGGACCAAAGAAGGGCAAGGAACCACCATGTCGGCCAACAAGTTCATGGCTACAGCTTTTTTGAGTGCGCAGTAAAGGCGATCACCCTTTGTACAAATTCGATAACGATTTGAAGCAGAAATGACACCATTTTGGCGATGAAATCTGCTCCGTCACACACAGCACACGGGCTAAGTCGAAATTAAATAAAATCAGTAAATTGGATTATAAACTCTTATTCGATCTCCCGATGTAACCCCATGCGATGAATCCCTATTTTCCAACTTGAATGAATGGGTGGGTGGGTAAGGGATTGAACGATCGAATGAAGATTTCATTCCAGAAACAGTCGTCAATTTGGAGGGCATTGAGAAAACCTATTATTTGGAGGCAAAAAATGGAAATCCCGTATCGAGCTTGAGAATTCACTGACTTCACTGAAACAACCCTCGTACAACCACCACCCTTGAGCGCCAATGCAAAATGTGCAGCAACAAAATCGACTTTGTCTATTGCCCGACTGGCTGATTTCTCACAAATCGTGACTGCAACACTTCAGGGGCGTGTCACTGTTGAGATCCATAAAAGAAAACAAAAAAAAATCAAAAATTTATCATGTGACACTTTCTCTCCGTCAAATTGCCCAAAGTCTTTAAAGTTGACTTGACCTCTTGTCGGTCGGAAGAAGAAATCTGTTGCGGGCAATAAACACAACCTCCACAGATCTGCAGCAGGCCACAATGCAGGTCACTCTAAAGACACACACATCCGATGCAGACTCAATTTCAAGTGTGCACTGGTGTGGTTCTTCTTGTTTTTTTTTTGTTTTTGTTTTGTCTCTTTGACAACTTTCGCTTGACTGTGCTGTTTTATGTTTAATTAATTAGCCGCGTCTGATGATACCTGATGAATATGCATGACTCTCTGGACTGTGTTGACCTTGTGGGCGATATATTTGATTCCCTTCGTCATTCATCCTTCCCAGGATGTGTGCGACTTGTCCAAAACAAAGAGACACGTCGAAGAAACTTTCAACACGATAAAGTGGCAACACTAGAAGACCGTCATCGATGCATCAAAAGTCACTGAATCCCTTGACAGCTCCAATGAAGACACATCAAGTGGGAATGTTGTCAAGTTTTTGTTCCACGGACAGCGCTGATGGAGAGTTTATTAATAAAAGCGTCGAAGTTCTAAGACTACGCAGTGGCAGCCCTGTTTAACAGTCTGTATTGCTCTCAACAAAAAGGTTGGAAAAAAGCACTTGTAGACGCATGTGTGGGAAGTTCTGCCAAACTTCATGCCGATGCCTGACGCTTAGTCAAAATATACAAATAATCGTGTCAGAACACAGTAAAGTGGCATCACTGGTCGAAAGTTAGAATTCGACTCCACACGCTCAATTTCCATTTATCCATATCCCCAGAATCCACCCCCCCCCCCCCCCCTCAGTCAATCCACTCCCGTCTTAAGAAGCTCCCTCCTGTAATGGGCAACTTCACTTTCCATCAAAAAAAAGCACTCGCGCCAGTCCTTCAACGTCAAGAACAGCCCTCAGAACTCATAACAATACCGTAAGACTTCTTTGTTCCTCCCACCAACGTGGTCATCTCCAGAATATGGTCGCATTCATCACAGTTGAAGTTGCCCCCCTCAGCCACAGTGACTCACGAATGACCCAGAAAAACCGTCTTCACTCAACTCAGACGCAAGCAAATAAATTCCAAACCTGCTGCGCCACTCCCACTCACTCTCTCTTATCCCCCCCCCCCCCACCCATTTGACACAGCGAACCAAATGATGACAATACCGTGGCTTTATCTCTCCAGGACATGTCCTCATAACGCACACCTCTTCTCGGTGTCCCATTTACCGAGCACGCCCGAGTGCAAAGCAAATTTATAACCACGCGTCGTCCTCTGCTCGTCGCGTCCATAAATTCGAATGGATACACACTTATTCTTGACACAAATCACGACGCCACCCATCCACCCACACAGGCGGCGCGGCGGATAGAACTGGGTGCTCGTGCGTGTGACGAACTCGTTTTTTCCCCCCGAGCTGTGTTCATTTTTATCACACGTTTTTCTCCTTCGCCAAAATTCAATTGTTTTTGTCAAAGAAACCCACAGCACCGATAAGGAGGCGTCGTATCCGCTCCCTTATCTCCTGGCACCGGGCACACAACTGCCTATTGCCTTATCGGCGCGGCGACCACCACCCGGCACCACCATCGTTACCGCCACGGAACAACAAAATGAACATTAAACGCAACAAGCCATTGGACAGCAACAAAAACAATTGAATTATGATTTGTTTGGACTGCGGGCCGAAGGGCCACTCACTCGAGTTACAAATTTCCTCAAGACGCAACATCATCGTCCAGCGCAGCAGCCGAAGGGCAGATGCACGCATCGTCGCGTCGTCGGTCCGCCGATGATAAACCGATGGGAATTTGTCCGTGTGCATGGTGATGTGGTACACGCTGCACATCCTTATCGAAACGTAACGAAGGGCAATGGAGGGCGATGTTGTACGGATTGCCACCAACATGGGCTAAAGCATGAAACGCATCTGCCGATGTTAGTCTTGGGTCCAGGGCGTCTTTTTTCTGCTCCCGCTTGTGAGAGTTGTTCTCGGGAAATGACGGATCTATCTGTTTGCAGATAATGTGAAGCGATTATCGTTTGGGAATACGGCTAGTAGACGCTTGGATGCTACACGAGTTAATTGGGTTTCGTATAGGGAAACAGTATGGGATGCAAGTAGTAGTTTGTTTGCTAAGAGGAAGGGTGAGGCATTTAACTCTTGTGTTCGGATTCAAAGGCGGACAAATAGAATTTCGAATCAGAGTTTACCAATAAAGTGGCAACACTGGTCGCAAGTAAACATATTTTGACGCAGAAAAATTCAGTGAATCGCTGGACAAAGTCAGTTGTTGGACACATGAATTGAAATGTTGTCAGATTTGATTTCGGCGCCTGTCAATTGCGCGCAGATCTTGTCAATAAAAGCAGCGTTCAGATGCTGAAACATCATAAAGTGGCAACACAGATCGAAAGTCAAAATTGCTCTTGACGCATGAAAATCCAATAAAAACAGACAAGGTTCCTGGGCTCTGTTCATTCGTTTGCTCGGAGTGTTGTCTTATATGAACGATGTTGGGCGGTTAAACGCGACAAACTTTCCATGTCACCTCAAGTAATCGTACACAAACAACTCTTGCCGTCCTCACACACTTTCTCCCCGTCGAAGGTAATGTGTCTCCCTTCGGTTGGACAACAGCAACATTCCCACGCATCACAGCCCATATCCATCCAGAAAGCAAACATCAACCACCAGGTGATGGCAAAGCAGCAGGTTCCCGTTCCCCCTCCCGTTCTGGGGAGCCATTAAGCTCGTGAACCCTGCACATTCACTCGGCACTAATTGGCATCGCATAAATATCAATTGAGCGACGACGCACGTTGCCCTCTATCTCGCTGGAGTGATTCAAGCGCGTTCCGTCGTGTTCTGTTCAAACAAAGACATCGCCATCCGCGCCATCTGGTCGACAGCGACTGGCGGCGGAGGAGGACTTGATCTTTATTTATAGCTACTCGTCCTCCTCCTCATTCCAAGAAGCGCATCACCAGCGCTTGAATAGCCTCGGAACAAAAACAAAAGATGATCATCCTTGTAATTGAGTAGAATGCGCACACTTCACTGGGGCCTTTCATTAATCACCGTCAACTGCTGGCCCGTAATTAGGACCGTGACATATAAATGGCAACGATTCACCCTTAGCGCAGTCCGGCAACGAACCGCAGCCACGGCAGTACACGTACAAAGGTACGGCTCTGACAGAAAAGGATTCCATGTGTCACGCAAGTCGAACTGTCTGCGCGATAAGTGCCCGCACTGCACAGGGGCGAGGCCAAACGACTGGCACCACTGCAACTGCCGTCACCGCAACTGCAAGTCCGCGCAGACGAGACCAAAATAATTGAGTTATCAGTGTGATTGATTGATTTAATTAGACTAGATGCGTCGACGCTGTGTTCGTTGTCCCTGTTTGCCGGGAATTTTTGCTGAGAACGCGAGTGGATTTCACCGCCAGCATCACATAATGGAGCCAATAAACACGTCAACGATCAAGAGAGTGCCCACATCGACGACGACGACGACGACGACGACGACGACGATGGTATGCGTGTACGTGCGTCGTCCACCGCAAGGAAGGACATCGATGACGACGCAGAGACTCCCGAGTACCGCCACTGATTGCTGCACAAACCAGATGTGTTCCCCACTTGATTCCATTGCAGGCCAATCCAATTCTGTTCGCAGTGAAAACAAACAGACTGTCAAGTAATTAACCTTGCGGTACACCGGCGAACAATGAGCTGCGTCGTGTTAAGCCTGAAATCGATAATGATTTGTCGATCTGAGGTTAGAAAGTTCCACTTTCCATGCTGGGGTTATGCAAATGTGCCGTCGTTCAGTCAACGGCCAGCGCGACGTTCTCTGGTGGCTGCGGTGTACCTAGGTACGAGAGAAATCGATTGAAATAATTACCAAGAGCTGTGGGTCTGCTGGTGCTTCTCTAGTCATTCGCCGGGTTGAAGGTGCTCGCTGCCGTTCGATTTGGAGTACGCGGTCAGCGGTGAAGAGTCTCTTGTTCGGCGGCGTGCGTCTTGACCTAATGAGTCGTGTCCATATTGTGCTCATAATTCCATTAGACTTCGTCTGGGTGCGTCAAAATTGATGAGAACTGATGAGACGAGGTACCCGCAGCAGGGCGCGATAGTAATTAGTGCGGGTGAAGTAAGCAGGCCTCCTCGAGATGGTACTTCTGGCGAGATGTGTGAAGAAATGGGGTGACTGCTGGAGATTTTGGAAGCCCATGGGAACTGCCAATTGCTGGTTCTGACTGGATTGATTCAATTCATGGACCCATTGTCATTGTCTCTCTGTATGATCTTTGACCAGGCGACCAAGTTGTGGTGGGATGTACAAGCGAATGGGAGAAGTCTCACTGCAGATGGAAGTCCATTTTTAAGCGTGGACATGGACGAAGATGAAGTTGACCATGATTCTAGGCGACTTCTCCTTATGCAAGGAGTCGCCACTTTGTGTAAGGAACCGAGGAATTAGTACCGAATGCAATCGTACTTTTGTTTGATTTAGAAAAAGGAACCCTCTTGCATTTGGACAGTGGTTGCAGTTTGAATGCAAGCTGCTCTACTTTCACGCCAAAAAAATCCCTCTCCCTCTCTGAACCACCACCTGTTCGCCAGGAAATTGAATAAAATCAAACTCAACCGAAAATCGAGTCACATCACAAAGAAGAATGTCGCACTCCCAGGTCCGCGTGCGCACCCCCTAGTCGGCCACAAATCCCCTCAATTGGCCAAATTTTGCAATCCTCGCCATGACTGGCCATCGTTGCGATGTTCCCGGTGCATGCCTGCAGTCAGACATACGAGAGGCGCCTTCCCTGCCAATAACCACTCCAATTTGACCAGCTTACCACGGCATTCAATCCCAGACTCAGGTGGCACAACGACGACGCGATGACGCTTACGGGGGGTGATTTAAATTTTTCATGCAGATTGCGGCATTTTCGTCGTGTCGTGTCCGACGACGTCGACGACGAAGGAGACTTCGCATGGGAATGCTTCGATTTTATTTTTTCCGTTGAATTTGCAATTTTATTCACGTGTGTGTGTGTGTGTCTAAGTGTAGCGAGAGAGTAGCGGCCAAGCAATGTGGGTCGATAAACCGGAGAGACGTTCGGGTGTCGTTTATTACCACATAAAGTTACGAACGTGAGTCGAAAGCATTTGTCGTTGCGGGTCGACACGGTAAGGCCGCGCCGCGCCGTTGTCAGTGGAATCAGTTGAATCTTCAATTCAAATTGCGGATGACTGATGGATCCTTTTCTGGTTCAGATTTGAGTAGATTTGAGGTTTGTCTATGCGGGAAGTGATTTACCGTGCGATTGTGACAGTTAGGTCGCACCCCACCCCGGCGTGTCGGAGCACGTCGTCGTTTGTCGTGTACACAAAATCACCTACAGTCTGGCGGCCCAGGTGGTGTCAGTTGTCAGTGTTTCGGCGACGAGTTGATTGATGGGAGGTTCGGCTGGCTTCGGTGTAAGTGATGAGGTGGAGCAATGGAACGTGCTTTTGATCAGAATTCCGCTGACCTCCTCGGGCGTGACGAAAGAGAAAACGTGTCAAATCTAAAGTCAACAGCGCCCCGACAGACTTTGGACACTCGATGGGTCATGTTTAACGCTTTCGTGGGTCACTGCTTTTGGACACGACGAGAACATAGCGCCTGCAAGTGTTTGATGCGCCCGCTGGGCTCCTTGAAGAACACCTCTCTCGGCGCCCCGCCCAAAAAACCCCGTCACAGTTTGGTGTGAAGTTGACGGCGACATTTGCATTGGTCTCGCGAGCACTTGTCGCATTTGGCCACTTAGACGCTCAACAGAATTAATTTACACTCTCTCGTGATGCAAATCGGCTCACACCTCCGTCGCGCCCAGACTCCTTCGTGTTCCTCGCCTCGGATTGGATTGGTATTCAAATTTTGTTCCGCATTCTCGAGCGCGGTACCCCGACCCATTGTTCCGTTTGTGTAAGCCAATACCCGTGGCATAAGCCATTCAAAACCGCATTCTTTGCACAGCCATAGAGTCCACGGCGCACAACACGGCGCTGGCGGTTCCATAGAATCACCGCAAGACTGTTCCGCACTTAAGAGCCGGAGCGCCCCACCGCCACCGCTCCATCGTCATCGTCGTCGTCGTCGTCGATGCTGTCGACCGTGCAGGCCATGATGTATCTACTTATTCAATAAATTAACTTCGTCTCGATAAAATGCAAGGTAAACAAGAGCGGATCCGAGAACTTGACGTGGCTCGACGGCGATGCCGAGGAGGAGGAGAAGGAGGAGGTGCGCCCAGCCGATTGCGTGGAGGCCCGAAGCATTTGCATAAACAAATGAAGAGCGCCCCACGATTATTCGGCAGACGATTATTCCACAAGACGCGGTGTGCACTCTCATTTGCGTCATCATTAGCAGCCGCAGTCGTCGTGCTGGCGTGTTGGCGCTGCACGGGTTGGCGGCAACCTGCCACCACTTCAGATGCGTTCCTGAGAGTCTGTATTTCCGATCTGAGAATCCATTAAAATCGCAAAAATCTCGAGAGAGTGTGTCAAGAGGGAAGAATGGCACGCCGCGCCTTGGTGACGATGACTTCGGCTACGAGTGCCAAGGCGTTCCGAGTTAAGAATCGATTTGGCATCTGGGACGCTGATTGCTGCACGTCGGTACGAGTACGAGTAATTGGAGTTCCATTTGGGTGCATGCACGGGGGCGTCGCCCGACGCCCACCCACTCGACGTGCGGAAGTGGAACGACTCCCTGTAAACACCGCACTTGAGGGTGAACGATTCGAGTGTTCCTGGAGAGCTCCCCGCGGGCGGGAAACTGCCTTTGAACAAACAAACAAAGGTGCCGTCATGCTGTGCTGTGCTGAAGGAGGAATGCGTTGCACTCTGTCCCAAGGGAGAGACAGAGAGAGAGGGAGATGGATATCTCAAGGTTGGACAATGACCTTTGGGTGATTCCACTTGAAATTCATCCGATCGTGTCCGATGTGGATGTGGATTGGTAGGCATTTAAGTGATCGCATTAGAGGCTTGTTATGGCGGTTCTGAGGAACACCGAGGGTTCAAGGACTTGTTGTGGTCAAGGGCCTCTCAGTCGTTTTGTTTGTAATGCGATGAGGTTTGAGGCTCAAATTTGGGAGGAGAACGAGACGGTTTGGCGATCAGTTTGGCTTTATGGCTAGACTCGTCAGTTGTCCGTTCGATTGCTAGGTCACCCAACGTGTTCAAAGTGTTTTGAGGTTCGAATCATTTAAATCTCCTGAGTTTTGACGGCAATTGCTCAGATCTTGGCATCAAAAGAGCGGAAACTACAGAAGGGCTTAGAATGGCAGAATCCAGTGTGAACAAAAAATGCAGGGTTCGAATCCATTCTATAAGAGCTCCACTAAGAAGCGGATTGATAAGTCAATCTGATGGCGTTAAGCGTATTCCTCGTCTTCGCTTTGATTGCTTTGCAGGTCTTGCAGAAAGAATCTGGCTGTCGTCAAAAAGTCCGTGGTTCAAACCCGGCTGTCGTCAAAAAGTCCGTAGTTCGAATATGGCTGCTTTCAACAATTCCGTAGTTCGAATCTGGCTGCTTTCAAAAAGCCCATGGTTTGAATCTGGCCGTCGTCAAAAAGTCCGCGGTTCGAATCCGGCTGTCGTCACAAAGTCCGTGGCTCGAATCCGGCTGTCGTCACAAAAGTCCGTGGTTCGAATCCGATTGTCGTCACAAAGTGCGTGGATCGACTCCGGCCGTCGCCAAAAAGTACATGGTTCGAATCTGGCTGTCGTCACAAAAGCCTGTAGTTCGAATCTGGCTGTAGTCAAAAAGTCCTTGGTTCGAGTCCGGCAGTCGCCAAAAAGTCCATGGTTCGAATCTGGCTGTCGTCACAAAAGTCTGTAGTTCGAATCCGGCTGTGGACACAAAGTCCGTGGTTCGAATCCGGCTATCGTCACAAAGTCCGTGGTTCGAATATGGCTTCCGGTCAAAAAGTCCACGGTTCGAATCTGGTAGTCGTTAAAATTATCATGTTTCGAATCCCATTTTTTAAACAAATTTTTAGGCTTTTTTAAGGATTTCAGTCACGTTTCTGCGACACTTTTGGAAAGACTTCAGAGGAAGTCTGTTGCGATCTCTGATTGAGGAGAAGAACTTGTCACCAACTCTCTCCCAGCATGACCCTTGCCGGCTACTTTGTCCCCGTAGCCCCCAGTTGAGGTACAGGGGCATTGGCTTCTAGTATCCACCGAAATCAAGCTCAGACGCTCTCTCAGTCAACCTTGGCCTGACATCTACCAGTCAACCACACGCTCGTTTACCCCTTTTAAAGTCGAAAATAAATCCTCGTCCAAGCACAGTCCCATTAGCAAGCATTCACGACTTTCAATCCACTTCAAAATCAGCTCAGTGTGTCATCATCCATTTGCCGACAGTTGACACTGAGATAAGATCTCTCACGCCGCCGTTGTCGCTTGAATTTCTGAATCTGAATCAAATCCTAATCAGTGGCAAATGGACAATTCCATCTCGCATAGCACACGTTCCTTCTTCGAAACGACTTCTTTTTCTAGCTTCCCCCGCACTCTCGCAGCCTTTTATGGCCATCGCGCTTATCAACGGTCTCGTCCATCTGTTCCCCACCGAAAAAAAAAGCCATCTAGCTCTGCCACAGACGGGGCTCTGGCCAATTCGTGTGTCCGTGTGTCACACCTTGAATTCACATGAACCGCCCCCCTTGCCAGCGCCTGCGATTCTAATCGCTGATTTATGCATTCCGCTTTGTGTCACATTGACACAAATCCCGTCCGTAACTTAAGGATCCCCTTAGTCATGCCTGACCACGTGTGCGGGTTAGTGTGAGTGTGCTAAGAAAACAGAAAATAGCCGACTAATCGCTTGCGATTATATTGCACAGACGAGCGAAGAATTTTGATTGCGCGACGTGGTGGAGATAAAGTCGCCAGGAAATGGAAAGTTGTACACGCCATGATATCATATTTCTCTTCTTCGGCCTCCGTCCCCCACACTCATGGGCTGAAGGTGGTGTCAAATGATCAGGTCAGGGTTAGCGGAGAGGGTGGACTCGTTACAGACCCATTAGACGGAGCGAGGCGAAATGTTAATGAGACGACAACGATTTCTTGTCAAACGCCTGTGTGTGTCAAACTTGGTCGAGAGAGAGAGAGAGAGAAGGGTTGATTGTGTGGGTGTCCGGTTTCGCCTGGGCACGGAGAATGAATCATTTTCTCTGGAATTTGTGTTGATTAATGACAACCAGACGGAAAGTCTTTTCGAAGTGGTCACCGCGTTGTGGGCGTTCTGGAGAAGTGGCTTAGCTTGACTTTGAAACTGTAAACAGATCTTGGATCTGAACTGAGTGTGATGTATGACTATGAGATCATTCAGAGGATGAGTGGGCTCTTCGTTCTGGGAGAAGTGAGAACTGGTCTGGATCTTGTGGTCTTCTTCTGGTCAGCAAGAATGGTTCAAGAAATGCAGACTTCAACATTTTTCAAAATTCAAAGTGATCGTGTTGTTTGGCAGCATTTGGGGGTCCCCAAAGTTTGATTGTGTGCCTTTCCAAGATAGAATGGCGGCATGTTGCTTTGAATTGTTTAGAGAACAATCTTTCTTCTTCATCCTTCACCTTCATCTTAGTTTCCGTTCACAGAATAAGAGTTTTGTGCATGATTTTGGTCCTTCGAGCCGGATGTATTGGACAAATTGATGTAGCAACGTTATTTATTCTGCAGGTCTGCACTAAAATGTGGTTTTGTGAAGCTCACATCAGCCCCAAGGTGGAGGTGGAGGTTTCGTTAACTATCCAAAAAATGGTGGCTATTGATTGTGATTTTTTGCCTTGGTGGTGAGTAACTTGCTACAACTCCTTGCCCATCTGCCAGCCATACGCTTCACCATCACACCTCGCAGTCAGAGGCCATAACCTTGAAGGACTTTCGTGTATGCGCCTCAGACGGGATAAAGTAGGCTCGCAGATGTGAGTACCTACGGTTAGCCGGAGAACTGCACGATCAGAGGGGGTGACGTGTGGTCTCCTCATCCACGCAGCTGTTTGATGTGAAATTTCGCTTTGAATACACGCAAAATCAACTCACTTTACACAAGAATAAGTGCAGTTCACTGCTGGCATCACACTTGACGGGCATTTTTCCGTTAAAAATCAACATAGTTTCGTTCGATTAAGTTTGATGATCGCAACATTTTGAAAAACGAATTCCTCGACGGATGGGTGGACATTTGGAAAGGAAGTGACGTGTAGAAACGGGATAAGGCATCACTTGTTTGGAGGAAAAATGAGGTGGGGTCCTAGTCTGAAGCACTGATCACGGAATGGGAGGATTCAAAGACCATCAAATGTGACATAACCTGGTGCGAAATGAAATAAAAATATGGGACAATCTCCAGCCATTCCCTTCGAAGCTTCGGATAAAGCTGGAAGCTAGCCAGATGCTTGAGTGTGGCAACGGCCAGGCCCTTACGACCGCCACTGTCTCTAGTCACCTGCAAAAAAAGAAAAGCTAGAAGCATCGGAGCACGCCCTATAAACGACACTCAAAAAGTCTTTAAAATCCCCATCCCTTGTCTAAGGTGAGTGAGTCTTGGTAACGTCATTTTATTTCCTGCAATTCCATTTCGTGCATTTCTCGTCAGTCACTCACAAAAGGTGATTGAACTCGTTTCAGAAAAAATATAAAAGCTCTTATCGATTTATCGGCATCTCGAATAAACTGTGACGTTCATCGAATAACTTTCCCCCCTCAAGACACATCGTCGTCGTCGTCGTCGTCATCATCATCATCGTCGGTAGCCTCTCTGTGTATATCGCAGATGAATTCTGAGAAACTTCTGCTTGAACACTGAAGACCTCTCTCAGTCGTCTTTGAAGGCATTTTGTGAATGAAACACACTCTCGGTCGCCGCCGCGCACACATCAAATATAAACACTTCACGCGATTTTTTCACTCCTCACTTCCAGGAAACACTGTCTCTCTCTCGGTCCCGATGTGCTGTAGCCACAGTCCGCTGTCCAATGCCCAATGTGGCCCCGTCATCACCCATCACTTCCAATCATTGCCCATCATTGCCTCTCATCAAGTGGCCAAATGTTGTTCCCCTTATTGTTATGATTAGCATTTCAGTGTTTACTCGCCCATCACGCATCGTGCTCTGCACTTCAGAATTGGATTGACCATGAAGTCGTCCGAGTCGTCAATTAAGTCACAATAAGAAGAATCTCTTGCCTGCTCACTCCCGTGATCTCGCGTGCGTCGGACAATAGATATGCTCTTGTCGTCGCCTATCCGCTTCGAGATAGAATTTCAGTTTGCTGTCGACAGAAGTGGACGGACGTGCGTGCACGTGTGTGTGTGTGTGAGTGACATCAATGTCATCACGCGGACCACTCGAGGGGGATGCCTGCTGGCTGATTCTGCAGCTGGTCGCAAGGTAAACATCTGTGCAGCGGAATGGCTGCCTCTCAAGTGCCGGCTGGCCATGAACTGGCGTGAAGTTGCATGCTGGCCGGTGATGATTGCCTGTTGGATCGATAATCGAATCGAGTACAGCACAATTCATTGAAATGCACTCACCAGCGGCAGCAGCAGCAGGATTCACCCACACGGGAGAGAAATGAATTTAATTAAATCGAAAATGGGCGCGGGCGCATGTCAAATTGACACGAAGCCACCGACGGAGGGGGGGAGGGGGGACGACATCTGTCGTCAATAAGGTGTGGGTTTTTATGCCTCTTTTGACAGTTTTCGATTTGATGTGTCAGGCGCCTGGCACTAGAGAGAATCTCTTCGGATCTTGACAGCATGGGAGTGTGACAAGTGACTGGGTTTCACGCGGCGAATTCGAAAGTCGACGCGCTGCGATCGATAAATTTACAGATCAACTGTTCGACTCTCGGAATGTACAATTGCTTTAGAAAGTTCATTGGACGGTCGTTTAGCGATGGGACCAGATATGATCTGGGACAGGTTTTAATCCGTTTTGGGGGGCGAAATGCGATTGTTATCGATTCAGGAATTTCGTAATCGTTCGAAGAATTTTGTAACCGAGCGAGTGAGTCGTGTCTGCCAACACACCCATGTGTTGTCTTTGAAGGCAGACACCTTCATTTGATATCGATAACATCGATTTTCTTATGTAAACTGTTTTTGAGAGATAAAGGTCTTGTGCGAAATTGACGCTGCCTCTGGGGATAGATCGGCCTTGCGCCACTTCAACTGGGTGCATTGTCGAACTTTCTGAAAGTGATCGATAACATATCGATTAAGTAACGTTCCTTTGTTTTGAAAGGCTAATTATTGCTAGAGTTGTCAGTGTTATGGCGATCTGATTGGATTATGTAGCCTCGGCGGAGAGTCAAGGTATCGATATTTGTTCGATAACTGTCTGCAAACAAATTCTCTGCTTAAAATTGTCCAAGAAGAGGAGCTGAACACTTGATCATGTTTCAAGACAGCGTGCGGCAGTGAATCAAAGAAACACGTACTTTAGGTTATCGATATCAAGAGTGTTTACAGTTGTCCATGCGACGAGGCGATCAATATTTAGAGTTGATAAGAGTGTTTTGATGCAAAATGTAATTTACTGAAGCATCACTTAACGATAAGAGTCGGATTGCAAACAAATCGAGTTCTAATTTCTTTTTTGTATTTGCTTACTTTTGTGTGAAACTACCATCTCAAGTGGAACTAGATTAGATTTGTGGGACACTTGTAACATAAATCGGGGGCAATGGGTTGTCGAGAGTTGCTCAGATATCGATAGAAAAAAAAATTGTCTGTTTTTAGGCTAAATTATTATTCAACGTGGAGAACATAAAGTGTTATCGATAAAGTTGAATTTTCACCTCTCCAGTTAGCTTGAGAAATGTACAGACAACAGAAATAACCAGGAGACCCCAGACCCCCTAAAAGGTAGTAATCGATGGTGTTATCGATAACATTGCTACTAACCACACAACAAACATAGGCATACTGGCAAAGTGGTGAAAGAGAAAAACTCTTACAAAACTAAATTTTTGTCAATGTTATCGAATTATCGATAACTACTTATCGATACTGTCGAACTTCTTTCAGAAAAAAACCTCCCAAAATGTGTTCAGTTTCCATTCAAACCATAAAGTATAATTATTCCCATTAAGCAACTTTCACTCAATTTATCGAAATGTTATCGATAACACTGCACTCAAAATCTCACCTCAATTGTAGAATCATCTCCAACTACGATCAATGAAATCCAGATAATCTGACAGGCATCCTCGTCGGCCCAAAGCGATGTTATCGATAACATAAATCTTCTAAGAGCCCCCTGCGCCGCGTTCGACGATGTTAAATCGATGTGGGTACTAAACCATGCAGACATTTGCCCGCAAAACGAATTCCGCTTGCCGATCAACGATTTATGTCAGATTATCTTTGTGATATCGATAACATTTAGATCATAATTGAAATGCACTCAATCTATCAAAATGGCAAAAACTAATTGATTGGAAACGAACTAATCGACGTGCAGCAATCCACCGCAGACCCCTCCGATCGGTATTATGCGTCGAACATGCGTCCAAATGAATCAATCGATCATGTCTCGGTCATTGGACAGTAATCAATTTATCGATTGCGGTTTCACGGGGAACTTGTTTCGTTGGTCGACGAGACTAATG
Source organism: Eristalis pertinax (assembly GCA_907269125.1). Taxonomy (NCBI): domain Eukaryota; kingdom Metazoa; phylum Arthropoda; class Insecta; order Diptera; family Syrphidae; genus Eristalis; species Eristalis pertinax. Next base: position 15,507,063 of record OU026147.1, read on the forward strand.
ATGGGACTTTGTTGCTCTCTGCTGCCTGAATGGTTGTGTGGTCGCAACTGGGAGGAGCAGTTCCAAACTGGATGCGTGTGTGTCCTGTTGAGGATCGATAACTTGATTCTGTTGAGGTTATGATTGGAAGTTCAATGAGTAGGAGCCGCCAACACTTAAAATTACAGACCGCATATCAGTGCACCTCTCCATAAGCCTCTTACGTGTTACGACGAGTACTAATCCAAAATTTATTCCCTTCCTCTTCTTGCAGGCCTCAATGGACTTACCACCGGATAAGGCGAAACTTCTCAAGAACTACGACGACGAAAAGAAATGGGATATCATATGCGATCAGGTGAGCTTAACCTTTTTATCTTCTTTTTTTCCCTTCGCTTGCTCCTGCCACGAGCAGCACACAAACACACGACGTGGCTGCGTGGTGTCACCGAATGGTGTCCACTGTCGGCCATCCGATACGCTGGGCTTGCCTCCTCGTCCTCCGAATGGTGTGTTCATAAATCGGGTTATGTTATGTTAGACGACTTCACTGGAGATTATGTAAAAAAGGGAGCCCGACAACCCAAGTCTACTTTTTGTTTACGTTTTGTCGACTGCCGGTGAGTCGGGGGAGGCGAACAAAAAGCAACCCCTGCCCTCGGCCAGCATGAAACACAGTGTCTGCGGCATTTGACGATGGTGGAGGTGGAGGTTTGTGTGTGTGTGTTTTTTTTTTAGTTTCGTCTTGTTGTGGCGGTTGTGTCATCGACTGCCGTTGACCCTTTATTTGCGGCGAAAGCCTTTTAAGCAGCTTCTCGTGTGTGGAACACAAAGAACTCCCGCCAGACGGGGGACAATGGCAAATGTCGGCTGAGGGCAGCGACACTCTTTCTTTTTTTTGCGGGCATTTCCGTTTCGAACGATTGGCTTCATGTCATGCGGGAGTTTCTGTCTGAAATCCACGGAATGGCTGCCCGGACAGGCGGTAAACTCTTATTTTTTGTTGATGGAATCAACCCATCGGTTGATGGTGTCTCATTCAATGAGAGACTTTGTTCAAAACGGCGAGACTCCCAACTGCAACTCAACAGCAGCTGCACACCATGGCACACATAGTTGCGCAACAAATGTCACCGCTTCGTGATTCACCACCTTTCGCTTGTCAATGCAAAGTCTGCATCAGTTCAACGGCATCGTACCGCTCGGCTCGTAAATGCACATCATTTCCCCGTTATTTGCGTTAAATTCCTACCGGATTACCCGAAATTTACTGCCCACAAGCGTCGTAACCGTCAGGATGCCAGTGAAACCCGATACCCGCTACCCGGCCAGCACTTCCTCATCAACCACTCAGCACAGCGATCCTGATTCACACCGAACCCTCCACCGATTGATGATGAAATGGATACGAGCCGCGCACTCAGCCTGTGTTTGTTTTTATGTTTGCCTAACGGAGCACACCACACACACACACACATGCACAGCCGTTCATCACACCATCCCTGTCGAGAAGCAGGACATGTTGGCCAACGCCACAGCACTCTGGACAGCACCCTCTTCCCGCAGCAGGGAGCAGCGATAGGAATCTGTGTGTTCCGCTGCACACATCTGCGCCATCGGCGCAAACCTGCCGACGTAACTGTAAGTCTGTGTGAGTGTGGGTCGTCGATTCGCGTCGATTTGGGCCACGGACCGACTATCGGCCACGGAAAAGGTGAAACAACCGGTTTCCTCCGATGAGAATCAGACCAACCGCGCCAGCTGTGCTGCTTGAGGTCTGCAGCAAACGCTGCCACAGCTTCGCCGTCGCGTCGGTTCGGTAACGTAACTCATTATTCGTGCGTAGGATGAGACCGCTCTGCTTGGCTCCTTGGAACGCGCGCCGCGCCGCTCCATTGGAGGATGTGTGGGCAATTGGCGCTAGATCGCGGTGCTCTTTTGAAGCCACACCATCCACCGGAGACTAGTTGCTGCGCAAATAGGTTTTGCTCAATCGAAGACATTTGGTGTTGGCGCGTATGCCTGCCTGCCTGCCTGCTGCGATGCGATCCACATGTAGGCTGTATGAATGTTTACGGCTTGACATTTCGCTCCGAAGGCGGTTGAGGTAATTCGTCGCACCTGCGGTGGCACGGTGAAAAGGTATCTAAATCAATTTGCCGTTCACATTAACCGTGGTTCGTCTCGTTGCTCGTTGGTCATGCGGCTGCAGAGTGACTCTGTGTTCTTGACATTTTCACCGAAGCCATTCACCGATTTTCTGGAGTTGGATTGCATCAGTTATTCGCCGTGCTGAGTGAATAAATAATAAATCGCCGACTGGGGGCTTGTGGGGCACATCTGACATCGGTGTGGTTCAGGTCCACCCTCGACTGAAGCCGCAAACACAGAAGAAGAGTGAATAAATGCCATCAAATGAGCACACTCATCGAAATTGGATTGAAGCGTGGAGAGGTGAAGACTCACGCTTGGTTGTTAACCGGATTTTCAATGAAGCCGTGAAGATCTGCATCGCCGCTTGATGTAGGGAAGATCATCCTTTCCTGGTGAATGGTCGTTTCACCCCGACTGACGAATTGTTGTTTCGGGAACCTGGCTAATCAATGGAACCCTCGCATGTATGTGGAGTCATCTATCGTTTCACATTTCGGGGACTTCGACCGGGCATGACCGTCCAAAGAAGTCACCAAAAAGGTTGCACATTTGAGGAAGCCTCTACGAAACTGTCTTGAAAATGGATTTTTGAACAATTAATCGAATGATCTAAGCTACTGATGGAGCTGCAGTCTATTCTTCTTCTATGTCAGTCACCAATTATGACAAAAGCTGGACCAATTTATGCAACTCATTCAGGATGAGCCCTAAGACGTACCTCGGCGTAATGTCTGAACACCGCAGCCACTTCAAAAGCATTCATAAGGTCAGCAAAATGCGGTTGATTACTCAATAAGTTGACTCCAGTTTTTAGTACCGACATTAATCACTGACTGAAGGAGATGAGGATTCACGATCGAGCGTCGCAGGGTCCATTGCTTGCACTCCATCGAGGGGTTCACCGCAGCCGGTGGTGCTTTGTCAGCGGGAATAATGATGAGAATTTGGTGAAGTCTACTACCCCAAGTCATCGTCGAGAAAAACTTCTCTACCGGCTACTTTCCAGATCGATGTGCATGTCTGACAATCAGACGCTGCACGATCGCCTGCCTATATACACAGACGGACGAAATGGTGACTGTGCGAGTCTACTCGAAAGACCTCAATACTGTCCTCTCATTGAAACTTCGTGACCAGATAGCAGAAACAATTGCGATAAAAGAGCCACTGTCGTGGCTCAAAAACAACCTAACATCGTAAAGGGATATTTCCATCTCTTCAATCGCGCGCTTCTCACGCTGTTTCTTTCCTCATCCCTTCGTTTCTGTTCGTACGGCTCACGAACAGCTCCCGTAATTAGTTGCAGCGTTGCTTTGTAGGCTTCCACCTTTACGGCAGGTGTCTGCCTGCCGTTGTCAAATCATCGGCAGCTTGGTGACTTCTTGGCAACGCCTCCAATCTTCTTCGATTGTTTGTGCAGGCGGCGTCGAACTTACAGAGAGTTTCTGGTAGACTCGATCGGCAAATATCATATCAGGCCTTTCTGACGTCGTACCTTGGTTTTCTATCTCGACTGTCAATATCCGCGTTCTTATTTTAGCTACAACAAGGAAATGGTCCGAGTCTATTTTGGCTCCTCAGAAGGTTCGGACATAGAGAATACTGAAGGAGTGTCGGTTGATTGACCAAGGCACCACCGCACAGTGTGTTATTTTCGACATCGAGCGGAACTTTATTCCTGTTGCGCTTGGTATAGCTAAACTATGGATTTTCCTATTCGCTGAAGGAAAAAAAGTAATTCTGTCAAGTTTTGAAAACAAATAGCTATATGTGGTCACCGATAGGGGGGCGTATAGTCCACGCCATCCATCCTCCATAAACCTCATGGATACAAACGTCTCTAACTAAAAGACCAATTTTTTTTTTCACCAATTTGTTCAGAAAAGACAGTAGGAAAATCACTTCTTTTACTCTAACCCATTATCTCAAATAAGTTCAAAGATATTTAGATGAAACTAACACGTTATAGTCCATTTATTTTTACTTGAAATTAGTCGCTCTCATCATCGTGTTCATCGGAACTGCTACTAGGTGGTGCTACTCGAACTTCGGCAGCCTTTAACAGGGCAATACATTCTTGAGGTAGTGGGTTCCTTTTTCCATGGCACGATGTGCTACGACTCGAAAGATATGGATCTGATGACATTAAAAACATGTTTAATACATCTTTATTCGTACATTTTCTGAAAGATTTCCGGCTAAAATGCTCTCGACATCGTTTGTATTCCGCATTGATCGCTTCATGGACTTCCTCAGGCAATTGACCAAGTGACAGTATGAAGGCTTGAATTATCTCTTTTGAATGTATCAGAAGTTTGCGTATGTTTACCATGCGTAGTGTACTAGATATATGTTTTCTGTTTCATTGACATAGCTTACAAACTTGTCTGCATTAATTTCATATTCACTCGATATTACTTCGAGTAAAATTCGGAAATGGTAGATCAGATCAATGCTGATGCCTGTTACACCTCAACGTTTCTAAAAAAATGTTCGTGATGTGTTGCCATCATTCGTATTGCTTGCTACTTGTTTTGGCATGTCATCAAGCAGTCCCACTTCAACCCGAAATTCTTTCAGAATGAGGCTTTTCTCAATTTTTTTTTTCGTCCTGTGATCTTGCTTGCCATTCCTTAATGTCTAGCTTGTAAGAAATGTGTAATAGACATTCAAATGATCGAATCCAAGAATGCAAGGGAGAATTACCAAAGTTGTACATTTTTTCAATTGACTTTTTGTTTTTAATGGCACTGTCGATGGTCATTTCCTTGGGACAATGGGCGCCACAGATATGGCATTTTTGCGAAGAGACATATTGTGACAAAGCACTGCAAACCTTTCCGTCTACCATCGTCAAAAGCAACTAAAAAATATTGTATGGGGTGCGCAGCTGAGCGCAAAATGTCTCAACGGATTCTGGAAGTAAATATATAGTCCGGAGAAGGTAATAAATAACATCTCGAGGCGGCTACACATTTTGAAAACTCTGCACAAAGTTAAAATAAAAAAAAACGGATAATTCTAAGGCCTTCAAGCAAATTGGTAATTACAACCGTTTGCTGAGGTCGAACAAGGTTCAAACTTACCAAAAAGATTCGTTAGATAGCAGGCAAGAAATTGGAAAATTAGAAAGATAGCGTTTCTACTTACTTCACACGAACACGATGAATTTGAGTCACATAATGCAACTGATGTTTTACATTTCTCTTGCTCAAAAATGATTGCTGTTTGTGATGTCATACAACGGTAAATACCGTTTCCATGAATTTTTTTTTTGCGGAATGTTAATACCTTTGTTTATACAAACTTTTGTCATTCGGACGACTTTGATTTTTGAATTAAGTTACGCTAGAGTCGCAAAATAACACACTGTGCGTCGGGTGCCTTTATAGATGATTAGGTGTTAGAACCGCGCGCTAACCACAGAGAGATTACGCCAAATGACAAAGCTCTCCAGCCTCTCCAGCCTCCAGGGGATGTGGTGTCGTGCAGATGACTATAGCAAACAGGTCCTCCTTACCGAACTTTGCCTCCTTTAACGATCTTGGTGTCGAAGCTGGTGTATTGATCGTGTGTCCTGTCTAGAGGATCATAGAAGTCACCCGTGCTGTTGTTCTCTTTGTCCTCTGTCGGGGCGTCCGCCCAAATCAACGAGCGTGGTCGCCTGATGACACAATCTTATCATCCATGTGACTTCAGGCCATTGAAGACCATAATGGCCAGATCTTCCCACTTCGGCAGATCCTGGAAAAAGGTCCAAGAAATGCAAATCGACACCCACCACCAATTCGTCGATTTCAAAGCCGCATATGACGAGGTGCATAGAGACGAGCTGTGGTGGCCCGTGGCGTTTTGGGTATGTTCGTCGACTTCTACGCACTTGGACCTACATGTCTAGGTTCGATTCCTGGTACGACAAGAAATACTTTTGACGGCCCCACCTCTTTCGAGTCACTGACAATGCTCAAAGAGTATAACTGTCTAGAAAAAGCTTCTCAAACTTGGCCGTTCGGAGTCGGCACAAAACTGTAGGTCCTCTCCACTCGTGATAGAACAATAGGACGCACGACCTGGCCCACTACGGGCTGTAGTGTCACCAATATTGTTATATTATTATAGAGACGACCTATACCTAGCTGCTGGTCAGTTTGTCCAGGACGCCGATGGATACTGTTGCCGATGGCTGTCGTTGCTCCATCAAGGCCATTAACGAACACCTTCAATGTCAAAAAAGGCTGCAGACAAGGCGACGCACTGCCATGTGACATCTTTAACATCATCCTGGAGAAGATCGTGCGAGACTCATATGGCAACACTAGACGCACGATCTTCTGACAGTCCGTCCAGTTGTTGGCAGACGCGGCTGACATTGACGAGATTGGCGCAACGCAACGAGCCGTAAATGAGGCGTTTGTTGGCATTGAGATGGCATTGAGATGGAAGCGGCTAAAATGGGTCTGGCGGTGAATCAGGGCAAAACGAAGTATGTGCATCCTCTCCCCAAGAAAGGACATACAACATCGACGTCTTGGACAGAACGTCACAATGGGCAGCTATAACATTGAGGTGGTTAAAGACTTCGGTTCCACAGTAAAACAGTATGAACGGCATCAGCACCGAGGTGAAGCGTAGAATAACTCTTATCAACCATTGTTTCTATGGCGCCAAGCGGCAATTGAGTGATAGGACGCTTGGTCCAGAATAGACTGATCACCCTAGTCCTCCTGTATGGCGTAGTGACATGGACGATAACAAAGCGGGTGAAGAAGTCCTTGGTCTCTTCGTGAGTTCGAAAAGTAGATTTGATCACGAATTGGCTGTACAGCGGCATGAGTCTAACCAGGCATCTACGGATCCCACGCATAAGGTGACTGTGTCATGTAGAGCGCATGGACAACAGCTCCAGTTCAAAGAGTCTTCGAATCCTGTGGACAACGCAACGCGTCTATGGTGGTGCACCCAAGTGGAAAAGGAGCTCAACAGACTTGGCGCGCCGAACTGGAGGTAGCAAGCTGGAGAGGTTTGAAACCCAGGTCCAACGCGGACTGTAGCGCCAAATAAATGTTACTTACACAGCAACACTGTCCCAATGGAAATATGCACTTCCATCGCAGCGATCTTTGTCGTCAGCTTCCTCGTTTCATTGCTGTGCCTTGGAATCTAAATGGTGATTGAACCTTTCTGCAAATGAAGTCAGCTCAACGCGCCGTTCCTTGAATAGTTTTGAGGCGCTAATGAGGCTACAGATTTCCGAACGACAGGTATCCGAAATTTAAGTTGTGGACGACTTGTTGACAAAACACTGAGGCTTTACGAGTTTAGTTGCGACTAAAGACTGTGTGTGCGATTCCCACCAACGGCCAATATGACCAAGGGACCCTATGATCTCAGAAACTGACGCGAAACGATCATCAATCGACGTAGACGCCCTTCCCCCCTGAAAAAGTTGCATTCAATTGAACAATGAAACCCTCGTTCGGATTAAAATTAGTGAGCACTCAAGTGTAGACCGCGGTGACTCAGCAGTTTCACACGTAATTACATCGCCTTAACTTAGAAATAAGTGCACGTTCCGATTCAAAGGTCAAGAGAGAGAGAGAGAGAGAGAGAGAAGAAAAAAACTCCAGAAAGCAGACTTCCGTCGACTTTTATTTATCTTCGATCTAGTTTGCATACATTTCAGTGACTCCCTCGATTGCAATCGCGTTTCCCGAACGTTTCCCAAACTCTACTGCTTCTCACTCAAAACCCAGTGTTTAGCGGTAAACAAACTGAAAACGACCACGTTTCTGTGTGCATTCGGCTTAATCGCTTGGGAATTTCTCAAGAATCATTTAGCGGAACAATCGTCCAAGTGAGGGCTGCTGAACAACGTGACGCTGCGTTGAATTCGTCGTCCCTCGAAGGAGTCCGTACTTTTCAGTGACTCCAATCAACTTCCTGTTGGATTTCCAAATTCTTAAACACCAGAACCAGTCTTTAGATCAGAGACGCGATTTGGGTGCCCAAACGATCTCGCATTCAAATGCAATCGTTCACAATCCAGTTTGAAGCTCGTTCCACATGCATTCCACAATGGCCCACTGATCGGCCCCGTTTGACTTCCGTCGTTACATGACCGCAAAGAGATAACAGCTGACCCCCTCTCCCTTCTCACCCCTCGCTCCTCTCACCAATCGGATCACATTCCATTAATTAAATCATCCGACAACAGAACTTGACTGCTCATCGTTCACATCGCAGCGATGCGAGCCAAGTGACAAGCAGCAACTAATTACCCGCTTAAAGAGTGTTGATAGCTCCGAAACCTGTTGCTGCCGCTTGTGAAAGGGGAATGTGAGCGAAAGACATACATTTTATGGAAATTACCCTAATGCACTGCGTCCGCTGTGCTACTTTAAAGCCGCTCGCATTCCCTTTTACTTCACCGCTGACACTGCCGCCGCGCCGCAAGCTTTCAAGACGCGTGCTCAAGAGATGAGGAACCATGCCGACACAATCCACGCAGCGATGGGGGCTAGAAACAATGGCATTGTTGAGACATTAATTATGCATAGTGGATGAGAGCCCATCAAGTGCGAAAGAGGTGTAGCGGCACAGCCCACACCGCCGCCCTTCGCACAGCTGCTTTGCCGATGAAGTGGGCTGCGCTTCTTCGTGACTGCGTTCCGCGCGTCACGCCGCGCCGCGCCGCACCGCCCGGCTAATGGATGGGGCATTCTCATGCTAATGGAGGACATTTGTGTGGCGCGTTGTTGATTTTAGCCTGCGCTTTATGCTTTATGCTTTATGTGGTGATTGATTTGCGGCGTGGTCGTATATAATTGCCGGGGCCAGGGCAGGCGCGTTCGTAAATGCTTGTCCATTATGAGCTTTTAAATTGTTACGAGCTGAAGTGAGTCGTTAATACGTAGGCGGAATAATGAGAGCCAGCCGAGTCAGGTGGACAGAGGCAGGGTCGTTACTGCGCACCTGCGTATTCTCTAGGGGTCACGTTGGTTAATTGAACAGAGATTGCTTGGGAACTTACCTAGGCGGAGGTCTTGCTTTTTGGAGGTTGTCTTTTTTAATCACTTCCTTATTAGTTGAACGATGCATCCGCGCCGAAAACGTACTGTTTGAGTGTCTAAAACCGTTTTGCACCGCACTAATCGGCACGTACCAGTGCGGCTTCCGGCCCGGCAAATCGACTATAGACCAAATCTTCACACTAAGACAAAATCCTGAAGAAGGCCAGTGAGTTTCAAATAGATACGTACCACCTTTTCATCGATTTCAAAGCCGCATACGACAGCATTCGTCGCAAGGAGCTATTTGATGCGACGGCCCAATTCGGAATCCCGGGAAAACTGATCCGGTTGTGTCGCACTACGCGATGCAGAAGAATTTCCGAGCCGTTTGAAACTTGCACTGGATTTCGGCAAGGAGATGCGCTGTCGTGTGATTTCTTCAATCTGGTACTGGAGAAGATAGTGCGGTGGGCAGCTGTAAACACAGAAGGCACTATCTTCTACAAGTCGGTCCAACTGTTGGGGTACGCAGATGACATCGACATCGTCGCGCGTTCTCAACGTGCCGCAGTGAAGGCTTTTACGGCGATTGAGGAACAGGCGGAACGAACTGGTCTCAAGGTCAATGAGGACAAAACGCTACAATTTCAGGGTAGTAAAGGAGTTTGTCTATTCTTGGTACCTTCGAAAGAAAAATTCTACATCGGATATATGGTCCCGTCTGCGAGGAAGGCGAATGGAGGAGAAGACATCACCAGGATGTGGATGTAGTCCGGAAGGCAAAAATCCGTCGACTGCACTGGCTCGGCCACATCGAGCGCATGGACAACAATGCTCCAGCAAAGAGGGTATTTGAATCCGAGCCTACTGATTCGAGAAGGAGAGGAAGACCGAATCTCCGGTATAAAGACCAAGTAATCACGAATGCAAGACAGCTTCGTCTTGATGACTGGAAGCAGTGTGCCCAGGTCCGTCAACGATGGGAGGCAACAATTGCTCAGGCTCGGATCTTCCATGAGTCGCCGGCCTCCTTAACCTCCCTAAAGTGTACCTTCGTCGATCGTATCTCTGCGTTTGAGTTTAGCCGATCTTCCTAAATCCGAAATCAGTCTTGATCGTCTAGCGTTTTTTTTTCGATCAGTAGAAGATCACCACGATCATAGCCGGTATCTTGATCGACGATCATCGACTTCTTGATCGTCAATACTCATCGATTCGCCTCATCTTTTTGGCTTGTGATCAACGCACCGATCGCTCTAATCAACTCAAACTGCATGATCGCTTCTATTGTCTTCATGGATCGTTCGCCCTTGGACAGGCTTCTTGCGAACCTTCTTCGATCGTGTCCGTGTGTCTTTCACATTCACAGGGCGACCGTTGGCACTTTGTTTGGCACGATCAATCCTCTTGCGGATCACAGAGTATTTCTTGTTCATCAACGACTTCACCGCTTCACACCTCGCCAACTTATTTTTTTATTTTTTATTTCTCTGACCACATGACCTCCCTGTTATCTCTGTTGCTCTACACCACCTCATGTAAGACTGCCCCTCGTCATCCCAAACATCGACGTCAATTGAATTCAGCTTTGATCGCGTCTACAAGTGGCGCAGCTTTTCGCAATCCTTCCCCTTAAGAGTTCACTCCTACGCCGACCCAGTTGCACTCAGATGCCTGAAACTGACTTCTGACTAGTCGACAGAAAATGCGATGTCCCCCAGAGGCTGCCACTTAGTTGGCTCTCCTCTCCCCCATGGACCTCCTCCCCGGACTGTAATTCCATAAATGCAAATCCGACATAATTACCGAGAGACCCGGAGACACAGTCTCGCACGCACGCGGGCAGAGAGAAATCGTTTTCTTCGAATCAAAATTCGATTGGTCTCGTCTCGAGTGTGTTGGTGGTCACTCACCGCGGTGAAGTGGAGACTGAATTATGTTTGATTAGACCGCCAGCTGTGGGCCTCGACTGGCGCGGCAGGTTTCGGCACTCGCACTGGCGCTGGTGCTGGTGCTGGTAAAACGGTCCGACGAGCCTTAAGTGGGTTAATGGACGGCGACTTTTGTTTGATTTTTGATTTGATTTCGGTGTGTCATAGGTGACTGCGGTGCGCTGCGGTTTTATGTGTCAAAATTCAGCTCGAGGTGGACAAACGCGACTCGATGGGAAGTTGGACCAGCAGCGAGACGCCCCACAAAAGGTGACAGATCGTGTAGGCTTATTAATTGGCATTCCATGTGGATGCGCTTCAAAGGTGGTAAGAATTCGTGCTCGGAATGTTTATGTAAATCAGAGTCAATTTCCGTCGGCGATGTTATGTCGCCTTTGGCGACACTGAAGGGTATCGGGCATTTCTTCGATCGGCACTCGGAAGTCGGCGTCTTTCATTCAATCTGAGGCCGGTCAGGGTTTCAAGCAAGAGACGTCGAGCTGCCAAGTTTCTCTTTCCTTTGTGTCGCTGTCGTCAATGCCTGCGGAGCACGGACGAGGAAGACCATACAGGCGCTAGGTCCCATCGACTGAAGGAATCACCAAGGCTCCAAGTTCGCAAGGGAGACTGGTACAAAGACCAACTGATCGTGGACGCACGACGACGGGAGCTTGATGACTGGACGCAGAGTGTCGAGAATGGAGTCAGACTTAGCCATACCGCGAGTCAAGTTATTTCAGCCAACTCAAGGTATACCGATTGTCAGAAGATCCCTCGTGTAACCATGCTGGAACCAGCTGGAACTGTAGCCAGCAGAGCGCACGTCTTGTCATTGTTGCAGCAGCTCACGCAGAGGAGGATGACGGTGGCACGCGTGTGGCTGCACGGCTCAGCTCGTCGGACGGGCGGTTCTTGTCCCCTCACTCGTACTCCACCCACGACCCAAAGGCTCATGCTCTACGGACGGAGCTATCCACCGGCTTCCTCCTCGTCGCCACTGAAGCTACCCTCTAAGGATGCCTGAGCCAGCTAGGGTCAGGAATGTGCATCCCACTTAGATCCCCATGGACCCATCGAGATGAGGGAAGTGCGGTCTACAGAGTACCGGCGCCATGTCTGAGTGCCAGTTCGGTGCGATCACATAAAGTCAACAACGGGCACCTCGCAGCCAGCGTTGGCTTAGTGCCAAGCCTCCCATTGCTCCTCCGAACACGATTAGGTATCCTCCCCCGACTTTGCTTCGTTAAACTTGACCACGTCTTGGGCAGCCGTCCGTCTGGATATTCATTACCACCCGCCCTGTGCCAGCACAGTTGGACTCTATTTCCTCCTAGCCCACTCTGCCGACAGTCAACGTGAGCGCATGAGATGCTTGCCAACGGCTGCGGCCATAAACTATCTAACACATCTCAGGGGCGTGTCCAGGGTGTCAGCGCACACGAAATGAGTTGTGCTGCACTCCATCTCCGTCGGGCTGGCGGCTGGAGCTGTTCGGAAACTAGTTCCACAGACCGACTGGGTTTGGCTTGTCAAAGTGAAGGATTAATGAACCCGACACGAGCTGTGTGTCTCCACAACTCATTACACGGATGATGGGGAGGGGGCCTGCTTCCCGCCCCTCGCGAGTGAAGATGAAAACTCAATTTCCTGTCGAGCTCCTCTCCTGAGGGCATTCAATGATCATTCCTGCGAAACCGATCACGGCTGAGGAGCTGTTGTCGTTAGCACATGTGTGGACATGTGTCGTTGCCTAGTTGCACAAGGTGCCGTGAAAATTCGCCTCGTTCCCCAAAGGGGCCTCCATCTGGTGGCGCGGAGCAGCACAAGTGTTCAATTGGTCATCGCGGTAATTTCACTTTTTCTCCACGTTCTCCCAGTGGACGGCGCGACGGTGCAGCAGTGCGACGGTGCACGACGGGAAAATTCGTTGTGACAGCACAGGAGGGGGGTCTCAGTCGAATCGTTGCCGCAGCTATGATGATGATAATGATGATGATTGGGAAACACGCCGCAGAAGTGTGCAAACGAATGTGACTCGACGGATGGCTTGGATGGTTGGGGGGTCGTCGCCGTCGCCTCTGGATGAATAATCACGACGATTACGTCACTTGTTGCATCGATAATTGTGATGTGGTTACGTAATTGACGAGTTGGCCGAGGCTTCCTGTGCGAGACTCCGCGGCTTTAGTTGTGAACGGGGTGACTGTTCGATGGGCATACAGATGCCAGTGGAGGAGTTGTTTTCGTCGGCGCGACTGTGTGTAGCACAAGGTGATCAAACTCATTAAGGACGCGCGTTCAGCGTGAGCGGTGACTAAGTGGGAGTGTCACTCGTTTTGAAAGCGCGGCTGGGGAAGGTTGCTGGTCAGTCGGAGTGGGTCACCTGCAATTGGAGTGAACCTTGAGCCTGAAATGCAAGGCTTTCGATGCGGTTCCAGTGAAGGGGGAGAGTCGCATGATCTCCTTGACCGAATGGTCCCTTTTTTCTCGTCGATCACCTCGGCCCCTTCCATCAGTTTGGGTAACTCGATGTCCTCTTCGGCGACGTCTCTGAAGAGCTGCACTAGTCTAAGATCATGATCAGAAGCTCCTCTCATTGTGTCAGTGATGCACAGTCACAAGTTGAGTCTGTGATCATGTTCAGAAGCTCCTTTATAGTGGCTTTCGATGTCCTTTTCGTCGTCGATTTGGATGGCTGGGACACACTCTACAATGATGTAGAGTGATCGGCTGAGTCCAAGTGGAGACAAATCAACTCCCATCGCAACGTAAATTGCATCAAATCAAGCCCAAAGGTCATCACCATCTCATCGCGCTATCTACAGTCGCCTGTTCTCCATCCCCCCCCCCTGCCCTCTTTTCACCCGCAATTTGCATTTAAAAGAACTATTGTTCGTCGCGCACCCAACTCAAACTCAGTGCCCATAATCAGTCATATCCGCTTCCCCCTTTTGTGCTCTTGCCGATGCCCACTCACCGCCCGACAATGTTGAACCCCTTCTTTCGTTTGTCGCCAATTTGTATCCACTCTTCCTGCAGCGTGCTCTCTCTCTGACAGTTCAAAAGACAGACAAAAGAACCCCAGCTCCCCGCATCACATCCTCGGGCGCACGATCTCTTTCTCTCTCTCGCTCCGTGATGAATGGCATCGAGAGATTCATTCTGCGTATCTGGTTCGGCTTTGTTATCTGTAATTTGTGCCTTAACAAGAGCAGAATAATTGCAACGGAGTGCAATGCACAGAGGAAACGTTAGGAAGCTTCCTTCCTTTTGATTGGATGCTCGCCCAAAGGGTGCCGCAATGAGTCCAATGAACGCGGCCCAGTGTTCACTGTGTTTCGTTCTAATAACTTCGATTGGACATCGTCTAGAGTGATTGTTTGTCAATTGAGTGTCAAGTAGTTTCCTCATTTGCGCAATTGGAGATCGGTCAGCTGGAGCTGATAACGTGGGTGGGGAGATGTAGTTTTCGAATTCCGGGTTGAGTTTGCGATAAACATTCATGTCCTAGATGTCTGCGACGGAAACTCGAGTCGCTCCAGTCTCCTCTTAAAGTCATCTTTATCTCATCGAACGCAACCCATGCCAATGGCATCAGAAATGACACAACGTTTACATTTTAATTATTTCCCCGGAGGCACATTCCGTGCCGGTCTTTCGGTTGAATAATCAACCGATACGCACATGAATGTTCAAAGATACCGAGGCAAGTGTAGACACACTCCAAAGAAGGCAGAGAAGGTAGCCATTGAACACAGCCGAACGTTGACAACGACGCGACGTGCTGTTGTGCGCTCCATCGAACCAACCGAATGAATGTTCACTAATGACACTAAATACTTGTGAAAACAACAAACATCAGACACCATACACATTTAAGGTCAATCAATCGAAGTTTGACAGTTATTTAGTTGAAAGGTACCAAGGTGAAGGGTTAGCATTTGGTTCGGCCGACCGACGCACGACGGATTAGTTGGGTAATGGAATTCGGTCAGAGGTAACTAATTGATCCGACAATGAGGGAACTGCTTATCGCAGTTGACCTCGTTCCTTGTGGAGCGGAAATTTGAATGACAGTTGATTTGCTCAGGGTTAAGCTCTGGGTTGTTAAGGGGTTGTTTACATAACAACGGTTGAGTATGGTAATTTGTTAGCGGACGATTCGAAAATGTGAGGGTATGTAATTACCTGTGATCTGCATGACAAATGGATAGGTAAGGGAATTGTTTTTAAGCCGCTTTGACATTGACAGGTAATCGTCGACATCAATTAGAGGATTTTGTCTAGACCGCTGTTGTCCCTGTGGGTACTGGGTACCGTTGCTAATTGTTCTTTCTCTTCGAACTGAAGTGACAGCTTGCTGCTGGATTTCGAAATAGATGACTGAGCTGTGGCTTAGTATTTAATTGTCTGTGGGCGACTTTCATAATCGTTCATGTCTTTCGAACTCATGTGACAGCAAGCTCCTGTCATTCGAAATAAATGACAGAAATGTCACAAAATATGATTTCACTTCGCATCAAGTAGATTCTGCTATGAGGTGGCTTGCGGATTAATTTGCTAAGTGTCCTGTTAATTGCCTGTGAACGCCGCCTTTCCTAATCGTTCCTGTCTTTCGGACTCATGTGACAGCAAGATTCTGGGTTTCGAACTTCGAAGTTAAAACATTCTCACGTCGCCTCAGGAAGATTCTGGTAAGAAGTGGCATAGTATTCATGTAATTGGATGTGGATTCTTTTGCTAATCATTTTTTTTTTTCGAATTGAAGTGACAGCTTGCCATGAGTTTCGAAGTAAATGACAGTAATGTCAGTAGATTTAGCGAAAAAATGGGTTGTTGTTCAATTGTCTGTAGACGGCTTTCCTATTCATTCCCATCTTTCGAACTCAAATGACAGCTTTGCATTGTGCTTCGAAATAAATGACAGGAATGTCACAACATTTGATAAAGTGGGGTCAAGTGGATTTTGCTAAGATGTGACTTGTCTGCGAATGCATTTCCTAATCATTCATAACTATCGGAATGAAGTGACAGGTTGTTGTGTGTATATGTCATAACTCAAATGTCGTAAAACATAATCATGTTGCCGTATGAGGTGGCCTAAGGTGACGTTTCAGCACACGACTGGATTTTTTTGTGATTATTTGCAGAATGACGTTTGCGGGAATGTCAAAATTTGAAGAAAGACGTGTGTCAGAAATGGCCTTGTGTCACTTGGAGCATTCGTTATGTACTGAAAATGGATTTTGTGAAGGATTGCTCCACTTTTTCTCTCAAGAATGACTTGAAATTGACATTTCAAAACTGTCACAACACCCCCGACATTAAAATGACGTACATTAAAATGACGTACGTACATACATTCACTTTTGGAGCATTAATTTATCTCTGAAAATGGTATATACCGCGCGATTAACCTCTTCTATCCTGTCACGACTGACGTACATTTGACATTTGAAACCAAAACTCTCTCTCTCTCTTGACTTAGGCAACCCTCCATAATGACGATGACATTAAAATGACGTAACATCTCATTTTTACATCGCTTAATCATCTGGTCAAACTTTCCTCGGCAATCAGTGACTCGTTTTTGAATTGAACTCACTGCATAACGGTGATGTAATTTCACAACTGTCCATTTCTGCCAACTAGGTCCGTCTTTCGCCGCCGCGCCGGTGTGGAACTTCTATTACATTTGTTTTCTTGTTTTTTTAATTTCATGCCTCATGAGCTTGTGCGCGGAATTGGCGAAATAAGATACGGCGAGCGGCGGCAGCTGCTGCTCCTCTCTGCTCTGCCACGCTGTCATCTGCAACCCTTGGCCGTGCCTAATTAAAGTCCAATGCAATGAAATGAAACCGATGACTGTGTGTTTTCGTTTTCCTTCAGTTTTATTACTGAGAGTATCGGAGTGGATCTGTTTTGGTTAAGGGGCCTGATTTATGGGCCAACTGCTTCGGCATGCGAAATCGATTGTTCCCCGCTTTGACAGGCAGCCAGTCAAGCGGAAACTTCAAGAGCACACCTTATTGTCTGTCGCTGTTGTGCTGTGTTGTTTGTTTTGTCTCGATTGCTTGCGAGTGTAATTTTCTGGATTTGTTTTGCGGAAAAAAAAAACAACACGCATATGCTTCGACAAGGGTCAGTGCCCACACTCTCTCTCTCTCGCTGAATGACTGGGGATTGGATGCCATAAAATTTGGAACTTACTTTGTGGTTATTCGAGTCGAATTGTGTCGCTATTGAGATTTACGATGACGAAGGGAGATGGAATATGTCAGCCACAGACTGACTGGACACTGGCTCGAGTGTGGTCACGGTGTGGGGCGACACGATTGACACAATGACAAGGGTGAATGAATTCGAGATTCGGGATGACACAGAGTTTGAACATTTGCATACATCTGGGCAGTCGTTCGTATGGAAATCGAGTGGCAAGGGTGTGTCAGTGGCTGGTTGACATACAGTGCTCTTGTCAAAAATGCTCCCTTTTTACGGTTAGCCGTAACCTCAATAGCATTAACTGCCGCCCCGCTGGCGTACGCTGAATTGACGATCGAATTCGGTGTTAATGAGGAGATTTAGACGCAAAAATGAGGTGATTGTGAGTATTTTGGCGGTTCAAGGTGCTGGCAAAGTTTCAATGAATCCACAGTTTGTGAATGGAAAGTCGCACAGAATTGATATGCACAATGCGTTGGGACCCTAAAATTAAATTGATCCCAAATTTATGAAGGGGCTGTCATCATCTGGGGTTTTGTTTACTTTTTTTGCTCGGGTGGTGATCGAAGTTTTTGGGTGAAGCTTGCGTCATTATCATAAGAATGTGGCCTTTTTGTGGGAAGTGACTTGCGTCTCTTGCGGGAGGGGGCTAGAAACATGACCAGAATGTTGGGATGAACTTTCTAATTTGTTGTTTATTAGACTCTTGTCACTTGATGTATCCCACGGCCAACAAGTGTGAACGAGCTTCATGCAAATTTGATTGACATATCTTGGAAGAGCACAATTGACAACAGTGCGTAACCACTGGTGAATGATCCTCCAGCTTGGGCAATTAGCTAAGTGGAGATCCACAAGGATCTATACTTGGTCCTGACTTGTTTTCAAAAAATGTACATTTTTGTTTACTGCTTGTTGCACATGCTTGGAGCCGATCACTCTTCGAGACAATGCCAAGTTTCGCTTCATACGCACTCTACATGGCCCAGCACTTCATCTCACTTCAACTCCTCGATCGAATTAGTCAAGTCACCAACGGCCACGTCAAAGACGGCAAAGTCGGGTAAGTGAGGAACAAAATCGACTTGATGACAAACCCAGTTTAGCCAAGAAAACATTGGAAACGATTCATCTGTCATCCCTCCCAAGTGACGGCACATTTCCACTGAAACGGACACACTCATCACAGATCTGCGGAGCAGTGCGTTAACTGGAGCACTTCACAGCTGGCATCAGAGAATGAATGCGAATTCGCACAGGAACGACCCCTCCCCGTTCAGCGTCGGATCGGATACAGCCGATTTGACATAATTTAAGCTGACAAACCTCAATTTGACATCGATTACCAGCTCGCTCGCTCACCGGGAGGGCGGACATAGCCCGAGCGTATCGAAACTCCCTCCCGTACGGTCAGCTGAAACGATGTTCAACAATAAATTCCGAGTTCCGGTCTCCACCGTCGCGTTCTGATTGCGAAATTATCCCCTTAATCCGTTCGAAAGACCAGCGAACTGGTTAAATGTTCATTCCTTCCACCATCAACATCATAATTGCCGACGTCGTTAGAGGCGGTGGCGGTGACGGTGACGGTGACGGGAGCGACATCATCATGAGCATCGTCGTCGTGGTAATCCCAAAGATCGTGCCCGGCATCCACATCGACTCTACACGCACACACTCAGAGTCCGGTTGACTTTTTGGCTTATTTGCTCTGATCCCCCTAACCCCGAGCATTCCTACCACCGCCACCCGCTCGCAAGCCGCCTCGTTGACTGCCAATTGACATAATTTTTTATGTGCACTCGCTGCGTTGAGGCCTCTGGTCATCGTTAAGCCAGGCGATTTGCCAATTCATTTTTACGATCCACATACGAGACCGAATTTGATTTATCCGAGCGTCTCGTACGAGTGCGCTTGGAACAACGGGGCGCAGTGACCACGCTCTCCGTCCGAAGGTGACTCGCGACCCACTCACCCGGCGGCAGGACACCGCCTGACAGGTGTCAGTGGGGAATTCCTTCACGTGTCGCGGCACGTCGAACTGACCATGAATCCGATTTACTTGAGATTTCTCAACTTCTCAGACGCGCTGCGCTCATTTGGGCGTTTTCGCATTACGTCGGCGATTAATGTGTTGTGTGCTGCTGCCCGCTCGATGACACTATGAATGGAATGAAGTGTGTGAGCCGACGTTGAATGGCCACCGATACCGTCGCCGGTGGCTCGGACCAGCTCGCACACGTAAGAGAATTATGGCATACCGAGCGGGGAGAGACTGTGATCGGGTTGAATGGATTATTGGGCCATGACCAAGTGCTACTGGTGCCGCTGATACAATTGCCGTAAGTATGTTATGAAATAGATACGCGCATCCACACACGCACACGTGCGCCTCCAGATTGATGCGGAAAATGACTGCGATCATGAGTGGCTGGGCTGACGAGTGAATTGACCAAGATTACTTGATTGGACGGGGCACTGTGCAATTGCAGTCCATTAGAGTGCGAGCCTAGGTGCGGCCATTGTTCTTTGGCAATTATCTGAGTGGCTCAACGCTAGGTATTTCCATTAATCAAATCAATGGATTGCTGGCTTTGTTTTGTTTACCGTTGGCTTGGCCAAGAGTCGAGTGCAATGGAAAGCAGATAGCTTCCTGTGATCACAGAGGTTGATGCAATTAAAAGTTGATTGTGCTTCTGTCGCCAGAAGATTGAAGAGGGATCAGTGCGATCTACTGCGTGTTCGGTTCGTTTTTTAAGTGATCGAGCATGTCGACGAGTGGGTGTTCATTGGTTTTGATTGTCAGTGCATCTAGATGGACATCGCAAGAGCAAAGGTAGTCAGACTATTTGGGGCGAAAAAACAACGCTGCTTTGGTTTGAAAAAAAAAAATGATGTTCAAATGCGTTTACAACATGTGTGGCAGTCTTCGATTCTGGACTTAAAAGACAAGACAAAGGCGCAAAGGTGGACAACAACCAATTGACAGCTAAGCAGAGTTACGTGCCAGCTGGAAAGGCATGTACATTGATGGCCAAGACGATGAAATATGTTCAGTCTACAAAAAGCTTACATTGCTCCAAACGAGTCCTCTTCAAAAAAGTTTCGAATCGAAAGAAAGGTTTGTGTTATTAATCATGTCTTTGTAACGCCACCGTCACCGTTGACAGGAACGTCTTGATTTTTTAAGACACTGGGAGATAGACGCTAATGATTCCACCCAGAGTACCAAACGTTGACTTTGTCTGCAAACACTGGTGTTTCGACAATGGCTTGTGTTATCATCAGAAAAAACCGGGCGATCAGCGCAAGTGACTCCATCTATTGGCTGGGATGTGATTCAGTCCATGTATGGTTGTGGTCACTTCCGGAAAATGCTCCGTAAAGTGAATGGACACATGGTTAGTTGGGAAATACGAAGACAAATTGGGGTTTAGGTGAGAATCACGGCAGTACACGAGGGACTCAATGTAGAGCAGCTGCTTCATCGAACGGAGAGGGGTTTTCTTTCGGTGTTTTGGTCAAGTGACACGAATGTCCACATCATCAGGACTTTCGAGGCGTGCCTTAAATGCGATTCCATCAGATAGGTGACCGCTTGGCAGACCCAGGACGAGGTGGTTGGACCTAGTCCAAAAACTCGGGTGGTTGCGCTTGGGCATAACTCCTGATGAGTTAGAGTCGATGGCGGAGGATCCAGTGGCCTGGAGATATCTCGTGCATGTGGATCATCATTAACACCACGCTGGATCAATAGTTTGCGTGCGCAATACGACGTCTTATTAGATGCGTATTATCATTTAGAGCGCTCTGATGGACGTTCATGAACACCATAAATTGGACGTAATTCCGGATGAATTCTTCGAATTGAACCAAACCTCTTGAAAATAAGTTTTAACAATTTGTGAACTATGCTCGGGTGTGATTCTATTCACGGCAAATCAAACTAACCTCAAAACGATCGAGAAGTGTCAAATCAGCTGTCACAGAAAAGAGCGCTGTCAATTTTAAGTCAACCGCCTCTTAAAAAAAACACCCTTTAGAATTTCGAACACACGCCAGTCCTCGCAAATGTAAGCCTTTTCGACTCGCCATCCACTTGGTGGCTTAGAACATCAAGTTAATAAAGTTTGACTTCTCTCAGCCGTTCCTAGGATTGAACGAATTCCTTACAAACTTGAAGTGAGGATACTGATTTTCCTTTTAAATTTTTAAACTTCTCCCTGTCACAAGAATCATCCGAACAGCGAAACAGATGCACCGTCCATCAAGCTCGGAGTAGTCTCCTTTGGACCTTTGGGCAGACGAAAAGGGGTGGTTTCTGATCCAAAAACCTGTTGCTTGACGTTTTCTGAGAATTGACATTTCTGAGACATTTTTTGACAGATCGATGACCGTATCAAAACTCCCAATTTTGCTGCTGAGTTCAAAGACAAAAATCACGCATTCCATCCACCCACGGTCTGTGTTTTTGAACGTACCCCCCGACAACCAATTCAAATTAAACCATCCCCCTGACCGCCGAAATTCAATTAAAACAGCAAACAAGTCCAAAAAACGTTTCCTCGAACATTCAAAGCATTCCACATCATGTGGGTCGTTAAGGAAGCGACAACATCGTTGGAATTGTTATCATCAGACCCAGTTCCGCTACGACGACAACCACCGCCACGGCATCATGCCGGATTCTTAACTCCCGAAAATTTGCATTCACTATGAATTCCAGATAACTATGTCCGTAGATCATTTCCGGAGTTAAAGAATTTATAGCGCTGCCAGCTTACTTCACAAACATCTGCTCGTCCCCGAACTTTGGCATTTGCGAGACACCGCACCCCGGTCTCTAATCTCTGTGACGCACATTTGCGATCTAAACAAGTTCATTATGTCGCTTCAAATTGACGCTTTGAAGTCGAACTAATCGTATGCACGCGCCTGGCGAAATTTGCATGCGTCGCAAAGGTCACCGTCGCATACACCGGACTTAATTTACCGTCGCAATCGTTTTCGAGGCGGAAGAGTCCTCCAGGCAACAGGCAGCCAATCAACAGTGTCAAAGCCACGAGTTGCACACCGACGCTGTCAAATGTGTCACATCCGTTGTCAGCGCAATAAAAACCACAAAACATCGACGAGCCGTAGACGATGAACCCCCTCCCTCCAAACGAACGCTACGAGCTTCGAGACCCGAAAAGGAAGACGACGGCGGCGGCGCGCAACACTCGTCTTTAATGGTCAATTAAAATTCAATTTAAATCGTCTATTGCGGGACGAGATGGAGACAGCACCGGCACCAGCACCGCCGTCTGGGGGGAGCGTCGTATTTTGTTTTCGAATAGACGCGCTGCGCTGTCAATTTAATTTGACTGCATAATTAAATTTAGACATTTCATGGGAACGATGGGGTTGACACTGGGGGTTGCTTGGAGTTGCTGAATGTGGCGCGGCGACAGGATGGGGTTGATGGGCTCACCCCCCACTTTTGCTGCTCTCGCAGTCTCTGCCGAGGGAGTGAGGCAATCAAATTGGGTACCCTTTTGAAGTTGGACAGATTGTTTATCACACGGCCTAATGGGCCGCGATCGGTGGGTTGATTGTGACGCATTTGAGTGCCGGAATGGATGCGGACCGAATCTCTGGAGAGGAATGAATGTCAAATCTGATACGTGACGTTGCGAGCGAGCCCATTAGGAGTTGAAGCGTGTTGGAAGAGAGCTGGCCATGTGGCAGGAACACCCAAGTGATTTCGACTGATTTTCGATCAAGAGCGAGGGTTGGCTTGCGTGCATTTTGATGGTGGACATTAAGCAGACCGTCGGAGGAGATTCTTATCTGAATCAAGCTAAAGTCTGTCCACAGAGTTTTGGGCAACAGATGAGGTGGTCTTTTTCCAGACAATTTCACAGACACGCGATTGTCTTTTTCCATGCAATTAGCTCAATGATCGGCGGGGAGAGACAATCGTGTGCAATTTCTGGATTTGCGATGAAAATGGATGTGTTTTTGTGTAGTTGAAGAGGTCTTGTGGGCCTTGACATTTTCCCTTGCAGTCTCTAGTTCCGAATCTATCCGTTAATGATGCTACCGTTGATAGTTTCAGGATTGACCAACAAACCCATCCGATTCTTCGATTCATCTCCTCCCCATCCAAGCAGCTTCAAAGGAATCATTTAGAGACCCATCTTACGGACATGTGTGACGAGTTGACTCTGTCTCGATGAAGACACCTCCTTTTGTCCTGAGAGCTCGCCTAGCCTTAGCCAATGTAAGCAGATAAAGCAAATATTAAAGCTTTAGCTCGGGAAAAGTTTGCTGTATAATGACGCCATTTCAACTATTAGAGGCATAGAAAGCAGGCTTCCTCCATGGTCCGAGAAGCTAATGCAATGGCTAAAGTTGATGGGAAGCTGCTCAGGTTTCGTAAGTCATTTGGGAAGATCTCGAACGTTGTAGTGCCGTGTTGTGCCTTGTCTTAACGAACTATTTCCAATCTTCCTTTGCCGGCTTTGAAGAGGCTCAGCTGACCTCTGGTCCATGTTTTACTTGGCCCTAGCACCATCGTCCTCTACAGGTACCAGGTTTCCACTTTACAGAATCAGGCTAAGATAGAAGCCAAAGCCAATTGGCAGTTAATTCATCACGTCTTCAATTTGCGGAGAAAACGCTTCAGTCAGCTTGATTGAGGCTGTTGGCAACGACAGACCCGGCTTGAGCCTGCTGGCTTCTAAGATTCTCGTTTTTCTTGAGCTGGCCCATTTGGACGGTTGTCTGAAAATGACTTATAGCTTCTCAAGGAGTTTTGAATTAGGACATGACGGATGCTCACTTCTTCAACGATTCAAGTGATGAGGTTCGGTTGATGGGTAGACTACTACTCATTTAGCGCCTGCTGGTCCCATTGTCATGCGCGATGAGGGAATAATCCTCTCTGCGCTTCCTCCGTACCGATTACTTTGCTTACATGTGTTCGATGTTCAGCCATTCTGATGACTTAAGCGATTTGTAGAAAGACGTTCGTGGGATTTCTGTTAGATCACGAAGGAAATGGAAGAAATGTTCTCAACTGGCAGAGACTGCGGCAGTGTCAGAGGTAGTAAGGAGAGTATGAAGTTCACGTTGGTTAGTCCCATTTTCATTTCGTGGCTAGGAACTTTTTGTCACATTGAAGGAGTCTGTCGGTTTTTGTTCTGTTAAACTTGGGTCAGTGCATCCGTGTGGCCTCGCAGGTGGTTAGAGAGCCACAGTTTTTGTTTGCTGTCTCTGTGATCGTGCCATCCACTATTTCTTGACATCAGCAATAGGTGCTTTCATTGAAAGGATTGCCTGGCTTGGAGCAGTTTCGGACACTTTCCTGCTTCATTGTAGGTTTTGTCCACAGCTCCAAATGCTTCCCCAATCTGCACATGTTGAGATCGAGATGATCTTAGGGACAGTACAGTGGATTAACTGGCGCTTCGCAACAGCCATAGTAGCCTAACTTATCCTCACATTAGGTCCCATGCCGAGATAGGAAGGTCGGTACTGTGTTCCCATGGACCTGGACTGATTCTCGACACTGACCAGATAACGCCATGATTCGGCACATCGGAGTAGGGACGGGTTAGACAGAATCGTTTAGGGAAGGGTGCGGAATAATATAGGTCCGGCTCGCTTTCGAACTGCACCATCACTTGAGACTCCTTCTCAGCCAACAACCACATCGAATCCGTCTCGAAATTGGCATGCTAGCCTTCAATTCATCCGCAACCCATTGTGCTATCAAACCTGAACTATCTCGTCTTTGTCACTGTTTGACAGCTTTGCAAGCTCCCCCCACGCCGCTGGATATTAATTAGCATTTGCATAAATAACTTAATCGCGTCTTGTGATCAAATCAGAAAAAAAAAAACAAAAAGAACACATTTATTCTTAGCAAGCTCCAACCATTATCGTGTTAATTAGTTATTTAGTAGACTCTCAAGAGTTCGCCTATTGTTTACAAAAAGCTGAACAACAGGAAATACCATCGCTCGAATATCGAACTACTTTGGCAACCGCTTGGGGCGGGTGGTGTGGTCTGTGCATAAATTTGAGCGCAAATCTTGAGTTGAGACGCTGACGTTTGAACAAGATTTTGCATTCTCTACCACTGTACCCGTCAACGGTGGTTTATGGGCACTGATTGGGGGGGATTCTCTCTCGAAGGCTGTCCAGTGATTAAATATGGTTCGTCTGGCGCGGACGAAGTTGGGAGTTGTTGGTTTCTGAGAACCGGGATCGGCCCACGGGCAAATGGCTGTTTGCTTAAACGATGTCGCTCGGTTTCAAGTTTACGGCTGTGTCATCGCTTATCGCCTCTCCATCTCTCTCTGGGTAATTATCTGCTCATTTGGAAATGTGACAAATGTCAGAGACTTCGATTTCGTGGAGTTTGACTCATTAGCACTTAATGAGTGGTCGAATTCATTTTGGACTCGTTCGGGAGAGGGAGGTCGTGGTGTGATACTAGACCTGGAACACTCCGAAATGGAGATCGCGCACATGCACAAGGGGAGGAGTACACCTCGACAATGCTCAAACCAGTTGGGTGATGCGTCATCCCGGGAATAATAATAATAAGGGTGGCACAACAGCCCGCACAGGACCAGGGCCTAGCTTCTCAACAACCACTTGTAATGTGCGTGCTATTGTTCTCGCACAAGTGGAAGGCACCTGCAGTTCTATGCCGACTCCGAACGGCCAAGTTTGAGAAGCTTTTTCTAGGCAGTTATACTCGAAAGTCAGTGACTCGGGGCCGGAAAATAATGTTCGTACCTAGACGCCGAGGTGCAAGTGCGCGCAAGTCGACGCATATACTCACAACGTCACGGCCGCCACCGGGATTATGGCAACAGATTTCCAACTTTAATCGTAATTGTTTTCGTTTTCGGAGGTGGATCCGGATGTCTCCATTTTCGCTCATCTCCCACAAGGTCGTGGGTGTCCTCTGGTAGCTTCTTTCACACGCTCAAAGTCGAAGACTCTTCTGGGCCGAGTTGTTTATGCGCTCTACCTCCATAGTCTACACAATTTAGACGCCTGACTAGATTCAGCCTATAATTCGTGTTTGGACCGTCTTCTCCAAATGCAATCAACTTAAACTCAGGCCTGTACATCGCACGCATAATTTTTCTTTCGAAAAGACTAAGATCTCCGTTTTCGGCTTCCATGCCTCTGCGGTGTAGAGGAAGATTGAGATGATCAATGTCTTGCATAGTTAGACTGGCCCGTACACAGTGACACCACGCGGATTGACTTCGCCTAACATCGGCACCAGTTGGTGCTCTTAGTTAAGGGTTGTAGCTGGCCTATGCTGGCGCTGTTTAGCTCATCGAAATAGGAGGCCCCTAGGTGTGCACGAGCAGAGTAGGTGACTACCTCCTCTGCATCCATGCAACTTCTGCAGAAATCATTATATGGGGCACCCATCCTGCGAGCATGAGTGCCAATTGCGCAGTGCCCGGTTATGACTCCTATGAGAGTCCTTAATGAGTGTTTGCTGAGTCTAAGTAGACTGAGTGACCGTTTTAGGTTGAGTGATGGCCAGATTTCTTTTGTTTTAAGGCAGGTGGTGCCTTCTAGCCATTTGTTATTGGTGGTAGGCTGTAGCGAACAGCATGCTATTGATAGAGAGGAGGTTGTACCACACCTGGCGAGTTCATCGGCTTTGCAGTTGCCTGATATGTCACAGTGTCCCGGCACCCACATGAGGTGAATGTTAAAATGCTCAGCCATCTCGTTAAGAGACTGCCTGCAATTATGGGACGGTTTATGAGTTAAACATGACATTGTCCAGGAATGTTATAGCGGCCTGACTGTCCGAACAGATGGTGATATCCCTTGAGCTACGGTTTCTGCCTGAAAAACGCTACAGTGATCAGGGAGCTTCAAAGAGATCTTGGGAATAGACACCCACACCCACACCTTCGTTTGTCTTCGATCCGTCTGTGAAAATACGCAGAGGATCATCCAACGTCTGCCTATCAGACATCCAGTCCGATCTAGGATCGAGAATTTCTTCTCGAAGATAGTCTGGGTCAGTGTCACTAGGAAGGAAGTTGAATTCCTTGGGAATGGTTGAGTGGCCGATGTTGAGTTCCGGACCACAGTCGGAGTGTCTTTGAGTCTCAATGCTGGTGGAAGGTGGAGGAGAATATTCAGTGCGTCTGACGGAGTACTTCTCAGTGCTCCGCTGATGCACAAGCAGGCCAGTCTTTGTACTCGATTGAGTGCCTTGCAGTCCACCAAACTGAGACTCCATACAGAAGTGTCGGTCTGACAATCGAGATGAAAATCCAGTACCGGATGGTCTAAGTGAGCATGACTTCCAAACCATCGCAGGATGTGAACACAAAAACCTTTTAAGGTTAGGCTACGTTTCTGTGCAGAAGTACGACCAGCCATGCCTCGTGATGTTCAAGAGGCTATATCATCACTTCCACTTTCGCTACCTTCCAGCAAATTGGGCAAACTTGCACAAACCGTATAGAACTTCAAACATTTCCTTAGACTCTCTTCTTACATTAAATGCTTACGTTTCCTTCATTCTTGTTTCTTTTTCAGGAAATGGTTCAAGCAAAAGATCCACCGTCTCACTATCTCAACAAACTGAGGACCTATCTCGATCCGAAGGCATCACGAAGTCACAGAGTAAGTAAAGCGTTCTCCAAAAAAAAAAAAAAAACCTTCCTTCTTCTTCCCCTCAACCTTAACTTTGTACATTATGTAATATTCGTGTAAACAAATACTTCTAATTGTATAAATAATTCTTCTCTTTCTCCTCTTCACAAAGATATGGCTGCAGGTATTTAACAAAAAACAAATAAAAATGTATTCTTTTTTTGGTAACTCTTTGGTTCGGAAATCTTTTCTAAATTCAAAAATTGTATAAAAAAAAAATCAAATTCCTTACGTAAGCATGTGTCCCCTGAGTGAGCATGATGGTGTCAATCTTTTTTCTGTAAAATATGTAAAAAAAATAATGGGAAAGGATGTGCTAAGGGAAGGAGAATTCAGAAAGGGATAAGCTATGCCAGTGTCAGTGTCTAGTTTCCTCTGTTAGACCGGTAGTGGTCTACACACCAAAATGGCATCAGGAAGGCGATCTGCTCTCTATCCAGTGGCAGATCGTTAGCTCCAGCCTGAGCAGTCGTCATCTACTCGACGTGGTTCGCCAAGACAACCACCAAAACGGTTTGATGACTACGACCGCAGCTAAAGGGTGATGTTTTAGCTATTAGCTTTTTGGCAACACTCGTTTAAACAGCTGACGCACGTTTCGTGTTTTGTTTCACTGTCAAACATCTTCAGTTTGGTCTATAATTTAACCATGAATCGTCTTACAAACGAACAACGCTTGCAAATTATTGAATTTTATTATCAAAATGCGTGCTCTGTTAAGAAAGTTCATCGCGCGCTTCTTCCGTTTTATGGTCAGAAGCTCATTTTTGGCTCAATGGGTACGTAAATAAGCAGAATTGTCGATTTTGGAGTGAATATCAGCCAGACGAATTGCAAGGGCTACCAATGCATCCAGAAAAAGTCACAGTTTGGTGCGGTTTATGGGCTGGTGGCATCATTGGACCGTACTTCTTCAAAGATGATGCGAATCGTAACGTAACTGTGAATGGTGAGCGCTACCGTGAGATGATATCCAACTTTTTGTTGCCCAAAATGCAAGAGCTTGACTTGCACGACATGTGGTTTCAACAAGACGGTGCCACATGCCACACAGCACGTGGAACAATGGAATTATTGAGGGGCGAGTTCGGTGAACATTTTATTTCACGTTCGGGACCAGTCAATTGGCCGCCTAGATCGTGCGATTTAACGCCTTTAGACTATTTTTTGCGGGGCTATGTTAAAGCTCATGTCTATACAGACAAGCCCGTTTCAATTGACGTATTGGAAGGCAACATTGAAGCATTTATTCGTGAGATACCGGCCGAAATGTTGGAAAGAGTATGCCAAAATTGGACTACGCGGATGGACCATTTGAGGCGCAGTCAAGGTCAACATTTGCATGAAATAACCTTCAAACATTAAATTATATGGACCGTACTATCGATTCAAATAAAGATTTCATGCATTTTTCTGAATTTTATGTATTTTTTTTTTTTTGAAAAACTTTCCTATAGCTTTTTAAAAATCACCCTTTAGTAACCTCAGGATCCTAGCAATGAATGTGAATTCGCCGAGAAGGCAACACGCGTCTTTGGTCTGGTGTTTTGTGAAGGAGTTTTTAAGAATTTGTCGAGCACAATAAAGAGTCTTACTTTCTTCACTTGCAAGAAGCAGTGATTGTCCTGCTAAGTCTTAAGGAGGATGCTATTTTATCCTTTTGAAATCCTTGCTAGACCTTTCACACTTTCAATGGCTTCCAATCAATGGAAGGTGCCTCCAGTGAATACTTAATTATCCAAGTTGTGATTCTTCCTCTGCGTAATGTGATCGTCCACTTGAATTTGGATGTGCTCGAGCAACAGCTTAGGAAACGCTACTCCTCCCAACCCCAGTGCTCAATTCGTTGAATGTGAACATTTCGCATCGCATTTCACTAACTTCACAGACAATGTTAAGCATGACAATGCACTAAGACATTCGGAGTCGGCATATAAATCGATGTCCCTCCACTCATGGAACAACACGCACGTAAACAACTAATCCATCTCGGACTGTAAACTCTGTACTTACAGAGTGACCAGATAAGAACGATAGGAAAAGAACTTTGAATAAAACAACAACTGTGTGAGGAATACAATTGTTTCTGGCTTTATTTGAAAGCTGCATTCATGTCATTATGTGGCTACCTCAGCAGTGCTTCAAGTTCTTAATGACTCGTCTCGATTGCCAGCCTCGATCTCGTCCAAATCGACTTGACACAGTCCCAGAGAAACTAATCGACTTTTGTCAAAACGCCTGGGGTTGTGGCGCCCAAATTGATGGCACAGCTCGCGGTGAGATGTTCCAGTCGGCAAATTTCTTCTTCACAACTTTGAGCGTTGCGTCGCTTGTATGACGTCTGACTTTTCTTGTCAGGACTGCGACCCATGCAAGGTTTGAGTCTTGTTGAGACTGAACTTGAATCATTGCTGGTCCTGGAGATGCTACTAAAAGTCATCAAGATCAAGCTGTCTTGCGTTCGCTATGAGTTGGTATTCATATCGGAAGTTCGTTCATCCTCTCCTCAAGCCACGAGGCTGGTATTCGAAGTCTCTCTCTCTTAGCTGAATCGTTGGTGTCTGATGCGCTTGATGTGGCCCAGTAAGTGCTGTTGACGGATATTTGCCCTCCGGACTACATCCAGAACGGCTGTTGTGTGTCTTCTCCTCCATTCAACTTCCTCGCATACAGGACCTTTCAGACTCAGCTCTGCTGCTTTGGTTATCGTCCAGCAGGACTGACAAAATGAGCGTGGCAAGTTGTTTCGACAAAGCAAAGTAAGAACGGTTGCCTAAGGCGACTATACGTCGGATCTTCTCTAAGATGTTGTTCGTCAAGTTCACACTTCCCTCGAGGAAGACACGAACTCCTTTACTACCTCAAAATTGTAGCATTCGATGATTGTGCGTGACGGAGCGACTCTTGCACTGTGTCCTCATTGACCTTAGACGTCGACGTTTTCACACAGAGTCGCCTAATTTCAGTCCAAGTCCATTCCTCTACCCACCGCACTGTAGCACACCTCCGTAAATCTGCCCCTCGGTCATTGGCCCTCAGATCTGGTTAACTTCTTGCATGCACCACCAGTAGTTCGATTGGACCCTCCTCCGGTCAGTCTATAAGTACTTTGCCCGCCACTAGTATCTACACTCTTTCTCTCTCTCTCTCTCTCTCTATCTATCACTGAGAACTCCTTCAGTTCTGCACTTCTCTTCACTTCCTTCTTCTTTCTGTATATTCTTGTATAAATAAAATTTTGTTGAATTTCTAGTAGTAGCAACTAAACCTTAATCAGTATTTAACCAACTCACAGTGTGTTTTTCCCGTTCTCCCCCCGCCTGATGTACTTACAGATTTTCTTCTACTTTCTTTGCCAGAAACGAAAAATGGTCGGTGAGTCCACGTCCACGCAAGTGTTACGTGATCTAGAAATCTCACTACGTACCAACCACATTGAGTGGGTTAAGGAGTTCCTGGACGAGAACAATCAGGGTCTCGACGCTCTGGTTGATTACTTGAGTTTCCGCTTGCAAATGATGCGCCACGAGCAGCGAATACAAGAGGCGCTCAGTGAATCGGATGAACGCCTCAATCTGGCAAATACAACGCATCAGTCTATCGGCGGCAGCGATGCTGACGGCGGTAACAATTCGTCCCTCGGCAATGGTGGCCATCATCATGATTTGTCGTCGCGACACAATCATCAGAATGCGTCGAATGGGTTCCTGCGACCATCGCTGGCCGATGTCCTTGACAGTCCGAGCATTAAGCGCCGATCGCGACACATTGCCAAACTGAATATGGGCGCGTCAACGGATGACATTCATGTGTGCATCATGTGCCTGCGTGCCATCATGAATAACAAGTACGGCTTCAACATGGTGATCCAGCATCGAGAGGCAATAAATTGTATTGCCTTGAGTTTGATTCACAAGTCGCTGCGAACTAAGGCGCTGGTGCTTGAACTGCTGGCGGCCATTTGTTTGGTGAAGGGTGGGCATGAGATAATACTGTCGTCGTTTGATAATTTCAAAGAGGTGTGCCAGGAGAAGCGACGTTTCCAGACGCTCATGGAGTACTTTATGAACTTTGAGGCGTTCAATATTGACTTCATGGTCGCCTGCATGCAATTCATGAACATCGTTGTGCACTCCGTTGAGGACATGAACTATCGGGTGCACCTGCAGTATGAGTTCACCGCCCTGGGCTTGGACAAGTATCTGGAGAAGCTGAGGCTCACCGAATCCGAGGAGTTGAAGGTCCAGATCTCGGCGTATTTGGACAATGTCTTCGATGTGGCCGCATTGATGGAGGATTCCGAGACAAAGACATCTGCTCTGGAGCGGGTGCAAGAGCTGGAGGACGACCTGGGACGCGTGATGGATCGAAACGCCGAATTGGAGCGTGAGTTCCTCTATAAATTGGCCGAAATGGACACGGAAATGGCGCAGTTGAAGGCGGAACGCGAAGAAATACTCGCCACGAAGTGCAAAGCGGACGAAGAAGTCTCAACCCTGCGAAAGATCCTGAAACACAACGAGCAAGAGCTTAAGAAGCGCGAGTCAATGTTGCAGAGCAAGAATCTTGAACTGCAGACGCTGACAAAGTCCCTGCCACGATCCGCATCGAACGGCGGCGAGGGCGGTGGCTTCTTGATGATGAACGGCAGTGCTGGTTCACCAGACTCAGAGCTATCTGCAATGTCACCTCCACCACCACCGCCACCGCTACCATGTTCAGTGACACCGCCTCCACCGCCGCCACCGGTTCCACCACCGCCGCCCTGCATGAACGGCGACTTCAAGGGTGCGGAGTCGACATACGCAAACATGAATCCCCACGAGTCCACACAACGAATGCCACCACCACCGGCGCCCGCTTTGCCATTCATGTCGACATTCTCACCGCCACCACCGCCCGCTGCTGGCTTCATGCCCGCTCCAGATGGCGCCATGACCATCAAACGAAAGGTGCAGACCAAATACAAGTTGCCAACACTTAATTGGATCGCTTTGAAGCCAAACCAGGTAAGTGCGAAGAGCCGAACCGAGGCGAGCCCACACTTTGTTTTCAGTCATTAATACGACAGTTGGACACTGCTAATGTGACGATGAGAAGTTAATTCCTCGAGTGTGTGTCGTTCGGCGTTGCGGCGCGGGGGTAATTAACTAATCCCCGGCAAAGAACTCCCTCCGATGGGGGGGATTACTCACACTCACTCACTTGCTAACGATGATGGACGAGCACCACGTGTCTCTCGTCTGAGGACTGGATTGCGTGCCTGAGATGAGAATGATGAATCTGTTATCGTGCATTTGATAAATGATCCCCAATCACTGGGAACATGATTGGTTCCTGTTTCGGCAAATGATTTACGAATAATCACGACACGCCAAGCAGCCGTTGAATGTTTGTCTTGATTGAGATTTTTAATTGTCCTCCTCTTTCTCTGCAGGTGCGTGGAACAATATTCAATGAGTTGGACGATGAGAAAATTCACAAACAGATCGACTTCATCGATTTCGAGGAACGATTCAAAATTGGCATTGGCGGTCCAATCGCCAATGGCAAGTCCGAAGTCGATGGCCTTCATTCATATCCGAGCAAGCGTTTCAAAAAACCCGAACACGTCTCACTGCTGGAGCACACGAGATTACGAAATATTGGTAAGCCTGCACAGCCTCACTCATGTGTGTCCATTCTCATCACAATTCCAAATTTTGTAGCAATATCTCGTCGAAAACTTGATATGCCAATCGATGAAGTGATAGCTGCGATTCATAGTCTCGATCTGAAGAAACTTTCGCTGGAGAATGTCGAACTGCTGCAGAAGATGGTGCCAACCGATGCCGAAGTGAAATCCTACAAGGAGTACATTGGCGAGCGTAAGGATCAGAATTTGCTCACCGAAGAGGACAAATTCATGTTGCAACTGGCCAAAGTGGAGAGAATCTCATCGAAGCTCTCCATCATGAACTACATGGGCAACTTCTTCGATTGTGTACATTTGATCAGTCCAGTAAGTGGCACACATTCCATTCAATTCCATTCCAATTGTGTCAAATGTCATGTCTTCCCTTTGCAGCAAATCACAGCGATGACCACAGCAGCCAACTCATTGAAGCAATCGCGCAAATTCAAGGCCGTCCTCGAGATAGTGCTTGCATTTGGCAACTATTTGAACAGCAGCAAACGTGGTCCGGCGTACGGCTTCAAACTGCAGAGTCTTGACACACTGATCGATACGAAATCGACAGACAAACGAACCTCACTGTTGCACTATATTGTTGCAACAATTCGACAGAAATTCCCCGAACTGCTTAACTTTGATACAGAACTATTCTGTACGGACAAAGCTGCTCAGGTATCGCTGGAGAACATCGTCACCGACATGCATGACCTCGAGAAGGGCATGGAACTGGTGAAGAAAGAAGCCGATCTACGTGTCAAAGGTGCGCAGACACACATTCTCAGGGATTTCCTCAACAATTCCGAGGATAAACTGAAGAAAATCAAATCAGAACTGAAGAATGCGCAGGACGCCTTCAAAGAGTGCGTCGAATACTTTGGCGAATCCTCAAGGAACGCCGATGCGAGTGCATTCTTCGCATTGATTGTTCGATTCACACGAGCTTTTAAGGTATAAATCACCCTTTCCCCCCTTGCTTCGACCTGACTTATCTTTTTGCTTTTTTTTTTGCAAATCGAAAAACAAAAAAGATGCACGATCAGGAGAACGAACAACGTCGCCGATTGGAACAGGCAGCCGCTTTAGCTGCGAGCAAGAAGGAGAACGATCAGGTAATCCTTAGGAACAAGATGAATCAGAAGAAACAGCAGGTAAGCTTTCCCCATCTATCCCTCACTCTCTCTCTCTCTCTCTCTGTTTCTGGCTTTTTGTGGATATTACTTCATGTTTGCTAATTCATTTTTCACATTTTCTTCTTGTTTTGTTATCATTTCTTTTGACATTCCATATTAATTTATGTATCTCTCTCTTTCGTCCAAAACACAATTGGCACAACTGTACACACAATCAAAACACACACACACTCTCTCGCTCTCTCTCTCTCGCTCTCTCGCTCTCGTTCCCTGTCTCGTCTTGTGCACGTGCAAATCAAATTCACAAAACCACTTGTTGAATCAAATCAATCGGTTAGAAACATGGTTGCGTGCCCACGGAAAGCAGCCTGCTACACAAAGCCCTAACCAATTCGGCGCGTGAGGATGAACGACATTTTTACTCTTGTTGACGATCGTGTAGTATCTTGAGAGTGCATACGAGATAAATTAGCGCAAATCAGAAAAAAAAGAACAAAAAAAAAAAAAAACAAGAGAAACAAAACGAAATTAAGCCAGTTACACACCTGCTTAGTAAATTAACCAAAGAACGACGATGACAACAAAAACCCGCACACACGCACACGCACACCTCGCGACAAATGATTGAATTGAATGTGTAATATGTAAAGCAAACACGCACATAGGCGTTAGAACGTTACGTTTTTGTAGATACTCTCTCGTTCCTCTCTCGCTCTGTCTCTCTAATCTTGGATATGGTTGCTTAAGTCGTTTGACGTCTATATGTAAGTGAGCGATTGTTAACTTGTATACTAAGCTTTTATGTGGATGATTTTATGTTCTTGTTCTTGTAATTGTTGTTGTTTTTTTTCATTTTGTAGTTGTTTGTAGTTGTTTTTGTATGTTCTCAGTTTTGTCCCGTTCAATAGTTACTAACAAAGTAGATGATGTTGTGTATCTTCACTTGCAGCAGACGATGCGAATGAAGCCTAAATCGTTTTGAATATTCAAGGCGGGGTCTGTCGCAACGAGTCTCAGCTGCGTTGCCTTCGGTCTTAATTAAAATTCGTTCGTGAATGAAAAACATGTGTCTTGATGAATTATCGCTCGGCTTTCACGTAGCCTCGAGTTAAGGCTCAGTTTGTCTTCAGTTTGCTTGTGCTTCCCCTTTCTTTGCCATTAAGGACCAACTTGCACACATTGTTGTGTCCGATGCAGTTCACTTTTTTCATTCACAGTGCGACCTCTCTCGAGTACCTGACAATGCTGAATCAGTATGCAAGTCAAAGAAAATCTGCTGTAGACGTCGCTGTTCAGAGTCGCCTTAGAACTGCAGGTCGCCACCACTCGTGAAGGATAGGACGCACAAATCAAGCTAGACCCAGGTCCACCTCGCACCACCTATACCACCCATCTTACTATACTCCCTCCATTTCCGAATGTGGCCGTGCAAATTCCCGAAATCTTGACTTATTTGCAGTCAGTCTTATGTGACCTTTATTGAGTTCAGCTTGCGCAGCCTACCAGACCACTAGACACCGCCTTGACTTAATTTCAGAGTAAGCTTCACACATGTTTGCTTCTCGAAAAGCCGCTGCTCTCATTTTTTCATAAAGTAAGTCCCAGTCATCAGGCCTCCGGCCCCAGGAGTATTCGACACCAATCTTGTGTAACAGCGAGGCGAGAGAACCCCCTCAATTGCTGTGCACAACGGAAATCAGCTAACCAGAGATGGTGCTAGTTAGAGGCGATTGTTAGTTGCAGACCGAGTCCGCCTGGATTGCATACCCGAACAACAAGAATGAAGTCTCTGGCATGACTGCAGACTAAATCAAAGCCATCTGAGAGTGAGCAAAATGAATTCTAAGAATCTAACTGCTGAAACACTTTATGTAATCGATTAGCACTTGGATCTGACAAATTTGATGCATCGACATCGTGGTTCACGGTCTGGAACAGCGAACCTATCAACTGAGTCTGAACTTCCTCTTCTTCTTTATGTCTAGTATTTCTTTGTGGCGCATAGAGCTTAGCGCCATGAGAACTTAGTGTCGCACAAACGCTGGCTAGAAATAGAGAAGCAGTATCCTGTCATTGCACTCTGAACGCTGCTTCAGACGGAACAATTCACGTTATCTATGTTTTGCCGTGCAAATAGCTAAACGCGGGCGTTCTCTGTTGCATTGTCCCACCAGGACCAAAATCAGGCTCTAAGCAAAATTGAGAGCTGATTCTTGGTACCTTCGAAAGAAAAATTCTACGTCGGATATATGGTCCCGTCTGCGAGGAAGGCGAATGGAGGAGAAGACATCACCAGGATGTGGATGTAGTCCGGAAGGCAAAAATCCGTCGACTGCACTGGCTCGGCCACATCGAGCACATGGACAACAATGCTCCAGCAAAGAGGGTCTTTGAATCCGAGCCTACTGGTTCGAGAAGGAGAGGAAGACCGAGTCTCCGGCATAAAGACCGGAACACCGGTCCGGTGTTCAGGACCGTCAACGATGGAAGGCAACAATTGCTCAGGCTCGGACCCTCCATGGGTCGCCGGCCTCATAAGTGAGTAAGTTGTCCATTCGCTCTACATGGCCCAGCCATCTAAGGCGTTGAATCCGTAGAGGTTGAATCTTCTTCAAAAACCATCAACGCAAACGAGACGCTGAACTTTTTCTCTCAAAACGACCAGGAGCCTCTCCATCCACTCTTGAGATTGTCCAAACTTCTGCGCCATAGAGCAGGGTCTGTCCAGCAAACTTTGACAAACAATGCGAATGAGTGCTGCCAATTAGCACCTTTCTCTGTTGCGAAAGCTCCCTCGGGACCAGATGAACTATGTGGTCATACGTGTCTTCAATGTTACCCCTAGAACGATTTATGAGTCCTCGATGTCCCTCATGTTACCCCTAGAACGAATTATGTGTCCACGAAACATTTGCTAGCAAGTACTGAATTTATTTTTTGCACACTTTTTTGTTTATTTTTTGTAGTCCATTTTGTATTCGTTTGTATTTCTGTGTAACGTGTCCTCGTCCAAAGCTGTTATTGTTATTGTTTTTATATGTGTGTGCGTGTGTGTGTTTTTTGTAATTTTTGTCCACAGACAACAGCTAAATTTTGACTTAACACTCTCTCTCTCTCTCTACGCCTTCTTTATTTTCTTCATCTCCTTCATACCTATTCTTTCTTTGACTAACCAATTACCTGCGTTTTTTCTGCATCTTCTTCCAAAAAAAAAACATCAAAATTTCCATAAAAGTATATATTTTTTTGTTTTTATTTAAATTTATTTCCACATAAGATGAAAATGATTTTTGTTTGATTTAAATTTTAGTTTAATATTTGGGTCTCACATGGATTACATGGTTATACTAATACTGGTTTCTTGGTCTTCCCTCACGCCCCCCCATCTTTCTCTGTTGTTTTTTTTCTTTTGTTCTCTTTCTTAGACGACTTCGGTTTCATTGCAGGAAGCGGTAATAAATGAGTTGAAGAGCAAAGCGAATTCGGTGCGCGAGAAGAAACTGCTGCAGCAGGACGAGGTGTACAATGGGGCACTGGAGGATATTCTATTGGGACTGAAGAGTGAACCGTACCGGCGGGCGGATGCGGTACGACGCAGTCAACGACGTCGCATCGATAATAATCGTCTGTCGCGGACATTAGAAGAAATGGATGTTTGAAGCAAATGAATTGACTAAAGTGTATACAACATTCCATCGAATAACTTTAACACGCATACACACTCTCTCTCTCTCTCTATACATCCATATATATACACAACAAATTGTTCTATTTAAATCTTCTCGAACTCTATCCATCTCACACTCTCGCTCGTTGTTCCCTCTTTTGATCCGTGGCGTAGCTAGAATAGATGCTTGCAACTCCAGTGGGAGCAGGGTTGTTTTTTTTTTTTGTTTTAATGAAAAATATTGTAAATAAATCGAAAATTTAGGTGATAGTTGAGATAATTACGCGCGCACAAAAGTGTTGAGTCTGGGAATGCGGAACAGTAACCCGGGGGAGGGGAAAACGAAAAATGAAGAATTTCTTTATGCGAAATTTTGTGATTTACATATACATTTTAATTTGGTAAAAAGAAAAGCATGCTTCAGCAAATCCATAGAACAAGAACAACAAACAAAAAAACAACAAAACCAAGAAGAGGCCTTCTGTTTAAGAAACGAAATTTATGGAATTTTTCTTTATACAACTACAAAAACTGAAAACTTGAAAACAAAGAAAAACATTTGAATAAAGCGAAATAGAAAACGCACTTTTGAAGAAATGTTTTCACGTGTCTGTGAAATTGCCATTTTAAATACAACAAAATAGAGAAGTTAAAGTCTTTGTATAAGCATTTATATAACAGTATTCAGCAGTCTATACAAGCATCCTACATTATCGCCGGTGTATTTTAACGGAGTTTAGAAACTTTTCCTTGTACATACATACATACATATATATACAGAAACGTAAATCGATTTTTGAATGCAAACAACATATATACACGATGTATTGAAACAAATTTTTGATATTACATTATAGGACATGTTCTTTCTTTCTTTTTTTTTCTACATTTGTAAGTCTTTTGTAAATAGAAACGAAATAAATAAAACAAAAATGAAAACAATTAGGGGAAAGCATAATATAGCTTGTAGTTGTTCGCTGTGTGATTGGATGGTTCTGTTCAATCGGTGTCAGTCTGAAGTGGTTTGTGATCCCACAGAACGCTGAGACTTTCAGCATCCAAGAAGGTTTTGTCTTCGAATCGGTGTTCACGTTAATTCTTTGTAACCTTGTTGACGACTGCTTCAAAGAGATTTGGGTTAGGTCAGTGAGTAGAGGCGCAAGGTACGTCCACATCCGCTCTGGACTGTCATCCGGTGGCATGCCTAAGTCAAGGTCTCAGTTGAATTTAGGGAAATAGCTCCCCCTCGAGTGTCCTACTACTTTGAGCCGCCATGAAATCCTTCTGGATTTGGACATCCGGTGGCATGGTTGAATGCTAAGTCTAGGTCTCAGTTGAATTTAGGGAAATAGCTCCCCCTCGAGTGTCCTACTACTTTGAGCCGCCATGAAATCCTTCTGGATTTGGACATCCGGTGGCATGGTTGAATGCTAAGTCTAGGTCTCAGTTGAATTTAGGGAAATAGCTCCCCCTCGAGTGTCCTACTACTTTGAGCCGCCATGAAATCCTTCTGGATTTGGACATCCGGTGGCATGGTTGAATCCTCAGTCAAGGTCTCAGTTGAATTTAGGGAAAGAGCTCCCCCTCGAGTGTCCTACTACTTTGAGCCGCCATGAAATCCTTCTGGATTTGGACATCCGGTGGCATGGTTGAATCCTCAGTCAAGGTCTCAGTTGAATTTAGGGAAAGAGCTCCCCCTCGAGTGTCCTACTACTTTGAGCCGCCATGAAATCCTTCTGGATTTGGACATCCGGTGGCATGGTTGAATCCTAAGTCAAGGTCTCAGTTGAATTTAGGGAAAGAGCTCCCCCTCGAGTGTCCTACTACTTTGAGCCGCCATGAAATCCTTCCGGATTTGGACTGAAAAAGTGCCGAAATAATGAAATGAAGACACATTTCTTTCTTTCTTACAACTTCTCCCTTTTAACGATCGGAGCGTGGTTTTCAATCAACATTCCTCCAGTCAGACCACCCTCTTCTTCTTCTAATGACGCTACAGTCCGAGGTGAACCTGGGCCTCAGCCAACACACAGTTGGAGCACCCTCTAGCCTCTAACTCTCAATTGCTCGTACCAAGCTGGATGAATTAATGTTGATGTGGGTCCACAATCGTGCCGTATGATCGACTGTAAGTTCAAGATTCGAAGTATGCCACCAGTCAGACATTTTCTAGGTCTTTTCGATTGGCCGCACCAAGCTGGGTGACCCTTTGTGGGTCAACTAAGCTCTATTCTGAATCAAGGTGGATGAGCGCACCAAGTTGGATACGTCAGCAAAAGCCCAGGCAACAAGAGCACTCGAAGATTGTAGTGAAGATGTAGTTGTACATGGTCTAACCACTTTGGACGTCGGATCCAGACGTACGTTGTCCGTACAGAAAAAGAGGAAAAGTCTCCATATTGCAGATGTACGATCATTTGCACATCCTCTCTTACTTTATTCGCATGGTGATTTGCTTCAAAAAAACGAGCAGTCATGCAGTGTTTCAAGACTATACACAGAACTCCAATAGACTGGCATATTTGTTAACACACAGGGACTTCGACTTTGAGGTGTTCTGACTGCCGAAAGATTCGTTGAAGCATATTTGGTGGCACAATTGGAAGCCACATATCCGTCGGATTGATTGTATGAAACCGTTTTGTTGAGTGGACGTGTATTTATACAAATCGAAGTAATGCATACATTATACGTCTGCCACCGCAACTGCCTTCAGGTCGTGCTGGAAGTAAAGTAAAGAAATGTGCTGAACTTACACTTAGTAAGGCAACATCAGGTTTTAATAGCCTCAGATAAACGGAATTACGGTGTGAATGTTCAGAGGCTTAATTTTGCACAGATCGTGCACATTGTTTGGTGTTGTCTTCTTCAAATCGCATTAAAGACTGAGTGATTTGCCAGAAGAATCTTAAACACGGATGGACATGCCTTCCTCTTTGTCCAACATCAAACTTTGTCTCGGGCTAAACCAAGGCCACAGTCCAACTTAGACAAGGCAACAGACGAAATGTAACAATTTTCGATGCACTTAGACCTAACCGTAGACTCTCACTGAAGCCCTCTACGAATTTCACCCATCGTCCCAATCACATTACACCGATCCAACACCTCCCCGCCAATCGCATATACGAACTGAATACAGAAAAAAAAAAACAACTACATGCTACAATAATAACAATATTAAATATATTCATAAAGAGAAAAAAAAATCAAATTTTGTACATTTTGTTCTTTTGTAAGCCAAGTCTATTTTTAACGTTAGCCTTAAGTTGATCAGAGCTTGTACGTTTTGCAAAGGAGAAACGTGCCACCACGTTGTGAGCAAGCATTAACGAAAGCAGAGACGATATTTATGTTAAGCGGAATGAAGAGAAGGGCGCATATCTTTGGTATATAGTATATATATATATATTTTTGTTATATGATTTTATTTACGATCTTACTTCGTTCGTATTCAATGCTAATTGCTGCTTCTCCTTGTGTGGGGCCTTCAAAGTAAGGAGTGCACAGACAGAAATGAGGTTATGTAATTGAATGCAGTCTCTTGTAAACATTTATGATTATAATTATCTTTGCATAGTCAATTATTTAGCAATGGATTAGTTGAGAAATCTGGCGCCTGGCGACGTGGCCGGGTGCGGATAACCCTTTTATTTTGTATTATTATTATTTTTTTTTTTTAATTTTTTGTCGTTTATTTCGTATAGCTTTTATTGTTATTAAATATTATTATTATTATTATTTTTTTTTTTGGTTTATTGATTAAATACAAGTAAATTGCAAATAAAATAACTTTATTGAAACAAATTTAGTGTGGTTTTCATTGGGAACTATGGGGTGTCTGTCCTGGAGGGAGTTGATCATGTCCTTCTTCCTTAGCGAGCATTGACGAAGTCCCTGAGGCCATCAGGATCGGAGAAGTACGTAGGCAGCTACCTTCTTCAGCACACTAGAGGCTGTACAGAAGTCGTAGGTAGCCTAGCTGGGCCGCTATGCCAGAAGTTGAACACTGGTTAATAGTGCAGCTAAACCGAGTTGGGTTTAGTTAGTGTGATCTTATTCACTAAAAGCTAAAGACCACTGTAAGCTTCATCTCTTCAACTTATGGACTTTCAACCGCCAGCTTATCAACTTACGAAAATAACAGAAGTTAATGGAGAAAATCAGAGGGTTTTGGCCGCTGTCCACAAAGGGCTTCCCCCGCAATAGCTTCTGGACACTGGCCGCTGTCCACACAGGGCTTCGCCCGCAATAGCTCCTGGACACTGGCCGCTGTCCACAAAGGACTTCGCCCGCAATAGCTCCTGGACACTGGCCGCTGTCCACAAAGGGCTTCGCCCGCAATAGCTCCTGGACACTGGCCGCTGTCCACAACTTGCTTCGCCGCAGTAGTTACTGGACACTGGCCGCTGTCCACAAAGGGCTTCGCCCGCAATAGCTTCTGGACACTGGCCGCTGTCCACAAAGGGGCTTCGCCCGCAATAGCTCCTGGACACTGGCCGCTGTCCACAAAGGGCTTCGCCCGCAATAGCTTCTGGACACTGGTCGCTGTCCACAAAGGGCTTCGCCCGCAATAGTATCTGGACACCGGCCGCTGTCCACAAAGGGCTTCGCCCGCAGTAGTATCTGGACACTGGTCGCTGTCCACAAAGGGCTTCGCCCGCAATAGCTCCTGGACACTGGCCGCTGTCCACAAAGGGCTTCGCCCGCAATAGCTCCTGGACACTGGCCGCTGTCCACAAATTGCTTCGCCCGCAATAGCTTCTGGACACTGGTCGCTGTCCACAAAGGACTTCGCCCGCAATAGCTTCTGGTCGCTGTCCACAAAGGGCTTCGCCCGCAATAGCTTCTGGACACTGGCCGCTGTCCCCAAAGGGCTTCGCCCGCAATAGCTCCTGGACACTGGCCGCTGTCCACAAAGGGCTTAGCCCGCAATAGCTCCTGGACACTGGTCGCTGTCCACAAAGGGCTTCGCCCGCAATAGCTTCTGGACATTGGCCGCCGTCCACAAAGGGCTTCGCCCGCAATAGCTCCTGGACACTGGTCGCTGTCCACAAAGGGCTTCGCCCGCAATAGTTTCTGGACACTGGCCGCTGTCCACAAAGGGCTTCGCCGCAATAGTTTCTGGACACTGGCCGCTGTCCACAAAGGGCTTCGCCCGCAGTAGTATCTGGACACTGGTCGCTGTCCACAAAGGGCTTCGCCCGCAATAGCTCCTGGACACTGGCCGCTGTCCACAAAGGGCTTCGCCCGCAATAGCTCCTGGACACTGGCCGCTGTCCACAAATTGCTTCGCCCGCAATAGCTTCTGGACACTGGCCGCTGTCCCCAAAGGGCTTCGCCCGCAATAGCTCCTGGACACTGGTCGCTGTCCACAAAGGGCTTCGCCCGCAATAGTTTCTGGACACTGGCCGCTGTCCACAAAGGGCTTCGCCGCAATAGTTTCTGGACACTGGCCGCTGTCCACAAAGGGCTTCGCCCTCAAAGGTCTACAGAAGTCGTAGGTGGCCTAGTTGATCCGCTGTGGCCGAATCAGATACATCCGGAGTGCATCCGACGTCATCGAAATTTTCACCTAAAAATGTTCACCAGTGTAGAGTAAGGCTAAGGATCTTTAAGCCTTTTCCTGGTTCAACTTCCAACTGCCATAAGTTGGAAGTTGCTCCTATCCAC
The DNA here is from genome assembly GCA_907269125.1 of Eristalis pertinax. Lineage (NCBI taxonomy): Eukaryota > Metazoa > Arthropoda > Insecta > Diptera > Syrphidae > Eristalis > Eristalis pertinax. Next base: position 15,551,201 of record OU026147.1, read on the forward strand.
CAAGTCTGAGGCAATTCTCACCACGAGGTGAGTACAGAAAGAATGCCACCGAGCGGCGCTAGAGGCACTTTTTCCCAATGGAAGTACAATGCTCGTTCCAATACCACAACCATTCAAAAGTCTCCCAACATCCACGAACGCCACAGCCAACGGCAGCCAATGGAACCTCGCACTGTTTACATTTTTTCACTACACACATTTGTTGGTGCACCCGGAGTGGCTCTCAACCACCAACAAACACAAAAATCAGCTGTCTTTTGACGTTTCGCCTTGTCAACATGCCAACAATCAGCCGAAAATTCCTCGCATTTCTCTTTCCGAACTGAGTTCTCGTCGCGTATGAGCCAACAGAAAGTGTGATGCTCAGTACCGTGCGTGGCCAACAACTTAAAAGCAAAGATTTTCCCTAGTAATTTGTTTATTAATAATCGCCTAAGCTGTTCAGTTTGAAAAGCCATAAAAAAATGTTCCGCCGCACTTTTAAGGTCACCTACCGTCCGATGAAGAATAATTTCATTCTGTTGCCGGACAACTATTACCAGCTAGTGTCCACCTACGTAAGTCTGGGGGAAGGGGTGTCGAAGTGCTCGTCTGCTTCGAGATTAAGATTAGATTACAAAACACATGCAGTTTGTGGTACAGATTCACTTACAAAATTACATAAGTATTGCGTGGCTGCGTTTAAATTGTTTCCGCTTTTGGTTTTCTTTTTCGAACTGAATTCCAGGACAATGGCTGCATTAGTCTCACATACGGCAACTACTGTCACTATGGGACGTGGGTGCCGCACGCGGGCAACCTCAAAGACACCGAAATTGGGATCAATGCCAGGGTTGCGAAGGAAATAGGTGGGTTGTCTGTCGTTTTTGGTTTCCTTCTTTTTTTTCACACAAAATGAGTGTTCAATTATGTGAATCATGAGCTTGTCGTCGGTATTTTAATGCATTTTAATGACGACTTCTAGGCCTGAAGGAGAACGATCTGGTCAAGTGTGCCCTGGTGGCGGATGCGATGCTGCTGAAGAGTGTCTATGTGACACCTGTTTCATCTAAAGACTGGGAAATTATTGTAAATATTTGGCATTCTTTGTGCCACAGTGCGGCGTGTGAACATTTGTCGTTTTCTCTTTCAGGAACTGAGCAGTGAGAAGATTCAGAGTAGTGTGCTCGATCAGACAAAGATAATTAATTCGACGCAGATTCTAGTCATTTGGATCAACAAGTCAATGCAAGTCACGCTGACTGTTGGTAAGTTCACAAGACTGGAGTTGTTGTTTCTCCACGGAGTTCGCAATCGATATCTCTCGCATTGTAAGATATGGTGGCTGGGAAAGTCAGTTGGACCTTGCCCGAGTGATTGTGTGGATTATCTTGAGGTTATCGCGAAGATATGAATGAGATCTAGGCGCTTGGTAGATTAGACCGAGTGTGAGGCAGTTGCAATCGCTCAATTTCTTGTATCGCCTTCTTTTCAGATCGCGTTCGTCCAAATATCGGATACGGCCGCATCAACCACACCACCGAACTGATCATAGCCCCAAAAGTAGACAACTACAGTGCGACTAACGGCAGCACAGTTAATGGCAGCTATCACACGAACGCACTCGCCAAGAGTCAAACCGCATCATCCGTGGCCAGTTCGGATTCCAATCTCTCCCGTTCGACCACCGTGAGCAATGTGAAGAGTCTCCAACGCAAGGATTCGCTGGTGAAGGTCAATCGTCTGGACAAGATGCGACGGCTAATCAAAGACCTGAAACGTGAGAATAGTCGCACATTCGAGTTCCGAGTGATCGCGGGCAAATGGGAACAAAACTCACAAATTTCCGATATATTTGTGACCAAGAACAATCTGCCCGAGTTTATGGACCTCGAACAGATATTCTGCCTGCGAACAGCCGATGATGCTGAGTACTATGTGACCGTGAAGGTCGTCGGCGAGGGGGACAACTTTCCCAATAACATTCATCAGACAATCGAAGTCAATGAGAGTCTGATGCAGCTGCTGAAGATCCGCGAAATGGAGAAGATCACTCTGAATCCAAAGCACATGGTGTTGAACTTCGTGGAGAAGATCGAACTGTTTGCCCACAAGAAGACTCACTACAAGATCGTGGAGAATGCATTCAAACGTTTCGTCATCGACAAAACGAAGTTGTCGCCGATGCTGTTGAATCAGAACGAGGTGGTGAAGCTGGAGGAGGAATTGGTTGTGACGGTGCTGATAACACCCGAGCATTTCCGCTACTGCCTGGTGGATTCGCAGATCCTGAAGGAGTGCAAGATCTATGCAGCGGACGTTACAAAGAACGCCAATGAAGTGCTGGATGTGGACACAAAGGAAGACACTGTGTTGAGTGTCAAAGATCTGATTAAACTGCCGGAATTCGATGAAATCGTCGAGCAACTGGTGGAGCAGTTGAAGATGAACCTGTGCTTGGACAACCGGAACTCAGTTTTGAGGCAGGGCAACGTACTAGTTGCGGGTAAGAATTGCGAATTGAGGTTATGCTGGATGGATGATCTTCACGAGGTTGTGTTTTTGTGTGTGTTTTAGGACAATCTGGTGCCGGGAAGTCAGTCATCGTGGAACGTGTTGTCGATCAGTTGGTGAAGAAGCCATTCTCGTGTTCCTACGACATTTTCTACAGTACCCGCAGCAAGGGACGGAAGGTGAGCTATAACTGAGAATGACTACCGATTTACAGACCACACACAAACACACACAGTCGCTGTTGATGGATTCGGACAAACGCCAGGTCTCCAGATCCTACACGACAGTAGGTATGATGGCAAGCACTTGAAGTGGTACATGTCCGTGTTGTTCCAATGCTTTAAGTGTTCCAAAGAAAGCCAACGCCCGAACAGAATCGGTGCGTTCCATGTGTGGTCCACCACTTTGAATTTACCAGCGATCCATGACTCCTAGTCCATTGTGTCGGAGTTGAAGAAGTTCAGTGTGTGCTAGGGAGTTCCATTGTGCCACTCACACCAACTTTGCACTAGAATGCTTCACACCCGCAGAACACCTTTCCCATTCGTCCCCAAACACCCGTTCTCAGACTCACGTTCCATCTCTTCCGCAGACGGAGTCGATTCAAAAGGATCTTCGACAAATCTTCATGACCTGCCTTCAAAATGCCCCGTCAATCGTTGTCCTCGAAAACCTCGATGTGCTCGCCCACTCCACCGGCGATCAGCCAACGCAGGACAGCGAGTACTACAGCCGCATTGCGGACATTGTGCAGCATTTAATTGTAGAGTACACGACCAGCAATCCGATTGCGGTGATAGCCACCGTGTCGAGCCTGCAAACACTCAATCGTCGCCTGTACTCGCCCCGAGGTCGCCATCTCTTTCAAACCATTGCCAAGGTTCCGAATCTTGAGAGGATGGGCAGGGAATTGATCCTGCGGGAGCTCTGCAGCCACATCGATGCCGATCAACTGGACATAGCCAGATTCGCGAACCTAACCGAGGGCTACAACAAAGGCGACCTTGTGCAGTTCGTTGAGAGAGCCATTTTCTACGCATACAGAATGAGTGAGTACCGAATTCTTGTTTGTTGATTCCCGAACTCAACTCAGTCCTTGTGTGTGTGCCTAGGCAAAACGAATCCCATCCTAACCAACGACCACTTGACGAAGTCTCTAGAGAGCACTAACTCGTATTGCCTGCACGGAATTGTTAGCCACCACAAGCGGTCGGCATCTCTCAGTGATGTCGGCCTGAAGGTGGAGCAAATCCCTGGTCTCGAACCGGTCGTGACTGTTCTCGAAGAGGTCCTTCTCTGGCCGTCAATGGTAAGAATGCTGTCAACTTGTGTCAATTGAAAATGCAAAGCTTACACTTGTTCTCAGTATCCGAAGATATTCAACGAGTCTCCGCTTCGCAATCAAGCCGGCGTGCTTTTGTACGGCCCTCCTGGCACTGGCAAGACCTACCTAGTCTCACAGATCGCGCGCACATGGAATCTGCGAACGATCTCGGTGAAAGGACCTGAGCTGCTTGCCAAATACATCGGCCAGAGTGAGGAGAATGTTCGCAATTTATTCAGTCGGTGAGTGGCTCCAGGATTGACGCCTCGTCGGACACGTAATTGTTTTGTTCTTTTCAGCGCTCGAAGTGCCAAACCGTGCGTGCTGTTCTTCGATGAATTCGACAGTTTAGCACCGAAACGCGGCCACGATTCGACTGGCGTCACAGATCGTGTGGTGAATCAACTGCTGACCGAGCTGGATGGCGTTGAAGGCCTGCAGGGAGTCACAGTAATTGCTGCGACATCTCGGCCCGAGCTACTCGATCCGGCATTGCTTCGATCTGGACGTATTGATCGCCTTGTAGAGTGCTCGTTGCCAGACACTGCCGCGAGACTGGGCATTTTCAAGGCCCTCTCACAGACTCTGATACTGGACAAGAATGTTGACTTGGGACGGCTGGCTGCGAAGACGCAGAATTACACGGGAGCGGATATACAGAGTATTCTGACGTCGGCAAATATGCTGGCTGTTAAGGAGGTCTTGGCTAAGTGTGGACACCAGGTTAGTATGTGGAGACTGATGTTTCGAATGAATTGGGGGATGACGGGTGGGAGTCTTTGGGATGACAACCAGATTCAGTACGCGGATGGTGTTTATTCCAGACAGCTCGACATTTGTCTTTCCAGAAGACTGCAGATCTTTTTAGGGGGAGTTCATAGCGATTCGCGAGGCACAGTCGTGGCTTGGATGAGGATGGGTGACGCAATAAGGCACAAGGCCCACATTGGTCCATTCTGCTACCAATTCCTGGAGCAACCGATTGCCATTCCGTCCTGTGCTGTTGGTTGTGGTTCCCATTGGATTTAGTTTTTCTTACGAAGCGTGCCGTGTTTCGGATTTTCACATCCAAGCCTAGTGGATGGGTGTTCTTGGCAGGTGACGAGGTAAAGGTTATGTACGCCACCTTAGACGCAGCGTTCTCTGCTTGGTTGTCCTACTCGGAATAGATGATTCTTCGCTTCGGGGCCAAGTTGTCGATCTACATTGGATTCGTGGAGACTAGACGGTGGATGAATTTTCCCCTCCAATCCGCACTGACGCGAGCAGGACAAAAGATCACACGCAGTGCAAGTAGAGAACAACGATGTCAAGGTTAGGTTAGGTAAGAGTAGTTGTCATAGCTGAAACAGTGGTGAACAGGTGCCGAGGTAGTGTTACGTGGTTTCTAGTTCTTCCTCCTCTCTGCAGCTCCTGCAGAAGTCGTTGTAAGGGGCTCCCATTCCTCTTGCATGTGAGTCCAGGATACAGTGACCTACGACCTTACTGATTTCATTTCCATTGAGGTTTATGAGTGCACTTTTCTTCTTCGGATAATTGCCTCGAAGTCCTCCAAGTGTCCAGTTCCATCCAGGCCTTGAAAAGGCGCAATATAGTCTAAAATTTTCGCATTCTTGATTATTTCCATTCGAACTGGACTAAGTGTTCTGTTCCATCGGTTACACTCTCTCAATCTAATCGCTGCCTTGGTAGCTGTCAGCTGCCCGTATATGTCCATGGGAAGCAGCATTGTTTCCACGGCGACTCACGGTGTGGAACAAAGTGCTCCCGCAGATCTTTGGATTCTGTTTACGTTTCTCAATTTTGCCGACTGCTGTGTACATCACACAAGGATGTCTACGTTTGCTTTTTAAATGATTCTACCTCCCTCTCTGCAACGTACAGCAAGACTGGGATGATCAGTGTCTTGTATAAAGGCGGCAGTTCCCTCGTGATAGAGGCATGCAGTTCATTGGCCTCCTGAGCAGAGATGGCTACTTGAGGTAATCTACTCCATTAACTACGCGTAGATAGTCAAATAAACTACAAATACGAGTACATACACAGAAAACGTTGAGCTACAAATGTGGAACTAGTGGAAACGGTCCTTGGCAACATACCTCCACTTTTACAAGCACCGTCCTCACGCTTGTCACCAAGTCATGTATCAATTTCACAAACACAACTGAACTGACGTTAAATTGACGTCTCAACTACATTTTGACACTTAACTGTATTTTGTTACGTATACTACATTAACTACCCAATAACGTAGTAAACGTAACAAATGTAGTTATTCGAAAAAAGTGACATTTCTGCCATCTCTCCTCCTGAGTCGAAAGAAACAGCGGTTAATCGTTAGTACCGACGAAGTCCCTGACTGCCTCGATGCTACATATATCTGCCCATTGTGCCGCTTCGTTCAAGGCGCCTATGTTTGATGTGCTTTCTTGGGGACGTCATATACTTCGTTCTTTGCTGGAGCGCAAAATGAGAAAGTTTGAATATTGGTGCAGGAAATACGGGGAAAGACTGGCAAAAGTCCATTGAGTCCTCGCTGCAGTCGGCCGTTTGCTTCAATGTCATCCACGTATGCTAACAGCTGCGGACAGCGGATTTCTGAAAGATCGTACGTCTAGTTCTGCACGATCTCCTCCAGAAAGATGTTGGAGTGTGACAGAGTAGTCTCATGACAGAGCGACGCCTTGTCTAAAATCTTGTTTGACGTATAGGCCCTTCACCCTGTAGAACCTGGACATGGCAGGGTATAGCTCGTCTCTATGCACGCTTTCATAAGTGGCCTTGAAATCGACGAATAGCTGGCGAGGATCGATCTGCTCTTATTGAGTGTATCTTCCTAGCTTCTTGTTCTTAGGGGGCTGCAGTCCGAAGTGGACCCAACAAGACCAGCTGTCTCCAATTTCGCACACCAATCGACCACCCTCAACTTGTGTGCGCCACCTTGTGCGTGGACGTCCTCTGTTGCGTTGTCCCAAAGGCGCAGAGTCAAAGATTCTTCGGGTCGGAGCTACGTTGTCCAAACCATTGAATCCTTCTACATGGACTAGCCATCTCCGTCGTTTCATCCGTAGACAGCCCACACAGTTTGTGGTACATTCTTCTCCAAATGCCATCAACGCAAACAGGACCAAAGACCGCGTGCAGATTTTTTTCTCTCGAAAAGACCAAAAACCTGTTCATCCACTTTGGATATAGTCCATGGCTCAGCGCCATAGAGCAAGACGGTGATGATCAAGGTCTTATACGGAGTCAACTTGGTCTTCCGAAAGAGGGTTCTGTTAGGTGGGTAGGTAGGGCGACTGCATGACTAAATTGGAAATCATGCTCAATTACACCATCCGGTCCATTGTGCTGTCACGTTCGGCTGTGTGTCAAAAACCCATTTACCCTTTGACCTTGTAGTAATTCCCTCTTGGGATTTGTTGGTCATCTGTGATTTGCTCTGACATCTTTTATAGCCATTTTGAGGCTTCAAGAAATTGTAGTATATCCTTTGGATCTGTTACTCAGATCCTCTACGTGGTTGAAGTAGTATTCGCCTAGTAGTCTTCTTCATGTTTCCGCTGGAGCAGGGCATGTTCCGAGGTAGTGTAGAATTGTTTCCTGTTCTTCTTCATCCATGCAGCTCCTGCAGAAGTCGTTATAAGGTGCCCCAAGACTTCTGGCGTGGTTGCCTATGAGACAGTGGCCAGGTTAGCACACCTATTACTCCTTCCTGTCTAACTTTAGGATCTAATCAGTCCTTCCTTGATTTAGCATAGGCCTTCGATCGGTCACGGTGGTGGCCCGTGACGTTGTGGGTGTGTGCGTCGACTCCTCCGCACTTGGACCTACCTGGCTAGCTTCGATTCCTGTTACTACAAGAAATACTTTTGACAGCCCCACCTCTTTCGAGTCACTGACAATGTTCAAGAGTATAACTGTCTAGAAAAAGCTTCTCAAATTTGGCCGTTCGGAGTCGGTAGGTTCCTTCCAGTAGCGATAGAAAAATAACACGCGCAACCCGAGTGGTTGCTGAGAAGCTAGGCCCTGGCTCTCTACGGACTGTAGCGCCACCCATATCATATTACTATAAGATCGCTTTCGATATCCTACAAGTGTCAAGTTCCGACCATTTGCGGTTGTATCGTTTTTCGCAATCGTCATCAATCGTGATTTTATTGCTTTCAGTGGGGGTTGTGGTGTCTCTTGATCCAGTGCCATTGGCATACCCTTTCTTGCTAGTTCATCAGCTCTGTCGTTGCCCGGAATACCCTTGTGCCCGGGGACCCAGCATTGGCTAAGATTGCATCTGGCTCAGATATCTCCCTTAGATATAGACGGCAGAGTCTTACCATCTTGGAGTTTAATGGTGGTGTGTCCAGAGCTTTTATGGCCGCCTGACTGTCTATGTATAGAACAATAGATCTTCCGTCTATTTGGGCTCATTGATAGTCGGATGGCTGCCCTTTGAACAGCTGTTACTTCCGCTTTGTTAGCCGGATTGCATCAGAGATCTCTGGCAAACTGGGTGATCGCGTGCCTTCCTCCGCTTTGGACCCGTCAGTGTAGATTTCCCATGCAGCTGGGCTACAGACTCTTCTCTTGTGGGGATTAAAGTCTTGTGCTTTATGTCGAAGTCCATTAAGGGTGTCAAATAACCTGTATCCTTAGGGACATTCGAGTTTTGTAAAATTACCTTGCGTCCCTTTCCTTTGTTACTCAATTGCCTTTTGAGCCCCAGAAAAACAAGAGTTATTCTGCGTTTGATCTCGGTACTGATGTTTGTTCCTATCGGCATACTAAAACACACGACCAATCGAAACTAAACATAAACCTTAACTAAACAGGTAAAGTTTAATTTATCAGTGCATATGCACAATTGCGGAACCCTATGCCCACATGCCTCCTGTCCAATGCCGCAAGTCTCCTACTTGTTGCTCAAAACGATTCACCACCTGACTCACTTATCACACTTGAAACTACACACAAAAAAAAGGAAAAGAAAAACATAACCTCTTGCTTATTCGAAGCAATTAAGTGGCGAAGTGAAAATCAACCGAAGCTACCACCTTCGACACCACCAAGCCATGGGCCAACTTTCAATAACCACAAACGACGTCATTTATACATCCTGTCTCCATTATGAGAGCAAGCAAGCTCAACGGGTATTATCCCTCACCCTCACCCGCACCACGTTGTCTGCATTCAGAAGCTTCGCATAAGAAGACAAGGATAAAGTTTAATTAAAGATTACCAGCACCAGATACACGCGGCAATATAATCGTCCTGTGCATTAATCCGTTCCCCACATTGTGTCGACGGGTCGAAGGGATTGAGGGGATATCGTCATTAAGTGAAAACAAATTGAAAACCGTCTACACTGTGGCGTGGATTGTGTGCGGAAAGAAACTTTCCTCGAACCGTGTAATTATGAAGTACCTGTACCTTTTGACTTGTACCGTTTCCCTTTTGTTTAATTGGATGTTAGGGCGAGCGTATTACATTAATTACCTTCACAATGTAATCATCTTTTCTCTGCTTTCAGAATTTACCAGACAAAATAGCGGTGACACATGAACATTTAATTGAAGCCTACAAGACTACAAGGCCATCACTCAGTCCATCGGATGTTTCTCGCTATCGTCAAACGTAAGTTGAATGAGGAATCTCCTTGACCATTGACACCAATTTTGAATTTCAGATATGCCCGCTTTACGAATAAGGAGAAGTCTTCCAGAGACTTTGTTGCTAAGCGGGCAACGTTAGCATAAGTTGGACTAATGTGGTGTGTGGTGACCAAATCAGAATGACTAGTGTACATACGAGAACGTGCCTGCATCGGGGGGTTGTAAACAGTTCGGACGAAAAACGAAAACAATGGGCTTCGGATGATTTAACTAGATTAAGCCAAATTGAGTGCTGGGATTGAATTTGTTTTGCATGTTGCATAAGAGGTTTTGGATTGTTTTTATCATTTTTTCTCTCTCTCTCTCTCTATCTCTCTATCGCTCTCATTTCATGTGTCTCCTCTGTCAGAGAGCTGGATGTGCCTGTATTTATTTATTTCTTTTCTGTTTTATTCGAGCAGCAAATTGAAAACAAAAAAAAAAAACAATAAAGATTTCTATTTTTGGAAGGTTCTCTTGTCTATGTTTGGACGCTTGTCTGCATCTCTGAACTCGGTCTGGATGTGGTGGAGTTTGTTTGAAAGAGGAACTTGATCGTGACCGAGATTGTCAAGCCTTAGACGCTGCATGGAGGGACTTTGAGCCACAAGTCAATTGCGCTGCCACTAGCTTTGCTGGGGTGTGCACATGGACGGCAGCTTTTACGAACTTTTTACTCACGGTTTTTACAAATTGCTTTGTGTGATTTCTTTTGTCTCTAGGGGGTAGGGTCTGTGCACACAGGGCAAAGTTGCTGATCGCTCCCAACTTGTCGATGCATAGATCAAGTTGACATACGGCCTCCTAGCGGCGCTCCCTGGATAGCCTGGTGGACTCCTTTGTGGTTGTGCGGCGGTCTAACAACCCGCCCACATAAAACAACAACCGTTACGAGTGAGCAAACTGCCTAGGATCAACGGACAGAATCGAAACAACAACGACACGAAAAAGGACAATGATTTGCGAGTGTGCTCCTGGAACGTAAGAACACTCTACACTCCAGGGGCCGCTCATAAACTGGAAAAGATCATCACGCAGTACAAGGCGGATATTATTGCGCTCCAGGAAATACGCTGGATAGGACAAGGAATAATGAAGAAGAGTGAAGAGTGCGACATATATTACAGCTGTCACAAGAGGTTGCACATGTTTGGATGCGTATTCGTTGTGGGAAAACGGTTAAGGTCGAAGGGCATCGACTTTAAACCGATAAGTAATCGCCTGGCTGTGATCCGTATCCAAGGCAGATTCTACATCAGCCTTATATGTGCACACGCCCCTACCGATGAGGCTGGAGACTATTACGACCTCTTGGACGGTGCCTACGGAGCCTGTCCGAAGTACGTACAAAATCGGTAAGGAAAGCATCTTTGGCGGAGTGATCGGAAAGCACAGACTTCACGACACGACAACAGATAACGGCTTCCGGCTCATTGACTTTGCGACAGGATGTAATGTGGTCATAAGTAGCACAAGATTCCCTCGCAAAAGAATAATAATATAATAATAATATGGGTGGCGCTACAGCCCGTAGAGGGCCAGGGCCAAACTTCTCAGCAACCACTCGTGTTGTGCGTGCTATTGATCTATCACGAGTGGAAGGGACTTACAGTTTTATGCCGACTCCGAACGGCCAAGTTTGAGAAGCTTTTTCTAGACAGTTATACTCTTTGAGCATTGTCAGTGACTCGAAAGAGGTGGGGCCGTGAAAAGTATTTCTTGTCGTACCAGGAATCGAACCCAGACGGGTAGGTCCAAGTGCGTAGGAGTCGACGCACATACCCACAACGCCACGGGCCACCAGCAAAAGAATCCACACAGCAAATTGGCGATCTCCGGACGATCGAACCGCCAACCAAATTGACAATGTGCTCATTGACGCAAGACATGCGTCAAATATTCTGGATGTGCGAACATTCAGAGGGGCAAACATCGACTCTGGTCATTTCCTCGTGGTCATTTCCTCAGAGCCCGACTGTCCAATGTCAGAAAGCTGCACCAGCCAAAGAGGAGTTTTGACATTGGCCTGAGCACAACGGAGATTGCCAGAGCCTACGAAGAGCAATTAAGCGAGAGACTCTCCGGTATGCCTACGTCGAACGCCAACGCCAACGAGATGTGGTTGCATTGCCCCTCGGCCATCAAAGATGGTAGCGAGAACCGCCTTAGGCTACCTACCACCCCCGACAAGCAACCCGTGGTATGGCAAGTGTGAGCGGAAGACGTGCAACCGACGAGGCATACCAAAATGTGCTGCAACGGAAAACTAGAGCAGCGCAAGAGGAGTACCGGGCTAGAAGACGGGAGGAGAAGAAGCTTCTACGCCTGAAGAAAAGGTCTCTCTCAACCTCCCACCTCAAGGACATAGAAGAGTCTAGGGATAGACAAGAAATACGGGCCTTTTACAAGAAAGCCAAAAGCCTGGCTTCAGGCTTACGGAAAGCCACCCAGGGTCTTCGAAATCGTGAGGGTAGCCTCGTTACTGACCCGCAGGGAATAGTGGATGTGCTTAAGCAGCACTTCCAACAACTGCTTAATGGGACTGACCAGGAGAGAGTGATAGGTAGTAGTAGTCCTCCCACCTGGCTTTGAAGAAGCCATTAAAAGGCTGAAGAACAACAAAGCCGCATGCTCAGATGGCCTACCATCAGAGCTCTTCAAGGCCGGTGGCGATGTTCTGGTGGGGAGCATGCACCAGATCATCTGTAGAACTTGGGAAGACGAAAGCATGCCCGACGACTGGAATATCAGCTCCATATGCCCCATCCACAAAAAAGGCGATCTTACCTCTTGCAACAATTATAGAGGTATATCCCTGCTCAACGTCGCCTACAAGATCCTGTCCAGCGTACTGTGTTAACGTCTAAAGCCGTTTTGCACCGCACTAGTCGGCACGTACCAGTGCGGCTTCCGGCCCGGCAAATCGACTATAGACCAAATCTTCACACTAAGACAAATCCTGTAGATGACCAGTGAGTTTGAAATCGATACGCACCACCATTTCATTGATTTCAAAGCCGCATACGACAGCATTCATCGCAAGGAGCTATTCGATGCGATGGCCGAATTTGGGATCCCGGGAAAACTGATCAGGTTATGTCGCACTACACTAGCACAGACGCCATGCACCGTGCAGACCTCCGAACCGTTCAAAGCTTGCACCGAACTTCGCGCAAGGAGATGCGCTGATTTCTTCAATCTGGTACTGGAGAAGATAGTGCAGTGGGCAGCACGGAAGGCACTCTCTTGTACAAGTCGGTCCAACTGTTGGCGTACGCAGATGGCATCGACATCGTCGCGCGTTCTCATCGTGCCGAAGTGAAGGGTTTTACGGCGACTGAAGAACAGGCGAAACGAACTGGTCTCAAGGTCAATGAGGACAAAACAAAATATATGCTGTCGACCACAAAGCGTTCCGTCACACACCACCTTGGACAAAATTTCACGATCTACAGCTACAATTTCGAGGTAGTAAAGGAGTTTGTCTACCTCGGGGCAAACGTGAACTCCACAAACGACATCACAGTGGAGATCCGTCGTAGAATCGCCCTTGCAACGAGTGTTACTTCAGATTGTCAAAACAACTGGGCTCAAAACTCCTGACTCGGAGGACCAAAATCAGGCTCTACAAAACTCTTATTTTGCCAGTCCTGCTCTATGGAGCCGAAAGCTGGACGCTAAGCAAAATTGAGAGCTGATTCTTGGTACCTTCGAAAGAAAAGTTCTAGGTCTGCGAGGAAGGCGAATGGAGTAGAAGACATAACCGCGAACTCTACGAGCTGTACCAGGATGTAGATGTAGCCCGGAAGGCTCGGCCACATCGAGCGCATGGACAACAATGCTCCAGCAAAGAGGGTCTTTGAATCCGAGCCTACTGGTTCGAGAAGGAGAGGAAGACCGAATCTCCGGTATACAGACCAAGTAATCGCGGATGGACGCTTCGTCTTGATGACTGGAAGCAGCGTGCCCAGGACCGTCAACGATGGAAGGCAGCAATTGGTCAGGCTCGGACACTCCATGGGTCGCCGGCCAGTAGTAAGTAAGTAAGTAAGTCGTTGTTGGTTTAAAAGTTTCCCTTCACCCAGATTCTCATTCTAGGAGCTCAGCAGCAAATGCACCCTGAAACTGGCAGCTCGTGTAAACCGACACAAGTGCATTCCCATCTCCCGAGTCATAACCAGTTTCCAGTTCTGCATCGCCTTCGTCTTCTTCTGGTTTTCCTTTTAAGAAAACCTCACCAACTCGATTAATGTCATTTTCTTGTCCCCCATAGCACGACCGGTTGGTCTTGCCATCGCCTCCAGAGATCGACAAACGGCACAATTCCATTATCCTCGATTAAAATCCCACCGAGGCGACGCACACCAGCGGATTCACTTTCCACAATTCACCGAAGAGTGAATAATACAATAAATGATGCCCCCAGTGATTTGTGTTCACCGTTTACAAAAAAAAAAAAAAAAACAAACAACAACAGAAGCGCTCCTCCTCTCAGCAGCCCCGACCGGGCAACAATAAACAACACAACTCTGCGGAGAATGGAAAAATAGAAAAATGATGTCCTGGCAATGAAATGGAATTTCATCTGTTCTGTTCTTCTTTCTTTCGCCATTTTTTGCCTCCCCCCGCTCTCTCTCACTCTCTCCAGTTGTTGCTCTGCCAGTCGGTGTTCCGGTGGAAGAAAGCTTGAATTGTTCCATGTACCCAGGCACACACACACACACGCAGAGAGCTCCACCACTGCAGCCATTGTGAAAATGCCACAGGACGCCGGCACAGGGACGGGGAGAGAGATGGGACGGAAAAAAATGTCATTTTTAGAGTCAATCTCCCTCTCTGGGAGCCTCTGGCGATATTGGCGAACGGAATGAGACGAGAAACCAATCAGTTCGTCGGGTGGGCTGACGAAATTGTTTTACGCGAGGTGGAACGCAAAATGGGGTTGGATGCAAAAGAAAAACGAAAAACAAAAATGAAAATATGTACGTCTCGCATGACTGGTGGTCGGTGGATGGTGTGATTGAATTGGCCGATTCGGCAAAAGGGGACACCGGTGCGGCAATAAAGCGGCATAAAAGGTAAGCCGATCCGATGACAATATTTTTGTGAAAACATCTAGTATTTTGTTTGATTTTCACACGAAAGAGGCACTCTTGCGGAATGGTGCCGGTGTCGGTGGGGGCAATTTTCCGGGACAATTGGATGAGGAGACGCATGATTTAACTTGCAAGCATGCTGCGCTGCACGCTACACTGGGATGCTGTCAGTCATTTGGGACCGCGGAGCGAATTGGATGAATTATAGAATTGTGGAGAAGACTGTGTTGCATGAGTGCACAGAGTGTGTACTTTTGTTGTGGGTGGGTTACGGTTTTTTTTTTTTATAATGACTGATTCATGAGGGTGTCTGGGGATACATCGCCTAAGACGGCTAGGTGGGGAAACACAATAGAGGCCCTGAACCCGATGGCGCACATTAAGAAAGTCGAATAGCACCACAGCCAACTTTCCGGGCAGCTGGCTATAGATCGTGCCAGATGAAGCGGCCTGGTTGGTTCAAGTATGGGACCTTAGAGCACGGTTCTTGAGGCTGTAACCAGCATAAGGATCCTGCATTACAGCATAAGAACCTGGATACAGAGTTGGGCGAGGAAGTCTCAGCCGCCACTGTTGGATACTTCAGTTGGCAGCAGACATTTTAGGATCTTTGTACGCGTGTCACTACGGCTTGTGGGACAACTCAAAGGAGGACATTGAGGATTGACGTAGCGGTCTTAAGAGAAGGATTTTACCCAAAATGGTGTGCGTAACTGGAGACAACCAGCAAAAGATCGTGCGGGCTGGAGACGTTTCTAACTTGACGCCGATCCAGTCCGGACCGTGGCGCCAGGCAAGGAAGGAGAATAAAATTCCAAGTCGCACAAAACTTACTTACTTATGTTCTTTAACGGGTGGCATACGGCGTAGACTAGACCTGCGCGCCATCTCGGTTCGGAGTTCTGCAACTCTTTCCAACTCGATTCTTCTGCGACAGTTCAGCGTCACGATTGCCTACGACATCCCATTGTTCTGCCTGCCAGAGTAAGCGGATTCTTCCAGCGCTTGGCGTACTTCGCAATGGAGTTGTCTTCGCGCCGCAGGATATGTCCAATCCACAGCCACTTTCTCCCTCGTAGAGAAATATTTACAGGTTCGTGGCCCGTTCTCATTTGTTTACGAAAGATTGAAGCTTTCGTGCGGCAATGGTGTCCATTTTCCAGGTTGGAGCTTATTTTTGAATATGACGACGTTACTTTATCCGATCGTGGATATCATTCCGAACGCAGCTTTAGCCTTCGCAATTCTTCTGCAATGACGAGTGGCACATCTAGAGCTGTTAACTTTCTCGCTCAGTTGGACCTTAGCCAACCCCCAGTTGGACCTTAGAGCCCCACTTTGTTTGCCTCAGCTTCTAGATTGTGGACCATCAAGTGAAGGTCCATTATCCGATGTGAAAGAACAGACGACAAACATCTGCAAGCTCAAGGCGTTTCAGCTAAGATGTTATAATCCATCGAATTCCATCATTTTCCTCAACGGTACTCCACCGCTGATGACCACCAGAAACACTAGTGGCGGCAGTATGCACCCTTGACATGGATGCATGGAAAGGCTGGTAGAGCTACATGTGCGCAAAACTGCCTTGCAAATCCATCCCCTGTCTCAGATGCAAAATTCTTATCAGCGTGGAAAAACTTGCGAGACTGCACTTCAAAATCTAGTTGGCAGAATTGAGTGTTTATCGGTGGGAAAGAATACGCGCTGGGCATTTTCATCGATATAGAGGGTGCTTTTGACAATGCGACTTTTGGTGGTATTGGTGGAGAACATGGTGTAGAGGAATCATTAGTGTTGTGGATCAAAGCAATGCTAATGAATAGAACTATAATTGCGGATGCGGACTGTGGCCAGTATGTAACATCGGTGGTAAATAGAGGCTGCCCTCAGGGTGGCGTCCTATCTCCTCTGCTATGGGCATGCTGGTTGACTCTCTGCTTGACACCCTAAATACCTCTAATGTCTACGACCAGGCCACGTAGCTGTACTGTCTGTTAGATCGTGCCTAGCGGCTGTTTGTTCAAAAGCACAGGCGGCTCTAGACGTGATCGACAACTGGTGTAGTAGAAATGGGCTTTCAGTTAACCCTCTTAAAACAGAGATTGTTCTCTTCACGAGGAGGAGAAAGTTGACTGGTCTGACTTAACTAGAACTAAAGGGTGTCACCATCCGCTTTTCCAATGAAGCTAAATATCTAGGTGTTATCTTGGATAGAAAACTTCTTTAAAAAAAAACACATTGAATCGAAATTTCGGAATTTTCGGCAAATCCTGGGGTCTATCACCCAAAGATGGCTTTGGATCTACACGGCTATAAGAAGACCTCTTCTATCATATGCATCGGTCGTTTGTTGGAATAAGCTTTCGCGTAAATACGTAGCTGCTGCTTTCACTAGGCTTCAAAGAACGGTTTGTCTCGGCTGTATAGGGGCCTTCCCTAGCACGCCTGGCTCTGCTCTTGATGCACTTATGAAATTTCACCCGACTCTTAGCGAGCTAATTGAAAACGCAATGGGAGCTCTTCCAACATGGGCGAAATCCTGCGGTCTAGGTATCAACCCTCAAAAAACTGAGTTGGTACAAGCAAAAGGGCCATTCCACGCTTTAATCCTTCAACAATTGAAGGCACAACCCTCATATTGGCGGATAGCGTGAAATACCTAAGGATTATCCTAGACACTAGAACTAAACTGGAAACTCAACTTAATGGAAAGAGTCAAGAAGGCAGCTTATGCCCTATACCTGAGCAACGGGATATTCGGCAAAAAGTGGGGCCTAAACCCCAAGACAATTCTGTGGATGTACACAGCGATTGTAAGGCCAATCTTGACATACGGCAGCGTGGTATGGTGGCAGGCCGCCCTGAAATCCACCAACCTCAGGCTGCTTACTAGAATACAGAGCCTAGCATGTCTTGGAGTTACAGGTACTATTCAAGCTTCTCCCACTTGACCTCGACAAGCAAGCTAACGCTGCTAAGAGTGCCATTAGAAGCATTCAATCTAAATGCTGGCTGTCAAGTCCCATTAGATATGCTAGTATACTGAATAGACTACAAATAGAACGTGACTACACACTCCCCTTCACATGCTATTTCCCGACAAGGGAGGAGTGGATCACAAAAGATCCCATCAATAATTCGAGCATCCAAGTATATACTGATGGATCGAAGATGGTGCGGGCATTTTCTCCGAATTGTTAAACATGCACTGCTCTATCAGGATTCCTGAATATGGCAGTGTTTTTCAAGCGGAGGTCCTGGCGGCCAAAGAAGCGGCCTGAATGATAACAATGTTGGAAATACGGCCATTAAAGCAATTTCGGCGATAGAAATCAAGTCCAAGCTGGATACGAGCTGCCGCGAGGAGCACAAAACTCTAAGCGATCAGCACTCGATAACTCTATAACTCTGTGCACAGGGCACAGGGACATAGCCGGCAATTAGGCAGCAGATGACCTTCCCAGAATGGGGGCCGTAATCGACCCATCCCAGGCAATCGAATGGATTCAACCACCACTAGCAGATGTCAGGAAGAAGCTGGATGATAAAATTCTAGAACTAGCAAGAAAAAGGTGGTTTAATATAACCACACGTAAGACTACTAAGATGCCGATGGCCCGATATAAATATAACTAAAACCGACAAACTCCTACTAAGGATGGTGGTCGGAGCTCTAACCGGACATAACCATCTGAAGTACCATGAAACAAAAATGGGACTATCATGCATGACTACATATGCAGAGGATGCGGCGATGTGGAAGAAAGAGAGGACACTGCTCACTATCTCTGCTACTGCCCTAGCCTCAGCCAACTGCGATACATGACTATTAGAGAATTCTTCATCCAGGACCTGCTAGAGATCAATTACATTCCACTACCTAACTTTTCCAGATTCATTACGATGTCGGGTTGGCTGAACGAAGAGAGGTCAATACATAGAACGAATATAACGTCTCGATGAGTGCGATAAGGGTACCCCTCTGGGCAACACAATGGGTCCACACGGACCTAAGTGAGACGTCTACTCACATTCCTATCCTATCCTTGCAGACTTGCACTCTAACGTGGCCACCTACAATCCATGCCCATCGCTACTGCAAAGCACCTACTGAAGCTTGAAACGCTTACTCACACTAATCGTTGGTGGTCTACCGGCACTGGGTGCCTCATTACGAAACAGCTATGGCCTACAATCGAACCAAAACGCTCACGTTGCCTGATCAGAATTAGAATGCGACCATTTTGGAACCATTATTGGCATCATAACCGTGCATTGTGCCATTGGAACACATGCCTCTAGATTAGGCCTAAGAAGCTGCAGAGACGAAGAGGAGAATGAAACTATTGCACATCGTCTTTGCAACTGCAGTGCTCTCTCCTCTCTAGACGCCTGCTATTTCAACAACCTGACGAAACTCAGCAGCATTGGTATCAGCCATACTGCATGGCTAACTGGTTCGCGGAATAGGGTCAATCAGACCCACGCTAACACAACGCGACCGAAACCGAAATGTCATGCAAAATTCCGACAAATAAGTGCGCAGCCCTTGGAACACCCTTTACTTCGCAATCACTTGCTGCAAATATCGATCCCAGAATGGAGCGTTCTAGAGTCTTTCTAGATTTCAAACTCCTCTTGTTCATGGGTTGCCAGGGTTGCATTGTCTGCACCTCGGGTCACTGTTTGGCGTCGATGCCAGTTAAATAAACGAATCTGATTCTATTTCTGTGCTCATTCAGTGGATTCCCATTCCGATGAACGTAACCCACGTAATTCTCAAAAATCCCTTCGCTGACACCAGAAACTCATTAAAATCTCTCCTTCCCCAAGCAACGTCTAGGCGCCGAGCGCTCAGTCCTAGTCGACTGCCCCACACACTTGTTGGCAGACAAAAACTCATTATTTTGCCACCTCTCCACTGCCAGTGAATAGTTTGAAGGCCCGGCAAATGGTAAGCGCCTTAGGCACAGGCACAAGCATAGACACCAGCGACAAAACTGAGAGAATGCCCTCCCTCCTTCAGTTTCAGACGACACATTGACGTTGTGTCTGGCCGTGATTATGTTTCCATTTTGACTCTTCACGGCCAATTAAGTGCATCAGCCCGCCTGACACTGGAAATACGCGGCGAATATTGAAAAACCGACACACCCCACCACCGGCCGGCGAACACTGTGAAACACGCCCGAACACCATTATCTCAGCAATCTGCCGCTGGGGGATGCGAAATTGGATTATCTTCACCCATTTTGTTTCTCATTTCGAGCACAGGACCCGGTCGTTGTTTATCCTTGCGGTGGAACACAATACCCGGCGAGGATAACACCTGCGTGTGTTCTCCGGTGGGATTTGCTCAATCCTCGAGTGCATCATCGGGCTAAATTGACAGTTTATTGGAAACCCGATCATGCGGCAGGAATGCAAATTGAAAAGGATGCCCCCTCATGCCCGCCCCTCGAGCGAGATGAAAAATTGCAACCGGAACGAGGGCCCTTAAGTGTGGTGCGAGTGCATAAAGAATGTTTACCAAAAACCGAGCAACAGACTCACTCCCCTTCTGTCAAGGACGCCCGCTAACTCACTCTAGGCTAGCGCCTGATTATCCTTCAGCCGGAAGAAAGAAGTTTGCTTAAAGTAATTATCTCGCGGATTTGTGTGTGTATCCTGACGGATAATTAGGCGAATAAGATCCTTGTTCGGCGCTGCCGCTAAACCTTTTCTCGAGTGCTGTGCGGTTGCTCATTTCGGTGCCCGCCCGCCCGCAAATGAATGGGAATTACTTCCGGTGCAGGGAACTTACAAAAGTTCCCGAATAATTCGCGCCAAGCTGCACACTGATGATGATTTTATCTGCCGTACACATCGGCGAATTATCCTGCGTAACATTTGTTACTCCGCAAAACAGGAAACCCAACCGCCAGCCAGCTAACTCCAAGGAGGCAAGGAGAAAAAAACGCGGACACTTTTCGCGTGCAAAACTTTATCGTCGGCGGAGAGGGAGAGCTGTGCGCTGATTGCCATCTTGGGGCTGCCAAAAGTTTCGACAAGAAGATGCGAAACTATGAGTGAAAGACAGGAAGGGAGTCAGCGCCGCCGATACAAGGGCTCTTTTCGGCGGAGTTTTGTGGGCGAATAACTTCGGAAGTGGCGGTTGTTGCAACGGAAATCGGACTTGAAATTTATCGCTTAATTTTGGGTTCAAACCTCGAGACGAGGAGGGCTTTGTTTTCGATCCATTTGCATTGTGGACGAAGGCTGAACGAAAGTTTTTTTTTGCTGGCAGCGGAGAGAGACGGGCCTTGTCGAGAGGGGCAAATTGGTTAATTACCACGAAATGGATTAAGAGTGTTGCGAGTGGCGGAAACTTCGAGTTGGAAGTGGACTTTGAAATGGACGAAAGGCAGTGGCTAGCCGTCGCAACTTGATGATTTTCAATTTTCGATACAGACTGACTTTAGACGAACGAAGCAGGGACGCCGATTATCGGCTCTGGACGTGGAAAAAGAACTTCGGTTCAGATCCGCCATGAGTGAGGTCTCTTAACAGACTACATTCATCTGAAGAACTGCTGTAAGGCGGGCATCATCGCAATCCAGGAATGGAACGTGTTAAGAGAGTATGAAAAACTGACATCTCCCATCTACCTCGATGATTGCAACACAAGGAGGCACTCATTCGGAGGTTAATTTAATGTTTGAAGGATGAGCGGGCTGCTAGCTTAGACCATGTTGGTCCATTGTAATATTTACATAGCAGAGGATAGAATCAAATGTGTGGTGCACGAGCGAGAGGGCAAGTCCGACGAGCTGAGCCGTGCAACCGCAAGCGTGCCGCCGTCCTCCTCCACGACACTGAAGCCGCCCGCTTAGTCTGCTGCAACAACCTTTGATTTCCTAAACGACCGTCCCATACAAACCGCGTCGAGGTCGAATTTGGAAAGTTCAAAGGCAAAAATGGCAGCTGTTACCATTCGAGAAACTATCATTGCTGTCTGGTCACCCTTTCTGTGACTCGTGAATGTGACTGATTCCTGTCCTAGCCCTAGCCCAGAATGGACTTACGACAATCGACATCAGAAAGTAGGACAATTACAGTCTGTTACACTATGCTGTGGTGGGAGAGTGGCGTTTGGTGTATTTTTAGCAGGAATGTCGTCATTTTACCTGAGTTCGGAGCATCCAGAGATGCGGTCGTCACCATGGCTCTACACCCATGGCTCCTGGGGAGGGCTTTGTCTTCTCCGTTGTTCAGTAGACGCAGAATGAGGTTGGCAGATGCTGCATTGGAGTGACGTAGATTAATCTGCTCCAACTTCATGATGCCATTTGCAGAGATTCTCCTTCATTGTGACGTTACCAACCGACCCGGATGATTCGTCACTGGAGTTCTCCCGTGGGAGCAGTTCCTTCTCCTTACTCCCTTCTAGTGCATACGGGGGATTAAATGTACTGGCCGCCTGGTCCTTGCTGTTTATGCCAAGGTTACCCAGTGAGTTCCTCGTTCGCATCCGGGACTTTAACTTACGTCAGCTCTAAGTTCTGTTCAAACCCCTTATCTTTCACAATCGATATCGATTCCATTGTCATCAATCGTCCCGTCTCTGCAGTTAAGAGGCGGGCACAATTCAACAAGCGGATAAAGAAGTCCTTGGTCTCTCCTTGTTGCTCCTGTTCGCATTGATGTCATTTGGAGGAGAGGATTCCACCACGAACTATACCGGCTGTACAGCGGCATCAGTCTAGCCAGGCTCTTACGGATCCAACAACTACTGGTGGCTGGACCATGTAGAACGTATCGACAATTTGGCACCGGCCCGAATTGCCCGAGGGACATCGCAGCAGAGGAAGCGCGTGAAGATGGATCTCAACCTTGAAACAAGGAAACAGAGATCGCGCTAGTTGTACGGGCTTGTTAGTTGAGACCTAAGTCCACCTCGAAAAATGGTGAATTTCAAAGCTTTTTGTGTAAGAGTCGTGTACTGCCAATTGTTTCTATCTGTTTATCAAAATTCCATCGGGATTCTCCGAGATTTCCTCCACTTTTTGGGAGATCCAATGGCGGTCTACAGTATCACAAGTCATTCTCATTTCAGGGACTCTCCACACGCACAGAGCAGCCCTAAAGAGGCTGTTCATTTGTCTCGAATCAGAGAGATTTACGTTTGCTTTTCGGCGGCGGAACCCTCCCATCCCGGAGCCGTTGAATTTCCCACAACATACGGAATGAAACAACGGTAACCATGCACAATTGTGGTCATCATTCAGTCACACGACCTATCCCAGCGTCCCTGCACCGACTGCAGCTTCAAGTTGCGACCAAAATCTGTCATCACGTCCCTCAGTCAATCACTAATCAATTAGTGAAGCATAAAATGATTTGAGACTCGTCAACAATCTGTTGAATTTCAAATGAACCCTTTTTTTTCTGCTCGCTTTTCCAACCCTCAACGATCTGCACTGAACCGAGTTCGAATGCAAGTCCAACCAACCAACTGTACGCCGCGCCGCACCAGCCCTTTTGTTGACAGCCAAATTGAGAGACATTGTCTCTGCCCGTCAACTGGCAACCGCTGCAGCACACCCCCCAAGAGACTACAATTAAACTGCTAAATAATATTACGCCACGCGATGACAACAAGGGGCTACGCAGCCCGCAGCCCGACCGACAATTTGCACACAAACACAAGTCAGATGGCACCAGTGTGTCACGAGTAAACAAGTAATAAATTTGATCTGTAAATCTAATAGCGTAACCGAAGAGTCAACACCACCAACAGCAGCAGAAGCAGAAGCAGAAGCAGAAGGGATGATGCGGCAGAGCTGTTGGGAATTAAATGAGAGCGTCCCGGCCGCCGCAGTAATGAGGGTGAAAAACGATTTTAATGAGATGTAACATGCGTTTTGACGCCAACCCCCAGTGCGGCGGAAGTGTGTGTCCAAATCTAAATCGAATTGTTCCACAGTCCCCCTGCCGCGGCCCCTGCCAAATTGCATTACGATCCATGAAATTACCTATTTTTGGTTTTCGGACGGAATTTGTTTACGCGGCGCGTTTCTGCCATTTACGCGGTCTGCGTTTTTTTTTTTTGCAGCCATTCTCTTTTATTTTTCATTTCCTATTTCAACAACAATCGAGTCCAATCAGATGGAGCATAGGGTTTGGCTGGCACGGGCTCGCATCGGCGGAGGCGGTTAATCCAGCTCGTGCAGCTATTTCCAGTGTCACCATCCACATGTAATGAATGAGATCGAAATTGAATTGCATTCCGTGTGGTTTTTTTGCTTCTTGTTGGTTTGCATTTTGTACCACTATCGGAGGAGCTTCTCATCAGCATCACGGCACAGAGGGCTTAATCGTTTTTGGGGACGAAGATTGCAATGGAATTGGATTACGGGCTGATGCTGTTGCTGCTGCTGCTGTTGATGGCTGATGGTTGGTTGCTGGCTGGCTGACGATGGGTATCGGTTCAATGCAGTTTTGTGCGGATCGGGATTACATTTTTCGTCGATACACAGGTGATGGCATCGATATCATTCAGCAAGCTAAGGCAATTATAAAATCAATTTGCACCTGAAATGGGGAATTTGTGGCTAGGTGGCGCGCGGAGAGGGGGTGGAAAGCGCCCTGATTGGATTGAGCATGAATTGTTGAAGGTGATCCGGTTTGTGTTGGGGTCGAGGAACAGTGACGGATGTGATGTCAGTCAGAAACCGATTACGTCTTTGGGGGAAGTGTGGGTTCGCGTCTTTTCGACGACAAGAAATCATGCCACTACTTTAGTAAGCTCAAGCTCAAGGTCCAACCATAGTGGACGTATGTAAACATGAGCTTAGGTCAACATCGGACGAAAAGTAGCTGGAAGCATTGTCAGCCCGCAATTGAAATAAAGATACATTCCAATACAAACTGTCATCAACGTAGGTACGTAAAGATGGCTCCCACTTAAACAAGCAAAAGTGAACTAACCTAACGAAAGGGGGGAAACGACCATTATAGTTGACAGAAGGCCATAGCAGGAAGTGCCAAACAGTCGAGAGACGACAGATGTGCATCCATAGTAGAAAGTGCACAGAATCATCGTCAAATTTGATGGTGCCCATATTTGCTTCTGTCAACCGGAACCAACTGTCGATTACGCACATTGAAAGTGCTTGATTTCGCTTGCACAAAAGCGAAAGTTAACGAAACTTATCGAAACTTAACGAAGCTACCTATGTGCGTATTATGAACCAGTGTATCATTTCGTATCATTTCGCACATAAGCAAAACTTTACGAAACATATCGAAACTTATCGAAGCTTATCGAAACTTAACGAAGCTACATATGTGCTTACTATGACCCAGTGTATCATTTCGTTGTATTCGTTCAGCCATTTCACGTCAACACAAGAATGTAGCCTCTTGTACGTCCATTATAGTCGGACGACAGAATCGGACATACTTCGTACAGTTGTATGCCCAAGTTGATCTCTTCGAAATGTGGGTGTCTTTGGCGCTTGTTTGGAAAGCATTCATGTGCCATAATCGCGGGAAATAAGATCGCCGATGAACTTGCTAGACAAGCACCAGAGGAGGTACTCTAGAGGAACCATGACTCTCCAGGATGTAGACAAGCGCATGCTCCCAAACGTCTGGAAGAAATACGCGGCATTCTTGTCATCTCTTGACTGAAAAGACTACAGACGGCTTACCGGCGTACTAACGAGCCGCTACACCTTCGCTAAACGTGCTTGGTCTCAGAGTTGAAACCCTCTGCGGGGCCTGTGGAGAAGACGACGACACTGCAGAGCACTTCCTCTGGCACTATCCCGCCTGTGCTCGGATCAGGTGGCGGTTATTCGGTGCTAATGAGGTGAGAGCTGATGGAGAAGGCTCCTCATCACAGAAGCGCCTGCTGGTGTTCCTCCGAAAGTAAATGTAGGTTGCTGCCTGCTAGTACAATGGCCCAGCTTCTGCGTCTGTGTGCTCCAGTGTAGTGCTAAAAACCTACGAAAACGTCTTAAAAGAACGAGTTGCATTTACGTCACGCCCATCGTCGACCATAAACATTATCAAAAACCGCACATTCGATCAATAGAATCCGAATTATAAGAAAATCATTCACAAACAACAAGACCCCCCGCATCCGCAAGACGATTCAATTTTTCACTTCAAGCCCTCGTGGAATAAGACAAAGTGTCAGAACACGATTCCCAACCGCAGATAACCTTGTTTTATGTTTCACGATTTCCTGCCGCAGTCCACGAAGACAGTGTTCACCTTCCACAGACGTCGCACTTCGCACTTGCGAAAAACAACGATCCTTTGTCGTTGCCGCACACGGTTCGTGACACTCTCCGTGTTTTCCCACAGCAGGCAGTCGCATGAATAATTTACTGC
Organism: Eristalis pertinax; assembly: GCA_907269125.1. Classification (NCBI taxonomy): domain Eukaryota; kingdom Metazoa; phylum Arthropoda; class Insecta; order Diptera; family Syrphidae; genus Eristalis; species Eristalis pertinax. The sequence goes on from OU026147.1 coordinate 15,577,144, forward strand.
CGCCTGTTTCTTCTGCTCCGTATCATTGATAAGGACATCACGTAATTTCACAACAAAATATCATTTTTCTTCTCTCCAACCACACACAACATCCACCCACCCCCTCTCTCAATCTCTCTGAGCTGATTTTTTTTCTCTTGTCCTTCCTCTTCTTTTGCATTTGACAGCAAACAATACCGGCCTAATCTCACTTCCGTGGCATGCGAACAAAGCCCTGATTACACTGCACCCCAATCGAGACCGGGAATCGAGCCAGAGAACGAGAGATGGAGACGGAGAAATTGTCCCAAAAAGGATAAGGAAATAAGAAAAACGCTTAAAAGCCCATTTCGATTGTCACATGGAAGCAGAGGGTGGTGGTGCTGCGTGCGAACTGAATGCTGAGCACTGAGCACTGAGCACTGAACACGAAGGACAGACGCAGAGACGCACTGACGCACTGACGCAGGACACGCCAGCACCCATCAAGTTGAGCATAAAACATTTTATTATTGAGAAAGGATACACGAGAGATATATCGACAAAGTCAACGGACGACAAATGTATGCGAGCTACCGAGGCGTGAGACTCGTCGATATTTGTCATTGGCTGAACACAAAACAAGGATTCCCGAGCTCGGCACAATGGAAGGATATCTTTCTCACACCCTCGCCCCCATCCGCGTCCCATGCGCTCGTTCTAATGAGATACGAGCTCACGAGAGAGGAAGGGAATTCCCTCAGCGAAAAGGATTCATCTCGGCCCGAATCACCGGCACAATGGCAGCGTCGCGCACCCCCGCTCCATGCTCCGTGTTCCGTGTCCCTTTTCTGATTGTGCGAAGAACTGTTACACACATTGGGTGTATCCTTTTGAATTTGGAAAAACTCCTCGAAGTATTCAGATATCCTTTTGATTTGAATTCAAGTCCTGCTTCCATGAATCGGTTTCTTTTTTGTGTGTTAAATCTCTCCAACGATCGAATTGGAAGATGTAAGTCTCACCACCCCCACCGTCCCCCACTCGCACCCAAAAGAAAGATACCCAGAGAGTCCTTGTGAAATTATAAAAAAATCCTTTCTTCGGGATTTGATTCGAATATAAAAGGCACGAAGATGACGATTTTGAGGGAACGACGACGACTGCTGGTGGAGGCTGCAGGAATTTATCAAACACACACACACACACCCCCGGTGGGAGGATGGGGGAGGGGGGGGAGAGGGAGCTGTTTCTTTTGGTTGTGTTATCCTCTGCCTTTGATGGCGCGAGGGAGCAGTACACATCCTGAATGGCGATAACGCGCGAACGGCGAACAAGTGGAAGGTTTTATTTTCAATTCAATGCTCCATCGTCGTCGTCGTCGTTCTCGTTGTCGTTGCGTCCCTTTCTGATGGATAGAGAGAGAGAGGACATTGGTCTTTGTTTGTCTGTTTGTTTGCAAATAAGGTGGAGCTAGGCAAATGTCCTTGGGGCAACAATGTGACTGGTGCGCTGGGCGACTAGATGCTGCTGCTTGCCGATGGTGGGTGGTGTGTTTGTTTTTCAAAAGGGGACGTTGTTTTTGGATGGTAAGTGAAAGTGGAAAAGATTCATGAGAACATTGTGATACGATTAGTGTAGTATTTTTGGAGAATAACTGATTGCCAGGGAGAGGGGGTGATCATGTCCTGTTCCAGTTGGAGGATCTGTTTACACCTTCTATCTAGGATGTTCTACGGAATGACCAGATAAGAGTGGCAGGGAAATAAATGTAAATGGAACAACAACGGCCTTATTTTGAGGCTACATTCGTTGTGTATGGAATAGCACATAATTCGCTGGCTTCGTTGGCAGAGCTTCAAGCGTTTGTTTGAATTTTGTATGAACCGCTCCAGTGTGTGCTGCGTTATTACGGCAAAAAAATGTCGTCGCCCTGACCATGATGGAGCGCCAGAGAAAGTCGCATGATCGGGACGGCAACTTGAGGAATGACCGCCGTAAGATGATCCAGTTGCCACACTTTTCCTTCACAACTTCGATGACGTTTGTACGGCCAGTGTCCAGAAACCATAGCGGGCGAAGCCCTTTGTGGACAGCGGCCAGTGTCCAGGAACTATTGCGGGCGAAGCCCCTTTGTGGACAGCGGCCAGTGTCCAGGAGCTATTGCGGGCGAAGCCCTTTGTGGACAGCGGCCAGTGTCCAGGAGCTATTGCGGGCGAAGCCCTTTGTGGACAGCGGCCAGTGTCCAGGAGCTATTGCGGGCGAAGCCCTTTGTGGACAGCGGCCAGTGTCCAGGAGCTATTGCGGGCGAAGCCCTTTGTGGACAGCTGCCAGTGACCAGGAGCTATTGCGGGCGAAGCCCTTTGTGGACAGCGGCCAGTGTTCAGGAGCTATTGCGGGCGAAGCCCTTTGTGGACAGCGGCCAGTGTCCAGGAGCTATTGCGGGCGAAGCCCCTTTGTGAACAGCGGCCAGTGTCCAGGAGCTATTGCGGGCGAAGCCCTTTGTGGACAGCGGCCAGTGTCCAGGAGCTATTGCGGGCGAAGCCCTTTGTGGACAGCGGCCAGTGTCCAGGAGCTAGCACGGGAATTGACAAACTCTCGGGTTGTAAATTGAAAGTTGACCCCATAAAATTTGAGTGAATGAATGCAAGTCCAGAAGTTGAAGAGAAAGCCTGCAGTTATGTTTAACTTTTAGTGAATAGGATCACCCTTAATTTATTTAACCTCATATAGAATCTTAACTTTTGAATTATTCCACAGGCAAATTAAAAGAAAGCGTCTCAGGTTCTAAACGACTCCAGCTCTCCTTCGCGCTCCCGCTCGTCTCAGTCTCAGTCTCACATTGATTATCACGTTTGAATTCAAAATGGTGAATTGTCCGCTTCCACTCGCCGCTCGAAGTCACACGTGATGCAACATAATCATCACACAGGCGTCCAGAGTAGACAGCAAGGCATCGGCCTTGGATCGCTTCCGCTTGTTGCCTCCGGCATTGGCCTCCCACGTCTGAATGTTCTTCACGAAGGCAGATTTCTGAGGAGAATGGAAATTCGTTAGAGTCAACGTTTCGGGGCGCCATGGCGATCAACTGCTTACCTCTGCGTGGACACTTGTCACATCGGTGCTCGCCTTTGGTGCCTTGGCTGTTGCCGGGGATAGAGCCAGTGGACACACCCAGCAGTTGGCTTTCGTCTTCAAAACGACTTGGTTGAGTTGAGGTAACATTGCTGCGTGTACGTGATGCAGTTTCAGGAAGGAATGGCAAGGAACCGCAGGCGCTGAGGTCTTTTATATCCGTGGACGGTTATTTTTAACCCAATTCGGTCCGTTTTTAGACTTTGCCAAAAAGTGCCTTCAAAGTGGCAGTAACCGATGGTGACAAGTGACGCAACACGCGCGGTCTTCTTAATTTTGGATTATTTTTGCAAATTCATAATTCCTCTGGAGAACCTGTTTTCAGTGTGCACGTCAGCCGAGTGATTTGTGGCAATACGGCGGCGGTTTCACCAAAACCCGTTTGACATCTGTGCCAAGCGGGTCGTAGACCCTGGAAACGAGGAGATCCGATCGTCTGTCACAAGCTCGTCACTAATAATCACCTGTTAACTGTTCGGATGTCATATATTCACATCAGTTAACACTTGTTTCCGGTTCTGCAACCGGCGAGGGCAGTTTGCGGCCCGCACTTGCGATCGGCGACTTTCTGGAAACCTGTGAGCAGAAGGGAGGTGAGAGGCGTCTGCTTAAGCTGCAGCCGATTCTTACCCCGGTGCGGGTATAGACAATTGTATTTGTCGAGTTCGCAGATGCCTGGAAAGCGGTGGAAGGATACTCCGTTTGTACCGCAGGCAGATCGCTGGCCAGGCGCACATTGGAAGTCACAGTATTCCGGTGGGATGGGCGATACACTTGCAGTGACAGCACCAACGAGAGCTGTAAGGGTTCGTGGGTGGGTCAGGAGCTGCATTTAATCAAATGGCAGCCAACTTACCGAGGATGAGGGAACGCACGAAAAGGAATTTCATCGTTTTTGATCTACTGCTTCGCAGAACTGACGGAAATGGTCACGAATTGTGAAATTTGAAGCAATTTTTTCCAAAGCCGGCTGCATTCTGTTTTTCAAAGTGAGTGAGCGTGATGCGAACGCGAGTGAGTCGAGAAGTGTGCTCTACGCAGCACTCAGTCGGTGGTGATAGGGAGGTGCGTTCTCTTGATTCTCTGCATCGCTGTGCCGTTGGTGAATTCCTCGAATTGCTAACGAGCGCGACTTCTTGTCTCTATGGAGGACTTCCTTGTGCTGAGCTTCAGTGTCCAGATGGTCACAATATCAACTTCTTGCCTTGCCAACGTCGGACAAAGTGTGGCGCAAAAAGTGATGGAAGACCTGAAGCTGCTTGACTCACACACCTTGTTAGGTGGACAGGCTGAGGGACTATATCACAAAGTCGCTTCGGATCTCCTTGACCAGAGTCCGTACAAACGTTCTTACTTACTTCTCATGCCTGCGACCCATGGAAGATCTGTGCTTCAGCTATAGCTGCGTTCCATCGATGTCGGACCCAGACGAGTATGGAGTCCATTAGGTTGGACGATAGTGCCCTAAGTGCTGCCTGGTAGTCTGGGAATATTTCGATTCTAGCGTCCTTGGATCTCAATGTCGTGGATTTCGGCTTGAAACACTGTAGGATTCGAACCCATGAGCACGGAGATCCTTGTGTTGGGTCCAAGGACTCCAGCCCCAAATTCAGAACCCATTTTTAATCGGATTGTGTACCATACCCTGGTCACCGTTGCCGTCCGCATGAAGGCACTTGCACATGTTGCGTCAGCCTCTTTTGGAGCACATTCACTCACCAATGTTCTGATTCCTCCTTCATCCCTGGTCGGTAGTGGATTTTTTGAACATTTCTTCCGCTGTTGCGTCATTTGGATGTCATGACCACGAAATTCAGTGAACAACGACTTTCAAGCGAGGCTGCAGAGTTATGTTTCCCAGTTTAAGTTCAGTCCCTTTTTAAAAGCCAATCTGCAATCCGAGAGCCATCTTACATCAGAGTCAAAGACTTATCGAAGATCTCGCGAATTTAGGAAAATAATTTCTTCATGCCCAACCACAATGGACGTACCTGCATAGACATAAGTACGTAGGTATTTCTAATTCGAAATTGGAAAAAGTCTCAGAAACAAGTGTGCACTTTGAAATTCGATCAAGGTTCTGGCTGCTTTTGACAAGTAAGATTACGTATATTCATTATGCTTGGCCCTTTAGAGCTCACTAGTAATGTAAGAATAACTCCCTTCAAAAGGCGAAGTTCAAATCAAAGCAGTTTGAGCTCTGTGTTGCCTGAGTCCGTGTATAGATTGTCCCCGACATCGTCCTACTTTCACGCATATCTCCACACAGTAGGCACCTCAAAAAGCGATAAAATTGACGTATGAACTTTCGACTGCCTAAGAGGTGCAGTAGCCTAAGATAGGCAGTCGAAAGTTCAAACGTCAGAGATCCCAAAATCCCCTTGAATCCCTACGAAAATGTCAAGAACAATAAATCGCCCATCAAATCCCTCCAAGAACCCATGTTCCCCTTCCACAAATCAAACAAGCGAGCTTCATATTTTCAAAACCATTTATTAGCGTCTATCTCTAATTCATCGTGATACTCTAGTAGTCTCCTGGTTGGCATCTGGGGGCTGGGTCCTGTGCGCACTTGTACTCGTCGACCTGGCGGAAGGCTGAAAGCACGAACGAAACAAACCATTAGCCATGCTCACAAGCTTCCTCAGAGCACAGTAAAGTTACCTTTCTTGGGGCTGTTCAGGCAGTTGTACTTGTCGAGGGCACACTTGCCGGTGAAGCGGAGGAAGCACTTTCCGTTGGTGGCGCATGTGGGCAGATCCAGTTTGGTGCACTTGAAGTCGCAGTGACTGGGCGGGGTGGGCCCAACGCTGGCGGCGACGATGGCTCCAATGACGGCTGAAAGGATCAGATGTTGATCAAAATGATGTGAGGGTGGTGGGTGAGGGGAGTGGGAGTGGACTTACCGAAGATGAGTGCGGCTACCACGAGGAATTTCATTTTGCTTGAGTAGGTGTGGAGGACTGGATTACTTGAGTGGACGAGGTGTGCGATGGTTTTGTGGTAATCCTTGGCAGTGCATGCAGTTTTTATACTCTGCCTGATGACGTCACTGAAACAGTTTGCATGCTCGTCTTTCGGAAGGACCACAGGAAGAGGAAGAGAAGAGTAGCAAGATGGTTTCCAAAAATACTCGCCAGACGGAAATAAACATCGATCGGTGATGTGTGTGATGCTGATGCCAAATCGAATTGAAAGAACGCAAAATGAAGGCGTGTGCCGCATGAAGGGGCTAGGATGTGTCCGCTTCATGTTGACTCGTTTTCGCACTTCTGTTTGGAACACAGAAGGGGTCATCAAAGATGTGAAGCAAAATTTGAATAGTCTTGCATTTAGTAGTAATTAGATAATCCGTTAAACTGACGACGCATGCTTGGTATTCTACGTCAAAATTACTATAAGGCTGTACCGCATGATATGTCCGATTTTGAGGCACTTAACTTTTCCTATTAGAGATGAGCGTCGAATTATTGTCATGGCAGATAGTTTCATGGCGAAGGAGGAAGGAGGTCTGAAAGTTTTACCGACAGCTATAACATAGCTGTATAGACATCGAACCGAAGCCTGGTAATAATTACCGATTTGCTAGAAGGCCTTGGAGTTATCCTTTTTTTTTTATGCGTGTAGCCACCTCTAGGTGTTATTTATTGCCTTTTCCGGACTTTCAGAATCCGTTGAGACATTTTGCGTTCAGCTGCGCACCCCATACAATTTTTTTTTGTGATTTAACTCCGCTGCTCTAAGGAAGAAAAATGTACACCTTTGGTAATTCTCCCTTGCATTCTTGGATTCGATCATTCGATTGTCTATTACACATTTCTTACAAGCTTGACATTAAGGAATGGCAAGCAAGAGCACAGTTTAGTTGCGAACAAGAAAAGACACATTTCAAAAACGATTTCGGGTTGAAATGGGACTGTTGGTTGACATGCCAAAACAAGTAGCAGGCAATACGAATGATGGCAACACGCGAACATTTTTTTAGAAACGTTGAGATGAGCGCGGTGTAACAGGCATCCGCATTGATCTGACCTACCATTTCCGATTTCGATTTTACTCGTGGCAATATCGAGTTAATATGGAATTGATACAGACAAGTTTGCAAGCTATGCCAATGAAACAAAAAACATGTATCTAGCGCACTACGCATGGTAGCACATGCCTGCAAGCATACACAAACTTCTGATATACTCAAAGAGATAATTCAAGCTTCCATACTGCCACTTGGTCAATTGGAGTCAAAATAAGTAATACAAACGACTCCGAGAGCATTTTAGCCGTAAATCGTTCATAAGAATAGAGTTCCATATCTTTCGAGTCGAGTAGCACAGCGCGCCGTAGAAAAAATAACCCCCTAGCTCAAGAATGTGTACGAAGTAAGAGTAGCACCACCTAGTTCCAGTTCCGATGAAGACGATGATGAGAGCGACTAACTAACTTCAAGCCAAAAAAAAAAACATAAATCAAATCAACAAATAAATAATCATAAAAATTTGCTGATCTTTTATTTACGTTTTACTGACAAATGATAAATGTGATGATGGACGTATAATGTGTTAGTTTCATCAAAATATTTTTTGACTTGTTTGAGATAATGGGTTGGAGTAAAAGAAGTGATTTTTCTACTGTCTTTTCTGAACACACTGGTAAAAATTTGAAGAAAAACCGTTCCAGTGGTCTTTTAGTTATAGACGTTTGCATGGCGATGGCGTGGGCCCCCCATTGGCAACCACATACGGCAATAGGTTCTTAAAACTTGATAGAATTACTTTTTTTCCTTCACCGAAAAGGAAAATCCATAGTTTCCCTATATTAAGCGCAACAGGAATAAAGTCCCGCTAGATGTGGAAAATAACACACTGTGCGTCGTTGGTAAACGACAGGAAACCATCATCACACATTTCATCGGGGTTTATTTTCGTTCAGAGAGTATTTTTGGAAACCATCTTGCTGCGCCATCGATTCTCTTCTCTTCCTCTTCCTGTGGTCCTTCCGAAAGATGAGCATACAAAGTGTTTTAGTGACGTCATAAGGGAGAGTATAAAAACTGCATGTGCTGCCAAGGATCACCACACAACCATCGCACACGCCGTCCACTCAAGTAATCCAGTCCTCCACACCTACTCAAGCAAAATGAAATTCCTCGTGGTAGCCGCACTCATCTTCGGTAAGTCCACTCCCACTCCCCTCACCGCCCTCACATCATTTTGATCAACATCTGATCCTTTCAGCCGTCATTGGAGCCATCGCCGCCGCCAGCGTTGGGCCCACCCCGCCCAGTCACTGCGACTTCAAGTGCACCAAACTGGATCTGCCCACATGCGCCACCAACGGAAAGTGCTTCCTCCGCTTCACCGGCAAGTGTGCCCTCGACAAGTACAACTGCCTGAACAGCCCCAAGAAAGGTAACTTTACTGTGCTCTGAGGAAGCTTGTGAGCATGGCTAATGGTTTGTTTCGTTCGTGCTTTCAGCCTTCCGCCAGGTCGACGAGTACAAGTGCGCACAGGACCCAGCCCCCAGATGCCAACCAGGAGACTACTAGAGTATCACGATGAATTAGAGATAGACGCTAATAAATGGTTTTGAAAATATGAAGCTCGCTTGTTTGATTCGAGAAATGGAATGAATTTCGACGGTTTTTACGATTTGGGATGATCAACAGTAAATCAGCCATCTACTGCTGCGTCCTTGCGATTCTTGGCCACATGCCTGAACAAAATTACTGAATTCCGATCTGCATTTCGATGTGCAATGGTAGGTGATCAGAATGAAAATCAGTGACGCCACAAAGTCTTCAAAGAGAGAACAAAATAATTTCGAATTGAGGTTAAGTGCGTTGATGTTCAGCCATCCCAGCTTGTTGCCCGTTCCCTCAAGAGAAAATTGACATTTCTGCTGGCTCTTTGGAATTCAGATCGGGTATAAAAAAGGTATTTCGTTCGTCATCCCACCACATTGGCAGAGTTCAGTTTTGCTACAAAGAGCCATGCCATGGCGCCGTATGTTGGCAGCAAGCGGTGGTTTCCCTCAGATCGGGCAGAAAGAGGAGGGATCTGATCCACTTAGCAGACTCTGGGGATGAACATGGGTCCCGCTTCTAAGGCAGCCACTCGTGTTGTGGGTGCTTTTGATCTCCCACGGGTGAAGGTACCTACAGTTCCGAGCAGAATTTGATCGGCGAAGTTTGAGAAGCTTTCTTGTAAACAGATATGCTGTCTGAGCCTTGCCAGCGGCTCTTGACAGGCGAACTGTGAACGTAATTTTTGGCGAGAAGTGATGATGGATCTCGAGTGCGGAGGTCGGCGCACCCAGTCACTAGTCAACGGCGGCCACCGTATCGACTTCGAGTGGCTGACTGCGGGACACTTTGGCAAGATGCAGGTCCGCTGTGCTACAACGCGGTTTAGATAACTCCTATTCCTGAAACCAGTTGCTTGCAAGAAGCCATTAGCGATTGACTGAAGTTGGCCACCATATCGTGCACTGCCACGAGCAGAGGAGGTGTTGGATGGTCTCCTCCTCCTCTCCACCCCTGCAAATTCTGACAAAAAATGACGTAGATTGTCGAGGAAAATGTGGCTAAAGGTTTTCCGCCGTATTGAAGCAGCAGTGACAACAAGACGAGAGCGTTGTGCTTCCATAGCCGAACACTGAAGCCACTCGTCTCTAAGCAGTAACGCCCATAAGTAGCTATTCCCTATTCCCCAAAGAATAGTCAAACAGCCAAATCTTGAACAAAACAATCGTCATTGGGAAACTTCGGGGCAAGAATCCCCCCGACACAATCTCGCGACAATTCTGAGTCGAAATGCCTTGAAGAAGGGTGCATTTTACTGGTTTCAGTGGCGAATCAATAGTCAAGCACTGCTTCGAGCGAAATAGGATGTCGTCTGCCGTCTAAACAGCCCAAGGCTGTGTGTCTGCTCTTCGAGCGTCATAAGCTGGCGACTCGACATTAATGTCAAATCAATTCTGATCGCGCTTCAAGAGAGCCAGATAAAACGCAATCGCACGCCTTCGACGCAGCGACAAGGAACGAAGGAGACAAATTGCCTTTTACCCTCTTCCGTTTCCTTTTTCGCAAAATCTTCAACCAGTTTCCGTCAACAAATGCGGCTCCTCAAAAGAAGTCCAAACACAGAACCAGTTTCGCTCACAGACTCCCACTGCCGATTATTTTAAGAACACATTTGCTGAATTGCGTCACATCTGCTCGGCCCTCGCACTGAATGACGAGCATGACACGGCAGGCACCTGAGACAGCGGGCAGAGTATAAAAACGACAAGCACCCTCGGCAGTCATCCCAAACTCGTCGCGCATTTCGTTCAGTCCAGTTCAGTCACGCAGCCAAATTCAACGCCCTCAGCCAAAATGAAATTCGCCGTCGCAGCTGCTATCGTCATCGGTAAGTTGCGCGTCCTCCAAGTGGACCGCCTACCGAAGGCATTCTCTAGAACACACTTTCTCTGATCGTTTCAGCTATGAACCGTCAACGCAACTCCGAGGCCAACAAAGCACTGTGACTCCACGTGTGTCGAACTGAATCTGTCCACTTGCACCAGCGCCGGCACCGGAAGGGGCTTCCTGTCGACACGTAACCACCGAATGCCTAGTTCAGCCCGACGAGTAGGTCGACGAGTACAAGTGCGTCGCGGATTCAGATCACCGATGCATGCCGAAAAGCGGAAAAGGCGACCATCCAGTCGCCAGTCGCGATGACTGACTTGAGATCAATAAACGGATTTTAAAATGAACACAGCGAGTTGTTTGCTTATTCAGGGGGCTGGGTTGGGTTTCACAGAACCATAGGAGGTTGGGCCTCATCTTGGAGTTGGCAGTGAGACGATGATGACGTCTCTGTTTGACTCACGACCTGAGGGCATGGAGAGACCTGTGAGCTGTCAGGAAAGCTTGAAGTGGAACAGGACTTTGTGAAGTTCATTGTGGCATCTGGCCTTGGTGCAGCTGCTTTCAATGCACTCCACGACTGGAAGCCAACGTAGCCTAAGAGGTCCCTTCATTTCCCTTAACTTGTGCCCGAATACACTTCTTGTTCATCTGTCGCTGATATTCGCTCATTATTCAATTGTTCCCCTCAAACCGATGTTGTTTGTGTAGCTCCCATTTGGGATGAGCGCCCGATGGTCTTGAGCCCACTGACTAGGAATCAAAGTCATTTCAGTTCACTCTGTGTGGACAGGGGAAAGCAGTGCTTGTGGACAGACAACTGACGACTGAATCCTATTCCCGAACATCAGACTTAGCTGTCAGCAGTGCGAAAACTAAACACATATCAAGGCAGCCTCCCTGGGATTGACTACCGGAGTAAGAGGCTCACAGAAGACACTGTTTCCACCTGATGGTCCATGCAAATATTGAGGAGGCGCTTGTGAGCTGGAAGGGGCAATACGAGCGAAAAATATTTGGACTGGCATGATCAATGTCTTATGTAAAGCCAGCTCGGTCCTTTGAGGGACGGCTCTATTACTCAATTGTCATAGCTGCTCATTGGCCCCGACCTGGCCTTGGAAGAAACCTTTTAGACCTGATCCCCGAATATGTCAGAGTACCTCCAAAATCGATGCGATTTCCGAAAAGTCGCCGTTGGCCAATCTCTTGATCAACACTCTCCCCCTCTCTCGTTAGCAGCCGCCAACGCCACGCCACGCCGTCCCACGGGGGTTGGGTACTCCATCTTCAGTCGAAGGTGCGCAGAAGGACAGAGGTTAGGTGCAGCCGCTTGTGCCTGCGTGAGACGCTCTATCAACGCTTCCCAAAAAATGTACATTGACTTCCTTTTTCTACGGCCAGGCGTTCTCTCTGCTCTCCTATACCGAAGGATAGCGTGGTTGACATCGCGTAGTCGACATTGTGGCGGAAGAAGTTTTAGCTCGCTGATCAATGATCACCCAACATGAAACAGATTTGGCACACATTTGAGTTCGTCCGCAAACTCTGCCTGACAGCGCCTCCAAAAGCGATCAATTGAATCAACTCATAGCTGATCGTCAGAGAACCTAAGATTCCCTTGAATCCATACGAAAATGTCAAGAATAAGGAATTTCATTTTGCTTGAGTAGGTGTGGAGGACTGGATTACTTGAGTGGACGGCGTGTGCGATGGTTGTGTGGTGATCCTTGGCAGTCCTGGTCTGGCAGAATGTACGAATTGTACATGTTTCCGAATTTACCTACTGAATGACCATCAGGCGCTGTGTCAGCAATTAGTTGTGGAATAATTTGTATAGAAGACGGAAACAATAAATAATACGACGAGTGCGAATAACGAGCTCACAAACGTATCACATTGTTTCATTTCTGTTTACTTTGTCCTATTGCTAACCCCCCACCATTGGTGAGGTTGTAATAGTGCAAAGCTGAACAGAAACACCTAGGATAACATGCAGCGCCTTGATCAAACACCGACTCAGTGGAAACAGTAGAACAAGTGCAGTTAGACATTTTGTAACGAGCACAATTAGCGGCATGGAAAATGAGATCAAAGTCAGGTGAATCCTGAGATCTAAGGCGTTTTATAGCATTATAAGATCATGCATAGCGAACCACAAACTCAGTAGATGCACATCAAAGTTAATATGAAGCACAAGGTTCAAAGGGCTAGGAGAGTCGTACGCAATACCAAGATCGTCAGCAAAGGCCGTGACTTTACCTGCAAAAGGCTGAAGAAACAGGGAATTGATGTAGATTAGGAAAAGAACTGGGCCTACAACAGACTTCTAAGGCACCCCAATATTGATTGTTATAAAACTACTGAAATCATTTCCAACCTTCACCTTTTGCCTTCTATCCTTCAGATAGGAAGCTAGCCATCTGTGAATAAGTCTCCGACGACCAGCCCGATGCAGTTTGCTCAACAAAAGCCTTGGTTATGTCTACAAACAGGCCGGCACAACTTTTCTTTCGAATCCAGGCCTTTATTGACAAAGGAACAGAAAGCTATAAGCGCATCTTCAGTGGAGAGACCTTCCCTTCTTTAGGAAACGAAGGATTCTGCTCTTGACAGCCTTTTCAAACACTTTTGAGATAAAAGCAGCAGTGTAAATGTTCCTCTCTCTTTTATTTCAATTTTTAAAAATTGGTAGAACGCCAGCACATCTTAACCTATCGGGGAATGTACCAATATGTCGACTCTATTTAAAGGGATGTGCTTCAATAAGGTACTGGATAAACCATCATCACCACAGGAATTCGAATAGGATTAGATCGTGTGGCTCATTTATAAAAGAAGACATACCATGATCAGCTATCAATCTCAGGTCACCCAGAATTATAAGATCGACTTTGACCTTAGAAAGTACATGCTCAAGTTCAATTCGATATGACTGAGTATCGTGGAATTGCAGCCTCTAAATACACACAAAGTTGAAGAGGATTCTACAACTAATTTATATTATATCCGCAGTCACCGAACTGTGATGGTAAGCATGAAAATCCAAGGAATCATGCATAAAACCACCTACTCCGCCTGCAGAATACGATTCATTAGTACTAGAGCACAATATATACCCAGGAATTGACATTCACAAGCAAAAATCCACATTTCGTATATAAAAATTAGATCAGGTAAGTATGCAAGCATGTCAATTGTGTGGTCTGTCATTTCATCTAAAAACATCATGGATGGCGCTGCAGTCTTAGGCTAACTCCATAGACTGCTTCTATGGAAACCACGAAGCCTTGAGCGTTGTCAATGACTCCTAGAATCTAGCTGGAATATCAGGAAAGTCACATTTAACACAACTTTCAATATATGGCTCAAGGCTGACATGATCACACTCGGATGACTCGACAATCAGAAAGCCCTTCACTTATGATGGGTGACTTTTGCTGTTTCAGTGCGAAATAGCGCTTTTACGTGATTCGTGATTCGTGATATGTTCATGTCTATGATGGCCAACGTTGACTCTAGGGCGCTCTTGATAAAAAAAGGCGGACCGACGAGCTCTGCTGCCTACCACCTAACAGTGATTTGAAAAGCAGTGGCCGCTGTGGCTCTTGGTATTTGTGTCAACTCCTAGTCTGACCTCAATCACACTCGTCCACTCAACGATTCTATCAGTGGGCAGCTAAGAGAGTGTAAACAAAATTAACTTAAGCAGTAATGTTGAATGTAGAAGCAGAGCCAGTTACACGGTGAATGTAAGAGGGATTTGCACAAATAGCAAATTTTAGGAACAAAAAACAGATATGAATCCTAACGTGGACAGCAACCCAAGCAAATGACTCTCCGACGGAAGCGGAGATCTCGGACATCGAACTTAACGTACCGTACGTAAAATGGACCATTGGTACCTACGACCCTTTCAAATGCCCCTGACTCGGGAGCGGACGGTATTCTACCCATCGTGGCTAGTGGCTACATACCATCCGCATGGAGAGCAGTCAAAGTCGTCTTCATGCCCAAGGCAGTGAAAGCTAGCCTGCTGCCTACTGCAAAAGATTCTCGATCGATCAGCCTAACTTCATTTGTCGCTAAAATGTATATATTCATGGTAGATTCGACCCCAGCACCATCTCTCTCCCTAGCGTGGAAACCGAATTACATGACGTAGTTAGTTAGAATTTGTGCTTGCTGCATTCCTTGACATCGAATGAGCCTTCAACAGTAGGAACAAAGCAATTATACTTCCAAAGGCAAAAGTAACTCCTTTCAACCGTCATTGAGCTCAGACAAGAATCATTAACGCAACTTTAGGCGCCATTCAGGAGGTCGTGGACAAAGTCCTGGAGAAGCTCAAATATTCGCTTCGTTCGAACCAAAACAGTTGTCTACACCGACGACGCCCATGTTGGAAACACCACCGGCTGATAGAACCCTTCCAATTGACAGTCAAGCAATTAAAGCAATTTCGGCATCAGAAATCAAGTCCAAGCTGGTCGAATGCTCAAAGTTCTGAGCACGCAGCACTGGATTACGATGAATAGTGCAAAAAGCGACAAAAAGTTGCTATCGACGGCAATTGAAGCGTCAACAGCCCATGATCATCTGAGGTACCTTGATGTGCAAATGGGCGACCCGGAGAAAAAATAACGGACGCTCCTCTCTTCCTCGGTCACTGCGCCAGTCTCTGCCAGTTGAGACATAGAACACTGGGAGACCATTTCTTAAAAGCCATCTCCAGCATCGAAGAAAATCAAGCCCCTCGAAAATCTCTTTTCAGGTTTATAAGGATGCCGGGAAGGCTGAACAACACCACAACAACAACATAACAAGCACGGAGTAGCAGCTAAGAGCTTATATTCCCCCATGGGCATCACAATGGGTTCAACCGTCACCGTCTAACCACCTACTTCAACCTAATCTAACATGGAGTACGTCTTCTTTTCCGTTCTTACCACTCGATTCGATAAGCATCATCACACGTTACCGATCGATGTTTATTTGCGTCTGGCGAGTATTTTTGGACACCATTTTGCTGCGCCATCGATTATCTTCTCTTCCTCTGCCTGTGGTCCTTCCGAAAGATGAGCATGCAAACTGTTTCAGTGACGTCATCAGGCAGAGTATAAAAACAGCATGGACTGCCAAGGATCACCACACAACCATCGCACACCTCGTCCACTCAAGTAATCCAGTCCTCCACACCTACTCAAGCAAAATGAAATTCCTCGTGGTAGCCGCACTCATCTTCGGTAAGTCCACTCCCACTCCCCTCACCCACCACCCTCACATCATTTTGATCAACATCTGATCATTTCAGCCGTCATTGGAGCCATCGTCGCCGCCAGCGTTGGGCCCACCCCGCCCAGTCACTGCGACTTCAAGTGCACCAAACTGGATCTGCCCACATGCGCCACCAACGGAAAGTGCTTCCTCCGCTTCACCGGCAAGTGTGCCCTGGACAAGTACAACTGCCTGAACAGTCCAAAGAAAGGTAACTTTACTGTGCTCTGAGGCAGCTTGTGAGCATGGCTAATGGTTTGTTTCGTGCTTTCAGCCTTCCGCCAGGTCGACGAGTACAAGTGCGCACAGGACCCAGCCCCCAGATGCCAACCAGGAGACTACTAGAGTATCACGATGAATTAGAGATAGACGCTAATAAATGGTTTTGAAAATATGAAGCTCGCTTGTTTGATTTGTGGAAGGGGAACATGGGTTCTTGGAGGGATTTGATGGCAGATTTATTATTCTTGACATTTTCGTATGGATTCAAGGGAATCTTAGGTTCTCTGACGATCAGCTATGAGTTGATTCAATTGATCGCTTTTGGAGGCGCTGTCAGGCAGAGTTTGCGGACGAACTCAAATGTGTGCCAAATCTGTTTCATGTTGGGTGATCATTGATCAGCGAGCTAAAACTTCTTCCGCCACAATGTCGACTACGCGATGTCAACCACGCTATCCTTCGGTATAGGAGAGCAGAGAGAACGCCTGGCCGTAGAAAAAGGAAGTCAATGTACATTTTTTGGGAAGCGTTGATAGAGCGTCTCACGCAGGCACAAGCGGCTGCACCTAACCTCTGTCCTTCTGCGCACCTTCGACTGAAGATGGAGTATCCAACCCCCGTGGGACGGCGTGGCGTGGCGTTGGCGGCTGCTAACGAGAGAGGGGGAGAGTGTTGATCAAGAGATTGGCCAACGGCGACTTTTCGGAAATCGCATCGATTTTGGAGGTACTCTGACATATTCGGGGATCAGGTCTAAAAGGTTTCTTCCAAGGCCAGGTCGGGGCCAATGGGCAGCTATGACAATTGAGTAATAGAGCCGTCCCTCAAAGGACCGAGCTGGCTTTACATAAGACATTGATCATGCCAGTCCAAATATTTTTCGCTCGTATTGCCCCTTCCAGCTCACAAGCGCCTCCTCAATATTTGCATGGACCATCAGGTGGAAACAGTGTCTTCTGTGAGCCTCTTACTCCGGTAGTCAATCCCAGGGAGGCTGCCTTGATATGTGTTTAGTTCTCGCACTGCTGACAGCTAAGTCTGATGTTCGGGAATAGGATTCAGTCGTCAGTTGTCTGTCCACAAGCACTGCTTTCCCCTGTCCACACAGAGTGAACTGAAATGACTTTGATTCCTAGTCAGTGGGCTCAAGACCATCGGGCGCTCATCCCAAATGGGAGCTACACAAACAACATCGGTTTGAGGGGAACAATTGAATAATGAGCGAATATCAGCGACAGATGAACAAGAAGTGTATTCGGGCACAAGTTAAGGGAAATGAAGGGACCTCTTAGGCTACGTTGGCTTCCAGTCGTGGAGTGCATTGAAAGCAGCTGCACCAAGGCCAGATGCCACAATGAACTTCACAAAGTCCTGTTCCACTTCAAGCTTTCCTGACAGCTCACAGGTCTCTCCATGCCCTCAGGTCGTGAGTCAAACAGAGACGTCATCATCGTCTCACTGCCAACTCCAAGATGAGGCCCAACCTCCTATGGTTCTGTGAAACCCAACCCAGCCCCCTGAATAAGCAAACAACTCGCTGTGTTCATTTTAAAATCCGTTTATTGATCTCAAGTCAGTCATCGCGACTGGCGACTGGATGGTCGCCTTTTCCGCTTTTCGGCATGCATCGGTGATCTGAATCCGCGACGCACTTGTACTCGTCGACCTACTCGTCGGGCTGAACTAGGCATTCGGTGGTTACGTGTCGACAGGAAGCCCCTTCCGGTGCCGGCGCTGGTGCAAGTGGACAGATTCAGTTCGACACACGTGGAGTCACAGTGCTTTGTTGGCCTCGGAGTTGCGTTGACGGTTCATAGCTGAAACGATCAGAGAAAGTGTGTTCTAGAGAATGCCTTCGGTAGGCGGTCCACTTGGAGGACGCGCAACTTACCGATGACGATAGCAGCTGCGACGGCGAATTTCATTTTGGCTGAGGGCGTTGAATTTGGCTGCGTGACTGAACTGGACTGAACGAAATGCGCGACGAGTTTGGGATGACTGCCGAGGGTGCTTGTCGTTTTTATACTCTGCCCGCTGTCTCAGGTGCCTGCCGTGTCATGCTCGTCATTCAGTGCGAGGGCCGAGCAGATGTGACGCAATTCAGCAAATGTGTTCTTAAAATAATCGGCAGTGGGAGTCTGTGAGCGAAACTGGTTCTGTGGTTGGACTTCTTTCGAGGAGCCGCATTTGTTGACGGGAACTGGTTGAAGATTTTGCGAAAAAGGAAACGGAAGAGGGTAAAAGGCAATTTGTCTCCTTCGTTCCTTGTCGCTGCGTCGAAGGCGTGCGATTGCGTTTTATCTGGCTCTCTTGAAGCGCGATCAGAATTGATTTGACATTAATGTCGAGTCGCCAGCTTATGACGCTCGAAGAGCAGACACACAGCCTTGGGCTGTTTAGACGGCAGACGACATCCTATTTCGCTCGAAGCAGTGCTTGACTATTGATTCGCCACTGAAACCAGTAAAATGCACCCTTCTTCAAGGCATTTCGACTCAGAATTGTCGCGAGATTGTGTCGGGGGGATTCTTGCCCGAAGTTTCCCAATGACGATTGTTTTGTTCAAGATTTGGCTGTTTGACTATTCTTTGGGGAATAGGGAATAGCTACTTATGGGCGTTACTGCTTAAAGACGAGTGGCTTCTGTGTTCGGCTATGGAAGCACAACACTCTCGTCTTGTTGTCACTGTTGCTTCAATACGGCGGAAAACCTTTAGCCACATTTTCCTCGACAATCTACGTCATTTTTTGTCAGAATTTGCAGGGGTGGAGAGGAGGAGGAGACCATCCAACACCTCCTCTGCTCGTGGCAGTGCACGATATGGTGGCCAACTTCAGTCAATTGATAATGGCTTCTTGCAAGCAACTGGTTTCAGGAATAGGAGTTATCTAAACCGCGTTGTAGCACAGCGGACCTGCATCTTGCCAAAGTGTCCCGCAGTCAGCCACTCGAAGTCGAAACGGTGGCCGACGTTGACTAGTGACTGGGTGCGCCGACCTCCGCACTCGAGATCCATCATCAGTTCTCGCCAAGAACAGCGTTCACAGTTCACGGCTCCACTTGTCAAGGCTGACAAGGCTCAGGCAGCATATCTGTTCTCCGATCGAACTCGGCACAGAACTGCAGTTCCCTTCACCCGTGGGAGATCAACAGCACCCATAACACGAGTGGCTGCTTAAGAAGCTAGGTCCATGTCCATCCCCAGAGTCTGCTGAGTGGATCAGATCCCTCCTCTTTCTTCGCAGGTCTGAGGGAAACCACCGCTTGCTGTCAACATACGGCGCCATGGCATGACGTCAAACGGCGACCATCGTCTCCGGGTAGCAAAACTGAACTCTGCCGATGTGGTGGGACGAACGAAATACCTTTTTTATACCCGATCTGAATTCCAAAGAGCCAGCAGAAATGTCAATTTTCTCTTGAGGGAACGGGCAACAAGCTGGGATGGCTGAACATCAACGCACTTAACCTCAATTCGAAATTATTTTCTTCTCTCTTTGAAGACTTTGTGGCGTCACTGATTTTCATTCTGATCACCTACCATTGCACATCGAAATGCAGATCGGAATTCAGTAATTTTGTTCAGGCATGTGGCCAAGAATCGCAAGGACGCAGCAGTAGATGGCTGATTTACTGTTGATCATCCCAAATCGTAAAAACCGTCGAAATTCATTCCATTTCTCGAATCAAACAAGCGAGCTTCATATTTTCAAAACCATTTATTAGCGTCTATCTCTAATTCATCGTGATACTCTAGTAGTCTCCTGGTTGGCATCTGGGGGCTGGGTCCTGTGCGCACTTGTACTCGTCGACCTGGCGGAAGGCTGAAAGCACGAACGAAACAAACCATTAGCCATGCTCACAAGCTTCCTCAGAGCACAGTCAAATTACCTTTCTTGATGCTGTTCAGGCAGTTGTACTTGTCGAGGGCACACTTGCCGGTGAAGCGGAGGAAGCACTTTCCGTTGGTGGCGCATGTGGGCAGATCCAGTTTGGTGCACTTGAAGTCGCAGTGACTGGGCGGGGTGGGCCCAACGCTGGCGGCGACGTGGCTCCAATGACGGCTGAAAGGATCAGATGTTGATCAAAATGATGTGAGGGCGGTGAGGGGGGTGGGAGTGGACTTACCGAAGATGAGTGCGGCTACCACGAGGAATTTCATTTTGCTTGAGTAGGTGTGGAGGACTGGATTACTTGAGTGGACGGCGTGTGCGAAGGTTGTGTGGTGATCCTTGGCAGTCCATGCTGTTTTTATACTCTGCCTGATGACGTCACTGAAACAGTTTGCATGCTCATCTTTCGGAAGGACCACAGGAAGAGAAAGAGAAGAGAATCGATGGCGCAGCAAAATGGTTTCCAAAAATACTCGCCAGACGGAAATAAACCCCGATGAGATGTGTGATGATGGTTTCTGCCGTTTACCAACGACGGGTTCTGACATTTAATACATATAATAACTGTATGGGTGGCGCTACTGTTAGAGGTGGACCTGCGTCTAGCTTCTGCCGACGGTGGGGGATAGAAAAACAATTATTTATTTGGACGTACTTTGTACACTATTTATATCTCTTCTCGTAATGCATTTCGCACTAGCTTAAATAGACCGAACGAGTTGGGCAACCAGGGTTTAAAACATTTAAACCCCCAATTGTGCCTACGCCCATGAATGGCTTAATGTGCACAGGATGTGTGTCGAATTGATCCTATAAGTAGATGCCAGCCGATATGCTCGAAAAAGTGACTCAAAGATATACCCCCCACATGAAATTAGGAAAAAAACAATTGTACACGCTGAGACCAACCATGTGGGTCATTCGTGGTCAACCGTGCAAGTGTAACTTGTTGGCTTCGCAGTGGCACGGAATATTTCCTTGGCCAGAAGACTAGCGGACGACGAATTTGCACATTCGATCTTCGAATTACGCTTTAAAGCCGGCTTCATTGAATTTCAGGCGATTCGAGGGTTTCATTTGCTGCTCGAGTATAAATAGCTATTGGACAATTAAGCTGCTTCAGGTGGCCTGAGACACCTAGCGCGTGGTAAACTGGGGTGATTGTCCCTCTTTTCAAAAAGGGGAACAAAAGAGATTGCTCCGGGAAAGTCTATGCTAAGGTGTTGGAGGCGCGTTCTAGAGCTACGCTCGCTACGAGTCCAGGATGGGGGATGAATAGTGTGGCTTTCTCTGATTTGGAAGTCAATGAAGTCACTTTCTCGGATCGCCTTCCTATCATTGTAACAACAACGCACGAAATAGCAGAAAACGAACAGATAAGACCAATGATGGTACTCCATAAGCTGGTGTGGAATGACAACAAGATGGAACAGACCATAAAAGGGTCGTGTCATCCCGTAAGCTGCAACATGAATTCTTGTTGGAAAAATAATGAACCGTGGTTTGATGAGATTTGCCAAAGAGCGAGACGGAAATCGTTCGCCTGGCTGAAACTATTTCGTTCCATAAACACGGATACTCTAAATAATGCATATATCAGAGCCAACCAAGAATTTAAAGCTCGGTGCTGTAATAGCTCATCGGAATTTTGGCAACAAGTTAAGAGACTTAATGATGGAGACAGCTGGATGGCGCCGTTGGTTGAGTGCCTGCCCTGTTCGAATCCCAGTGACAGCAAAGTTAAATCGCTTTTATCGGGTTTCAAATCTGGTCCAGTCACCATTTGTCGTTGGGATCAAATTAACGGCACTATCACTGGAGTTGTCGATCGGTGGTAGTAGCCTGACAATGGACCAACAATGGTCTAAGTGTGCTGGCGATTTCGCTGGCAGCCCAACTACCTAACCTAACCTAATGGTGGAAGCTATAGCTTAGTACGAATACTCTCCTGGAACATTTTAAGAAATTGCCCTTGCTTTCAATATGCGACACCAGACATTGGCCCAATAATGCAACAGGAGTTTATGGAAGCGCTTTTTTCCTTGAAAGATAAAAAAGCTGCAGGGCCAGATTGTATCGCCATCGTTTTTTATAAGTGCAGTTCCATTGGCCTGAAAGAACGCCTCATTGATGCGTTCAACAGCATTTTAAGCCTACCCCGTGGCCGTAGGGGTAGTACCTCGACTATTTAAAGAAGCGTTGATCTTCCCTATTCATAAATTCATAAAAAAGGCGATGCGTTGGATCCAGCCAATTATCGGGGCATATGGTTTTCCAACGCGTCCTACAAGCTCGTCGCAAATATTCTGCAGAGGCGACTTATCACGTGGATAGGAACAAACAGCCTACTTAAGGAATTCGAGGTGGGGTTTAGGCGTGGCTACTCAACTGTTGACCATATTTTTGTTCTGAGCAGTAAATCAGATACCCACATAAAGCGGCTTTCGATTCTGTGAACCGAAACTCAATATTTTATAAAGCGGTTTCGAATGGAGCGGAGTTACCCGTTTGGTTACGGACGGAATCGGGGGTAGGACAGGAATTTATTGAGGATGTTTTGGATTTTCTGCCTGGAGGAGTAGAGTTTGCGGGAGTTCTCATTAAAGCAGAAATGAGGAGGTAGAAAAATTTGCAGGCTTAACTCCATCATACATTAAATCACTGAAGATGCAAATTAAATATATACTACGGGCAATGAACATGGCAGACAACATACTCCCGAAGATAGTAGCACTGCAAACAGTTCGGAGCGAAACCGCATCGTACAAAGAGTGTCTGCAATTAGCTCGACGGTGTGGTGTAGTCTTGAAATACAGAGAAAATATTTAAACAGTCTATAAATATGTACTACCTATTATTAGTGTTATAGTCAATCTGGCAGACAGCAAGGCCATGGAATTACTTGGAAAAAATCTAATCTAATCTAGTGCGGCAGTCCGGCAGAAGTACGACCGACCAGCTTTTCACTCTAAGAATGATACTCGAGAAGGCTTGAGAGTATGCTAAACCGACCTAAAGCTGTTTTGTAGATTTGGAAAAGGCATACGGCCGAGTTCCTGGAGGTAAACTGTGCAGTGTTTTGCAGGAGCATGGGATTGATGGTAATCTTTTGAGGGCCATTCAGTCTCTGTACACAAACTGCAGCAGCTGTGTTCGTGTTAACGGAGCTAAATCAACACCTTTCAACGTGGACGTTGGACTTCGCCAAGGGTGCGTCTTGTCACCTCTCATTTTCTTTGTCTATACGGACGGGATGTTGCAGTGCAGCCGAGGCGAGGAATGTTTCAGATTGGGAGAGTTGAGGGTAAGTCATCTAGTTTTTTCAGATGACTTAGTTATCCGCACATCCTCCCAGACTGTCGATAAATTTGTTGACGTCTGTGCAAATGCTGGGACGCAGAACGCCTGTTCAATGCACTCTACATGTTAGTGGAGTCCCATTGAAGCAGGTGCAGGAGTCCAAGTATCTCGGGGTATTTTCCCTGTAGGATTGGCCAAGCCGGCTCACTTTTGAAACAGCTTGGAAGATCTGTAATCAGGAAGGCCGCGCTTGGTGTCAAAGCCAAGTTAGCGGTTTTCAATTCAGTATTTGTTCCAACTCTCACCTATGGCCATGGAATTTGGGCAGTTACTCGGCGGGATAGGGTGAGAAACACGACCGAACGCGAGGAACTCAATGTCCGCATCATCACTACTTCCGAAGCGTGCCTTGAATGCGATTCCATCAGGTAGGCGACTGCTTGGCAGACCCGTCACTAGGTGGTTGGACCAAGTCCAAAAACTCGCCTGGTTCGACTGGCCTGGTGATCTTTAGTCCGTGCATTACCCCCGCGACCCCTGTGGTGGATCATGCGGGTCAGAAAATGATGAGCGGCTCCAGGAAATATTCGTGACAGCGATGGGAAATATTGACAGAAAAATGTGGTCTAGCTAAATAAAAGAATACCACGCATGCGTCGTCAGTTTAACGGATTATCTAATTACCACTAAAATGAAAGACTGTTCAAATTTTGCTATCTCCACATTGGAAGAACCCTTTTGCGTTTCCAAACAGAAGCCTAGCCCCTTGATGCGGCACACGCCTTCATTTTGCGTTCTTTCAATTCGATTTAGCATCAGCATCACACACATCACCGATCGATGTTTATTTCCGTCTGGCGAGTATTTTTGGACACCATCTTGCTGCGCCATCGATTCTCTTCTCTTCCTCTTCCTGTGGTCCTTTCCGAAATTTGAGCGAGCAAAGTGTTTCAGTGACGTCATCAGGCAGAGTATAAAAACTGCATGCGCTGCCAAGGATCACCACAAAACCATCGCACACCTCGTCCACTCAAGTAATCCAGTTCTCCACACCTACTCAAGCAAAATGAAATTCCTCGTGGTAGCCGCACTCATCTTCGGTAAGTCCACTCCCACCCCCCTCACCGCCCTCACATCATTTTGATCAACATCTGATCCTTTCAGCCGTCATTGGAGCCATCGTCGCCGCCAGCGTTGGGCCCACCCCGCCCAGTCACTGCGACTTCAAGTGCACCAAACTGGATCTGCCCACATGCGCCACCAACGGAAAGTGCTTCCTCCGCTTCACCGGCAAGTGTGCCCTCGACAAGTACAACTGCCTGAACAGCATCAAGAAAGGTAATTTGACTGTGCTCTGAGGAAGCTTGTGAGCATGGCTAATGGTTTGTTTCGTTCGTGCTTTCAGCCTTCCGCCAGGTCGACGAGTACAAGTGCGCACAGGACCCAGCCCCCAGATGCCAACCAGGAGACTACTAGAGTATCACGATGAATTAGAGATAGACGCTAATAAATGGTTTTGAAAATATGAAGCTCGCTTGTTTGATTCGAGAAATGGAATGAATTTCGACGGTTTTTACGATTTGGGATGATCAACAGTAAATCAGCCATCTACTGCTGCGTCCTTGCGATTCTTGGCCACATGCCTGAACAAAATTACTGAATTCCGATCTGCATTTCGATGTGCAATGGTAGGTGATCAGAATGAAAATCAGTGACGCCACAAAGTCTTCAAAGAGAGAAGAAAATAATTTCGAATTGAGGTTAAGTGCGTTGATGTTCAGCCATCCCAGCTTGTTGCCCGTTCCCTCAAGAGAAAATTGACATTTCTGCTGGCTCTTTGGAATTCAGATCGGATATAAAAAAGGTATTTCGTTCGTCCCACCACATCGGCAGAGTTCAGTTTTGCTACCCGGAGACGATGGTCGCCGTTTGACGTCATGCCATGGCGCCGTATGTTGACAGCAAGCGGTGGTTTCCCTCAGACCTGCGAAGAAAGAGGAGGGATCTGATCCACTCAGCAGACTCTGGGGATGGACATGGACCTAGCTTCTTAAGCAGCCACTCGTGTTATGGGTGCTGTTGATCTCCCACGGGTGAAGGGAACTGCAGTTCTGTGCCGAGTTCGATCGGAGAACAGATATGCTGCCTGAGCCTTGTCAGCCTTGACAAGTGGAGCCGTGAACTGTGAACGCTGTTCTTGGCGAGAACTGATGATGGATCTCGAGTGCGGAGGTCGGCGCACCCAGTCACTAGTCAACGTCGCCCACCGTTTCGACTTCGAGTGGCTGACTGCGGGACACTTTGGCAAGATGCAGGTCCGCTGTGCTACAACGCGGTTTAGATAACTCCTATTCCTGAAACCAGTTGCTTGCAAGAAGCCATTATCAATTGACTGAAGTTGGCCACCATATCGTGCACTGCCACGAGCAGAGGAGGTGTTGGATGGTCTCCTCCTCCTCTCCACCCCTGCAAATTCTGACAAAAAATTACGTAGATTGTCGAGGAAAATGTGGCTAAAGGTTTTCCGCCGTATTGAAGCAACAGTGACAACAAGACGAGAGCGTTGTGCTTCCATAGCCGAACACTGAAGCGACTCGTCTTTAAGCAGTGACGTCCATACGTAGCTATTCCCTATTCCCCAAAGAATAGTCAAACAGCCAAATCTTGAACAAAACAATCGTAATTGGGAAACTTCGGGGCAAGAATCCCCCCGACACAATCTCCCGACAATTCTGAGTCGAAACGCCTTGAAGAAGGGTGCATTTTACTGGTTTCAGTGGCGAATCAATAGTCAAGCACTGCTTCAAGCGAAATAGGATGTCGTCTGCCGTCTAAACAGCCCAGGGCTGTGTGTCTGCTCTTCGAGCGTCATAAGCTGGCGACTCGACATTAATGTCAAATCAATTCTGATCGCGCTTCAAGAGAGCCAGATAAAACGCAATCGCACGCCTTCGACGCAGCGACAAGGAACGAAGGAGACAAATTGCCTTTTACCCTCTTCCGTTTCCTTTTTCGCAAAATCTTCAACCAGTTCCCGTCAACAAATGCGGCTCCTCAAAAGAAGTCCAAACACAGAACCAGTTTCGCTCACAGACTCCCACTGCCGATTATTTTAAGAACACATTTGCTGAGTTGCGTCACATCTGCTCGGCGCTCGCTTGCTTTAGCCGTTCGCACTGAATGACGAGCATGACACGGCAAGCACCTGAGACAGCGGGCAGAGTATAAAAACGACAAGCACCCTCGGCAGTCATCCCAAACTCGTCGCGCATTTCGTTCAGTCCAGTTCAGTCACGCAGCCAAATTCAACGCCCTCAGCCAAAATGAAATTCGCCGTCGCAGCTGCTATCGTCATCGGTAAGTTGCGCGTCCTCCAAGTGGACCGACCACCGAAGGCCTTCGCTAGAACACACTTTCTCTGATCGTTTCAGCTATGAACCGTCAACGCAACTCCGAGGCCAACAAAGCACTGTGACTCCACGTGTGTCGAACTGAATCTGTCCACTTGCACCAGCGCCGGCACCGGAAGGCGCTTCCTGTCGACACGCAACCACCGAATGCCTAGTTCAGCCCGACGAGTAGGTCGACGAGTACAAGTGCGTCGCGGATTCAGATCACCGATGCATGCCGAAAAGCGGAAAAGGCGACCATCCAGTCGCCAGTCGCGATGACTGACTTGAGATCAATAAACGGATATTAAAATGAACACAGCGAGTTGTTTGCTTATTCAGGGGGCTGGGTTGGGTTTCACAGAACCATAGGATGTTGGGCCTCATCTTGCAGTTGGCAGTGAGACGATGATGACGTCTCTTTGACTCACGACCTGAGGGCATGGAGAGACCTGTGAGCTGTCAGGAAAGCTTGAAGTGGAACAGGACTTTGTGAAGTTCATTGTGGCATCTGGCCTTGGTGCAGCTGCTTTCAATGCACTCCACGACTGGAAGCCAACGTAGCCTAAGAGGTCCCTTCATTTCCCTTAACTTGTGCCCGAATACACTTCTTGTTCATCTGTCGCTGATATTCGCTCATTATTCAATTGTTCCCCTCAAACCGATGTTGTTTGTGTAGCTCCCATTTGGGATGAGCGCCCGATGGTCTTGAGCCCACTGACTAGGAATCAAAGTCATTTCAGTTCACTCTGTGTGGACAGGGGAAAGCAGTGCTTGTGGACAGACAACTGACGACTGAATCCTATTCCCGAACATCAGACTTAGCTGTCAGCAGTGCGAAAACTAAACACATATCAAGGCAGCCTCCCTGGGATTGACTACCGGAGTAAGAGGCTCACAGAAGACACTGTTTCCACCTGATGGTCCATGCAAATATTGAGGAGGCGCTTGTGAGCTGGAAGGGGCAATACGAGCGAAAAATATTTGGACTGGCATGATCAATGTCTTATGTAAAGCCAGCTCGGTCCTTTGAGGGACGGCTCTATTACTCAATTGTCATAGCTGCTCATTGGCCCCGACCTGGCCTTGGAAGAAACCTTTTAGACCTGATCCCCGAATATGTCAGAGTACCTCCAAAATCGATGCGATTTCCGAAAAGTCGCCGTTGGCCAATCTCTTGATCAACACTCTCCCCCTCTCTCGTTAGCAGCCGCCAACGCCACGCCACGCCGTCCCACGGGGGTTGGGTACTCCATCTTCAGTCGAAGGTGCGCAGAAGGACAGAGGTTAGGTGCAGCCGCTTGTGCCTGCGTGAGACGCTCTATCAACGCTTCCCAAAAAATGTACATTGACTTCCTTTTTCTACGGCCAGGCGTTCTCTCTGCTCTCCTATACCGAAGGATAGCGTGGTTGACATCGCGTAGTCGACATTGTGGCGGAAGAAGTTTTAGCTCGCTGATCAATGATCACCCAACATGAAACAGATTTGGCACACATTTGAGTTCGTCCGCAAACTCTGCCTGACAGCGCCTCCAAAAGCGATCAATTGAATCAACTCATAGCTGATCGTCAGAGGACCTAAGATTCCCTTGAATCCATACGAAAATGTCAAGAATAATAAATCTGCCATCAAATCCCTCCAAGAACCCATGTTCCCCTTCCACAAATCAAACAAGCGAGCTTCATATTTTCAAAACCATTTATTAGCGTCTATCTCTAATTCATCGTGATACTCTAGTAGTCTCCTGGTTGGCATCTGGGAGCTGGGTCCTGTGCGCACTTGTACTCGTCGACCTGGCGGAAGGCTGAAAGCACGAACGAAACAAACCATTAGCCAAGCTCACAAGCTTCCTCAGAGCACAGTCAAATTACCTTTCTTGGGGCTGTTCAGGCAGTTGTACTTGTCGAGGGCACACTTGCCGGTGAAGCGGAGGAAGCACTTTCCGTTGGTGGCGCATGTGGGCAGATCCAGTTTGGTGCACTTGAAGTCGCAGTGACTGGGCGGGGTGGGCCCAACGCTGGCGGCGACGATGGCTCCAATGACGGCTGAAAGGATCAGATGTTGATCAAAATGATGTGAGGGCGGTGAGGGGGGTGGGAGTGGACTTACCGAAGATGAGTGCGGCTACCACGAGGAATTTCATTTTGCTTGAGTAGGTGTGGAGGACTGGATTACTTGAGTGGACGGCGTGTGCGAAGGTTGTGTGGTGATCCTTGGCAGTCCATGCTGTTTTTATACTCTGCCTGATGACGTCACTGAAACAGTTTGCATGCTCATCTTTCGGAAGGACCACAGGAAGAGAAAGAGAAGAGAATCGATGGCGCAGCAAAATGGTTTCCAAAAATACTCGCCAGACGGAAATAAACCCCGATGAGATGTGTGATGATGGTTTCTGCCGTTTACCAACGACGGGTTCTGACATTTAATACATATAATAACTGTATGGGTGGCGCTACTGTTAGAGGTGGACCTGCGTCTAGCTTCTGCCGACGGTGGGGGATAGAAAAACAATTATTTATTTGGACGTACTTTGTACACTATTTATATCTCTTCTCGTAATGCATTTCGCACTAGCTTAAATAGACCGAACGAGTTGGGCAACCAGGGTTTAAAACATTTAAACCCCCAATTGTGCCTACGCCCATGAATGGCTTAATGTGCACAGGATGTGTGTCGAATTGATCCTATAAGTAGATGCCAGCCGATATGCTCGAAAAAGTGACTCAAAGATATACCCCCCACATGAAATTAGGAAAAAAACAATTGTACACGCTGAGACCAACCATGTGGGTCATTCGTGGTCAACCGTGCAAGTGTAACTTGTTGGCTTCGCAGTGGCACGGAATATTTCCTTGGCCAGAAGACTAGCGGACGACGAATTTGCACATTCGATCTTCGAATTACGCTTTAAAGCCGGCTTCATTGAATTTCAGGCGATTCGAGGGTTTCATTTGCTGCTCGAGTATAAATAGCTATTGGACAATTAAGCTGCTTCAGGTGGCCTGAGACACCTAGCGCGTGGTAAACTGGGGTGATTGTCCCTCTTTTCAAAAAGGGGAACAAAAGAGATTGCTCCGGGAAAGTCTATGCTAAGGTGTTGGAGGCGCGTTCTAGAGCTACGCTCGCTACGAGTCCAGGATGGGGGATGAATAGTGTGGCTTTCTCTGATTTGGAAGTCAATGAAGTCACTTTCTCGGATCGCCTTCCTATCATTGTAACAACAACGCACGAAATAGCAGAAAACGAACAGATAAGACCAATGATGGTACTCCATAAGCTGGTGTGGAATGACAACAAGATGGAACAGACCATAAAAGGGTCGTGTCATCCCGTAAGCTGCAACATGAATTCTTGTTGGAAAAATAATGAACCGTGGTTTGATGAGATTTGCCAAAGAGCGAGACGGAAATCGTTCGCCTGGCTGAAACTATTTCGTTCCATAAACACGGATACTCTAAATAATGCATATATCAGAGCCAACCAAGAATTTAAAGCTCGGTGCTGTAATAGCTCATCGGAATTTTGGCAACAAGTTAAGAGACTTAATGATGGAGACAGCTGGATGGCGCCGTTGGTTGAGTGCCTGCCCTGTTCGAATCCCAGTGACAGCAAAGTTAAATCGCTTTTATCGGGTTTCAAATCTGGTCCAGTCACCATTTGTCGTTGGGATCAAATTAACGGCACTATCACTGGAGTTGTCGATCGGTGGTAGTAGCCTGACAATGGACCAACAATGGTCTAAGTGTGCTGGCGATTTCGCTGGCAGCCCAACTACCTAACCTAACCTAATGGTGGAAGCTATAGCTTAGTACGAATACTCTCTTGGAACATTTTAAGAAATTGCCCTTGCTTTCAATATGCGACACCAGACATTGGCCCAATAATGCAACAGGAGTTTATGGAAGCGCTTTTTTCCTTGAAAGATAAAAAAGCTGCAGGGCCAGATTGTATCGCCATCGTTTTTTATAAGTGCAGTTCCATTGGCCTGAAAGAACGCCTCATTGATGCGTTCAACAGCATTTTAAGCCTACCCCGTGGCCGTAGGGGTAGTACCTCGACTATTTAAAGAAGCGTTGATCTTCCCTATTCATAAATTCATAAAAAAGGCGATGCGTTGGATCCAGCCAATTATCGGGGCATATGGTTTTCCAACGCGTCCTACAAGCTCGTCGCAAATATTCTGCAGAGGCGACTTATCACGTGGATAGGAACAAACAGCCTACTTAAGGAATTCGAGGTGGGGTTTAGGCGTGGCTACTCAACTGTTGACCATATTTTTGTTCTGAGCAGTAAATCAGATACCCACATAAAGCGGCTTTCGATTCTGTGAACCGAAACTCAATATTTTATAAAGCGGTTTCGAATGGAGCGGAGTTACCCGTTTGGTTACGGACGGAATCGGGGGTAGGACAGGAATTTATTGAGGATGTTTTGGATTTTCTGCCTGGAGGAGTAGAGTTTGCGGGAGTTCTCATTAAAGCAGAAATGAGGAGGTAGAAAAATTTGCAGGCTTAACTCCATCATACATTAAATCACTGAAGATGCAAATTAAATATATACTACGGGCAATGAACATGGCAGACAACATACTCCCGAAGATAGTAGCACTGCAAACAGTTCGGAGCGAAACCGCATCGTACAAAGAGTGTCTGCAATTAGCTCGACGGTGTGGTGTAGTCTTGAAATACAGAGAAAATATTTAAACAGTCTATAAATATGTACTACCTATTATTAGTGTTATAGTCAATCTGGCAGACAGCAAGGCCATGGAATTACTTGGAAAAAATCTAATCTAATCTAGTGCGGCAGTCCGGCAGAAGTACGACCGACCAGCTTTTCACTCTAAGAATGATACTCGAGAAGGCTTGAGAGTATGCTAAACCGACCTAAAGCTGTTTTGTAGATTTGGAAAAGGCATACGGCCGAGTTCCTGGAGGTAAACTGTGCAGTGTTTTGCAGGAGCATGGGATTGATGGTAATCTTTTGAGGGCCATTCAGTCTCTGTACACAAACTGCAGCAGCTGTGTTCGTGTTAACGGAGCTAAATCAACACCTTTCAACGTGGACGTTGGACTTCGCCAAGGGTGCGTCTTGTCACCTCTCATTTTCTTTGTCTATACGGACGGGATGTTGCAGTGCAGCCGAGGCGAGGAATGTTTCAGATTGGGAGAGTTGAGGGTAAGTCATCTAGTTTTTTCAGATGACTTAGTTATCCGCACATCCTCCCAGACTGTCGATAAATTTGTTGACGTCTGTGCAAATGCTGGGACGCAGAACGCCTGTTCAATGCACTCTACATGTTAGTGGAGTCCCATTGAAGCAGGTGCAGGAGTCCAAGTATCTCGGGGTATTTTCCCTGTAGGATTGGCCAAGCCGGCTCACTTTTGAAACAGCTTGGAAGATCTGTAATCAGGAAGGCCGCGCTTGGTGTCAAAGCCAAGTTAGCGGTTTTCAATTCAGTATTTGTTCCAACTCTCACCTATGGCCATGGAATTTGGGCAGTTACTCGGCGGGATAGGGTGAGAAACACGACCGAACGCGAGGAACTCAATGTCCGCATCATCACTACTTCCGAAGCGTGCCTTGAATGCGATTCCATCAGGTAGGCGACTGCTTGGCAGACCCGTCACTAGGTGGTTGGACCAAGTCCAAAAACTCGCCTGGTTCGACTGGCCTGGTGATCTTTAGTCCGTGCATTACCCCCGCGACCCCTGTGGTGGATCATGCGGGTCAGAAAATGATGAGCGGCTCCAGGAAATATTCGTGACAGCGATGGGAAATATTGACAGAAAAATGTGGTCTAGCTAAATAAAAGAATACCACGCATGCGTCGTCAGTTTAACGGATTATCTAATTACCACTAAAATGAAAGACTGTTCAAATTTTGCTATCTCCACATTGGAAGAACCCTTTTGCGTTTCCAAACAGAAGCCTAGCCCCTTGATGCGGCACACGCCTTCATTTTGCGTTCTTTCAATTCGATTTAGCATCAGCATCACACACATCACCGATCGATGTTTATTTCCGTCTGGCGAGTATTTTTGGACACCATCTTGCTGCGCCATCGATTCTCTTCTCTTCCTCTTCCTGTGGTCCTTTCCGAAATTTGAGCGAGCAAAGTGTTTCAGTGACGTCATCAGGCAGAGTATAAAAACTGCATGCGCTGCCAAGGATCACCACAAAACCATCGCACACCTCGTCCACTCAAGTAATCCAGTTCTCCACACCTACTCAAGCAAAATGAAATTCCTCGTGGTAGCCGCACTCATCTTCGGTAAGTCCACTCCCACCCCCCTCACCACCCTCACATCATTTTGATCAACATCTGATCCTTTCAGCCGTCATTGGAGCCATCGTCGCCGCCAGCGTTGGGCCCACCCCGCCCAGTCACTGCGACTTCAAGTGCACCAAACTGGATCTGCCCACATGCGCCACCAACGGAAAGTGCTTCCTCCGCTTCACCGGCAAGTGTGCCCTCGACAAGTACAACTGCCTGAACAGCATCAAGAAAGGTAATTTGACTGTGCTCTGAGGAAGCTTGTGAGCATGGCTAATGGTTTGTTTCGTTCGTGCTTTCAGCCTTCCGCCAGGTCGACGAGTACAAGTGCGCACAGGACCCAGCCCCCAGATGCCAACCAGGAGACTACTAGAGTATCACGATGAATTAGAGATAGACGCTAATAAATGGTTTTGAAAATATGAAGCTCGCTTGTTTGATTCGAGAAATGGAATGAATTTCGACGGTTTTTACGATTTGGGATGATCAACAGTAAATCAGCCATCTACTGCTGCGTCCTTGCGATTCTTGGCCACATGCCTGAACAAAATTACTGAATTCCGATCTGCATTTCGATGTGCAATGGTAGGTGATCAGAATGAAAATCAGTGACGCCACAAAGTCTTCAAAGAGAGAACAAAATTATTTCGAATTGGGGTTAAATGCGTTGATGTTCAGCCATCCCAGCTTGTTGCCCGTTCCCTCAAGAGAAAATTGACATTTCTGCTGGCTCTTTGGAATTCAGATCGGATATAAAAAAGGTATTTCGTTCGTCCCACCACATCGGCAGAGTTCAGTTTTGCTACAAAGAGCCATGCCATGGCGCCGTATGTTGGCAGCAAGCGGTGGTTTCCCGCAGACCTGGGCAGAAAGAGGAGGGATCTGATCCACTTAGCAGACTCTGGGGATGGACATGGGTCCCGCTTCTAAGGCAGCCACTCGTGTTATGGGTGCTGTTGATCTCCCACGGGTGAAGGGAACTGCAGTTCTGTGCCGAGTTCGATCGGAGAACAGATATGCTGCCTGAGCCTTGTCAGCCTTGACAAGTGGAGCCGTGAACTGTGAACGCTGTTCTTGGCGAGAACTGATGATGGACCTCGAGTGCGGAGGTTGGCGCACCCAGTCACTAGTCAACGTCGGCCACGGTATCGAATTCGAGTGGCTGACTGCGGGACACTTTGGCAAGATGCAGGTCCGCTGTGCTACAACGCGGTTTAGATAACTCCTATTCCTGAAACCAGTTGCTTGCAAGAAGCCATTAGCGATTGACTGAAGTTGGCCACCATATCGTGCACTTCCACGAGAAGAGGAGGTGTTGGATGGTCTCCTCCTCCTCTCCACCCCTGCAAATTCTGACGTAGATTGTCGAGGAAAATGTGGCTAAAGGTTTTCCGCCGTATTGAAGCAACAGTGACAACAAGACGAGAGCGTTGTGCTTCCATAGCCGAACACAGAAGCCACTCGTCTTTAAGCAGTAACGCCCATAAGTAGCTATTCCCTATTCCCCAAAGAATAGTCAAACAGCCAAATCTTGAACAAAACAATCGTCATTGGGAAACTTCGGGCAAGAATCCCCCCGACACAATCTCGCGACAATTCTGAGTCGAAATGCCTTGAAGAAGGGTGCATTTTACTGGTTTCAGTGGCGAATCAATAGTCAAGCACTGCTTCGAGCGAAATAGGATATCGTCTGCCGTCTAAACAGCCCAAGGCTGTGTGTCTGCTCTTCGAGCGTCATAAGCTGGCGACTCGACATTAATGTCAAATCAATTCTGATCGCGCTTCAAGAGAGCCAGATAAAACGCAATCGCACGCCTTCGACGCAGCGACAAGGAACGAAGGAGACAAATTGCCTTTTACCCTCTTCCGTTTCCTTTTTCGCAAAATCTTCAACCAGTTCCCGTCAACAAATGCGGCTCCTCAAAAGAAGTCCAAACACAGAACCAGTTTCGCTCACAGACTCCCACTGCCGATTATTTTAAGAACACATTTGCTGAGTTGCGTCACATCTGCTCGGCGCTCGCTTGCTTTAGCCGTTCGCACTGAATGACGAGCATGACACGGCAAGCACCTGAGACAGCGGGCAGAGTATAAAAACGACAAGCACCCTCGGCAGTCATCCCAAACTCGTCGCGCATTTCGTTCAGTCCAGTTCAGTCACGCAGCCAAATTCAACGCCCTCAGCCAAAATGAAATTCGCCGTCGCAGCTGCTATCGTCATCGGTAAGTTGCGCGTCCTCCAAGTGGACCGACCAACGAAGGCATTCTCTAGAACACACTTTCTCTGATCGTTTCAGCTATGAACCGTCAACGCAACTCCGAGGCCAACAAAGCACTGTGACTCCACGTGTGTCGAACTGAATCTGTCCACTTGCACCAGCATCAGCACAAGCACTGGCACCGGAAGGGGCTTCCTGTCGACACGCAACCACCGAATGCCTAGTTCAGCCCGACGAGTGCAAGTGCGTCGCGGATTCAGATCACCGATGCATGCCGAAAAGCGGAAAAGGCGACCATCCAGTCGCCA
The DNA here is from genome assembly GCA_907269125.1 of Eristalis pertinax. Taxonomy (NCBI): domain Eukaryota; kingdom Metazoa; phylum Arthropoda; class Insecta; order Diptera; family Syrphidae; genus Eristalis; species Eristalis pertinax. Next base: position 15,612,533 of record OU026147.1, read on the forward strand.
GTCGCGATGACTGACTTGAGATCAATAAACGGATATTAAAATTAACACAGCGAGTTGTTTGCTTATTCAGGGGGCTGGGTTGGGTTTCACAGAACCATAGGATGTTGGGCCTCATCTTGCAGTTGGCAGTGAGACGATGATGACGTCTCTGTTTGACTCACGACCTGAGGGCATGGAGAGACCTGTGAGCTGTCAGGAAAGCTTGAAGTGGAACAGGACTTTGTGAAGTTCATTGTGGCATCTGGCCTTGGTGCAGCTGCTTTCAATGCACTCCACGACTGGAAGCCAACGTAGCCTAAGAGGTCCCTTCATTTCCCTTAACTTGTGCCCGAATACACTTCTTGTTCATCTGTCGCTGATATTCGCTCATTATTCAATTGTTCCCCTCAAACCGATGTTGTTTGTGTAGCTCCCATTTGGGATGAGCGCCCGATGGTCTTGAGCCCACTGACTAGGAATCAAAGTCATTTCAGTTCACTCTGTGTGGACAGGGGAAAGCAGTGCTTGTGGACAGACAACTGACGACTGAATCCTATTCCCGAACATCAGACTTAGCTGTCAGCAGTGCGAAAACTAAACACATATCAAGGCAGCCTCCCTGGGATTGACTACCGGAGTAAGAGGCTCACAGAAGACACTGTTTCCACCTGATGGTCCATGCAAATATTGAGGAGGCGCTTGTGAGCTGGAAGGGGCAATACGAGCGAAAAATATTTGGACTGGCATGATCAATGTCTTATGTAAAGCCAGCTCGGTCCTTTGAGGGACGGCTCTATTACTCAATTGTCATAGCTGCTCATTGGCCCCGACCTGGCCTTGGAAGAAACCTTTTAGACCTGATCCCCGAATATGTCAGAGTACCTCCAAAATCGATGCGATTTCCGAAAAGTCGCCGTTGGCCAATCTCTTGATCAACACTCTCCCCCTCTCTCGTTAGCAGCCGCCAACGCCACGCCACGCCGTCCCACGGGGGTTGGGTACTCCATCTTCAGTCGAAGGTGCGCAGAAGGACAGAGGTTAGGTGCAGCCGCTTGTGCCTGCGTGAGACGCTCTATCAACGCTTCCCAAAAAATGTACATTGACTTCCTTTTTCTACGGCCAGGCGTTCTCTCTGCTCTCCTATACCGAAGGATAGCGTGGTTGACATCGCGTAGTCGACATTGTGGCGGAAGAAGTTTTAGCTCGCTGATCAATGATCACCCAACATGAAACAGATTTGGCACACATTTGAGTTCGTCCGCAAACTCTGCCTGACAGCGCCTCCAAAAGCGATCAATTGAATCAACTCATAGCTGATCGTCAGAGAACCTAAGATTCCCTTGAATCCATACGAAAATGTCAAGAATAATAAATCTGCCATCAAATCCCTCCAAGAACCCATGTTCCCCTTCCACAAATCAAACAAGCGAGCTTCATATTTTCAAAACCATTTATTAGCGTCTATCTCTAATTCATCGTGATACTCTAGTAGTCTCCTGGTTGGCATCTGGGGGCTGGGTCCTGTGCGCACTTGTACTCGTCGACCTGGCGGAAGGCTGAAAGCACGAAACAAACCATTAGCCATGCTCACAAGCTGCCTCAGAGCACAGTAAAGTTACCTTTCTTTGGACTGTTCAGGCAGTTGTACTTGTCCAGGGCACACTTGCCGGTGAAGCGGAGGAAGCACTTTCCGTTGGTGGCGCATGTGGGCAGATCCAGTTTGGTGCACTTGAAGTCGCAGTGACTGGGCGGGGTGGGCCCAACGCTGGCGGCGACGATGGCTCCAATGACGGCTGAAACGATCAGATGTTGATCAAAATGATGTGAGGGTGGTTGGTGAGGGGAGTGGGAAACTTACCGAAGATGAGTGCGGCTACCACGAGGAATTTCATTTTGCTTGAGTAGGTGTGGAGGACTGGATTACTTGAGTGGACGGCGTGTGCGATGGTTGTGTGGTGATCCTTGGCAGTCCATGCTGTTTTTATACTCTGCCTGATGACGTCACTGAAACAGTTTGCATGCTCATCTTTCGGAAGGACCACAGGCAGAGGAAGAGAAGATAATCGATGGCGCAGCAAAATGGTGTCCAAAAATACTCGCCAGACGCAAATAAACATCGATCGGTAACGTGTGATGATGCTTATCGAATCGAGTGGTAAGAACGGAAAAGAAGACGTACTCCATGTTAGATTAGGTTGAAGTAGGTGGTTAGACGGTGACGGTTGAACCCATTGTGATGCCCATGGGGGAATATAAGCTCTTAGCTGCTACTCCGTGCTTGTTATGTTGTTGTTGTGGTGTTGTTCAGCCTTCCCGGCATCCTTATAAACCTGAAAAGAGATTTTCGAGGGGCTTGATTTTCTTCGATGCTGGAGATGGCTTTTAAGAAATGGTCTCCCAGTGTTCTATGTCTCAACTGGCAGAGACTGGCGCAGTGACCGAGGAAGAGAGGAGCGTCCGTTATTTTTTCTCCGGGTCGCCCATTTGCACATCAAGGTACCTCAGATGATCATGGGCTGTTGACGCTTCAATTGCCGTCGATAGCAACTTTTTGTCGCTTTTTGCACTATTCATCGTAATCCAGTGCTGCGTGCTCAGAACTTTGAGCATTCGACCAGCTTGGACTTGATTTCTGATGCCGAAATTGCTTTAATTGCTTGACTGTCAATTGGAAGGGTTCTATCAGCCGGTGGTGTTTCCAACATGGGCGTCGTCGGTGTAGACAACTGTTTTGGTTCGAACGAAGCGAATATTTGAGCTTCTCCAGGACTTTGTCCACGACCTCCTGAATGGCGCCTAAAGTTGCGTTAATGATTCTTGTCTGAGCTCAATGACGGTTGAAAGGAGTTACTTTTGCCTTTGGAAGTATAATTGCTTTGTTCCTACTGTTGAAGGCTCATTCGATGTCAAGGAATGCAGCAAGCACAAATTCTAACTAACTACGTCATGTAATTCGGTTTCCACGCTAGGGAGAGAGATGGTGCTGGGGTCGAATCTACCATGAATATATACATTTTAGCGACAAATGAAGTTAGGCTGATCGATCGAGAATCTTTTGCAGTAGGCAGCAGGCTAGCTTTCACTGCCTTGGGCATGAAGACGACTTTGACTGCTCTCCATGCGGATGGTATGTAGCCACTAGCCACGATGGGTAGAATACCGTCCGCTCCCGAGTCAGGGGCATTTGAAAGGGTCGTAGGTACCAATGGTCCATTTTACGTACGGTACGTTAAGTTCGATGTCCGAGATCTCCGCTTCCGTCGGAGAGTCATTTGCTTGGGTTGCTGTCCACGTTAGGATTCATATCTGTTTTTTGTTCCTAAAATTTGCTATTTGTGCAAATCCCTCTTACATTCACCGTGTAACTGGCTCTGCTTCTACATTCAACATTACTGCTTAAGTTAATTTTGTTTACACTCTCTTAGCTGCCCACTGATAGAATCGTTGAGTGGACGAGTGTGATTGAGGTCAGACTAGGAGTTGACACAAATACCAAGAGCCACAGCGGCCACTGCTTTTCAAATCACTGTTAGGTGGTAGGCAGCAGAGCTCGTCGGTCCGCCTTTTTTTATCAAGAGCGCCCTAGAGTCAACGTTGGCCATCATAGACATGAACATATCACGAATCACGAATCACGTAAAAGCGCTATTTCGCACTGAAACAGCAAAAGTCACCCATCATAAGTGAAGGGCTTTCTGATTGTCGAGTCATCCGAGTGTGATCATGTCAGCCTTGAGCCATATATTGAAAGTTGTGTTAAATGTGACTTTCCTGATATTCCAGCTAGATTCTAGGAGTCATTGACAACGCTCAAGGCTTCGTGGTTTCCATAGAAGCAGTCTATGGAGTTAGCCTAAGACTGCAGCGCCATCCATGATGTTTTTAGATGAAATGACAGACCACACAATTGACATGCTTGCATACTTACCTGATCTAATTTTTATATACGAAATGTGGATTTTTGCTTGTGAATGTCAATTCCTGGGTATATATTGTGCTCTAGTACTAATGAATCGTATTCTGCAGGCGGAGTAGGTGGTTTTATGCATGATTCCTTGGATTTTCATGCTTACCATCACAGTTCGGTGACTGCGGATATAATATAAATTAGTTGTAGAATCCTCTTCAACTTTGTGTGTATTTAGAGGCTGCAATTCCACGATACTCAGTCATATCGAATTGAACTTGAGCATGTACTTTCTAAGGTCAAAGTCGATCTTATAATTCTGGGTGACCTGAGATTGATAGCTGATCATGGTATGTCTTCTTTTATAAATGAGCCACACGATCTAATCCTATTCGAATTCCTGTGGTGATGATGGTTTATCCAGTACCTTATTGAAGCACATCCCTTTAAATAGAGTCGACATATTGGTACATTCCCCGATAGGTTAAGATGTGCTGGCGTTCTACCAATTTTTAAAAATTGAAATAAAAGAGAGAGGAACATTTACACTGCTGCTTTTATCTCAAAAGTGTTTGAAAAGGCTGTCAAGAGCAGAATCCTTCGTTTCCTAAAGAAGGGAAGGTCTCTCCACTGAAGATGCGCTTATAGCTTTCTGTTCCTTTGTCAATAAAGGCCTGGATTCGAAAGAAAAGTTGTGCCGGCCTGTTTGTAGACATAACCAAGGCTTTTGTTGAGCAAACTGCATCGGGCTGGTCGTCGGAGACTTATTCACAGATGGCTAGCTTCCTATCTGAAGGATAGAAGGCAAAAGGTGAAGGTTGGAAATGATTTCAGTAGTTTTATAACAATCAATATTGGGGTGCCTTAGAAGTCTGTTGTAGGCCCAGTTCTTTTCCTAATCTACATCAATTCCCTGTTTCTTCAGCCTTTTGCAGGTAAAGTCACGGCCTTTGCTGACGATCTTGGTATTGCGTACGACTCTCCTAGCCCTTTGAACCTTGTGCTTCATATTAACTTTGATGTGCATCTACTGAGTTTGTGGTTCGCTATGCATGATCTTATAATGCTATAAAACGCCTTAGATCTCAGGATTCACCTGACTTTGATCTCATTTTCCATGCCGCTAATTGTGCTCGTTACAAAATGTCTAACTGCACTTGTTCTACTGTTTCCACTGAGTCGGTGTTTGATCAAGGCGCTGCATGTTATCCTAGGTGTTTCTGTTCAGCTTTGCACTATTACAACCTCACCAATGGTGGGGGGTTAGCAATAGGACAAAGTAAACAGAAATGAAACAATGTGATACGTTTGTGAGCTCGTTATTCGCACTCGTCGTATTATTTATTGTTTCCGTCTTCTATACAAATTATTCCACAACTAATTGCTGACACAGCGCCTGATGGTCATTCAGTAGGTAAATTCGGAAACATGTACAATTCGTACATTCTGCCAGACCAGGACTGCCAAGGATCACCACACAACCATCGCACACGCCGTCCACTCAAGTAATCCAGTCCTCCACACCTACTCAAGCAAAATGAAATTCCTTATTCTTGACATTTTCGTATGGATTCAAGGGAATCTTAGGTTCTCTGACGATCAGCTATGAGTTGATTCAATTGATCGCTTTTGGAGGCGCTGTCAGGCAGAGTTTGCGGACGAACTCAAATGTGTGCCAAATCTGTTTCATGTTGGGTGATCATTGATCAGCGAGCTAAAACTTCTTCCGCCACAATGTCGACTACGCGATGTCAACCACGCTATCCTTCGGTATAGGAGAGCAGAGAGAACGCCTGGCCGTAGAAAAAGGAAGTCAATGTACATTTTTTGGGAAGCGTTGATAGAGCGTCTCACGCAGGCACAAGCGGCTGCACCTAACCTCTGTCCTTCTGCGCACCTTCGACTGAAGATGGAGTATCCAACCCCCGTGGGACGGCGTGGCGTGGCGTTGGCGGCTGCTAACGAGAGAGGGGGAGAGTGTTGATCAAGAGATTGGCCAACGGCGACTTTTCGGAAATCGCATCGATTTTGGAGGTACTCTGACATATTCGGGGATCAGGTCTAAAAGGTTTCTTCCAAGGCCAGGTCGGGGCCAATGGGCAGCTATGACAATTGAGTAATAGAGCCGTCCCTCAAAGGACCGAGCTGGCTTTACATAAGACATTGATCATGCCAGTCCAAATATTTTTCGCTCGTATTGCCCCTTCCAGCTCACAAGCGCCTCCTCAATATTTGCATGGACCATCAGGTGGAAACAGTGTCTTCTGTGAGCCTCTTACTCCGGTAGTCAATCCCAGGGAGGCTGCCTTGATATGTGTTTAGTTCTCGCACTGCTGACAGCTAAGTCTGATGTTCGGGAATAGGATTCAGTCGTCAGTTGTCTGTCCACAAGCACTGCTTTCCCCTGTCCACACAGAGTGAACTGAAATGACTTTGATTCCTAGTCAGTGGGCTCAAGACCATCGGGCGCTCATCCCAAATGGGAGCTACACAAACAACATCGGTTTGAGGGGAACAATTGAATAATGAGCGAATATCAGCGACAGATGAACAAGAAGTGTATTCGGGCACAAGTTAAGGGAAATGAAGGGACCTCTTAGGCTACGTTGGCTTCCAGTCGTGGAGTGCATTGAAAGCAGCTGCACCAAGGCCAGATGCCACAATGAACTTCACAAAGTCCTGTTCCACTTCAAGCTTTCCTGACAGCTCACAGGTCTCTCCATGCCCTCAGGTCGTGAGTCAAACAGAGACGTCATCATCGTCTCACTGCCAACTCCAAGATGAGGCCCAACCTCCTATGGTTCTGTGAAACCCAACCCAGCCCCCTGAATAAGCAAACAACTCGCTGTGTTCATTTTAAAATCCGTTTATTGATCTCAAGTCAGTCATCGCGACTGGCGACTGGATGGTCGCCTTTTCCGCTTTTCGGCATGCATCGGTGATCTGAATCCGCGACGCACTTGTACTCGTCGACCTACTCGTCGGGCTGAACTAGGCATTCGGTGGTTACGTGTCGACAGGAAGCCCCTTCCGGTGCCGGCGCTGGTGCAAGTGGACAGATTCAGTTCGACACACGTGGAGTCACAGTGCTTTGTTGGCCTCGGAGTTGCGTTGACGGTTCATAGCTGAAACGATCAGAGAAAGTGTGTTCTAGCGAAGGCCTTCGGTGGTCGGTCCACTTGGAGGACGCGCAACTTACCGATGACGATAGCAGCTGCGACGGCGAATTTCATTTTGGCTGAGGGCGTTGAATTTGGCTGCGTGACTGAACTGGACTGAACGAAATGCGCGACGAGTTTGGGATGACTGCCGAGGGTGCTTGTCGTTTTTATACTCTGCCCGCTGTCTCAGGTGCCTGCCGTGTCATGCTCGTCATTCAGTGCGAGGGCCGAGCAGATGTGACGCAATTCAGCAAATGTGTTCTTAAAATAATCGGCAGTGGGAGTCTGTGAGCGAAACTGGTTCTGTGGTTGGACTTCTTTCGAGGAGCCGCATTTGTTGACGGGAACTGGTTGAAGATTTTGCGAAAAAGGAAACGGAAGAGGGTAAAAGGCAATTTGTCTCCTTCGTTCCTTGTCGCTGCGTCGAAGGCGTGCGATTGCGTTTTATCTGGCTCTCTTGAAGCGCGATCAGAATTGATTTGACATTAATGTCGAGTCGCCAGCTTATGACGCTCGAAGAGCAGACACACAGCCTTGGGCTGTTTAGACGGCAGACGACATCCTATTTCGCTCGAAGCAGTGCTTGACTATTGATTCGCCACTGAAACCAGTAAAATGCACCCTTCTTCAAGGCATTTCGACTCAGAATTGTCGCGAGATTGTGTCGGGGGGATTCTTGCCCGAAGTTTCCCAATGACGATTGTTTTGTTCAAGATTTGGCTGTTTGACTATTCTTTGGGGAATAGGGAATAGCTACTTATGGGCGTTACTGCTTAAAGACGAGTGGCTTCTGTGTTCGGCTATGGAAGCACAACACTCTCGTCTTGTTGTCACTGTTGCTTCAATACGGCGGAAAACCTTTAGCCACATTTTCCTCGACAATCTACGTCATTTTTTGTCAGAATTTGCAGGGGTGGAGAGGAGGAGGAGACCATCCAACACCTCCTCTGCTCGTGGCAGTGCACGATATGGTGGCCAACTTCAGTCAATTGATAATGGCTTCTTGCAAGCAACTGGTTTCAGGAATAGGAGTTATCTAAACCGCGTTGTAGCACAGCGGACCTGCATCTTGCCAAAGTGTCCCGCAGTCAGCCACTCGAAGTCGAAACGGTGGCCGACGTTGACTAGTGACTGGGTGCGCCGACCTCCGCACTCGAGATCCATCATCAGTTCTCGCCAAGAACAGCGTTCACAGTTCACGGCTCCACTTGTCAAGGCTGACAAGGCTCAGGCAGCATATCTGTTCTCCGATCGAACTCGGCACAGAACTGCAGTTCCCTTCACCCGTGGGAGATCAACAGCACCCATAACACGAGTGGCTGCTTAAGAAGCTAGGTCCATGTCCATCCCCAGAGTCTGCTGAGTGGATCAGATCCCTCCTCTTTCTTCGCAGGTCTGAGGGAAACCACCGCTTGCTGTCAACATACGGCGCCATGGCATGACGTCAAACGGCGACCATCGTCTCCGGGTAGCAAAACTGAACTCTGCCGATGTGGTGGGACGAACGAAATACCTTTTTTATACCCGATCTGAATTCCAAAGAGCCAGCAGAAATGTCAATTTTCTCTTGAGGGAACGGGCAACAAGCTGGGATGGCTGAACATCAACGCACTTAACCTCAATTCGAAATTATTTTCTTCTCTCTTTGAAGACTTTGTGGCGTCACTGATTTTCATTCTGATCACCTACCATTGCACATCGAAATGCAGATCGGAATTCAGTAATTTTGTTCAGGCATGTGGCCAAGAATCGCAAGGACGCAGCAGTAGATGGCTGATTTACTGTTGATCATCCCAAATCGTAAAAACCGTCGAAATTCATTCCATTTCTCGAATCAAACAAGCGAGCTTCATATTTTCAAAACCATTTATTAGCGTCTATCTCTAATTCATCGTGATACTCTAGTAGTCTCCTGGTTGGCATCTGGGGGCTGGGTCCTGTGCGCACTTGTACTCGTCGACCTGGCGGAAGGCTGAAAGCACGAACGAAACAAACCATTAGCCATGCTCACAAGCTTCCTCAGAGCACAGTCAAATTACCTTTCTTGATGCTGTTCAGGCAGTTGTACTTGTCGAGGGCACACTTGCCGGTGAAGCGGAGGAAGCACTTTCCGTTGGTGGCGCATGTGGGCAGATCCAGTTTGGTGCACTTGAAGTCGCAGTGACTGGGCGGGGTGGGCCCAACGCTGGCGGCGACGATGGCTCCAATGACGGCTGAAAGGATCAGATGTTGATCAAAATGATGTGAGGGCGGTGAGGGGAGTGGGAGTGGGAAACTTACCGAAGATGAGTGCGGCTACCACGAGGAATTTCATTTTGCTTGAGTAGGTGTGGAGGACTGGATTACTTGAGTGGACGGCGTGTGCGATGGTTTTGTGATGATCTCTGGAAGTGCATCTGGTTTTTATACTCTGCCTGATGACGTCACTGAAACACTGCGTGCTCACCTTTCGGGAGGACCACAGGAAGAAGAAGAGAGAGAATCGATGGCGCAGCAAGATGGTGTCCAAAAATACTCGCTGAACGAAAATAAACCGTGTGAAATGTGTGATGATGATTTCTGCCGTTTACCAACGACGGGTTCTGACATTTAATACATATAATAACTGTATGGGTGGCGCTACAGTGAGAGGTGGACCTGCGTCTAGCTTCTGCCGACGGTGGGGGATAGAAAAACAATTATTTATTTGGACGTACTTTGTACACTATTTATATCTCTTCTCGTAATGCATTTCGCACTAGCTTAAATAGACCGAACGAGTTGGGCAACCAGGGTTTAAAACATTTAAACCCCCAATTGTGCCTACGCCCATGAATGGCTTAATGTGCACAGGATGTGTGTCGAATTGATCCTATAAGTAGATGCCAGCCGATATGCTCGAAAAAGTGACTCAAAGATATACCCCCCACATGAAATTAGGAAAAAAACAATTGTACACGCTGAGACCAACCATGTGGGTCATTCGTGGTCAACCGTGCAAGTGTAACTTGTTGGCTTCGCAGTGGCACGGAATATTTCCTTGGCCAGAAGACTAGCGGACGACGAATTTGCACATTCGATCTTCGAATTACGCTTTAAAGCCGGCTTCATTGAATTTCAGGCGATTCGAGGGTTTCATTTGCTGCTCGAGTATAAATAGCTATTGGACAATTAAGCTGCTTCAGGTGGCCTGAGACACCTAGCGCGTGGTAAACTGGGGTGATTGTCCCTCTTTTCAAAAAGGGGAACAAAAGAGATTGCTCCGGGAAAGTCTATGCTAAGGTGTTGGAGGCGCGTTCTAGAGCTACGCTCGCTACGAGTCCAGGATGGGGGATGAATAGTGTGGCTTTCTCTGATTTGGAAGTCAATGAAGTCACTTTCTCGGATCGCCTTCCTATCATTGTAACAACAACGCACGAAATAGCAGAAAACGAACAGATAAGACCAATGATGGTACTCCATAAGCTGGTGTGGAATGACAACAAGATGGAACAGACCATAAAAGGGTCGTGTCATCCCGTAAGCTGCAACATGAATTCTTGTTGGAAAAATAATGAACCGTGGTTTGATGAGATTTGCCAAAGAGCGAGACGGAAATCGTTCGCCTGGCTGAAACTATTTCGTTCCATAAACACGGATACTCTAAATAATGCATATATCAGAGCCAACCAAGAATTTAAAGCTCGGTGCTGTAATAGCTCATCGGAATTTTGGCAACAAGTTAAGAGACTTAATGATGGAGACAGCTGGATGGCGCCGTTGGTTGAGTGCCTGCCCTGTTCGAATCCCAGTGACAGCAAAGTTAAATCGCTTTTATCGGGTTTCAAATCTGGTCCAGTCACCATTTGTCGTTGGGATCAAATTAACGGCACTATCACTGGAGTTGTCGATCGGTGGTAGTAGCCTGACAATGGACCAACAATGGTCTAAGTGTGCTGGCGATTTCGCTGGCAGCCCAACTACCTAACCTAACCTAATGGTGGAAGCTATAGCTTAGTACGAATACTCTCTTGGAACATTTTAAGAAATAGCCCTTGCTTTCAATATGCGACACCAGACATTGGCCCAATAATGCAACAGGAGTTTATGGAAGCGCTTTTTTCCTTGAAAGATAAAAAAGCTGCAGGGCCAGATTGTATCGCCATCGTTTTTTATAAGTGCAGTTCCATTGGCCTGAAAGAACGCCTCATTGATGCGTTCAACAGCATTTTAAGCCTACCCCGTGGCCGTAGGGGTAGTACCTCGACTATTTAAAGAAGCGTTGATCTTCCCTATTCATAAATTCATAAAAAAGGCGATGCGTTGGATCCAGCCAATTATCGGGGCATATGGTTTTCCAACGCGTCCTACAAGCTCGTCGCAAATATTCTGCAGAGGCGACTTATCACGTGGATAGGAACAAACAGCCTACTTAAGGAATTCGAGGTGGGGTTTAGGCGTGGCTACTCAACTGTTGACCATATTTTTGTTCTGAGCAGTAAATCAGATACCCACATAAAGCGGCTTTCGATTCTGTGAACCGAAACTCAATATTTTATAAAGCGGTTTCGAATGGAGCGGAGTTACCCGTTTGGTTACGGACGGAATCGGGGGTAGGACAGGAATTTATTGAGGATGTTTTGGATTTTCTGCCTGGAGGAGTAGAGTTTGCGGGAGTTCTCATTAAAGCAGAAATGAGGAGGTAGAAAAATTTGCAGGCTTAACTCCATCATACATTAAATCACTGAAGATGCAAATTAAATATATACTACGGGCAATGAACATGGCAGACAACATACTCCCGAAGATAGTAGCACTGCAAACAGTTCGGAGCGAAACCGCATCGTACAAAGAGTGTCTGCAATTAGCTCGACGGTGTGGTGTAGTCTTGAAATACAGAGAAAATATTTAAACAGTCTATAAATATGTACTACCTATTATTAGTGTTATAGTCAATCTGGCAGACAGCAAGGCCATGGAATTACTTGGAAAAAATCTAATCTAATCTAGTGCGGCAGTCCGGCAGAAGTACGACCGACCAGCTTTTCACTCTAAGAATGATACTCGAGAAGGCTTGAGAGTATGCTAAACCGACCTAAAGCTGTTTTGTAGATTTGGAAAAGGCATACGGCCGAGTTCCTGGAGGTAAACTGTGCAGTGTTTTGCAGGAGCATGGGATTGATGGTAATCTTTTGAGGGCCATTCAGTCTCTGTACACAAACTGCAGCAGCTGTGTTCGTGTTAACGGAGCTAAATCAACACCTTTCAACGTGGACGTTGGACTTCGCCAAGGGTGCGTCTTGTCACCTCTCCTTTTCATTGTATATACGGACGGGATGTTGCGAGAAATGTTTCACATTGGGAGAGTTGAGGGTAAGTCATCTCCTTTTTGCAGATGACTTAGTTATCCGCACATCCTCCCAGACTGTCGATAAATTTGTTGACGTCTGTGCAAATGCTGGGACGCAGAACGCCTGTTCAATGCACTCAACATGTTAGTGGAGTCCCATTGAAGCAGGTGCAGGAGTCCAAGTATCTCGGGGTATTTTCCCTGTAGGATTGGCCAAGCCGGCTCACTTTTGAAACAGCTTGGAAGATCTGTAATCAGGAAGGCCGCGCTTGGTGTCAAAGCCAAGTTAGCGGTTTTCAATTCAGTATTTGTTCCAACTCTCACCTATGGCCATGGAATTTGGGCAGTTACTCGGCGGGATAGGGTGAGAAACACGACCGAACGCGAGGAACTCAATGTCCGCATCATCACTACTTCCGAAGCGTGCCTTGAATGCGATTCCATCAGGTAGGCGACTGCTTGGCAGACCCGTCACTAGGTGGTTGGACCAAGTCCAAAAACTCGCCTGGTTCGACTGGCCTGGTGATCTTTAGTCCGTGCATTACCCCCGCGACCCCTGTGGTGGATCATGCGGGTCAGAAAATGATGAGCGGCTCCAGGAAATATTCGTGACAGCGATGGGAAATATTGACAGAAAAATGTGGTCTAGCTAAATAAAAGAATACCACGCATGCGTCGTCAGTTTAACGGATTATCTAATTACCACTAAAATGAAAGACTGTTCAAATTTTGCTATCTCCACATTGGAAGAACCCTTTTGCGTTTCCAAACAGAAGCCTAGCCCCTTGATGCGGCACACGCCTTCATTTTGCGTTCTTTCAATTCGATTTAGCATCAGCATCACACACATCACCGATCGATGTTTATTTCCGTCTGGCGAGTATTTTTGGACACCATCTTGCTGCGCCATCGATTCTCTTCTCTTCCTCTTCCTGTGGTCCTTTCCGAAATTTGAGCGAGCAAAGTGTTTCAGTGACGTCATCAGGCAGAGTATAAAAACTGCATGCGCTGCCAAGGATCACCACAAAACCATCGCACACCTCGTCCACTCAAGTAATCCAGTTCTCCACACCTACTCAAGCAAAATGAAATTCCTCGTGGTAGCCGCACTCATCTTCGGTAAGTCCACTCCCACCCCCCTCACCGCCCTCACATCATTTTGATCAACATCTGATCCTTTCAGCCGTCATTGGAGCCATCGTCGCCGCCAGCGTTGGGCCCACCCCGCCCAGTCACTGCGACTTCAAGTGCACCAAACTGGATCTGCCCACATGCGCCACCAACGGAAAGTGCTTCCTCCGCTTCACCGGCAAGTGTGCCCTCGACAAGTACAACTGCCTGAACAGCATCAAGAAAGGTAATTTGACTGTGCTCTGAGGAAGCTTGTGAGCATGGCTAATGGTTTGTTTCGTTCGTGCTTTCAGCCTTCCGCCAGGTCGACGAGTACAAGTGCGCACAGGACCCAGCCCCCAGATGCCAACCAGGAGACTACTAGAGTATCACGATGAATTAGAGATAGACGCTAATAAATGGTTTTGAAAATATGAAGCTCGCTTGTTTGATTCGAGAAATGGAATGAATTTCGACGGTTTTTACGATTTGGGATGATCAACAGTAAATCAGCCATCTACTGCTGCGTCCTTGCGATTCTTGGCCACATGCCTGAACAAAATTACTGAATTCCGATCTGCATTTCGATGTGCAATGGTAGGTGATCAGAATGAAAATCAGTGACGCCACAAAGTCTTCAAAGAGAGAACAAAATTATTTCGAATTGGGGTTAAATGCGTTGATGTTCACTGTTCAGCCATCCAAGCTTGTTGCCCGGTTCATCAATAGAAAATTGACATTTCTGCTGGCTCTTTGGAATTCAGATCAGATATAAAAAAAGTATTTTGTTCGTCATGCCACCACATCGGCAGAGTTCAGATTTGCTACACGGAGACGATGGTCGCCGTTTGACGTCATGCCATGGCGCCGTATGTTGACAGCAAGCGGTGGTTTCCCTCAGACCTGCGAAGAAAGAGGAGGGATCCGATCCACTCAGCAGAGTCTGGGGATGGACATGGACCTAGCTTCTTAAGCAGCCACTCGTGTTATGGGTGCTGTTGATCTCCCACGGGTGAAGGGAACTGCAGTTCTGTGCCGAGTTCGATCGGAGAACAGATATGCTGCCTGAGCCTTGTCAGCCTTGACAAGTGGAGCCGTGAACTGTGAACGCTGTTCTTGGCGAGAACTGATGATGGACCTCGAGTGCGGAGGTTGGCGCACCCAGTCACTAGTCAACGTCGGCCACGGTATCGAATTCGAGTGGCTGACTGCGAGACACTTTGGAAAGATGCAGGTCCGCTGTGCTACAACGCGGTTTAGATAACTCCTATTCCTGAAACCAGTTGCTTGCAAGAAGCCATTAGCGATTGACTGAAGTTGGCCACCATATCGTGCACTGCCACGAGCAGAGGAGGTGTTAGATGGTCTCCTCCTCCTCTCCACCCCTGCAAATTCTGACAAAAAATGACGTAGATTGTCGAGGAAAATGTGGCTAAAGGTTTTCCGCCGTATTGAAGCAGCAGTGACAACAAGACGAGAGCGTTGTGCTTCCATAGCCGAACACTGAAGCCACTCGTCTCTAAGCAGTAACGCCCATAAGTAGCTATTCCCTATTCCCCAAAGAATAGTCAAACAGCCAAATCTTGAACAAAACAATCGTCATTGGGAAACTTCGGGGCAAGAATCCCCCCGACACAATCTCGCGACAATTCTGAGTCGAAATGCCTTGAAGAAGGGTGCATTTTACTGGTTTCAGTGGCGAATCAATAGTCAAGCACTGCTTCGAGCGAAATAGGATGTCGTCTGCCGTCTAAACAGCCCAAGGCTGTGTGTCTGCTCTTCGAGCGTCATAAGCTGGCGACTCGACATTAATGTCAAATCAATTCTGATCGCGCTTCAAGAGAGCCAGATAAAACGCAATCGCACGCCTTCGACGCAGCGACAAGGAACGAAGGAGACAAATTGCCTTTTACCCTCTTCCGTTTCCTTTTTCGCAAAATCTTCAACCAGTTCCCGTCAACAAATGCGGCTCCTCGAAAGAAGTCCAACCACAGAACCAGTTTCGCTCACAGACTCCCACTGCCGATTATTTTAAGAACACATTTGCTGAATTGCGTCACATCTGCTCGGCCCTCGCACTGAATGACGAGCATGACACGGCAGGCACCTGAGACAGCGGGCAGAGTATAAAAACGACAAGCACCCTCGGCAGTCATCCCAAACTCGTCGCGCATTTCGTTCAGTCCAGTTCAGTCACGCAGCCAAATTCAACGCCCTCAGCCAAAATGAAATTCGCCGTCGCAGCTGCTATCGTCATCGGTAAGTTGCGCGTCCTCCAAGTGGACCGACCACCGAAGGCCTTCGCTAGAACACACTTTCTCTGATCGTTTCAGCTATGAACCGTCAACGCAACTCCGAGGCCAACAAAGCACTGTGACTCCACGTGTGTCGAACTGAATCTGTCCACTTGCACCAGCGCCGGCACCGGAAGGGGCTTCCTGTCGACACGTAACCACCGAATGCCTAGTTCAGCCCGACGAGTAGGTCGACGAGTACAAGTGCGTCGCGGATTCAGATCACCGATGCATGCCGAAAAGCGGAAAAGGCGACCATCCAGTCGCCAGTCGCGATGACTGACTTGAGATCAATAAACGGATTTTAAAATGAACACAGCGAGTTGTTTGCTTATTCAGGGGGCTGGGT
Organism: Eristalis pertinax; assembly: GCA_907269125.1. Classification (NCBI taxonomy): domain Eukaryota; kingdom Metazoa; phylum Arthropoda; class Insecta; order Diptera; family Syrphidae; genus Eristalis; species Eristalis pertinax. The sequence continues at coordinate 15,628,641 of OU026147.1, forward strand.
TGGGTTTCACAGAACCATAGGAGGTTGGGCCTCATCTTGGAGTTGGCAGTGAGACGATGATGACGTCTCTGTTTGACTCACGACCTGAGGGCATGGAGAGACCTGTGAGCTGTCAGGAAAGCTTGAAGTGGAACAGGACTTTGTGAAGTTCATTGTGGCATCTGGCCTTGGTGCAGCTGCTTTCAATGCACTCCACGACTGGAAGCCAACGTAGCCTAAGAGGTCCCTTCATTTCCCTTAACTTGTGCCCGAATACACTTCTTGTTCATCTGTCGCTGATATTCGCTCATTATTCAATTGTTCCCCTCAAACCGATGTTGTTTGTGTAGCTCCCATTTGGGATGAGCGCCCGATGGTCTTGAGCCCACTGACTAGGAATCAAAGTCATTTCAGTTCACTCTGTGTGGACAGGGGAAAGCAGTGCTTGTGGACAGACAACTGACGACTGAATCCTATTCCCGAACATCAGACTTAGCTGTCAGCAGTGCGAAAACTAAACACATATCAAGGCAGCCTCCCTGGGATTGACTACCGGAGTAAGAGGCTCACAGAAGACACTGTTTCCACCTGATGGTCCATGCAAATATTGAGGAGGCGCTTGTGAGCTGGAAGGGGCAATACGAGCGAAAAATATTTGGACTGGCATGATCAATGTCTTATGTAAAGCCAGCTCGGTCCTTTGAGGGACGGCTCTATTACTCAATTGTCATAGCTGCCCATTGGCCCCGACCTGGCCTTGGAAGAAACCTTTTAGACCTGATCCCCGAATATGTCAGAGTACCTCCAAAATCGATGCGATTTCCGAAAAGTCGCCGTTGGCCAATCTCTTGATCAACACTCTCCCCCTCTCTCGTTAGCAGCCGCCAACGCCACGCCACGCCGTCCCACGGGGGTTGGGTACTCCATCTTCAGTCGAAGGTGCGCAGAAGGACAGAGGTTAGGTGCAGCCGCTTGTGCCTGCGTGAGACGCTCTATCAACGCTTCCCAAAAAATGTACATTGACTTCCTTTTTCTACGGCCAGGCGTTCTCTCTGCTCTCCTATACCGAAGGATAGCGTGGTTGACATCGCGTAGTCGACATTGTGGCGGAAGAAGTTTTAGCTCGCTGATCAATGATCACCCAACATGAAACAGATTTGGCACACATTTGAGTTCGTCCGCAAACTCTGCCTGACAGCGCCTCCAAAAGCGATCAATTGAATCAACTCATAGCTGATCGTCAGAGGACCTAAGATTCCCTTGAATCCATACGAAAATGTCAAGAATAATAAATCTGCCATCAAATCCCTCCAAGAACCCATGTTCCCCTTCCACAAATCAAACAAGCGAGCTTCATATTTTCAAAACCATTTATTAGTCTCTATCTCTAATTCATCGTCGTACTCTAGTAGTCTCCTGGTTGGCATCTGGGGGCTGGGTCCTGTGCGCACTTGTACTCGTCGACCTGGCGGAAGGCTGAAAGCACGAACGAAACAAACCATTAGCCATGCTCACAAGCTTCCTCAGAGCACAGTCATATTACCTTTCTTGGGGCTGTTCAGGCAGTTGTACTTGTCGAGGGCACACTTGCCGGTGAAGCGGAGGAAGCACTTTCCGTTGGTGGCGCATGTGGGCAGATCCAGTTTGGTGCACTTGAAGTCGCAGTGACTGGGCGGAGTGGGCCCAACGCTGGCGGCGACGATGGCTCCAATGACGGCTGAAATGATCAGATGTTGATCAAAATGATGTGAGGGTGGTGGGTGAGGGGAGTGGGAGTGGACTTACCGAAGATGAGTGCGGCTACCACGAGGAATTTCATTTTGCTTGAGTAGGTGTGGAGGACTGGATTACTTGAGTGGACGAGGTGTGCGATGGTTTTGTGGTGATCCTTGGCAGCGCATGCAGTTTTTATACTCTGCCTGATGACGTCACTGAAACACTTTGCGTGCTTGGAAAATACCACAGGAAGAGGAAGAGAAGAGAATCGATGGCGCAGCAAGATGGTGTCCAAAAATACTCGCCAGACGGAAATAAACATCGATCGGTAACGTGTGATGATGCTTATCGAATCGAGTGGTAAGAACGGAAAAGAAGACGTACTCCATGTTAGATTAGGTTGAAGTAGGTGGTTAGACGGGGACGGTTGAACCCATTGTGATGCCCATGGGGGAATATAAGCTCTTAGCTGCTACTCCGTGCTTGTTATGTTGTTGTTGTGGTGTTGTTCAGCCATCCCGGCATCCTTATAAACCTGAAAAGAGAGGGGCTTGATTTTCTTCGATGCTGGAGATGGCTTTTAAGAAATGGTCTCCCAGTGTTCTATGTCTCAACTGGCAGAGACTGGCGCAGTGACCGAGGAAGAGAGGAGCGTCCGTTATTTTTTCTCCGGGTCGCCCATTTGCACATCAAGGTACCTCAGATGATCATGGGCTGTTGACGCTTCAATTGCCGTCGATAGCAACTTTTTGTCGCTTTTTGCACTATTCATCGTAATCCAGTGCTGCGTGCTCAGAACTTTGAGCATTCGACCAGCTTGGACTTGATTTCTGATGCCGAACGAAAAATTGCTTTAATTGCTTGACTGTCAATTGGAAGGGTTCTATCAGCCGGTGGTGTTTCCAACATTGGCGTCGTCGGTGTAGACAACTGTTTTGGTTCGAACGAAGCGAATATTTGAGCTTCTCCAGGACATTGTCCACGACCTCCTTAATAGCGCCTAAAGTTGCGTTAATGATTCTTGTCTGAGCTCAATGACGGTTGAAAGGAGTTACTTTTGCCTTCGATGTCAAGGAATGCAGCAAGCACAAATTCTAACTAACTACGTCATGTAATTCGGTTTCCACGCTAGGGAGAGAGATGGTGCTGGGGTCGAATCTACCATGAATATATACATTTTAGCGACAAATGAAGTTAGGCTGATCGATCGAGAATCTTTTGCAGTAGGCAGCAGGCTAGCTTTCACTGCCTTGGGCATGAAGACGACTTTGACTGCTCTCCATGCGGATGGTATGTAGCCACTAGCCACGATGGGTAGAATACCGTCCGCTCCCGAGTCAGGGGCATTTGAAAGGGTCGTAGGTACCAATGGTCCATTTTACGTACGGTACGTTAAGTTCGATGTCCGAGATCTCCGCTTCCGTCGGTGAGTCATTTGCTTGGGTTGCTGTCCACGTTAGGATTCATATCTGTTTTTTGTTCCTAAAATTTGCTATTTGTGCAAATCCCTTTTACATTCATCGTGTAACTGGCTCTGGTTCTACATTCAACATTACTGCTTAAGTTAATTTTGTTCACACTCTCTTAGCTATCCACTGATAGAATCGTTGAGTGGACGAGTGTGATTGAGGTCAGACTAGGAGTTGACACAAATACCAAGAGCCACAGCGGCCACTGCTTTTCAAATGACTGTTAGGTGGTAGGCAGCAGAGCTCGTCGGTCCGCCTTTTTTTATCAAGAGCGCCCTAGAGTCAACGTTGGCCATCATAGACATGAACATATCACGAATCACGAATCACGTAAAAGCACTATTTCGCACTGAAACAGCAAAAGTCACCCATCATAAGTGAAGGGCACTCAATAACAATCCAAAAACGGGGCTTTCTGATGGTCGAGTCATCCGAGTGTGATCATGTCAGCCTTGAGCCATATATTGAAAGTTGTGTTAAATGTGACTTTCCTGATATTCCAGCTAGATTCTAGGAGTCATTGACAATGCTCAAGGCTTCGTGGTTTCCCTAGAAGCAGTCTATGGAGTTAGCCTAGGACTGCAGCGCCATCCATGATGTTTTTAGATGAAATGACAGACCACACAATTGACATGCTTGCATACTTACCTGATCTAATTTTTATATACGAAATGTGGATTTTTGCTTGTGAATGTCAATTCCTGGGTATATATTGTGCTCTAGTACTAATGAATCGTATTCTGCAGGCGGAGTAGGTGGTTTTATGCATGATTCCTTGGATTTTCATGCTTACCATCACAGTTCGGTGACTGCGGATATAATATAAATTAGTTGTAGAATCCTCTTCAACTTTGTGTGTATTTAGAGGCTGCAATTCCACGATACTCAGTCATATCGAATTGAACTTGAGCATGTACTTTCTAAGGTCAAAGTCGATCTTATAATTCTGGGTGACCTGAGATTGATAGCTGATCATGGTATGTCTTCTTTTATAAATGAGCCACACGATCTAATCCTAATCGAATTCCTGTGGTGATGATGGTTTATCCAGTAGCTTATTGAAGCACATCCCTTTAAATAGAGTCGACATATTGGTACATTCCCCGATAGGTTAAGATGTGCTGGCGTTCTACCGATTTTTAAAAATTGAAATAAAAGAGAGAGGAACATTTACACTGCTGCTTTTATCTCAAAAGTGTTTGAAAAGGCTGTCAAGAGCAGAATCCTTCGTTTCCTAAAGAAGGGAAGGTCTCTCCACTGAAGATGCGCTTATGGCTTTCTGTTCCTTTGTCAATAAAGGCCTGGATTCGAAAGAAAAGTTGTGCCGGCCTGTTTGTAGACATAACCAAGGCTTTTGTTGAGCAAACTGCATCGGGCTGGTCGTCGGAGACTTATTCACAGATGGCTAGCTTCCTATCTGAAGGATAGAAGGCAAAAGGTGAAGGTTGGAAATGATTTCAGTAGTTTTATAACAATCAATATTGGGGTGCCTTAGAAGTCTGTTGTAGGCCCAGTTCTTTTCCTAATCTACATCAATTCCCTGTTTCTTCAGCCTTTTGCAGGTAAAGTCACGGCCTTTGCTGACGATCTTGGTATTGCGTACGACTCTCCTAGCCCTTTGAACCTTGTGCTTCATATTAACTTTGATGTGCATCTACTGAGTTTGTGGTTCGCTATGCATGATCTTATAATGCTATAAAACGCCTTAGATCTCAGGATTCACCTGACTTTGATCTCATTTTCCATGCCGCTAATTGTGCTCGTTACAAAATGTCTAACTGCACTTGTTCTACTGTTTCCACTGAGTCGGTGTTTGATCAAGGCGCTGCATGTTATCCTAGGTGTTTCTGTTCAGCTTTGCACTATTACAACCTCACCAATGGTGGGGGGGTTAGCAATAGGACAAAGTAAACAGAAATGAAACAATGTCGTCGTTTTATTTATTGTTTCCGTCTTCTATACAAATTATTCCACAACTAATTGCTGACACAGCGCCTGATGGTCATTGAGTAGGTAAATTCGGAAACATGTACAATTCGTACATTCTGCCAGACCAGCACGGTTCACACTTTAAAGTCCGACACCGCGAATCGCCTTTTTGTCAACGACGGTTCCTCTAGCGTCTGCAGCTGGATCACTGTGGGCTTTGTCTTCCCTCTGTCTCCGTAATATGAAACATGCCGCAATGATGCAAATGAAAAGACCTCCGAACAAACTATAGTTTATAGTTTGATGTAAATGATGGGAGGTGGCAACAGTTATCCACTTCTGAAGTGTCATGTCCTCGTTCCCATTTCCAGGAATTCTGGTGGAATTTCCATCGGTATTGAGGTGCTCTGCGGCCTTTCCAGCAATAGTGTGCTGATGTTCGTTGCAGGCATGCCAGCAGTATACATTCTGATTGGGACTACGTTGTCCATCGTCTCGGAGCACTATGTCGAAAACCTTGTTGTTACATATTCGACTAAGTGTGTAAGCTTTGTCTAATACGTAGATCCAAGAGTTTTCACTGCAAAGTTGGTGAAGGTAGAATGGTTATTATCTTGCAGAAAGCCGAAAGCTCGTTTTTGTGGGCAAGTAGATCTACTTCGCATCTACTTACAGTCTCAAAATTGAAGCTGATCTAACTACATTGCGAACTTGAAGCAGCATCTTTGTTCCTCTATCCGTGGCCTGTATCAACTCCGCAGATTCTGCACAAATAACACTCGGAGAGCTGTATACTTCGGCATATTCCACTGTGGACTTCAAATATGGTTTAGGGTGCTGGGCAGGAGCTCACCGCCCAAAACTCCATCATCTACTTGTACCACAGAAATATGCTATTAGAAAGATTTGTGGTGTTCCTCGTCTCATTCATTCCATTGTACTGTTAGGAGTCTAAATATTTTGCAAGTGAGACAACTGTATGACAACAACGCATTCATCTTATCTTCTATCAGAAGTGGGTATCGACAGAGCCCAATCTCTGACGGCCGAAGTCTACGTAGTAACTCTGGTTTCTTCGTAAACATAACTTCCTTTCGTACAGCTGCCCACTTTAGAGACTTCTACTCCGTCGTCTGCTCTAAATTATTTAACTGTCTTCCAAGTAAAGTCAAAACTTGGCTTCTAGATTTCGACCTCAATGACATTGAAGTTCTGCTGTCATACATTGCTTAAGTCAAAATTATTGTTTAATTCTGTAACTTTTCTTACATTTTATCTCTGCTACTCTTTCTTTTGTACAAATTCCTTCTGGTTTCCTCCAAATGTAACATCTGTTAAACTCCATTTTGATGTGGCAACCCTGTTTTGAGTTATTAAATGCGAATGTCGCTAGCTATTCTAAGTTAATAGTACATTTCTTGAATTGCATATCATTAGCTGCATTATCCCAAGAATAAGAAATAAAATAAGATGTCATTCGCTCTTAAGAAGCAGACGCCAGAAACCGTGATCACACATTTCACACGGTTTATTTTCGTTCAGCGAGTATTTTTGGAAACCATCTTGCTGCGCCATCGATTCTCTTCTCTTCCTCTTCCTGTGGTATTTTCCAAGCACGCAAAGTGTTTCAGTGACGTCATCAGGCAGAGTATAAAAACTGCATGCGCTGCCAAGGATCACCACAAAACCATCGCACACCTCGTCCACTCAAGTAATCCAGTCCTCCACACCTACTCAAGCAAAATGAAATTCCTCGTGGTAGCCGCACTCATCTTCGGTAAGTCCACTCCCACTCCCCTCACCGCCCTCACATCATTTTGATCAACATCTGATCCTTTCAGCCGTCATTGGAGCCATCGCCGCCGCCAGCGTTGGGCCCACCCCGCCCAGTCACTGCGACTTCAAGTGCACCAAACTGGATCTGCCCACATGCGCCACCAACGGAAAGTGCTTCCTCCGCTTCACCGGCAAGTGTGCCCTCGACAAGTACAACTGCCTGAACAGCCCCAAGAAAGGTAATATGACTGTGCTCTGAGGAAGCTTGTGAGCATGGCTAATGGTTTGTTTCGTTCGTGCTTTCAGCCTTCCGCCAGGTCGACGAGTACAAGTGCGCACAGGACCCAGCCCCCAGATGCCAACCAGGAGACTACTAGAGTACGACGATGAATTAGAGATAGAGACTAATAAATGGTTTTGAAAATATGAAGCTCGCTTGTTTGATTTGTGGAAGGGGAACATGGGTTCTTGGAGGGATTTGATGGCAGATTTATTATTCTTGACATTTTCGTATGGATTCAAGGGAATCTTAGGTCCTCTGACGATCAGCTATGAGTTGATTCAATTGATCGCTTTTGGAGGCGCTGTCAGGCAGAGTTTGCGGACGAACTCAAATGTGTGCCAAATCTGTTTCATGTTGGGTGATCATTGATCAGCGAGCTAAAACTTCTTCCGCCACAATGTCGACTACGCGATGTCAACCACGCTATCCTTCGGTATAGGAGAGCAGAGAGAACGCCTGGCCGTAGAAAAAGGAAGTCAATGTACATTTTTTGGGAAGCGTTGATAGAGCGTCTCACGCAGGCACAAGCGGCTGCACCTAACCTCTGTCCTTCTGCCCCCGTGCGACGCCGCGGCCTGGCGTTGGCGGCTGCTAACGAGAGAGAGGGGTGCGCTCACTTTTGTTTCCGGATGGCGGCGGAGGAGCTGATCAACAGATTGGCCAACGGCAACTTTTCGGAGATCGCATCGATTTTGGGGGTACTCTGACATATTCGGGGATCAGGTCTAAAAGGTTTCTTCCAAGGCCAGCTCGGGGCCAATGGGCAGCTATGACAATTGAGTAATAGAGCCGTCTCTCAAAGGACCGAGCTGGCTTTACATAAGACATTGATCATGCCAGTCCAAATATTTTTCGCTCGTATTGGCCTTTCCAGCTCACAAGAGAGTCCTCAAAATTTGCATGGACCATCAGGTGGAAACAGTATCTTTTGTGAGCCTCTTACTCCGGTAGTCAATCGCAGGGAGTCTGCCTTGACAAGTGTCTAGTCTTCGCACTGCTGACAGCTAAGTCTGATGTTCGGGAATAGGATTCAGGCGTCAGTTGTCTGTCCACAAGCACTGCTTTCCCCTGTCCACACAGAGTGAACTGAAATGACTTTGATTCCTAGTCAGTGGGCTCAAGACCATCGGGCGCCCATCCCAAATGGGAGCTACACAAACAACATCGGTTTGAGGGGCACAATTGAATAATGAGCGAATATCAGCGACAGATGAACAAGAAGTGTATTCGGGCACAAGTTAAGGGAAATGAAGGGACCTGTTAGGCTACGTTGGCTTCCAGTCGTGGAGTGCATTGAAAGCAGCTGCACCAAGGCCAGATGCCACAATGAACTTCACAAAGTCCTGTTCCACTTCAAGCTTTCCTGACAGCTCACAGGTCTCTCCATGCCCTCAGGTCGTGAGTCAAACAGAGACGTCATCATCGTCTCACTGCCAACTGCAAGATGAGGCCCAACCTCCTATGGTTCTGTGAAACCCAACCCAGCCCCCTGAATAAGCAAACAACTCGCTGTGTTCATTTTAAAATCCGTTTATTGATCTCAAGTCAGTCATCGCGACTGGCGACTGGATGGTCGCCTTTTCCGCTTTTCGGCATGCATCGGTGATCTGAATCCGCGACGCACTTGTACTCGTCGACCTACTCGTCGGGCTGAACTAGGCATTCGGCGGTTGCGTGTCGACAGGAAGCCCCTTCCGGTGCCAGTGCTGGTGCTGATGCTGGTGCAAGTGGACAGATTCAGTTCGACACACGTGAAGTCACAGTGCTTTGTTGGCCTCGGAGTTGCGTTGACGGTTCATAGCTGAAACGATCAGAGAAAGTGTGTTCTAGCGAATGCCTTCGGTGGTCGGTCCACTTGGAGGACGCGCAACTTACCGATGACGATAGCAGCTGCGACGGCGAATTTCATTTTGGCTGAGGGCGTTGAATTTGGCTGCGTGACTGAACTGGACTGAACGAAATGCGCGACGAGTTTGGGATGACTGCCGAGGCTGCTTGTCGTTTTTATACTCTGCCCGCTGTCTCAGGTGCCTGCCGTGTCATGCTCGTCATTCAGTGCGAGGGCCGAGCAGATGTGACGCAATTCAGCAAATGTGTTCTTAAAATAATCGGCAGTGGGAGTCTGTGAGCGAAACTGGTTCTGTATTTGGACTTCTTTTGAGGAGCCGCATTTGTTGACGGGAACTGGTTGAAGATTTTGCGAAAAAGGAAACGGAAGAGGGTAAAAAGGCAATTTGTCTCCTTCGTTCCTTGTCGCTGCGTCGAAGGCGTGCGATTGCGTTTTATCTGGATCTCTTGAAGCGCGATCAGAATTGATTTGACATTAATGTCGAGTCGCCAGCTTATGACGCTCGAAGAGCAGACACACAGCCTTGGGCTGTTTAGACGGCAGACGACATCCTATTTCGCTCGAAGCAGTGCTTGACTATTGATTCGCCACTGAAACCAGTAAAATGCACCCTTCTTCAAGGCGTTTCGACTCAGAATTGTCGCGAGATTGTGTCGGGGGGATTCTTGCCCCGAAGTTTCCCAATTACGATTGTTTTGTTCAAGATTTGGCTGTTTGATTAAGACGAGTGGCTTCAGTGTTCGGCTATGGAAGCACAACGCTCTCGTCTTGTTGTCACTGTTGCTTCAATACGGCGGAAAACCTTTAGCCACATTTTCCTCGACAATCTACGTCATTTTTTGTCAGAATTTGCAGGGGTGGAGAGGAGGAGGAGACCATCTAACACCTCCTCTGCTCGTGGCAGTGCACGATATGGTGGCCAACTTCAGTCAATCGCTAATGGCTTCTTGCAAGCAACTGGTTTCAGGAATAGGAGTTATCTAAACCGCGTTGTAGCACAGCGGACCTGCATCTTGCCAAAGTGTCCCGCAGTCAGCCACTCGAAGTCGATGCGGTGGCCGCCGTTGACTAGTGACTAGGTGCGCCGACCTCCGCACTCGAGGTCCATCATCAGTTCTCGCCAAGAACAGCGTTCACAGTTCACGGCTCCACTTGTCAAGGCTGACAAGGCTCAGGCAGCATATCTGTTCTCCGATCGAACTCGGCACAGAACTGCAGTTCCCTTCACCCGTGGGAGATCAACAGCACCCATAACACGAGTGGCTGCTTAAGAAGCTAGGTCCATGTCCATCCCCAGACTCTGCTGAGTGGATCAGATCCCTCCTCTTTCTTCGCAGGTCTGAGGGAAACCACCGCTTGCTGTCAACATACGGCGCCATGGCATGACGTCAAACGGCGACCATCGTCTCCGTGTAGCAAATCTGAACTCTGCCGATGTGGTGGCATGACGAACAAAATACTTTTTTTATATCTGATCTGAATTCCAAAGAGCCAGCAGAAATGTCAATTTTCTCTTGATGAACCGGGCAACAAGCTTGGATGGCTGAACAGTGAACATCAACGCATTTAACCTCAATTCGAAATTATTTTGTTCTCTCTTTGAAGACCTTGTGGCGTCACTGATTTTCATTCTGATCACCTACCATTGCACATCGAAATGCAGATCGGAATTCAGTAATTTTGTTCAGGCATGTGGCCAAGAATCGCAAGGACGCAGCAGTAGATGGCTGATTTACTGTTGATCATCCCAAATCGTAAAAACCGTGGAAATTCCTTCCATTTCTCAAATCAAACAAGCGAGCTTCATATTTTCAAAACCATTTATTAGCGTCTATCTCTAATTCATCGTGATACTCTAGTAGTCTCCTGGTTGGCATCTGGGGGCTGGGTCCTGTGCGCACTTGTACTCGTCGACCTGGCGGAAGGCTGAAAGCACGAACGAAACAAACCATTAGCCAAGCTCAGAAGCTTCCTCAGAGCACAGTCAAATTACCTTTCTTGGGGCTGTTCAGGCAGTTGTACTTGTCGAGGGCACACTTGCCGGTGAAGCGGAGGAAGCACTTTCCGTTGGTGGCGCATGTGGGCAGATCCAGTTTGGTGCACTTGAAGTCGCAGTGACTGGGCGGGGTGGGCCCAACGCTGGCGGCGACGATGGCTCCAATGACGGCTGAAAGGATCAGATGTTGATCAAAATGATGTGAGGGCGGTGAGGGGAGTGGGAGTGGACTTACCGAAGATGAGTGCGGCTACCACGAGGAATTTCATTTTGCTTGAGTAGGTGTGGAGGACTGGATTACTTGAGTGGACGGCGTGTGCGATGGTTTTGTGATGATCTCTGGAAGTGCATCTGGTTTTTATACTCTGCCTGATGACGTCACTGAAACACTGCGTGCTCACCTTTCGGAAGGACCACAGGAAGAAGAAGAGAGAGAATCGATGGCGCAGCAAAATGGTGTCCAAAAATACTCGCCAGACGGAAATAAACATCGATCGGTGATGTGTGTGATGCTGATGCTAAATCGAATTGAAAGAACGCAAAATGAAGGCGTGTGCCGCATCAAGGGGCTAGGCTTCTGTTTGGAAACGCAAAAGGGTTCTTCCAATGTGGAGATAGCAAAATTTTAACAGTCTTTCATTTTAGTGGTAATTAGATAATCCGTTAAACTGACGACGCATGCGTGGTATTCCACGTCAAAATTACTATCTGCACACATTAGAGATGGGTGTCGAATTACTGTCATGACATACACTACCACGTTCTGTGCAATGTTTTTGTGGGGTTTGATTCAGCCGTTGTTCTATTTGCGACGTGTACTTGGGTCCAGTTCTATGTCAACAGCTATTCGTGGTCGAGAGCAGTGCTCATCTGCCCGCTTTTATTTAGCTAGACCACATTTTTCTGTCAATATTTTCCATCGCTGTCACGAAGATTTCCTGGAGCCGCTCATCATTTTCTGACCCGCATGATCCACCACAGGGGTCGCGGGGGTAATGCACGGACTAAAGATCACCAGGCCAGTCGAACCAGGCGAGTTTTTGGACTTGGTCCAACCACCTAGTGATGGGTCTGCCAAGCAGTCGCCTACCTGAAAAATCACTACGCAAGTAGTGATGATGCGGACATTCGTGCCGCGTGACCAAACCCTCGAAGAAGCAGCTGTTCTACATTGAGTTCCTCGCGTTCTGTCGTGTTTCTCACCCTATCCCGCCGAGAGTTGGAACAAATACTGAATTGAAAACCGCTAACTTGGCTTTGACACCAAGCGCGGCCTTCCTGATTACAGATCTTCCAAGCTGTTTCAAAAGTGAGCCGGCTTGGCCAATCCTACAGGGAAAAGACCCCGAGATACTTGAACTCCTGCACCTGCTTCAATGGGACTCCACTAACATGTTGAGTGCATTGAACAGGCGTTCTGCGTCCCAGCATTTGCACAGACGTCAACAAATTTATCGACAGTCTGGGAGGATGTGCGGATAACTAAGTCATCTGCAAAAAGGAGATGACTTACCCTCAACTCTCCCAATGTGAAACATTTCTCGCAACATCCCGTCCGTATATACAATGAAAAGGAGAGGTGACAAGACGCACCCTTGGCGAAGTCCAACGTCCACGTTGAAAGGTGTTGATTTAGCTCCGTTAACACGAACACAGCTGCTGCAGTTTGTGTACAGAGACTGAATGGCCCTCAAAAGATTACCATCAATCCCATGCTCCTGCAAAACACTGCACAGTTTACCTCCAGGAACTCGGCCGTATGCCTTTTCCAAATCTACAAAACAGCTTTAGGTCGGTTTAGCATACTCTCAAGCCTTCTCGAGTATCATTCTTAGAGTGAAAAGCTGGTCGGTCGTACTTCTGCCGGACTGCCGCACTAGATTAGATTAGATTTTTTCCAAGTAATTCCATGGCCTTGCTGTCTGCCAGATTGACTATAACACTAATAATAGGTAGTACATATTTATAGACTGTTTAAATATTTTCTCTGTATTTCAAGACTACACCACACCGTCGAGCTAATTGCAGCCACTCTTTGTACGATGCGGTTTCGCTCCGAACTGTTTGCAGTGCTACTATCTTCGGGAGTATGTTGTCTGCCATGTTCATTGCCCGTAGTATATATTTAATTTGCATCTTCAGTGATTTAATGTATGATGGAGTTAAGCCTGCAAATTTTTCTACCTCCTCATTTCTACTCCCAAACTTGTGCTGCATACAGCATTACTGCTTCGGTGACCTTGCCAGCAGCACGATGTCATCTGCAAACAGGAGGGCTTTAATGAGAACTCCCGCAAACTCCACTCCTCCAGGCAGAAAACACCACAACATCCTCAATAAATTCCAGTCTTACCCCCGATTCCGTCCGTCACCAAACGGGTAACTCCGCTCCATTCGAAACCGCTTTATAAAATATTGAGTTTCGGTTCACAGAATCGAAAGCCGCCTTATGTGGGTATCTGATTTACTACTCAGAACAAAAATATGGTCAACAGTTGAGTAGCCACGCCTAAACCCCACCTCGAATTCCTTAAGTAGGCTGTTTGTTCCTATCCACTTGATAAGTCGCCTCTGCAGAATATTTGCGACGAGCTTGTAGGACGCGTTTGAAAACGATACGCCCCGATAATTGGCTGGATCCAACGCATCGCCTTTTTTATGAATTTATGAATAGGGAAGATCAACGCTTCTTTAAATAGTCGAGGTACTACCCCTACTACCCCGTGGCTTAAAATGCTGTTGAACGCATCAATGAGGCGTTCTTTCAGGCCAATGGAACTGCACTTATAAAAATCGATGGCGATACAATCTGGCCCTGCAGCTTTTTTATCTTTCAAGGAAAAAAGCGCTTCCATAAACTCCTGTTGCATTATTGGGCCAATGTCTGGTGTCGCATATTGAAAGCAAGGGCAATTTCTTAAAATGTTCCAAGAGAGTATTCGTACTAAGCTATAGCTTCCACCATTAGGTTAGGTTAGGTAGTTGGGCTGCCAGCGAAATCATCGCCAGCACACTTAGACCATTGTTGGTCCATTGTCAGGCTACTACCACCGATCGACAACTCCAGTGATAGTGCCGTTAATTTGATCCCAACGACAAATGGTGACTGGACCAGATTTGAAACCCGATAAAAGCGATTTAACTTTGCTGTCACTGGGATTCGAACCGGGCAGGCACTCAACCAACGGCGCCATCCAGCTGTCTCCATCATTAAGTCTCTTAACTTGTTGCCAAAATTCCGATGAGCTATTACAGCACCGAGCTTTAAATTCTTGGTTGGCTCTGATATATGCATTATTTAGAGTATCCGTGTTCATGGAACGAAATAGTTTCAGCCAGGCGAACCATATCCGTCCCGCTCTTTGGCAAATCTTATCAAACCACGGTTCACTATTTTTCTAACAAGAATTCAGGATGACACGACCCTTTTATGGTCTGTTCCATCTTTCTTCGATATAGATTCGCTTTGTTGTCATTCCACACCAGCTTATGGAGTACCATCATTGGTCTTATCTGTTCGTTTGCTGCTATTTCGTGCGCTGTTGTTACAATGATAGGAAGGCGATCCGAGAAAGTGACTTCATTGACTTCCAAATCAGAGAAAGCCACACTATTCATCCCCCATCCTGGACTCGTAGCGAGCGTAGCTCTAGAACGCGCCTCCAACACCTTAGCATAGACTTTCCCGGAGCAATCTCTTTTGTTCCCCTTTTTGAAAAGAGGGACAATCACCCCAGTTTACCACGCGCTAGGTGTCTCAGGCCACCTGAAGCAGCTTAATTGTCCAATAGCTATTTATACTCGAGCAGCAAATGAAACCCTCGAATCGCCTGAAATTCAATGAAGCCGGCTTTAAAGCGTAATTCGAAGATCGAATGTGCAAATTCGTCGTCCGCTAGTCTTCTGGCCAAGGAAATATTCCGTGCCACTGCGAAGCCAACAAGTTACACTTGCACGGTTGACCACGAATGACCCACATGGTTGGTCTCAGCGTGTACAATTGTTTTTTTCCTAATTTCATGTGGGGGGTATATCTTTGAGTCACTTTTTCGAGCATATCGGCTGGCATCTACTTATAGGATCAATTCGACACACATCCTGTGCACATTAAGCCATTCATGGGCGTAGGCACAATTGGGGGTTTAAATGTTTTTAACCCTGGTTGCCCAACTCGTTCAGTCTATTTAAGCTAGTGCGAAATGCATTACGTGAAGAGAAATAAATAGTGTACAAGGTACGTCCAAATAAATAATTGTTTTTCTATCCCCCACCGTCGGCAGAAGCTAGACGCAGGTCCACCTCTAACAGTAGCGCCACCCATACAGTTATTATATGTATTAAATGTCAGAACCCGTCGTTGGTAAACGGCAGAAATCATCACCACACATTTCACACGGTTTATTTTCGTTCAGCGAGTATTTTTGGACACCATCTTGCTGCGCCATCGATTCTCTCTCTTCTTCTTCCTGTGGTCCTCCCGAAAGGTGAGCACGCAGTGTTTCAGTGACGTCATCAGGCAGAGTATAAAAACCAGATGCACTTCCAGAGATCATCACAAAACCATCGCACACGCCGTCCACTCAAGTAATCCAGTCCTCCACACCTACTCAAGCAAAATGAAATTCCTCGTGGTAGCCGCACTCATCTTCGGTAAGTCCACTCCCACTCCCCTCACCGCCCTCACATCATTTTGATCAACATCTGATCCTTTCAGCCGTCATTGGAGCCATCGTCGCCGCCAGCGTTGGGCCCACCCCGCCCAGTCACTGCGACTTCAAGTGCACCAAACTGGATCTGCCCACATGCGCCACCAACGGAAAGTGCTTCCTCCGCTTCACCGGCAAGTGTGCCCTCGACAAGTACAACTGCCTGAACAGCCCCAAGAAAGGTAACTTTACTGTGCTCTGAGGAAGCTTGTGAGCATGGCTAATGGTTTGTTTCGTGCTTTCAGCCTTCCGCCAGGTCGACGAGTACAAGTGCGCACAGGACCCAGCCCCCAGATGCCAACCAGGAGACTACTAGAGTATCACGATGAATTAGAGATAGACGCTAATAAATGGTTTTGAAAATATGAAGCTCGCTTGTTTGATTTGAGAAATGGAAGGAATTTCCACGGTTTTTACGATTTGGGATGATCAACAGTAAATCAGCCATCTACTGCTGCGTCCTTGCGATTCTTGGCCACATGCCTGAACAAAATTACTGAATTCCGATCTGCATTTCGATGTGCAATGGTAGGTGATCAGAATGAAAATCAGTGACGCCACAAAGTCTTCAAAGAGAGAACAAAATAATTTCGAATTGAGGTTTAGTGCGTTGATGTTCAGCCATCCCAGCTTGTTGCCCGTTCCCTCAAGAGAAAATTGACATTTCTGCTGGCTCTTTGGAATTCAGATCAGATATAAAAAAAGTATTTTGTTCGTCATGCCACCACATCGGCAGAGTTCAGATTTGCTACACGGAGACGATGGTCGCCGTTTGACGTCATGCCATGGCGCCGTATGTTGACAGCAAGCGGTGGTTTCCCTCAGACCTGCGAAGAAAGAGGAGGGATCCGATCCACTCAGCAGAGTCTGGGGATGGACATGGACCTAGCTTCTTAAGCAGCCACTCGTGTTATGGGTGCTGTTGATCTCCCACGGGTGAAGGGAACTGCAGTTCTGTGCCGAGTTCGATCGGAGAACAGATATGCTGCCTGAGCCTTGTCAGCCTTGACAAGTGGAGCCGTGAACTGTGAACGCTGTTCTTGGCGAGAACTGATGATGGACCTCGAGTGCGGAGGTCGGCGCACCTAGTCACTAGTCAACGGCGGCCACCGCATCGACTTCGAGTGGCTGACTGCGGGACACTTTGGCAAGATGCAGGTCCGCTGTGCTACAACGCGGTTTAGATAACTCCTATTCCTGAAACCAGTTGCTTGCAAGAAGCCATTAGCGATTGACTGAAGTTGGCCACCATATCGTGCACTGCCACGAGCAGAGGAGGTGTTGGATGGTCTCCTCCTCCTCTCCACCCCTGCAAATTCTGCAGAAGTTGTTATAAGGGGTTCCCATCCTCCCATCCGTCGGCAACATTTTGTGGCAAATGACGTAGATTGTCGAGGAAAATGTGGCTAAAGGTTTTCCGCCGTATTGAAGCAACAGTGACAACAAGACGAGAGCGTTGTGCTTCCATAGCCGAACACAGAAGCCACTCGTCTTTAAGCAGTAACGCCCATAAGTAGCTATTCCCTATTCCCCAAAGAATAGTCAAACAGCCAAATCTTGAACAAAACAATCGTCATTGGGAAACTTCGGGCAAGAATCCCCCCGACACAATCTCGCGACATTTCTGAGTCGAAATGCCTTGAAGAAGGGTGCATTTTACTGGTTTCAGTGGCGAATCAATAGTCAAGCACTGCTTCGAGCGAAATAGGATGTCGTCTGCCGTCTAAACAGCCCAAGGCTGTGTGTCTGCTCTTCGAGCGTCATAAGCTGGCGACTCGACATTAATGTTCTGATCGCGCTTCAAGAGAGCCAGATAAAACGCAATCGCACGTCTTCGACGCAGCGACAAGGAACGAAGGAGACAAATTGCCTTTTTACCCTCTTCCGTTTCCTTTTTCGCAAAATCTTCAACCAGTTCCCGTCAACAAATGCGGCTCCTCGAAAGAAGTCCAACCACAGAACCAGTTTCGCTCACAGACTCCCACTGCCGATTATTTTAAGAACACATTTGCTGAATTGCGTCACATCTGCTCGGCCCTCGCACTGAATGACGAGCATGACACGGCAGGCACCTGAGACAGCGGGCAGAGTATAAAAACAACAAGCGCCCTCGGCAGTCATCCCAAACTCGTCGCGCATTTCGTTCAGTCCAGTTCAGTCACGCAGTCAAATTCAACGCCCTCAGCCAAAATGAAATTCGCCGTCGCAGCTGCTATCGTCATCGGTAAGTTGCGCGTCCTCCAAGTGGACCGCCTACCGAAGGCATTCTCTAGAACACACTTTCTCTGATCGTTTCAGCTATGAACCGTCAACGCAACTCCGAGGCCAACAAAGCACTGTGACTCCACGTGTGTCGAACTGAATCTGTCCACTTGCACCAGCACCAGCACCAGCACCAGCACCGGCACCGGAAGGGGCTTCCTGTCGACATGCAACCGCCGAATGCCTAGTTCAGCCCGACGAGTGCAAGTGCGTCGCGGATTCAGATCACCGATGCATGCCGAAAAGCGGAAAAGGCGACCATCCAGTCGCCAGTCGCGATGACTGACTTGAGATCAATAAACGGATTTTAAAATGAACACAGCGAGTTGTTTGCTTATTCAGGGGGCTGGGTTGGGTTTCACAGAACCATAGGATGTTGGGCCTCATCTTGCAGTTGGCAGTGAGACGATGATGACGTCTCTGTTTGACTCACGACCTGAGGGCATGGAGAGACCTGTGAGCTGTCAGGAAAGCTTGAAGTGGAACAGGACTTTGTGAAGTTCATTGTGGCATCTGGCCTTGGTGCAGCTGCTTTCAATGCACTCCACGACTGGAAGCCAACGTAGCCTAAGAGGTCCCTTCATTTCCCTTAACTTGTGCCCGAATACACTTCTTGTTCATCTGTCGCTGATATTCGCTCATTATTCAATTGTTCCCCTCAAACCGATGTTGTTTGTGTAGCTCCCATTTGGGATGAGCGCCCGATGGTCTTGAGCCCACTGACTAGGAATCAAAGTCATTTCAGTTCACTCTGTGTGGACAGGGGAAAGCAGTGCTTGTGGACAGACAACTGACGACTGAATCCTATTCCCGAACATCAGACTTAGCTGTCAGCAGTGCGAAAACTAAACACATGTCAAGGCGGCCTCCCTGGGATTGACTACCGGAGTAAGAGGCTCACAGAAGATACTGTTTCCACCTGATGGTCCATGCAAATATTGAGGAGGCTCTTGTGAGCTGGAAAGGGCAATACGAGCGAAAAATATTTGGACTGGCATGATCAATGTCTTATGTAAAGCCAGCTCGGTCCTTTGAGGGACGGCTCTATTACTCAATTGTCATAGCTGCCCATTGGCCCCGACCTGGCCTTGGAAGAAACCTTTTAGACCTGATCCCCGAATATGTCAGAGTACCTCCAAAATCGATGCGATTTCCGAAAAGTCGCCGTTGGCCAATCTCTTGATCAACACTCTCCCCCTCTCTCGTTAGCAGCCGCCAACGCCACGCCACGCCGTCCCACGGGGGTTGGATACTCCATCTTCAGTCGAAGGTGCGCAGAAGGACAGAGGTTAGGTGCAGCCGCTTGTGCCTGCGTGAGACGCTCTATCAACGCTTCCCAAAAAATGTACATTGACTTCCTTTTTCTACGGCCAGGCGTTCTCTCTGCTCTCCTATACCGAAGGATAGCGTGGTTGACATCGCGTAGTCGACATTGTGGCGGAAGAAGTTTTAGCTCGCTGATCAATGATCACCCAACATGAAACAGATTTGGCACACATTTGAGTTCGTCCGCAAACTCTGCCTGACAGCGCCTCGAAAAGCGATCAATTGAACCAACTCACAGCTGATCGTCAGAGGACCTAAGATTCCCTAGAATCCCTACGAAAATGTCAAGAACAATAAATCGCCCATCAAATCCCTCCAAGAACCCATGTTCCCCTTCCACAAATCAAACAAGCGAGCTTCATATTTTCAAAACCATTTATTAGCGTCTATCTCTAATTCATCGTGATACTCTAGTAGTCTCCTGGTTGGCATCTGGGGGCTGGGTCCTGTGCGCACTTGTACTCGTCGACCTGGCGGAAGGCTGAAAGCACGAACGAAACAAACCATTAGCCAAGCTCAGAAGCTTCCTCAGAGCACAGTCAAATTACCTTTCTTGGGGCTGTTCAGGCAGTTGTACTTGTCGAGGGCACACTTGCCGGTGAAGCGGAGGAAGCACTTTCCGTTGGTGGCGCATGTGGGCAGATCCAGTTTGGTGCACTTGAAGTCGCAGTGACTGGGCGGAGTGGGCCCAACGCTGGCGGCGACGATGGCTCCAATGACGGCTGAAATGATCAGATGTTGATCAAAATGATGTGAGGGTGGTGGGTGAGGGGAGTGGGAGTGGACTTACCGAAGATGAGTGCGGCTACCACGAGGAATTTCATTTTGCTTGAGTAGGTGTGGAGGACTGGATTACTTGAGTGGACGAGGTGTGCGATGGTTTTGTGGTGATCCTTGGCAGCGCATGCAGTTTTTATACTCTGCCTGATGACGTCACTGAAACACTTTGCGTGCTTGGAAAATACCACAGGAAGAGGAAGAGAAGAGAATCGATGGCGCAGCAAGATGGTGTCCAAAAATACTCGCCAGACGGAAATAAACATCGATCGGTAACGTGTGATGATGCTTATCGAATCGAGTGGTAAGAACGGAAAAGAAGACGTACTCCATGTTAGATTAGGTTGAAGTAGGTGGTTAGACGGGGACGGTTGAACCCATTGTGATGCCCATGGGGGAATATAAGCTCTTAGCTGCTACTCCGTGCTTGTTATGTTGTTGTTGTGGTGTTGTTCAGCCATCCCGGCATCCTTATAAACCTGAAAAGAGAGGGGCTTGATTTTCTTCGATGCTGGAGATGGCTTTTAAGAAATGGTCTCCCAGTGTTCTATGTCTCAACTGGCAGAGACTGGCGCAGTGACCGAGGAAGAGAGGAGCGTCCGTTATTTTTTCTCCGGGTCGCCCATTTGCACATCAAGGTACCTCAGATGATCATGGGCTGTTGACGCTTCAATTGCCGTCGATAGCAACTTTTTGTCGCTTTTTGCACTATTCATCGTAATCCAGTGCTGCGTGCTCAGAACTTTGAGCATTCGACCAGCTTGGACTTGATTTCTGATGCCGAACGAAAAATTGCTTTAATTGCTTGACTGTCAATTGGAAGGGTTCTATCAGCCGGTGGTGTTTCCAACATTGGCGTCGTCGGTGTAGACAACTGTTTTGGTTCGAACGAAGCGAATATTTGAGCTTCTCCAGGACATTGTCCACGACCTCCTTAATAGCGCCTAAAGTTGCGTTAATGATTCTTGTCTGAGCTCAATGACGGTTGAAAGGAGTTACTTTTGCCTTCGATGTCAAGGAATGCAGCAAGCACAAATTCTAACTAACTACGTCATGTAATTCGGTTTCCACGCTAGGGAGAGAGATGGTGCTGGGGTCGAATCTACCATGAATATATACATTTTAGCGACAAATGAAGTTAGGCTGATCGATCGAGAATCTTTTGCAGTAGGCAGCAGGCTAGCTTTCACTGCCTTGGGCATGAAGACGACTTTGACTGCTCTCCATGCGGATGGTATGTAGCCACTAGCCACGATGGGTAGAATACCGTCCGCTCCCGAGTCAGGGGCATTTGAAAGGGTCGTAGGTACCAATGGTCCATTTTACGTACGGTACGTTAAGTTCGATGTCCGAGATCTCCGCTTCCGTCGGTGAGTCATTTGCTTGGGTTGCTGTCCACGTTAGGATTCATATCTGTTTTTTGTTCCTAAAATTTGCTATTTGTGCAAATCCCTTTTACATTCATCGTGTAACTGGCTCTGGTTCTACATTCAACATTACTGCTTAAGTTAATTTTGTTCACACTCTCTTAGCTATCCACTGATAGAATCGTTGAGTGGACGAGTGTGATTGAGGTCAGACTAGGAGTTGACACAAATACCAAGAGCCACAGCGGCCACTGCTTTTCAAATGACTGTTAGGTGGTAGGCAGCAGAGCTCGTCGGTCCGCCTTTTTTTATCAAGAGCGCCCTAGAGTCAACGTTGGCCATCATAGACATGAACATATCACGAATCACGAATCACGTAAAAGCACTATTTCGCACTGAAACAGCAAAAGTCACCCATCATAAGTGAAGGGCACTCAATAACAATCCAAAAACGGGGCTTTCTGATGGTCGAGTCATCCGAGTGTGATCATGTCAGCCTTGAGCCATATATTGAAAGTTGTGTTAAATGTGACTTTCCTGATATTCCAGCTAGATTCTAGGAGTCATTGACAATGCTCAAGGCTTCGTGGTTTCCCTAGAAGCAGTCTATGGAGTTAGCCTAGGACTGCAGCGCCATCCATGATGTTTTTAGATGAAATGACAGACCACACAATTGACATGCTTGCATACTTACCTGATCTAATTTTTATATACGAAATGTGGATTTTTGCTTGTGAATGTCAATTCCTGGGTATATATTGTGCTCTAGTACTAATGAATCGTATTCTGCAGGCGGAGTAGGTGGTTTTATGCATGATTCCTTGGATTTTCATGCTTACCATCACAGTTCGGTGACTGCGGATATAATATAAATTAGTTGTAGAATCCTCTTCAACTTTGTGTGTATTTAGAGGCTGCAATTCCACGATACTCAGTCATATCGAATTGAACTTGAGCATGTACTTTCTAAGGTCAAAGTCGATCTTATAATTCTGGGTGACCTGAGATTGATAGCTGATCATGGTATGTCTTCTTTTATAAATGAGCCACACGATCTAATCCTAATCGAATTCCTGTGGTGATGATGGTTTATCCAGTAGCTTATTGAAGCACATCCCTTTAAATAGAGTCGACATATTGGTACATTCCCCGATAGGTTAAGATGTGCTGGCGTTCTACCGATTTTTAAAAATTGAAATAAAAGAGAGAGGAACATTTACACTGCTGCTTTTATCTCAAAAGTGTTTGAAAAGGCTGTCAAGAGCAGAATCCTTCGTTTCCTAAAGAAGGGAAGGTCTCTCCACTGAAGATGCGCTTATAGCTTTCTGTTCCTTTGTCAATAAAGGCCTGGATTCGAAAGAAAAGTTGTGCCGGCCTGTTTGTAGACATAACCAAGGCTTTTGTTGAGCAAACTGCATCGGGCTGGTCGTCGGAGACTTATTCACAGATGGCTAGCTTCCTATCTGAAGGATAGAAGGCAAAAGGTGAAGGTTGGAAATGATTTCAGTAGTTTTATAAGAATCAATATTGGGGTGCCTTAGAAGTCTGTTGTAGGCCCAGTTCTTTTCCTAATCTACATCAATTCCCTGTTTCTTCAGCCTTTTGCAGGTAAAGTCACGGCCTTTGCTGACGATCTTGGTATTGCGTACGACTCTCCTAGCCCTTTGAACCTTGTGCTTCATATTAACTTTGATGTGCATCTACTGAGTTTGTGGTTCGCTATGCATGATCTTATAATGCTATAAAACGCCTTAGATCTCAGGATTCACCTGACTTTGATCTCATTTTCCATGCCGCTAATTGTGCTCGTTACAAAATGTCTAACTGCACTTGTTCTACTGTTTCCACTGAGCCGGTGTTTGATCAAGGCGCTGCATGTTATCCTAGGTGTTTCTGTTCAGCTTTGCACTATTACAACCTCACCAATGGTGGGGGGGTTAGCAATAGGACAAAGTAAACAGAAATGAAACAATGTCGTCGTTTTATTTATTGTTTCCGTCTTCTATACAAATTATTCCACAACTAATTGCTGACACAGCGCCTGATGGTCATTGAGTAGGTAAATTCGGAAACATGTACAATTCGTACATTCTGCCAGACCAGCACGGTTCACACTTTAAAGTCCGACACCGCGAATCGCCTTTTTGTCAACGACGGTTCCTCTAGCGTCTGCAGCTGGATCACTGTGGGCTTTGTCTTCCCTCTGTCTCCGTAATATGAAACATGCCGCAATGATGCAAATGAAAAGACCTCCGAACAAACTATAGTTTATAGTTTGATGTAAATGATGGGAGGTGGCAACAGTTATCCACTTCTGAAGTGTCATGTCCTCGTTCCCATTTCCAGGAATTCTGGTGGAATTTCCATCGGTATTGAGGTGCTCTGCGGCCTTTCCAGCAATAGTGTGCTGATGTTCGTTGCAGGCATGCCAGCAGTATACATTCTGATTGGGACTACGTTGTCCATCGTCTCGGAGCACTATGTCGAAAACCTTGTTGTTACATATTCGACTAAGTGTGTAAGCTTTGTCTAATACGTAGATCCAAGAGTTTTCACTGCAAAGTTGGTGAAGGTAGAATGGTTATTATCTTGCAGAAAGCCGAAAGCTCGTTTTTGTGGGCAAGTAGATCTACTTCGCATCTACTTACAGTCTCAAAATTGAAGCTGATCTAACTACATTGCGAACTTGAAGCAGCATCTTTGTTCCTCTATCCGTGGCCTGTATCAACTCCTCAGATTCTGCACAAATAACACTCGGAGAGCTGTATATTTCGGCATATTCCACTGTGGACTTCAAATATGGTTTAGGGTGCTGGGCAGGAGCTCACCGCTCAAAACTCCATCATCTACTTGTACCACAGAAATATGCTATTAGAAAGAATTGTGGTATTCCTCGTCTCATTCATTCCATTGTACTGTTAGGAGTCTAAATATTTTGCAAGTGAGACAACTGTATGACAACAACGCATTCATCTTATCTTCTATCAGAAGTGGGTATCGACAGAGCCCAATCTCTGACGGCCGAAGTCTACGTAGTAACTCTGGTTTCTTCGTAAACATAATTTCCTTTCGTACAGCTGCCCACTTTAGAGACTTCTACTCCGTCGTCTGTTCTAAATTATTTAACTGTCTTCCAAGTAAAGTCAAAACTTGGCTTCTAGATTTGGCCTCAATGACATTGAAGTTCTGCTGTCATACATTGCTTAAGTCAAAATTATTGTTTAATTCTGTAACTTTTCTTACATTTTATCTCTGCTACTCTTTCTTTTGTACAAATTCCTTCTGGTTTCCTCCAAATGTAACATCTGTTAAACTCCATTTTGATGTGGCAACCCTGTTTTGAGTTA
This sequence comes from Eristalis pertinax, assembly GCA_907269125.1. NCBI lineage: Eukaryota > Metazoa > Arthropoda > Insecta > Diptera > Syrphidae > Eristalis > Eristalis pertinax. Next base: position 15,653,423 of record OU026147.1, read on the forward strand.
TTAAATGCGAATGTCGCTAGCTATTCTAAGTTAATAGTACATTTCTTGAATTGCATATCATTAGCTGCATTATCCCAAGAATAAGAAATAAAATAAGATGTCATTCGCTCTTAAGAAGCAGACGCCAGAAACCGTGATCACACATTTCACACGGTTTATTTTCGTTCAGCGAGTATTTTTGGAAACCATCTTGCTGCGCCATCGATTCTCTTCTCTTCCTCTTCCTGTGGTCCTTTCCGAAATTTGAGCACGCAAAGTGTTTCAGTGACGTCATCAGGCAGAGTATAAAAACCAGATGCACTTCCAGAGATCATCACAAAACCATCGCACACGCCGTCCACTCAAGTAATCCAGTCCTCCACACCTACTCAAGCAAAATGAAATTCCTCGTGGTAGCCGCACTCATCTTCGGTAAGTTTCCCACTCCCCTCACCCACCACCCTCACATCATTTTGATCACCATCTGATCATTTCAGCCGTCATTGGAGCCATCGTCGCCGCCAGCGTTGGGCCCACCCCGCCCAGTCACTGCGACTTCAAGTGCACCAAACTGGATCTGCCCACATGCGCCACCAACGGAAAGTGCTTCCTCCGCTTCACCGGCAAGTGTGCCCTCGACAAGTACAACTGCCTGAACAGCCCCAAGAAAGGTAATTTGACTGTGCTCTGAGGAAGCTTGTGAGCTTGGCTAATGGTTTGTTTCGTTCGTGCTTTCAGCCTTCCGCCAGGTCGACGAGTACAAGTGCGCACAGGACCCAGCCCCCAGATGCCAACCAGGAGACTACTAGAGTATCACGATGAATTAGAGATAGACGCTAATAAATGGTTTTGAAAATATGAAGCTCGCTTGTTTGATTTGAGAAATGGAAGGAATTTCGACGGTTTTTACGATTTGGGATGATCAACAGTAAATCAGCCATCTACTGCTGCGTCCTTGCGATTCTTGGCCACATGCCTGAACAAAATTACTGAATTCCGATCTGCATTTCGATGTGCAATGGTAGGTGATCAGAATGAAAATCAGTGACGCCACAAAGTCTACAAAGAGAGAACAAAATAATTTCGAATTGAGGTTAAGTGCGTTGATGTTCAGCCATCCCAGCTTGTTGCCCGTTCCCTCAAGAGAAAATTGACATTTCTGCTGGCTCTTTGGAATTCAGATCGGATATAAAAAAGGTATTTCGTTCGTCCCACCACATCGGCAGAGTTCAGTTTTGCTACAAAGAGCCATGCCATGGCGCCGTATGTTGGCAGCAAGCGGTGGTTTCCCTCAGACCTGGGCAGAAAGAGGAGGGATCTGATCCACTCAGCAGAGTCTGGGGATGGACATGGACCTAGCTTCTTAAGCAGCCACTCGTGTTATGGGTGCTGTTGATCTCCCACGGGTGAAGGGAACTGCAGTTCTGTGCCGAGTTCGATCGGAGAACAGATATGCTGCCTGAGCCTTGTCAGCCTTGACAAGTGGAGCCGTGAACTGTGAACGCTGTTCTTGGCGAGAACTGATGATGGACCTCGAGTGCGGAGGTTGGCGCACCCAGTCACTAGTCAACGTCGGCCACGGTATCGAATTCGAGTGGCTGACTGCGAGACACTTTGGAAAGATGCAGGTCCGCTGTGCTACAACGCGGTTTAGATAACTCCTATTCCTGAAACCAGTTGCTTGCAAGAAGCCATTAGCGATTGACTGAAGTTGGCCACCATATCGTGCACTGCCACGAGAAGAGGAGGTGTTGGATGGTCTCCTCCTCCTCTCCACCCCTGCAAATTCTGACAAAAAATGACGTAGATTGTCGAGGAAAATGTGGCTAAAGGTTTTCCGCCGTATTGAAGCAGCAGTGACAACAAGACGAGAGCGTTGTGCTTCCATAGCCGAACACTGAAGCCACTCGTCTCTAAGCAGTAACGCCCATAAGTAGCTATTCCCTATTCCCCAAAGAATAGTCAAACAGCCAAATCTTGAACAAAACAATCGTCATTGGGAAACTTCGGGGCAAGAATCCCCCCGACACAATCTCGCGACAATTCTGAGTCGAAATGCCTTGAAGAAGGGTGCATTTTACTGGTTTCAGTGGCGAATCAATAGTCAAGCACTGCTTCGAGCGAAATAGGATGTCGTCTGCCGTCTAAACAGCCCAAGGCTGTGTGTCTGCTCTTCGAGCGTCATAAGCTGGCGACTCGACATTAATGTCAAATCAATTCTGATCGCGCTTCAAGAGAGCCAGATAAAACGCAATCGCACGCCTTCGACGCAGCGACAAGGAACGAAGGAGACAAATTGCCTTTTACCCTCTTCCGTTTCCTTTTTCGCAAAATCTTCAACCAGTTCCCGTCAACAAATGCGGCTCCTCGAAAGAAGTCCAACCACAGAACCAGTTTCGCTCACAGACTCCCACTGCCGATTATTTTAAGAACACATTTGCTGAATTGCGTCACATCTGCTCGGCCCTCGCACTGAATGACGAGCATGACACGGCAGGCACCTGAGACAGCGGGCAGAGTATAAAAACAACAAGCGCCCTCGGCAGTCATCCCAAACTCGTCGCGCATTTCGTTCAGTCCAGTTCAGTCACGCAGTCAAATTCAACGCCCTCAGCCAAAATGAAATTCGCCGTCGCAGCTGCTATCGTCATCGGTAAGTTGCGCGTCCTCCAAGTGGACCGCCTACCGAAGGCATTCTCTAGAACACACTTTCTCTGATCGTTTCAGCTATGAACCGTCAACGCAACTCCGAGGCCAACAAAGCACTGTGACTCCACGTGTGTCGAACTGAATCTGTCCACTTGCACCAGCACCAGCACCAGCACCAGCACCGGCACCGGAAGGGGCTTCCTGTCGACATGCAACCGCCGAATGCCTAGTTCAGCCCGACGAGTGCAAGTGCGTCGCGGATTCAGATCACCGATGCATGCCGAAAAGCGGAAAAGGCGACCATCCAGTCGCCAGTCGCGATGACTGACTTGAGATCAATAAACGGATTTTAAAATGAACACAGCGAGTTGTTTGCTTATTCAGGGGGCTGGGTTGGGTTTCACAGAACCATAGGATGTTGGGCCTCATCTTGCAGTTGGCAGTGAGACGATGATGACGTCTCTGTTTGACTCACGACCTGAGGGCATGGAGAGACCTGTGAGCTGTCAGGAAAGCTTGAAGTGGAACAGGACTTTGTGAAGTTCATTGTGGCATCTGGCCTTGGTGCAGCTGCTTTCAATGCACTCCACGACTGGAAGCCAACGTAGCCTAAGAGGTCCCTTCATTTCCCTTAACTTGTGCCCGAATACACTTCTTGTTCATCTGTCGCTGATATTCGCTCATTATTCAATTGTTCCCCTCAAACCGATGTTGTTTGTGTAGCTCCCATTTGGGATGAGCGCCCGATGGTCTTGAGCCCACTGACTAGGAATCAAAGTCATTTCAGTTCACTCTGTGTGGACAGGGGAAAGCAGTGCTTGTGGACAGACAACTGACGACTGAATCCTATTCCCGAACATCAGACTTAGCTGTCAGCAGTGCGAAAACTAAACACATGTCAAGGCGGCCTCCCTGGGATTGACTACCGGAGTAAGAGGCTCACAGAAGATACTGTTTCCACCTGATGGTCCATGCAAATATAGCGAAAAATATTTGGACTGGCATGATCAATGTCTTATGTAAAGCCAGCTCGGTCCTTTGAGGGACGGCTCTATTACTCAATTGTCATAGCTGCCCATTGGCCCCGACCTGGCCTTGGAAGAAACCTTTTAGACCTGATCCCCGAATATGTCAGAGTACCTCCAAAATCGATGCGATTTCCGAAAAGTCGCCGTTGGCCAATCTGTTGATCAGCTCCTCCGCCGCCATCCGGAAACAAAAGTGAGCGCACCCCTCTCTCTCGTTAGCAGCCGCCAACGCCAGGCCGCGGCGTCGCACGGGGGCAGAAGGACAGAGGTTAGGTGCAGCCGCTTGTGCCTGCGTGAGACGCTCTATCAACGCTTCCCAAAAAATGTACATTGACTTCCTTTTTCTACGGCCAGGCGTTCTCTCTGCTCTCCTATACCGAAGGATAGCGTGGTTGACATCGCGTAGTCGACATTGTGGCGGAAGAAGTTTTAGCTCGCTGATCAATGATCACCCAACATGAAACAGATTTGGCACACATTTGAGTTCGTCCGCAAACTCTGCCTGACAGCGCCTCCAAAAGCGATCAATTGAATCAACTCATAGCTGATCGTCAGAGGACCTAAGATTCCCTTGAATCCATACGAAAATGTCAAGAATAATAAATCTGCCATCAAATCCCTCCAAGAACCCATGTTCCCCTTCCACAAATCAAACAAGCGAGCTTCATATTTTCAAAACCATTTATTAGCGTCTATCTCTAATTCATCGTGATACTCTAGTAGTCTCCTGGTTGGCATCTGGGGGCTGGGTCCTGTGCGCACTTATACTCGTCGACCTGGCGGAAGGCTGAAAGCACGAATGAAACAAACCATTAGCCAAGCTCACAAGCTTCCTCAGAGCACAGTCAAATTACCTTTCTTGGGGCTGTTCAGGCAGTTGTACTTGTCGAGGGCACACTTGCCGGTGAAGCGGAGGAAGCACTTTCCGTTGGTGGCGCATGTGGGCAGATCCAGTTTGGTGCACTTGAAGTCGCAGTGACTGGGCGGGGTGGGCCCAACGCTGGCGGCGACGATGGCTCCAATGACGGCTGAAAGGATCAGATGTTGATCAAAATGATGTGAGGGCGGTGAGGGGAGTGGGAGTGGACTTACCGAAGATGAGTGCGGCTACCACGACGAATTTCATTTTGCTTGAGTAGGTGTGGAGGACTGGATTACTTGATTGGACGGCGTGTGCGATGGTTTTGTGATGATCTCTGGAAGTGCATCTGGTTTTTATACTCTGCCTGATGACGTCACTGAAACACTTTGTGTGCTCATCTTTCGGAAGGACCACAGGAAGAGAAAGAGAAGAGAATCGATGGCGCAGCAAAATGGTATCCAAAAATACTCGCCAGACGGAAATAAACAGCATCGACAGCGTGACGACTGTTCTTAAATCGAATCATGGAGAGAGGGCCGGGAGGGGGAGGGGGAGGGGTGTCGGCTTATATTCAAATCATTTCAGTTACTTTGTGAGACGAATAAAAGAAGAACAAGGAAATGGAAGCCACTGCCGTTTGCTAATTTTTCGATGAGATTTCGTTTGCCGTTGCGGTGCCACACTAGGGACGCATGGGTATGCAAGCCTTGGGTGGGACGGACAACCTAAACAAATGATCGTGACTAGGCTCGATTTGCTTGGTAAATCTTCTGTTGTTCAACTGGTGAGTGTTCCTCCTGAAACGAGTATTTCGTGTGAATTTGTGGAGGCGACGAATGCAATTGAATAGCTTACATGAGCATCAACATGTTGGTTCAAGTGAATCGATTGAGGTCGCGGCATTGCCGTCTGCTTCGTTAATTCAGGCGCCCGCAGCAGAGAGGGCGCATCAGACCGTGGAGCCAAATCCGCTTCGGATAGCGCCGCATTGCAAGGAGGACAGGGAGCTTAGCTTCCCTGGCTAGTCTTGTCCCTTCATAAAGGTCGCGGCATTGCCGTCTGCTTCGTTAATTCAGGCGCCCGCAGCAGAGAGGGCGCATCAGACCGTGGAGCCAAATCCGCTTCGGATAGCGCCGCATTGCAAGGAGGACAGGGAGCTTAGCTTTCCTGGCTAGTCTTGTCCCTTCATAAATGGAGGAGATCTAGTGTTTTGTGCCGACGCCTCGAGATGCTTTTCCCTCGACTGTTCTACCCTTTGGCCGTGTCCATGTCTGGACGTGTCGTCGTGAATTTGAGCGTTGGCGTGTCCAGGATCGACCCAAAGACCTTCAGTCTTCCCATAGACTGGATCCTTCATCTCATTCCCCCTTCTTCTTTCCCCCAGTTCCTTAACAACCGTCAACCCTTTCTAGTCGCATATAAATTCCCCCCTCCCCCCCCCCTCTGTTTTTTTTTTACATTCGTCAACCCTTGACCGTTCATTGACTCCGATGTCCTGTGCTCAATTCGCCGTCCTTCCTATTGAAAAACAGTTACTTGTATAACAAATTGATCAAATCACAAGCACCCATTCAGGGCAACAACAAAATCAGGCGTCCATAAAAGAAATAAATCGTAATTCGTCCTTTCATCGTTTGGGGACTTCATTTCACTGTTGTGTGTCCATTGGGCACTCGTTCTTCTCAGGATACGAGCGGGATAGGGAGCGAGGGCGGGAGTGCGAGTGGGGATGTGTGTTGTGCTTGTGCTTTTCTTTGGCATCCTTGTGTCATCAAAAGAAATAAATAATTCTGAAAGGATAAGAACCTTTGTGCCGGATATAAGGAGATGCTAATCAGCCACACCACCGTCGTGGCAAGAAATTCTTCCCGGCCACCCAGCCAGTCGTCCAGCAAGCGTTTCACTGCACCATCGGACCGGATATCATTTTGGGCGAGTGAATTATTACGCTCTCCTTTTTTTTCAGCACACTCCCACACACACACGCAGTGGCACATATTGGAAGGATATTGCAAGCAGTGAATCATGTAAATGGTCAGATGGCTGGTCGAGGGGTGAGTGCGAACAGCGAAGGAGGCATTGTAGGCAGGCCGCGACATAATAAGGGACTCAATGATTCAATTCGGGCTGCAACCCCTCCCACCTCCCCGTGGGTGGATGGTTGAATAGAATCGTGATAATCTGATCAGACCCGCCAGTCGCCACCCACCCACTTGACGATGGAAAATTTAAGATGCATTGAGGATTTTTAATTTAATTTCCTTTTACTTTTCCCCCCCTTGTTATCCTGCACACACACACATTGTCTCTGTACACACAATGCACGGGCATGGGCATGCACAAGGCGGTGGAAGTCGTCGAAGAAAAACACCAAAACTCGCCCTCGCCCTCGCCCTCGGAGTGGGTGTGCCAGCGTTTGTGTGTCATTATCGCAGAGCGTCACGTTGAAAAGTGGGGCGTGATCAACAGTGACGACGACTAAATTTCGCTATTGTATCCTTTTTACTGTCAACAATTGCAGCGGCAGCGATGCGATGAATGGAGCAGCCTGTCGCACCATTATTCGCTTGGCAACACATAGTCGCAAGCGTCGAACGTGACGCGATTCCACAAGCACGCTCTGGCCACCATTTCATTTCTTTTTCATTTTTTCTCCTCGTCCTTTTTGCTGTGTTTGTGCCTCCGTTTTTGCGAGAGCAGGGGCAGAGATTTGAATTTAGTAACAGTGCGGGTGTTCGAGTTCTGTCCGTGGTCAGTTGGCGGCGACTGCAGTTGGCGCTGCTGGTACGTGCTCCGCCTGATTTATTGCGTGAGAGCGCGCGCGGGTATTGTGCGCGAAATTGCGGTAATAATGACATCCTTGTGATGCATTCTTAGCAGAGATTCACAATCGCTGCTTTTGAGCAGCGCATTGTTTGGACTCTGAATGGCGTCCGCTGTGCCCGATGGCTGGTGGATTGTTCCTTTGTTCCTTCTACTCGATCATTGATTGCGCCATGGGAAGGAGTGCAGAGGTGGGGGCTGGGGAGATGGGGGACGATTGATTGGGGAAATCTTTGTCAAACTGGCGAGGCGGCAGGGTGGGCTTCTAAAGTTCCAGTTTCGATGTTGGTTGGGCGCCATTTTGGAGTGGATGACTCCATTGCAATGGGAATTCGACAGAAGCGTACAGAGGAGGAAGTAACAATTTACTGTAAAGTCGCGAAGTGTTGCGACATCGTGTAGAAATAATTGAGATCTGTTGCTTAAGTAAAAGTGAGATGCGTGACTTTTTGAGAGCCAGTTTCGACTTTAATCCTTTTGTTGGACCACTGAAGAGTCAGTGTCTGTTCGAACACTGAAAACTCGCTATTGGGAGTCTTTACATTGAGTGGAGTACATGTACCGGGCGCCACTTGGTCCAGCGGCATCATTGGGTCACGACTCATGCGTCTCATGCGTCTGATAGAAGTGAAATCATGTAGTTTAGGGAGTAAAACCCACTCGGCTGAGTTGGTGCTATTCCCCACAGTCATTGAGGACGCATCCTTTACCCTGACTGATGGGAATATTTGTAGATAAGGAACTACCCTCGAAGCTCAAGCGCCCTATGTCTATTCACTTGGAACTTCGGTAGGAAATGGGGACTTAGGAGTCATGCCAATCCTGTTGACTTATACAGCGATTGTCAGACCTGTTGACTGGCTGCACTGAAAACTACTGATTTAAGGACATTGGCTAAGAGCACTGGCCCAAGCTGCTCCTGCTAAGAGCGAAATGAAAATTAGCCAATCCAGCTACTGGTTCTTAAGCTCTGTTGCCCATGCTAGTATTCTGGATTCTCTACTAAAAGACCAAGTCGTAGGGGCATATGCTTCTCCCTTCCTTGACCTTGAAACAGCTGTGACCTAACGACCCCCAGCCAACAACCAAGTCTTGCCAACCGCTGTTTCTTCGGGCTCAAAATGCAATTGATTAGAAGAGTCCTCTCCACGGACCAAGATGACTTCATAGAAGTATAGAAGTAGTCCCTTCGAGAGAAAAGTTCGGCGTGCAATCTTTGATCCTCGGATCTGGAGAAGAAGATTCAAGCACGCACTGAATGCGCTCTTCTGCGACAGGAGCCGAGTCTGGCGTATATCGATGTAACGCCTAAACTGGGTGGACCATAGGCAAGTCAGGTCGGGCTGAAAAGTCTACGGCTCCGATCCTGTGGGACATGGCAAAAGAGAACGCCCGCGTCTAAAGTGGTGCGACCGAATGGAGGCCAAACTCGAGGCCGCAGCCACAGATCGCGCTAGCTGGAGGGGATTGTTGGTTGAGACCTCGGTCCAACCCGGAGTGTAGCGCCACACGAAGAAGAAGAAGACCTCAATCAGCTCATGGAACTGCCTTCAAAAGTGCCTATGACCACTTTGGCCGTTGGACCCACCATTCTCGAGATATCAAACCCAAACTCTACGAATGAGTGTAGCTGGTCCGACAAATTGCAAGCTGAATTCCTTCGATTTTCAGCCGAATTGGAAAACTTGAAGAAATGCAAACATCTCGGGAACGACTGAATGGACTTAAGTGAAAGTTGGCACACGTGAAGCACGTATGTTGGTGCACAAATGAAGGTTTGCTTCTCGGGATATTCGACGTGGAGTAAATTTTCGCATGTTATTCTGTGCAATTGCTTAAATCTTGATTGGAATCTATTCCACTTAGAGACCATGTAATGAACTACAAACCGCGGAAAACCGAATCCTTCAAGGACATGTCACCTCCAGTCACTTTGAATTATATCCAATACTGGACAAAGTACTCAATGCATCCCATTGACTGTAGTTCGACGAAGTTCAACGATCATATGTTGAAGGGAAAAAAACAGTGAACAGGATTTTTCAAGGACACGTGACAAGCAATTATTTTTTCTTGAAAATGTGCTTGCCGCAAAGATAAGTTTGATGATGTCATTCGATAGACCGATTTATTCGCCACGAAATCCGTTATAATGGTTTTTGTCGTGCCTCCAAACGTTCCTGAGATATTTCAAGTCAAAGCTGGCTGTGTCCACATGGTGATATTCAGCCTAAGCGTTAATTTCTCTGCTGGGATAATGGTTCCTCTAAGATGACACGCTATGGTCAGGGAAAGCACCAAGTATGGAGTTGGTTAAGACAGCGATTCGCTTTTAGAATCACCTTAATGGGACCAGTTTGCGACAGTGCTGCACGGCGCCATGCGTCATCTCTGCGACAAATCCAGTGCAGATGATGTTTTTTCTCGGCAGCAAAACGTTGGTCCTCTCCGCGTTGATGGCAGTTAAAGAAGAAGGTTCGACCACGAACGGTGGGGGCTATACATTGACATGAGTCTAGCAAGGCGTCCAATGGATCCAAGGTCTAAGGCTGCCAGGACTTGTAGAGCGTATGGACAGCACCTCTGAGGCTGTGGGATAACACAACAGAGGACATCCACGCACAAGGTGGCGCACACAAGTCGGCGGGGATCTCAGCCGGCTTGGTGTGCGAAGCTGGAGACAACTGACGAGAGATCGTGCTTGCTGGAGAGGCATGTTGAGTGAGACCCAGACTGTAGCGCCCAAAGAAGAAGAAGAAAACGTTGGTTGGCCGTGTATCTAAACACACATTGCCTCCGAGATCCACCATGCTTCCAAAAGCAATGCACTCGCTTACGACTGTCTCTGGCGATTTTAAGAGGCGACCGTCCAGAGATGAAGTGCGCAGACTTAAGATGTGAATTTGAAACGCTGATTGCGTCTTAACTGGAGCTGGAATTGGAGAAGATCTCCTCTCGAACTAACTCCGAATTCTACAGATTGTCAGAAAAGCCAAGAAACCTATTTTCAACTGAGAGGGCTAAGAAATCGTCCCCAGAAATATTTTCAATGACACTCCGAATTTTCGGAGTCCCTCTTCCACCTCAACTAAACCCGTTTTTCAAAGAAGACAACTTCACAGCTCTCATGCCACAGAAGATCCAATCATTCCTAATCGCTGTGGACAACCTGTAAGTACCTGCAAGACCACCTGACAACGTCTTAACCAACCAGCCTGCTGAGTCCTATCGCTTTGGTATGCATCGCCTGTAGCCTAATCGACCAAGCGGGCCCCATCAACCCTCAACCCGCCCACCCCACACAACAGTTTAAGTAATCTGCATAAACAATTACCATATCGCTTGCTGCGCTTCCTCGTCTCAATGGAGGCCTTAGACAGCCGCCGCGCCGCGCCCCGCCCATCCTTCCGGGCTAATCCAATAAGAATTGCTCTTAACAGAATAAGTCATTTGCTAAACATTGTTATTGTTGAGCACAGACAAACGCACACACGCACACACATCCTGCACAAAGGAGCCGAGCACCCTGCGCCCAGGACACAAGCTTCACACATCCTCCTCTCCGCAAACTAATCCTCTTCTATTACGGTGTCCTGTGTGCCTCTCCACCTCCCGTTGGTCCGCTCCCACAGAGCACCCATCGCCAGTCTCTGTCCTTGGGCATAAAGCAAGATTATTCCGAAGACCTGAAATGAGAAAAGAAAATGTCCTTGTTCCATTCACAGGCATTATACTAAAATTAAATGTTCCTTTTATGCCCCGGCATTGTGTGTGTGATGCGGCTGCTGCTGGTGCTGCCGTTTGTTCGTTGCTTTATTTTATCCTTGCTCCGAGTGTGTGTCTGTGTGTGTGTGTGCCTCTTCGAAAGCGAAACGAAAACACACTAATGCGAAGATATGACGTGTGTTCCACGCCAGATAAGAGTGCCGCCGCCGCTTCCTTGTGGCATAAAGATTCGACGTCGAAATGCGAGACGACAACAGGCAAACGACGAAGTGCCAGTGCCAGTGCCACTGCCACTGCCAGCTAGTCCTACTCCAGCGTCAAGAGGAAGGCTCTGCTTCTGCTTTGCTCCTTCTGTGTGTGCGGCTCGTTGTGTCATGGAATGGGGATCGAAGCGGGGTGTGTCATAATCGCAAACAATATCATCGCATAAAATCGCATCTCTCCGCCGAGCAGATCCTTTTCCACATTGTCTTCCGTTTTTTGTTGGCATCACACCCTCACCCACTCACCCGCCCGCCACATCTGGCACACATATGATACTCAACACAGTGTGGAGTCCTGCCATCCTTTGCCGGCGTCTTCCTCGTCGAATTCGAAAGATTGTCTATTGCTCGACACGGAGGACACCCTTTTTTTTTTTTTTTTGTATATCTGGTGAGGAAATGAAGAAAAGGACTCTTCTTCTGCTAATCACCGCCCTTGTGTGGAATAAGATTAGGCCACCCCACAATCACGTCTTGGCGGTAATTCGCAACAAGAGAAAGGATGCCGGGATTAGGACGCGAAGGACCATAATGAGTGAATGGCTGTTGGCTGTTGGCTGCTGACTGTGGTTGGGGATGAGCCACCGCGCGAATAAGAAGAATGATCTCTCGTGGAGAATGATGATTTTTCAAGTGAATTGCCGCGTAATTAGAAGATTTGACTGAGGAAAGCAATTTTTTTACAGCTCGCGCGCCCCCCGAAAGGGACATTCTTTGCCCTTTTTTCGCCTCAATTTGCCTTGACTTCATTAGGGGATTAAAAAACGCAGTTAGTGCCGATGGTGTGGGCAGGGAGGTGTGAATTTTTCGCTGGTAATTGTCACCATTTCAGCAAGGATGTAGGAATTAACATAAGCATAATGGAATGGCGCTTTGTTGGGCGGGGACAGGCGCAGCATTTGTAGCGACAACTCAGCGCGCATTGTGGCGAAGTTTTTGTGAAGTGAAATTGAATTTCCCATTTGTTTGCGGTTCATTTGTGAACTGCGCTGCGCTCTGAAGTTTGATTCGAAACGAAAATTTTAAAGTCGTTAGTGCTAAATGATGGTGGGTGGTGATGATGACTAAGGGTTTTCTGGGCGGGGGTTAATCAGAGTATATATATTAACTCCGAAAAAATTTGCATCGATCTATTTAGTTATCCAAGTCAACACTTTAAATTCTCTTTTAAGAAGCATGTGTTTCTATATTAACTTATCAACTCCGAAAATTCGGAGTAAACTCCGAAAATGTTATATCATTTCTAAACATTCGAAGCAGTGAATTGTGAACATTCTTATTCTATTTTTAGTAAAACCTACTTACTAATGAACGATGAACGATTGTAAGTAAGGCGACTTATCTGCTGTTTCAATTGCCTCGGGTCTTTTTCGTGAAAGTTCTTTAACATTTCAAGTATCACTGTGCTTCTGTAATTTAATGCTACTTTCTGGATTCTCAAAATTCGGTAACTTTTACACAATTTTCGGTTTCCGAATATTCGGATTGTTTCAAAAAGGCATCTTGCATCTTTGTTATTGGTCTGAACTCTCTCTTTCGTGCTTACCTAGAAACAATTCCTTCAAAAATGTGTTTGTTCATGTCCTCTTAATGTCATTTCATTATTCCGAAAATTCGGAGTATTTTAAAAATGCATGTAGTGTCTGGCCCTGGTGCTTCTCTGCTCGTCTAGTGATTGCTTGGCAGAAAATTGTTGGGAAAAAAACACTTGCTGTACCACTCTGAACGCAGGATTTGTACATTCCGAAAATTCGGACTGTTGGATATATTTCTTATTGGTATATTTAACTTGATTTTTACTTTATCTCTGGTGGCCGCACGTCAGCCATGTTTCTAACAAGTTAATGCGGCTTGTTCAATGTTTGGTATAAGTCTGGAAACTTAGAGAGATCTGATCATGACCTTTTTGAAGCATTTTTTTTAAAGTAATCCATCCCGGACATTAACTCCATGAGAAGAAGAGAGAAGAAGAAGGAGGACGGCTGTTCCCAATACTCATCCATCCAACGACTTCTCTTCCATTTCACAGAATCGCCACCTAACTCTGAATTGTTTGCCACAAAAGGGAAAAAGAGCCCAACAATGCGATCAAACTACAATCGCAGCCATCTGCTGCCAATGCCATAGTGTCCTAATCCAGATTTTGCCACCCACACCCGATACAGGACAAACTAACCCGCCTGATAGTTTGTGATGTTTTTATTTTCCTTTCTCCCTCTCTCTCTTGAGACCACACACACAACCGTTACACATTGTGAAAGAAAGCCAAGAACGACTTCCTTCAACGGCCAAGAGACCACCTTCATCCACACCAACCTCTCCTCCATCTTCCTGCGTCGACCACAAAGCAAAGACCACTTCCCATTGGTAGTGTTCTTTTCATTCTCTCAAACCATCGTCTGGCTTCCTTTGCTGATTTTGTTCATGTTCATTATTCCGGCTTGCTGACTGTGTGTTTGGATGTCAATGGTGGGTTGCCGAGTGAGGGAAGTGAGGGAAGTTATGCCCGTCGTTTGTTGGACAATTGCTGTGTGTGGCCTTGTGCTTCGTTGTCTTTTGAGGAAATATACTAATAAAAGTAAATGTTCGGTTCTCATTGTTCGAGGAGCTTGTGGAGCACACCGCACCAACCGTGGGAGGGCAGTCTTCCGGTTGGAAAATGGTTTTCTTTTGCTTTCATTGTGTGCTTTTGTCGGCTGCTGTTGGCAGTCAATGCCTTTTCATTGACGGTGTGTGTGACTGCTCGTGCTGGAGGGTGGTAGATGGAACGTCAGACGAGAACGATGAGAACGACGAGAACGACGAGAACGACGAGAACGACGAGAACGACGAGAACGACGAGAACGACGAGAACGACGAGAACGACGAGAACGACGAGAACGACGAGAACGACGAGAACGACGAGAACGGCGAGAACGACGAGAACGACGAGAACGACGAGAACGACGAGAACGACGAGACCGACGAGAACGACGAGAACGACGAGAACGACGAGAACGGCGAGAACGACGAGAACGACGAGAACGACGAGAACGACGAGAATGACGAGAATGACGAGAACGACGAGAACGACGAGACCGACGAGAACGACGAGAACGACGAGAACGACGAGAACGACGAGAACGACGAGAACGACGAGAACGACGAGAACGGCGAGACCGACGAGAACGACGAGAACGACGAGAACGACGAGAACGACGAGAACGACGAGAACGACGAGAACGGCGAGAACGACGAGAACGACGAGAACGACGAGAACGACGAGAACGACGAGAACGACGAGAACGACGAGACCGACGAGAACGACGAGAACGACGAGAACGACGAGAACGACGAGAACGACGAGAACGACGAGAACGACGAGAACGACGAGAACGACGAGAATGACGAGAATGACGAGAATGACGAGAACGACGAGAATGCCGAGAACGGGATATAGAGAATAAGCTTTGATCAATTAATAAATTTTTTGAATTAATTTGTGAAAAAAACACTTGCCTTAGCACTCTGAACGCAGGATTTTTACATTCCGAAAATTCGGACCTTATTTTCGGAATTAGACATTTTTGACCAAAATCTAAAATTTCGACTACTCCATTGACCAAAAACATCCGATGGTCAGAGTCGAAATTTCTGCGTTTTATTCAAAATGTAGTCCATCGCCTCACTGATCTTGGATCGTCCAACAAAAATCCGACACATTTCGATCAGAAAACTGAAATTCTCGCCCAAATTCAATTTTTTTTTTTTCAATTCAATTAATTTTTTATTTTCAATTTCAAATCAACATTGGTTATAAATTTCCGCGAAGCCTTACTGGCTTTTCTGCAGAATGTTGTGCTTCTAACATTGATAACTGAGATAAAGTAAGCTTAGTTTAATAAACATTCAATAAAAGTTTACGAAAAAGTTAATAAATTTTAATAAATTAATAAATTTAATTTCAATTGATGGGATTTCGATTTAATAGAAAGTCTTTTAAGATTTTTTTTCGAGTTTTAAAATTTCTAATTTGTCTAATCTCTTGCGGAATTGTGTTGAGAACTTCAGGAACACTGCATTTCAACTCTCTTCTTCCATAGTTATTGTAAAACCGAGGTTCTTGGAGCATACCTTGTGCACGTCTTCTTGTATTTATCGCATGGTTAATTGGTGTGGTGAATCGTCGATCGTCTTGGTATTCTAATATGAGCGTCATTTTGAAGATGTCTTCCACTTGAAGAACATTAAACCTTTGTCGCTCAGCAAAATTTCGATGAGAAGGTACATTTATTTTTTTCAGTGCAACATTTTGCAGTTTTTGTAACTTTCTTATATGTGTGGCTGATGAATTACCCCATGCCAGTATTCCATATCTCAGTTTAGATTCCACTAGCGCAAAGTACACATTCCTTAGAACTGATGTTGGTGCATGGTACTGCAGATGGGTTAGTGCGTATAGTGCTCCCTTAATACTCGATCGTAATTGATCAATATGCTTATCCCATAAGAAATGACTGTCAATTGTTACTCCTAGATACTTGTAACTTTCTACTATATCTATAGGACAGCTAGTAGAGGTACGACAGGAGTCATTCCTACAGTATATTTGCTGTTCGGTAGCCTTGAATTGCGGGTTTCTGATGTGCATCATTTTTGTTTTCGAAGCGTTAATCACTAATCCGTTATCATGACACCATTTCACTGCATCATCAAACTCCTCCTGCATAATTGATGTTGCCGTATGCAAAGATCTGTGTCGCACTACTATCGCCGTGTCGTCTGCATACGCGAATGGGATGGCCTGTTTGAATACTTTTAACAACTCGTTGGTGTATAAAATGAAGAGGAGCGGACCCAATTTTGAACCTTGAGGGACTCCATATTGCACGCGTTTCTTTTGGCTATATGTCTGGTTGATTTTGACACAGAATTGTCTGT